>CM030894.1:3637615-4237615 GCA_018136845.1 Heterotis niloticus
AAGAAGCATCACTAAGAGGCCTGGTTAGAGGGTCGCAGCCTGGCGGATGTTAGGGGCTGCAGTAAATCTCTTGATCTCTCTATCAGGTTAAATTGCTTTAGAGAAAAAACATCAGCTAAATGAACTAATGCACATTTTAATGACACCTCTGGCTGAGGTTGCTACCACTTTTAAATGGTACATTTTACACTTATTTACCCATGCATGGAGCAGTATTCACACTGTATCCATTCAGGCTAAATAACTTGAACGAATAACCCTGAGATTGTAATCCAGGGACCAGAACCACTACACCCCCTGCTGATGAATAAATATATAAATATATAAAAGAAATATATAAAGAGCCAGTAAGGCCTCCCTAATCTCTCTCTCTCACACACACAAATTGACCCCATCATGTGTTTTAAAGTTGACAGAAGCAGCAGACCCACCCGTCAGTCCCACCCCCTCCACCCAGTCCCTGTCCCCCCTCCCTCTGTCATTCTTGTGTGCAGTCTGTCGCTGGCTGGAGTGCATCCAGCTCACATGGGGGGCGTCTACAAACACAGGGAAAAAAACAGGGGTTTTTGACCTCCTTCCTGGGAGAGTCAAAAGAGTCAAAAGAGTTTATTTGTCAAGCACATGGTTGTGTACCATGTGTTGAAATGTGCACCGATCTGAACCAGGATGACTGTGCGAACAATCTATAATGGAAAATGAAGCAAACACATATCCAAACACTAAGAAGAATAGAGACAGAAACAAGCAGTAAATAGATAAATAAGTAAGTAAATAAGTAAATAAATAAATAAATAAATAAATAAATAGGCAAAATGGTACGGAACAGTTAAGGTGCCCTGGAAGGGCAGTGACAGTGGGTGGGGGGGGGGGGGGTGGGAGCGGAGTGGTCAGAGATTACGTGAGGGTAGTCATGTCATGTCCGGGTTCAGAAGTCTTATGGCCTGTGGGTAGAAGCTCCTCCTTAGCCTCTCCGTTCTGGCCATAATGCTTCTGTAGCGTTTGCCTGATTTCATCAAGATGAATAGATGGTTGCTGGGATGAGACAGGTCACCGACGATCCTACTCGCTCTGGTCCTGCATCTCCTGGTATAGATGTCATGTAGGGACGGTAGATCAGATCTGGTGCAGCGTTTCGCTGCCCGGATCACTCTCTGCAGTGCCTTGATGTCCCGAGCACAGCTGTTCCCAAACCAGGAGATGATGTTCTGAGTCAGAACAGTTTGTACAGTACCAGAGTAAAAGGTCTTAAGGATAGCTGGAGAGACCTGTAGCTTCCTCAGCTGCCGGAGGTGGTAGAGCCGCTGCTTTGCTCTACTGGCTTGAGCTCGGATGTGTACAGTCCATGTCAAGTCCTCAGTGACATGAACGCCCAGGAGGGAGCGCAATTGGTCTGAAATATTACCATAACTGCACATCACAACCATTACATTTCAGTGGAAAATGACACTGTGTATAAACACATATAAAGCAGGTAATGGTACAGTCATAGGGCTGCAGTGTTAGTGTGTATTACACTGTTAGTGTATTACAGTATCAGTGTGTGTGTGTGTGTGTATGTGTGTGTCGCAGATTGTACGTTACAATTTTAGTGTATCACAGTGTGTGTTAGACAATATGTCACAATGCGAGTGTGTTTCTGTGTGTTGGATAATTTTATACATGCGGACGTGATGTGAATTTAGGTGACTTGCGAATTTTAAAAATTGATGAGATTCGCCAGCCCGTTTTACTAAACTGTCCATTTATTACTTCACTATCTATCTATCTATCTATCTATCTATCTATCTATCTATCTATCTATCGGAAACACCAGACGTGTCGCCGTGACCGCCAGTCAGACGCAGTGAAAGAAGCGCAAGAATTTCACACAGCCGGGCGCGCACTGCCGGCCCAATACATAACCACAGTGGGGGTTCTTAGGCTGTCATTTCTAAAATTTTATATTGCACAATTTAATTGAACCCCGTATAATAATGACAACATCAGCAGCAAAGCCGCCGCCCAAAAAAATAAGCTGTACATGTATGATTTGTTTGGCTTTATTTTGTGTTGTATCATTCATTATATATATATATATATATATATATAAAAAAATCAGAATACGATATATAGTGGCTACGTGTCTGTTGTGTTAAAAATGTCTGAAAAGTGTGAGGCTGTTTTTTTTTAAAAAAAAACTAATAGTATGTTAAAAATTATATAATACAAAAAAGTAAGCATACAAACTGCATTCGGATTACGCGCGTGGATCCTCATGTGCACGTTTAAAACAATGTTAAAATATTAGGTGGTATAGTTTAAATACACATAAAGGACAACATACAAGCATTGTAGGATAAAAATTATATATATTTTTCATCTTGTTTTCTGCGTTCTGCGTTTCTGTTGCTTTGTTCGATGACGAGTTCTAAAAAATGGATCAATGATGTTTGTTGACGCTTGCAAAAACACCGCCAATATTTACCATATTTTTTATATTTAAAAATGCGCATATATTAATAATTCGAATTCATAAGAAAGACAGCGCAGGTAATGTCAGTACTTTTATTAATCATCTTGCTGTACAAAACGACTTCATTTGTCGAATACAAATATTCAGTGACAGTTCAGTGCGTGACGTCAGAAGACACGAGGTAAAATGCGGTGACGAAATGAAACGGTGGAATCATGACAAGATGACGCAATGCGAGAATCCGGCAGCGGGGAAATGACAGGATGGCGAAATTGAAGGATCGAAGAAATGCGGGGAAAGCCACGAGATACATCCATGCCGTCCCACAAACTGACGCAAAAGTCTCGATAAATTAAGGCAGGAAATCTCCAGGCGACCAAATCATGACACTTAAATACAGTCTTGATTTCCATCGAGAATATTCTACAGGTTTCATTCCTACAATGCACAGATAAAAGTCATTTTTTCTCAGTTTTTTTTTTCTCTCTTTTTTACAAGACCAGAACATAAAATGTACAACATCATCTGTACAGGGAAGGGGCGGGGGGGGGGTGCAATATATTAAGACACAACTGAAAAATTGTTAAATAAACAAACGAGTAAATAAATGCTTAAATTGTGGAAATCGTTGCGTTTGTAAAGCACACACGAGCACGAAATCTACACCCCAAACGAGTGATATTTACACGTAAACAGTGGCCTCGAACCCTCGGCGTCGGGTGTCCCCGTCGTGACGTCACGGCACGTGCGAAAGTTTAAAAGCCGCTGCGTCACCCGCGCGCTCGAGCGCCTCGTACACCCACGTTCCAAAAAAAAAAAAAAATATTAAAAAATAATAATAAAGATTTCCAGAAAACTCGTTCACAATTGATCGGCAACAGAACCATTTTCATCATTTATAATTCATAACGCAGCAGTGCATATCTGTGTTCATGTAGAACCACGAATTCACGTTACAGTTTGGTCATTCAGATTTTCACTCACGCACCCTGAAAAATAAATAAGTAAATAAGTAAATAAATAAATAATCAACATTCAAAGATGCAAAACGAAGAGCAAAATACGCATTCATAGCGGCCACCAACGAATAAACGAGCACGATCATCCCTACAGGCCTCAACAGATTTACAGTTAAGAGTTTGTCACTACAGACCTCTATCGGGAAAACTTTTAAAGCCTCCAGTTAGTAAATCATCCTCCGGGTGTGACCTTCCGTTAAAACTTAATAAATGTAATACTTAATTCATACTATTGGGAATTTGCAGGGCATAACCGCTTTCCTTATTGCATAGTGTTTGTTCTCCTTTTATTGCTGTTTCCGACTCGATTAAAATACTTGAAAAATTATTAAAACAACCGATGAAATACATTGTCTTGAGCTCCGCGGATACCCAGTCTTCCTTTCTCACGCTTATATAACCGGAGAAATTAATTCAA
Source organism: Heterotis niloticus (assembly GCA_018136845.1). Lineage (NCBI taxonomy): Eukaryota > Metazoa > Chordata > Actinopteri > Osteoglossiformes > Osteoglossidae > Heterotis > Heterotis niloticus. Next base: position 3,641,505 of record CM030894.1, read on the forward strand.
TTGAAATAAACGTCGCAGGAGACGAAACGCTTCGAGTGCGCGCCCGTCGGGACTGGAAAACGAGTGCGCGGGCGCGCGCGTCCCCAGTTGGCTTCAGCTACGAGACAGACACGTGACTATGGATATTTATGAACACATTAATTTTGGTTTCCTTATTTCTCGTCCATAAAAAAGGCTTCCATGAGAAAGAGTGTGTGTGTGTGTGTGGGGGGGGGGGGGTGACGTTTTTTCTTCCCTTCTTTTGCGACTGTTCAGGTAAAGCACACCTGAGTGACGTCAGGCGCAGCTGTCAGTGATGAAAGGCGGCGCTCAGCTCCTCGTGCGCCGGGTAGGCCTGGGCGCGCACGTGCACGTCGTAGGAGAAGCGCGCGTCCGACGAGGAGGATGAGGACGAGGATGAAGACGAGGAGGAGGCCCGAAACACGGCGCTCTGAGCCAGGCCGGCGCGGCTTGGCACGGCGCAGTAGCGCACGCCGTACGGGCAGTTTTTGGCCAGATCGCCCGCGTCCTCGTGCTTGAGCGCGAAAATGCCGTTGAAGTTGACGAGCGGGCTGTGCGGGCCTTCGAGCTGCGGGCTTCCGCACTCTGGCGACGCGCTCTCGTAGAAGGCGTCGTAGCCGCCGCCGCCGCCGCCGCTGCCGCAGTACCCATAGGAGCGGAAGGCTTTGGCGCTGTCAGCCCCTGGGTGATGGTGATGGTGGTGGTGGTGGTGGTGCTGCTGCTGCCCGGGTGGCGTTCCCCCGCTGCCGGGGCTCGGGTACGGCGCGTAGAGGGCGTCGTACGGCGAGCGTGCGCACAGCGCCGCGGCCGCCGCTGCCGCCGCCGCCGCCGCCGCAGCCTCGCCTCCGCCGCCGTGCTCGGCGACGAAGGCGCGCGCGTTGAGCTGCAGGCAGCCCGCCACCAGGTTGGTCGTGGGCTGCGAGAGGCCCTTGCAGAGGCTCTGCACGAAGGACAGCAGGTCGGGGCGGCGCCCCGAGCTCAGGATCTCCGACAGCGCCCAGATGTAGTTCTTGGCCAGGCGCAGCGTCTCGATCTTGGACAGCTTCTGCGTCTTGGAATAGCAGGGCACGACGCGCCGCAGGCTGTCGAGCGCGTTGTTGAGGCCGTGCATGCGGTTGCGCTCGCGCGCGTTCGCCTCCATGCGCCGCAGCTTGACGCGGTCCACGCGCGCCTTGCTCGCGCCCTTCTTCCTGCGCGGCCCCCTGCGGCGCGCCTGCCCGTGCTCGTCGGGGGGTCCTTCGTCGGCCTCCTCCTCCTCCTCCTCCGCCCCCCCGGCGTCCTCACCCTCGTCCTTGTCCGACTCCCGTTCGGGCGGCACCGCGGGGGGCTCCGCCTTGGGGAAGGATTCCTGCTTCCGCAGCCGCAGCTCGGCCAGCAGATCGCGCGGGAAGTTGGCACCGAATTGGCCCTCGGGCATCACGGCGGGCTCATGGAAGGGGAACGTCGGCATGGTGGCCCTGTGGGCGCGAAAGTACGGGAGCGAGCAACGGAGCGTGAGCGCGCAGCCCCGAGAGCGGCACCAGGACAACTTACTAAACTAATAATAATAATAATAATAATAATAATAATAATAATAATAATAATAATAATGCTCGTTTCCTCCGAAACGCGCTTTGCGACAAACACACTTTCCAATTTCCTATCACTGCATTCATGAAATAAAATTATTTATTATAATGTAACTGCTGCTCAAAGTTGATATTACGAAACGCGCTTGACCTACACAGCCAGCAACTATTGTTGCACAGCACATATCTCTCACTTATTAAATAATATTTATCGCAAATAATAAGTGTGAGCGCTGATCCTCCACATATTCATTTCCCTCCCTGGCCTCGGTGGTCTCTCATTTCTCCCACAAAGCCCCCCATCGAGTCACATGACCCCGCAAATAAATGAATTCCCTCCCCGCCAAGTAATACAATTTCTTACCTGAAATTTGCAGCAGCATTTATACTTCTTGCTCCATGTCTGATTTTAAATTGAACCGATTGTATATATTTGAACGTTTCGACTCCTAGCTCGCCCCTACCGACATCCCGTCCGCGCGTTTTCCCTCTCCGCCCGGTTTCTTTCCTCTCTTTTTGAGAAATGACACCGATGCCAACCGATCGAGCTGGTACCCATGCCATCTGGCGCTGACGTCACGTGGCCGCCGCTGCCACGTGGTCCCCTCCCCACTCCGCTTTCCCGTCCCACGGGAGCGTCTCTTCCACAGCGAGCGCGTCTGGCGCTCCTGGAACCGGGAGCCACCAAAAAAAAAAAAAAAAGACCATTAAAATATTCCCTGTCAACGATTCGGACGGACAAGAGCTGCATTCCAGCATCACCTGCGTGAGGTGTGTGTGTGTGTGTGTGTGTGTGTTGGGCCTCAAATTGAAAACCTTGAAAATACACCTTATGGACTCTTTAAATTGTGGCAGCAATAACTGCACTTCCAAAACACACATAACTATATACATTTTATATGCAGAATTATATAAAATCATAGGGATATGGAGGGGATGCCCCCCCCCTTCTGCCACTATCTTTATAGCACCATTGGGTAGCCCTTTTTTGCCCCCTTCAGTAACTGACACCCTTATACCTTTTATTATTTTTTAAATAATTTATTTATATAGAACAGCACTTGTTCTATGATGGACTGGCATCCTACCCTGGGTGGCAGCGGTGCGCTGGATAGGGGCGTCTACCCCGGGCGCCAAGTAGTAAGGAGGTGTCAAGATGGTGAGGAAAGGATTGCGCATAAGAAATTAAAAAAAAAATGTCCAAGTGAAATTTCAAGGTGACTGAAACAGGTAAAAACAAACAAAATAAATATCCAGGGTCTTTCCTCAGTGCACTTTTTTTGGTGTTAGTTGGGGGTGCTGTGTGGATCAGGAACTGCACCTTTGGAGTGGAGCTGCATTAGGTCACACGTACTGTTTGTAGCATTAAAGTATGTTATAAAAGTATACAGACCCCTGGCGAATCTGCTGCACTGACTGAATGCATGAACCCACAACCCACCTGTAACTCCCCACAACTGCCAGACACCTAGGTATTTAAACACAAGCAGCAGCTGCTGTGTATCTGTAACTGGTTGTGTTATCTCTTATGGTTTGTTAGAGGGGGGTGGTTGCACCCCTCATTGTTTCACTAGTTTGACATTTTCAAGTGCGGGCAGGTTAGTTCTTTTGGTTGGTATTGGTGTTTCGCACATCTGTGTACTGGGGATTCTCCAAAAAAGGATCTGTCCTGGGTGCTGAACACCATTGGTGCAGCACTGCTGGGTTGACCCTCCAAGTGTGGGATTCAGTTGTTCCAGGATTGGGTCAGGACCTCTGCAACCGTGACCGGGTCGAGCCGTTCACAATAGCGAGTTAAAGAATGACTAAAAACAGTTACGGTATCACACCATACCGCACGCTACTCTCGCACCTCACCTGGTCCTCCACGTATACGCACACATGCAACAACACACGTGAGCGCATACTCGGTAAGCAGCATCGCATCAGTAGATACGCGTGCGCAATCCCACGCACGCCGGTTATACACGAGCGCAAACACCAGTGTAAACACACGCTTAGCCAGTGAGTTGCACCGTGTTGCACACGCAGAAACGCGCAGTCGGCCCTCTGCTGTGGCTCAGCTGGCGCCGTGCTTTCCGGTCTGGTGCGCACACCAGCATCCGATGAGTCAAACTTCCCATTTCAGACTGAACAGTCGACTGCACTAATAGCAAATGCAAATCTGCAAATTCATATTAATGAATTACTACATTAATTAGTTCCCTGCTCTTTTCGGGCAATAAATCTCCGCGCGGGAGACGGGCGAGAGGGCCCGAGCCATTTCACTCCACATAAAATTTTAATCGGCCGTCTCCGGAATACCTTCCGTCTAACCGAGGCTCTGACTCTTGGCCACCGACACCTACCGCCCTCAAGGTGGAAACGCGTGGGCGGTCAGCTAGAGAGGGAGAGTGAGGGAGAGAGAAAGAGAGGGAGCGAAAGAGAGAGAAAGAGAGAGGGACTCACATCTATCACACGCGCCCCAGATGAGCGTTCTACCAGTGATTTAATTATCACATCATCAACTTTTAAAGTGATAGATGCAAAGAGGACGAGCTGCCAAAGGAGGATGCCTGCGCAAGGGGCTGGCGGCTGGCAGCAGAGTGAGGTTTGGGGGGGGGGGGTGTCTCCAGCTGTGTTGCCAAGGACGCTGCTGCTTTTTGCGGCACGTGCCGTTACCGTGGCGACGGAGGGGGGCGGCACTACCTGTCAGGAAAGATGCTGAGTGTGCTTGCGGAGGAGAGGCGCGCGCCACGGTTCCCTCCGCCTTCAGCCAAGAGAGGCACGGGAAGCGCCGCCGCGGTGTGTCCGAGTACCGCGGTTGCTGTGGAAGCAGGGTGTAAAACTGGATGAGGTAGAAAGGGGAGGAGGAGAAAAGAGAATTGGGGGGGGGTGCTGATGCTCGATTGCGGGTGGAGCTCACTAGGGAGGACGGACCAGAGCAGGGGGTAGAGCGGACAATGGACCGGAGGATGAAGTAATGAGAGAACGGGGTGAGGGAACATGGTGGAGCGTGAACGAGGTAACAGTAATGTAATAATGAAGACTTCAGGGGTTGGGCCATACAAGTGGGTGGGGCAGACAAGGGAGCAGGGGGTGCGGTAATAAATTATAAATATAGGGACACTGGAGACGGGGAATCGAGGCCATTTTTATTAATTTGGTCAGCTGTATATTAATTTATCGATTTATTTGCGTATGTGAATACATGTTTATATGTACTGTATATATGTGTGTGAATTCACTGTATGTCGTTTTCATAAGGAAACACATCCAGAGATAAACACATTTTTAAGGGGTCAAACAGCCTTTGCCATAGCCCACAGCAGCTTGTCAGGCCTGCTGGTGGTGTGAAGTGAAACTATATAAACAGTGGAGTAATTCCTTGAAATGTTAAATGATCCCCCCCCCCCCCCCCCGGCATTTATGTGCCGTCGCGCAGAAATGGTCTGAAAAATCGTGGCACACGTGGCCGAAAAGCGACTTTAAACCTAACCAGACCAAAGTCGAACCGCAGAGGCACAAGTGTTGAAACACATATTGCGGGTACCCAGGTGTGAAGCCATGACTGCAGTCCTGGAATGAAACAAAGGTTCATAAATTATTGATGTGTTTTTTAGGAATATTTTATGCAAATTTGTTCTCAAGTGTGGGAGGCTGCATGCTTTGGGCACAATTGTTAAAATTCCTTGGCAAATATTTTATTTACTAAGTAGCAGGCGTTACAAAACACTTTTATGTATGATTATTTTGGTTGTTTTCAGATTATTTCATTGGAAGCAACTTGCACGGCATGCAGTTTTACCCTTTTGCTTGTTCACTGAGCTTCACGCTTTTGCTGAAGTTATTCATGGAAAGTGGATTCCTCAAGGGTACCAAAGCAGACCCATTTTTGGGACTTGCCCTGACAACCTTTAGCCTAAATTCTTAAGTCTCAAACAGTCTTGTTTAACCCCATCTGCACTTTGCAATGTCTTACCATGCTGTAGATTTATACTGCAGTCTAAACTCATGGCACCGAATATTTGTCAAAAGGGCAGATTTTGGGATGTGAGCATAATAAGACAATGGGGTAGCAGGTGGTGGGTTCACCCCTATTGGCTTACAGTCAAAGCACCCCAGTTTGAGACCCCCAGTGTTGCTGCCATTCAACATATTTACCCTGAATTAATACAGTAAAAACTACTCTGGTCTATGAACATGTAAAACAGGTTAGTATGAAAACCTAACATTGTCAGCTGCCACGGAATAGGATATTACATAAATTAGTGAATAAAAATAATGGCAGCTGGGGTTGAGATCAAGAACTTCTTCACATTTGACACCAATTTAAATGACTTAAATATAAATATTGAAATGTGCATTTCTGCACAAATTGTGCTGTGGAGAAGGAATTTGTTAGCTAGATATGCTTGTGATTGTTACTGTTACTGTCCTTTTCCACAGGTACGCAACCTCTTTGTGTCCTAAAATAAAGGATTACGAGCTGCATGTCTGTAGAGACAGAAGAACTTATTTTTGTAAATTGTGTTAAACAGTTCGCGGCCACACGGAGAAATACTCGGGTTAAAATGCCTTCTGCATTCCAGAATACAAACTGGAAATTAACTTTATTGTCTACAGGCCTCCGAGGCAGCAGAGGGCACTGTGGTGCAGGGCTGGTGATGAGCAAAGGGGTTCATTCCATGAATGTTAGCAAGAAAGCTGATGCTAATCTTTGTGCGCTGCCTGCACAAAATGAATTATCCAGGGGGAACCTGTGTGAAGTTTAACAAAAAATAAGCATAGCAATATTGGCAGGGAGGTGAAGGAGTCATGTGTACATGCATTCATCCCTCAATTTTTGCTAAAATGGTCTTTAATTTATAAAATAATTTTTCAAGTTATGTGTCATTTTGCTTGATACAATGTGCTCTGGCCAAAAAAATTGGACAAAACATGAGTATGTTAATATTTAGTGCCATTCTACATCGATACATATGATAATTTTAAGTGCCCTGCTACATGGGTGAATATGGTAATATTTAATGCTATTTTACATAGGTGAATATGTCAATAGATACATTATCATTCATTTATCACTTATCGGCAATTTGGAACATAATAAAAAAAATTTGTATGGATGTTATGATGATGATGATGATGATGATGATGATGATGATGATGATGAAGAAGAAGACGCTAAGAAGAAGAAGAAGGCGGCTCTGGAATGCTGCATCCTGTTCAGGATAAGCAGTTTATGAAAATGATGGATGGATGCATGAATGTAGGAGTGGATGGATTATTATTCTTGCTATTATTACAATAATTATGAATAGAATTATTATTATCCATAAGAGTTTCGGTTCTTGTTATTACATTAAATTAGCAGTGGTAAGATAAGAGATTATTTATTATGAGAGATGGCATTTGCCGGGCGCTCAGGCCTCTTCTCGGCTTCTTTTCTCAGCCGATCTGACGGATCCATCTGGTCAGTGCGGTAAGGGCCTGCATTTACTCATGCTCTGGCTCGGCAAGGCTCGCCTCCAGCCCCCACCGTGCCGCCCACCGCCACCCTGCGCCGGGCTTCTGCTGCCAGCCCAGCCGGCCATCGTGTTCCTTGTTATGGGCTCAGGTTCCACAATTCTTTCTCTCTCTCTCTCATGCACACACACACACACACACACACACACACACACACACAAAGTGGGTCCAGCACACAGCATATGCGTTGCCAATCGGTATGCAGCGCTAATGAGATGCTTTATGGGGCTTTGAGCTGTTGGATTTGGAACTGATTTAAACCTCTGCGACTGATCTTTGGAGTCCACGAAAACAATACAGTCATAATCTATAAAGCAGCGGTGAGAACACAGTGGTGTGCAATTCCCACTTACACGACCCTCTGGGAGGTGGGCAACACGTGCACGTCTGCACAAATGTGATAAACTGCATATTTCCCAGCACACATCAGTGCACATGACTGGTCGCAGCTCTATGAGCGTTATTTCATTGTCTGCAGGTCTGACGAATGCACTTGAATGGTTTAAATAAACCCCCGTGTCAGGTGGCAAAAAATATGGTAATAAAAAGATTATGCAGTAATAAGATTATTGCATGTCAGCACTTATTATACTGTTTCCTAGCTGATGCCTTATTAACTGCAGTTATAACTAAAAACTGCAAGCTTGTGTTTAGTATCCAGGTTGTATGATTTAGTTATGATGTCACAGGGCCATTGGGGGTTAGGTGGTTGTTGTGGGATTACAGGTGTTAAAGCTTGTGCTAGAGAGGGTGTCTGGGACAATGAGTGGGTGAGCCCCGTGCATGGGACTATACTTGGTTTGTAGTTGCGCGTATTGATCTGGAAAGGGATCGTGGGTAAATTAACGTTTTACTGACATCTGGTGTGCAAAGCATAAAGCTGCAGGACTCATACTCATATTGCCTTACAGGCTAACAGAGCTACTGTAACTGTACTATATATGACAGGATGGTGTGGCCTCCTTATAAACGCACAACCAAATTCCCTTTTAGGGACTGATTTCTTACTCCTTTCGTATTCGTCCAGTTATTCATTCTCAGGAGGGAGTTTGATTTCTCAGTTGCCCTGACAGAGACAACAGTTCGTCACATATCATAGAAAATTTTACCATTTCATCTGAGTAGGATATATTTGCCAGGAGGATCTTCATACAACCGCGATACTGAATATTTTTGCAGATATTTAGCTGATGGTTTTCTCCGAAGTGACTCACGGCGTTAAGCTATTTGCAATGATTTGTCTATTTAAACAGCAGGATAATTTTTAATGACTTATTTTTATATGAATTACTTTTCCCATCAGCATACTTTCTGTGAAACATTAGAAATTTAATAAAAAAAAAAAAAATTCTAATACATTTATTGCAGCTTTCCATGTACTGTATCAGTACATTCAAATATATATTACGCAATGTACAGACACATACACGTACAGTGCCTTGCAAAAGTCTTATAGAGAACACTTTAGTATATTGCATTTAATACGGAAAGTACAGTCATCTGTACAGGAAAAATATGATATGTAAATATTTGTATTCTTTTTGGGAATGTAATTCTTTTAAGTTATAATCGAGCTTTATCATGAATCTGTTCTCTGGGCATAAGCAGCGCGGGGGCACATTTGCATGTTTTGCAGCCTTTGTACATGAAACCAAATTAGTCAGCTGAGTTCTTTATTTATCTTGCTTAAAAAAAAATGTTCACAAATAAGAGAGCCGGACAGGTCGGTCTTCATGGGAAGCATACGGACAGGATGTACGGATGAGGGTAAGCAGTGGTGTTCGGCTGCAGTGACACTCCAGTGGACATGAGCTTTTGGATATGAATTGCTGGATGTGGATCGGTGAGCAACTGGTAGAAGCGCTGAAACTCATCTTCACACGTCCTGGTCATTGATCTGCTGGGGAGTAGCCAAAGAACAGGTGAGAGCATCATATGCTGCTGAAAAGGGGTTTTACTCTGCTTTACCACAGTGCTATCTCAGAATATTAACATTATTAACTTTAAGTGACATGTTTCTCCAGGGTAGCTAGATTATCAGCTTTACCCTAGTTTATCCATTTGTGCAGTGGAGTATTCTTACTGCCAATGGTTGGCATTATGGTTGGTGGACGGTAGTTAGCTGGTGAGTAGCGGTTGGTAAGCGTGCGGGGGGGGGTAGGACGGGTTAGATAGGTGTCAGGATCCCCTTTATAAATCAAGCTCCTGGTATTTAGCACTGTGTGTGTTATATGAACCTGCATTAATTCACAGTAAGCACCATAATTGAGGGTGCAACAGCAGAAAAGGGATTCGAACCCAGCTTTGCAGAGTGCAAGGCAACAGCACCACAATATCGCACCATCAGTGAGAAGCACGTCACTCTCAGGAAGGCTACTGACATATGACTGTGGTTTATCTCAGAGTAAAAGAGCTGAATGGCACAATTTTCAGACCACATTTGATCTAATCAGAAAGCGTGGCTCCTTCCAGAAACCGATTACAGGCCTCACGTTACAGCAAGTCACGCTCCTCTGTTTCTGGCCTTAGCTGCTGAATAATATGTTTTAAAGAGCAAATTTACTTAGGAAGAGTTTATCAAAACATTTTCCAAAAGTGCATGTATTCATTTAATTTTTTTGTTCATTTTGTTTGTTAAATACTAACAAAAATTAAATTTGGGCCCTGAGAATATTTGTTGAAAGCTATTCTAGCACTGAGACAAACAATGGATAAAGGAAAGATCTCAGATGGACCATAGATACATTGATGTACACTGGCTTATGAGTTGTAAACACTGTGGACAGGAGTTGAATGAGATGGTTCCCATACTCTTAGTTTGTTTGCAAGTTCTTTACTGATACACAATAGGTTCAAAAGTACATGCACCCCTGACCGTACATGCATGTGCTTGTTGAACATCTCATCTCAAACCCATGGACATTAATATGGAGTTGTTCACCCCTTTGCTGCTCTAACAGCCCCATTCTTCTGGGAAGGCTTTCCATCAGATTTTGAGAATTTGTGCCCATTCAGCCAGAAGAGCATCAGTGAGGTCAAGCGAGAAGGCCCGGCTTGTGGTCGGTGTTCCAGTTCATCCCAAAGGTGTTCGGTGGGGTTGAGGTCAGGACTCTGGAGCCACTCAAGTTCTTCCACACCAACATGGGCAAACTGTGTTTATGGTGCTCCCTTTTTGCACGGGGGGCAGTCATCCTGGAAGATGAAAGCAGCTTCTTCCCAAACTGTGCCCACAAAGCTGGACGCATACAATTGTCTAGAATTTGTTTGTATGCTGCATGGGTGCGGCTGAAGCAACTCAGCTCAGTCATTTGAAGGGGAGCTCCATATACTTTTGGCCTTGTTGTGTAACTATTGGATCTGGCATCGAAATTGAGGCTACTTTCACTTCTCCTTAAGAGAGGAATTTTAAGAAATGGACTAGTGACATAATGCCATGAAAAGTGAGCTAATAATATGGACTACAGTATATTTTGCGACAGTATTACTGCTAGGCTAGGAAAGTCAAGCCAGGGTTCTTTATTATTTTATCTCTGTATTAACCCACACTTATAAGCATTTATACTGCTAAGGACAAAACAGGGGTTCACAGAAGGGACTAAAAATGGGCCATGAATACCAAGAATGGACAGAAGATGGACCAATGATGTTTACATTCTGTCCTTTATGGTACAGTGAATGCTTTTTGTAGACAGGTTTGAACAATTTATAAATGTATCTCTGCAAAAATTTACAGCACATTAGGGATTTTTTCTTATCTTTTCTGTTGTAAAACTCTCAGGTGGTCGATAAGACACCACCGCCACCTCCACCAACCAGTGAAGTTCTTATTTCCGCCTTTGTCACATTCTGGGTTTAGAACCACAGAACCTTTATCGCTCTTTCTCATTTACATGTAATCTTGCTAGATTTTCTCTCAAGTGCCCAGGGGTAAAAGTATTAGAAAGGGAGCTATAAAAATAAAACTGAGGGAAGGAAGGAGTCTTCTGCACGTAGTTCATGAGTTGCTTGAGTGACATGACATGTTTTGGTTCCACCATCTACATCCTGACTCAGGACTGCATCCGTCACCGCGTTGTCATCATTTTGGGAGTTCAGTGAGGCTTTCAGGGCTCAGGGTTAAGGCCTGAGGACTGACGGACACCGCAACAGGAAACTGTTTGACACCCACCCCCCCCCAACCCAGCTTTTCTCGTGAAGGGAAGTGATGCTCTTCCGTGGTACGATGAGCTGTGGTCAGTAAATACTTGACTGTGTTTCCCTTTTTTGTTTTATTGCCCTTCATTTCAGAGGAGTTTGAGCTGAGGAGAGGTTCTCCAGTGTGAGAGTATTTGCAGCGCCAGACTGTCTGCCCCAGGACATTGGCTGGAAATCTCGGGGAGTGGAGGAAATGGCAAGCAGTTCTTGTGCAATGAAGCGGGCCAAGCTGCGCGCCTCCAAAGCCAAGTGGTCCAAGATTGGCGACCACCCGGAACCCTTCACCAGAACCGGTAAGTAGCTTCTGGTCAAATGGTTAATGCTTTTGCCTTGCAACGATGGACCCAAGTTGAAATCCTCACTCACCAGGATACTTACGCTCAGCAGATACAGTAAAATCTAACCAGCCATATAAATTAATAAATCACTGTAACAAAAAAAACTGTACAAATGTCACCATCCTGGTCCTGGTTTTGTAGCACCACACCTTTGGAGAACATGTTTTTTTAGTTATTTGGCTAAGTGCACAGGGGAATGTGCAAAACACCAGCTCACTGTGGGCCAGACAAGGTCCTTTTGTTTTGTTTTATCGCGTGTTGAATCAGTGGACTCTGCTCACCACTGAAAGTTTATGTTTCGCACAAGCTCGTGCTGCTGAACGTAGCTGTGTTGTTGGCGTGTAACCATCCATTACCATCTACCTGCTGAAATCGTGAGGGTCCAGGTCACCTGGTTGTGTGTGAACAGCAAGGTAATGTGAAACTTTGCATACAGCACAACATCAGGTGCACCTTCAGCCCCTGAGGAGCAGCCACATGCTCTTGGCTGTGTTGGTGTTGTTACCTTGGTGTTATCCTTATGCCCTGGGGGTTGCATTTTGCTGCAGTTCCCTAACTCTCACTCAGCGCTTAGTTGAACCTGCAGAACAGGCCGCTGTGGGCTCTTGTTCGCGCTTTTGGTTCTGCAGGGGTTGGTTCACACCTCTTGGCTCTTGGGTTGTTCTGCTGTTGAGTTTGGAGCGTGGCCACCTGGAGACTGAAGGTCTAAACAAGAGGATTTGAGGTCCAGTCTGTAAAGAGCAGCTATGTCTCATCTTTGACACAATCTCCCTTGGTATGAAAGCCCCCAGGTGTCTGGTTTACACCCATAATCCCTAAATGAGTCCTACGCAGCTGGTGCTGTCCCTCCAAACACTTGGCAGCAGCTTCACGCAAAGCCTTAGCTGTAGAAATGTGTGAATTTGTATGGAGTCCAGCTCTTCTCTGGCTATTAGAAAGAAAAAAGTTTAAGAAAAGTCTCAGAAGAGACATTAAAAGGAGCCAGAGAGAGTTATTGTCTAGGCAAGGAACATCAGCGGGGGTTAAATTGACGGTTGGGTGCCGCTTTCCATAGGAGAAAAGCTCCCCGCATGTTCTCGGCACGCCACCAGAAAAGCCGTCACATTCTGGCCTAAATTGTTAGGACTGGATAGGAGAAAAAAGCGGTCCTTTCCATGGCAAAGTGGTCGCGAGTTCCTGTTAGGTCAAGGATGAGCGCTTGTGTCAAGTCAGTACGTCTGTTCGCTGTCATTCCCTCTTAAGTGCATGCAGGAATCTGTCTCTGTCTTTGACTCGACGGGCTGGACAGGGGCGGGGGGCCGCACGGGGAATGTTAAACAACACTGACAGATGGACTGCAGATTGGACTCCCAGTGGGCGGGGCCAGGGATGACAGTGGGAAGGGGGGGCTGCAGTGTGATTTTTTTTTTTTTTTTGCCCATAAATGAGGTCTCTTTTTCTTCCCATAGAGGACCTAAGGCAGGACAGTGTGCGGCAATGGCTCATCTCTGGTTGCAGGTGAGTATGGTCTGCCACACTCCACTCGTGTCTCATCCCTATGTTATTCCACAAAAAATACCATCACTGAGCCCTGGAGATCAAGAGAAAAGCAGGTCAAAAAATGTGATTTAAGGCCTTCCTGAATGTTGAGAGGGATTCAGCAGCTCTGAGTGACACAGGAAGCTCATTCTCTTTGGTGATCTGTTGACATCTAAATCATGGCAGGTGTTTCTCAGGTGTCCTGCTCGCTCCTCAACTGCATCAGGGTATCCCCAGATATGACTGAGAGCCCAGCTACACTCCTCAGGCCCAGTGAAGCCACAGTTAGCACAGATTATTGTTTTCCCTCCACCCTCTGGCATGCTTCTCGGCCCGACTTGAACGAGAGTCAAACAACATTTGTTTTCCCGTAACCGACTGCATTGTGTATTGCAGGGATGACGGCGCGCTGGACCCAGACCCTGCAGGTAAGACAGCCAGGTGTTTACCCAACTTACCTGCTTATCATGTCACTGCTTTAATTCTCTCTTCCAGCTCCTCATCTTGCTTCCTCTCATTTACATGGATGGCATCTTTTACTCCAAAGCAATATCATTGCATCATAGTTTGTATTTTATAATAAGCTAATTTTTGTTAGAGGAAGGCAAGTGGCGCATGGGCTGAAGATGTCACTTTGCAATAAAAGGATCCGCTTTCCTGCTGTAGTACCCTTGAGTTTGGGTCATACCTTGAACTGATAAAATTATCCAGCAGCATAAACGGGTAAATAACTGTGAATATTTTAGTGAACAAACCTGTCATTTCAAATTGCCTTGGACAAAGGTGTTGGATTAATAATGGTTAATAATAATAATAATAATAATAAGGTAATACTTTGGATAAAGAAAATTACATTTTGAATCATTGTGTCTGGTACAAAGTCCAGGTAATAAACTTTAGTTCAAATTATTAATTTTCCTTTTTTCTCCATCTTTGGTAAATTGTCCAGTGGGTAGTAATGTACAACCTCGGTTGTATTTATCATAGCAGTGCACCTGTGTGCATTGTAGTACTGGTCCAAATGCAGGTAATGTTGAAGCCTGTGGTTAGGAAAAATCAATCCTTAGTGGCCACTGACCCACATAATTGAGAACACATGGGGGCTAATTTACATACAGGTGTGGAGACTCACTCTTGTAGGAAATACCTGAGTCAAGCCACATGGAGCTGAGGTAAAGGGGAAGGGGAAGTGGAAGCTAGCTCACCTTGTGGGCAGCATTTCTGACTCACAAGTCCTGATCACGAAGGTGTCACTAGGCTCTGCACTTAGTGGTTCCATTTACTGGTGGTGGTTCACTACAGTAAAAAGATTTGAATGCATGAAACTGACTCATCACACCCTAGTAGGTCTAGTATTGCTGTTTTATTTCTTCACTAACCTGATACTTTTCTCCAAAGTGACTTATAATGTTTGGTTTGTACTCTAAACTGCTTACAGTGATTTATTTTTCCAACAGGGTAATATTTACTGTATCAATTTAGGGTAAATACTTTGCTTAAGGGTACTACAGAAAGACCAGGGATTTAAACCTGGGTCCTTTGACTGCAAGGTGATAGTCTAACCATTATGCTACCCATCTAATATATCGTGGAAAATGTCAAGTTATTCAAGTAAGCGATTTTTGACAGTGTAGGTACTTAAAATTACCCTTTGTTAACTTAGCGGATGCATGTTTTACCTGGGCACACATTTCCCCATTTATGTAGAAGAGTAAATTTTCCAGGAGCAGTTTAGGTTAAACAAAGTTAAGGATGCTGTGGCAGCTGATACGGAGTAAAACCCTGGTCGCTGGAGAATTGAGATGGTGACTCTAACCATTGTACTACGCTGATTTTGGAGCTAATCTCAGCATAGCTAAAGCTCCAGAGGCTAGAATATAACTGACTGTAAAGCTTACTGAATAAATGTCCAGGGATCCAGTGCACAAGCTCAGTATGGACGAAGGCATACGTTTGCCTCCTTCCCCAAGAAGCAGGAAGTAAGTACATGCATCCTAGCCAACGCCACCCTGCGGTTTCCCCCTCTATCGTCTCAAAGCACTGCAGGCCTCAAAGGTCGGTGGATACAAATATCATGCAAAGCATAGCTGCAGAAAGCCAGGGATTGGCACATTTCATGGGATCGTCAGAGGGATCTCTGTCAAGCCCCATCGATTGTTCTTGCAGTCGAAATACCTCGAGGAAACTAGATTCTGTTCAAGTGAAGCGTCGGGATTGTGTCCGTCAGGGGAGAGCGTTTTTGGGTACAGCACTTTTAAGGTGAGAATTGGGAAAGTGTATGAACGCAAGGACATCTGGCTGCTCTGCTCTTTGTTACACACTCATCCTGTCTTTCCTCACACCTCCGCTGAGCCTCAGGGTGAACGTTTAATGGAATGAAATAGAACTTTGTCATAAATTTATTTTAATAATCTTCACGTTGCAGCCCCGCTCAGAAGACACGCCAGCAACGAAGATGACTTGGCCCTGGGCGTGGAAGGTAAATATGGCCCACATCTTGTGTTTTCTGCTGATTTACTTTCCCCAGACGAAGGCAAACAGCTTGGGGATACAGTTTGTAGAGATCAGCCTCATTGGAGGTATGGATTGAACGTATCAGGGTCTGAAGAAGCGGTGGAAAGAAGTTTTAAGGTTGTTGGGGTTGCGTGCACTAAGAGTGAGGAAGAGGTGCCAACTCCGGCTGAGAGTTGGCAAACAGCTCTTTGGTTCTGAACAAACACCGCCACGGTGTGTGATGTACACCAGCCTTGTCACCTGCTTCTGTAACCAGTTTGTGTGCGTGTGTGCGTGCGTGCATGTGTGCGTACATGTGTACATGTGTGTCCTCGTATGTGCTTGTACATCTCTGGCATGGAAAAAATACCTTTCCCATCCTGAGCCCTGGCCTTAAAAAGAAGAAAAGTGAAGGAAGCACGGGGAGATGGTAGCAGGAGAGTGAGCAAGAAGGAGAGAGCGAGAGGAAGAGTAAACAGAGGAGCAGAAGCTTCCTGAGTGATGTTTCACATGGGGGCACGCTGGGGCATCTGGCAAGGCTCACTGGGGTCACCACAGAGAAGAGGAAGACTCTCCGTAGTACAACTGTGCTCTTGTGTCGTGATTGTAAGGTTCGACTTTGGATGTGATGTGGAGCTCGGAGGCAACCAGACTTCCCAGGCTGCGTCACTTCCTGTGTGTTGTGGGGTCAACCCCTAAGGTTCTGAAGAGACAGACTAAGCCATGGGGTTTGGACCGTGCTTTCAACCTGCTGAGACCACCTCTTCCTTCATTCTGTTTCTCTCTACATCTTAGCCTCCTCTCTTGCTGTTTCTATCTCAATCCCTTCCTCTTTCATCTGTGGACTTGAAGATGAGGGTCATGACTCCTGGATTCAAGGCATGAGCAGTACAAAGGGAAGGAGCTCCTCTGAACATCTACCCCTATCCACTGACCCGGGACTGCGGCACGAAAGCCCAGGATTTGATTTGCGAGAGAGCAGATCACAGGTCGACTCTCGAGGGACATGCCTTTGCTAACTGCACAAGAACAAACAGAGGAGGAGGAAGGAGAGGAAAGCTGTCTGGCTGGTCTCTGAAGCTTTGCCAAAGAACTTGACAGAAGACAAAGTCAAACCCAGACCTGATAAGTGCTACAAAGGCAGTCCAGCTAAGGAGAGCAGCGGAGACACCGTCTACCCCTGCAAGTTTGGACTGCCCAACCTTTCTGCAAGACCTCGGTTATTTGGAGTGACTTATTACAAAATGACTTTAAGAAAGGGACCTTCTCCATTCTTCTAAAGTTTGCACTAATCCAGTCTTTATCTTCCTCCTTCAGCGGCTCTCTATAGCAAGCAAACGGCCCATGGGAGTGTGCAAGAGTTTCTGCGGTAAGGGACACTTTTTATATCTCTTGTCAGATGCTGCCGTCTATCTGGTCCTGCACGTCTTTAGTCAAATGGCACAGAAAATGTCTTTCTGTTTCATACATGTCAAGCGTGAAACTGCTCAACGCACGTGAACCCGAGCTGGACCAGGAAGTGCAGAGTGGTCACTTTTTGCTCTCTACCTATGCTCTTCACTTCCATGACTTGCATAAATGCTTAGCTTGTGGTTGATGATGGTAACAGGAGCTCACATTTGGATTGCAAATGTGAATTGCGCTGTGCCGCGAGCACCGCCGCCTCCCTGCCTTGCTGGGCTGGGGAACTGTAGCCACTCGCTCTCACATGGAGGCAGGCAAAGAGAAGTGAAAGTAACAGAGGCTATGCAGTGATGCTTTGAGGTGGCCTCCAATATCTTCAGTAGCAACATCAGCCAGATCCTCAGCTTTTTGGTTAATTTTGCTTAATCTGTTCCTGACCAAAACTTTACTCAACTAAAATTTTGCATGTACGGCAACTACTTTATCACAAAATACTGGTGAAGGCTCCCTTTAAAAGACAAAAGTACCCCCCCACACACACACAAGTCTGACATTTGCAAACTTAAGTTAACAAATTCGGCACCTTTAAATTTTTTACCCAAACCTGCATTGTTTGTTCTTTTATTATTACTTTTAAAGTAAATTGGTGTTAATTCTTGATTCTTTAAGATTTTGATTGAAGCGTACAGGCCAGCCCCCCAACGCAGGTTTAAACCTCCAAAATTTTTATTTAAAATCCAGTTCCTTAACAAATATTTGCTCTTGGCCAGTGTCTTGCTCTGGCGAGTTTGTGTTTGCAGGGTGTTCAGTTCAGTAGGGTGCAGCTTCATGCTGCTCTTTGGGTTCAGTGATGCATGCAGAAGCTGATCTGCTGGGATATGAACTAGCGAGAGCCTCTGAACAGCTCGTGTCCTTGCGCAGGTGCCCACGTGTGAACCGAGCCCTCCATCGGTGGAACAGCATCACATCAGCAGTGTCTGCCCATTCTGGGCCACTCAGGTTCCAAATGCACCCCTACACTTTGATCTTGTCTTCTAGGCCAGATAATTTTTATAATTTTTCAAGAAGACTTTTATTCACATTTTGTTTGGTGGCACAGATTAATTTTTGTAATAAAGCAATTTAAATACAAATACTCCACTAAAACATTTATGTAAAATTCCCCTGTACCACCTGTGCACCGCAGTGTGATGGATGTACTGAACCTCTGGCACGATGACCCTGAGGAGGTGCTCCTGGACCTGGGCTTTGGCTGTGATGAGCCAGACATCTCGGTCAAGATCCCGGCCCGCTTCATCAACCACCCGTCCCAGGCACGGGGCATCAACATCCAAGTGTTCCTTGAGGCACAGAAGAACCGCATAGATGTGGAGAATCCTGACATTAGCAGTATGTGGATCCACACATTGATTTACATTTATTCATTTAGCTGAAAGCAACTTTCTGTGTTGAACTACTTATGTTGATGCACCCTCCTGCATAGCTGAATAATTTTAACTATATCAATTCAGGGTGAATACCTTCCATAAGCAGGAGAGGCATCTGAATTCGGGCAGCAGCTATAATCACTATGCCACCTGCTGTTATTTGTGTGTTTTGTACCTGCAGTTGAGAAAACAGCCAAGAGGAAGTTGAACTTTTCTTACACTCGGGGGTCCTTAACCAAGGATCCATGGAGGGGCTTCAGCTCTGGCTGGTTGAGCAGGATAATCCAGATAATCTGTTTGAATCCCACAAATAGTTTATGACTTTTATACTAGTTTTGCAACTCTGGTGCTTATTTTTGATGCGTAATGTGCTGTTTAAATAAATCTATATTTCTGTATATTTGTAATTGTTTTGCTAAGATGGTAACATCAAAGGACCTTGCAAAAAGGGGCATTAAATTCTGTCTCACAGTTAGTGGGCAAAAAGTTGTTTACCGTCAGAGCTTTGATCCTAAACCTTTTGTGGTATGTGAGCGGCAACTGAGTTGAGGGCGGAGTTCAGGGACCACACAGGGAGTCGTGGGGTCACATTCAAAGCCCGGGGTATAACTCCTTTATCCATGCTATCAGTGCTGTATGCTTCTCGAAATCTTCCCCCTCTTTCTGCCACTTTATCTTTGTCTCATGAAGAGTGCAGTATGTACATGCAAATGAACTGGGCCTGCAGTCCGCTTGGGTTTTTTTTTTTTTTTTTAGCTTGGTGGTGCTCATTCTGGGGAAATGTGATATCCTATCAGTTTCAGAACATGAATGACAACTGTCTCCCATTTCGGCGTCACAAAGAGAGCTGTTCTTCCTTCCCCTCGGAGGCTGGATCTGTCATAAGCTTAACTGAGGCCTCCCTGTCTGTTTGTCTCTGACTCCCTCGTATCTTCAGACCGCTTTCGGCAGCTGGAGGTGCTTCAGCAGGTGACCACAGCCTTCTCCTCGCTGGTGGTGCCGCAGTCCGCCGGCCCCCTGTCCTCGGACCAGCCGTCCACCGAGACCAGGGAGAAGAGGAAGCGACTGGGCATGTTGCTCCGCCGCGCTTCCAAGAAGACCCTCAGCCAGATGGCCAGCATGCAGGAGCCCCGCCCTGAGCCCCACCCAGATCTCACCCCAGAGCCTCTCCCAGAACTTCGTCCAGAACTCCAAACCAGTTCCAACCCAGAGCTCCAACCTGCACCCCAACTGGAGACCAAGGCAGAGTCCCACCCAGAGATTTTCCCGGAGCCCCGCCCCGAACCCCGCCTGTTCTTCAAGCGCGTACGGCAGTTCCAGCTCCCTGAGGGCAGCATCCTTTCCCCACTGGTCGAGGAGCAGGCAGCCCCACAAAGGACCAGCTTTGAGATGGAGGCCCACTGTGCCACCGCCATGGTTATGTCCAGAAAAAGGAGCCCCGGGGAGAGGCGGGAGCCTGAGTCCTTTGAGATGGAAGAGGTAACTGCTCCGCTTCCACATACGTATAACACAGGGAAAAACATCCTCCAAACACAAACACTTAGAGTAGGCAGCACATGTGCACAGCATAGATTCATGAAAATGATGGGCTCAGCAGCTTTTACCTAGAAAAAAAAATATTTACTCTGGTTTTTAAGGATGTAATGTCCTGAATTTATGGCTGCATCTCCGATTCCTCACCAGAAACTAAGTCTGTTCACATCTTAATTTGTAAACTTGTACTCAGTTGCACCCCAAGTAACAGTAAGTAAATGCCCAATAATACAGATGTCTTGTGCCGTATTATCATTATCACTCTTTAGATTGTACAGTTGTAAAACTATGCATGCAGAGACAATAAAAAAGTAATTTGTGAGACTTTTTCATTTTTATCTACATTGAAATTAATATGAATTTGCAATGGCAGAAAATAAAACGGTGTCTCCTCCCGTCAAATTCCTAATCGGAGCCGAGTCTCGACCAGTTAATCCCCCCTCCCCCGGCCGAATATGTTCCGCGCTCATCTTCTGGCCTCTTTTGGCTTTTGTTATTATCTCCACTTTGGTCTCCGTGGTAACAGGTCACCCTTTTCTTCACGGTGCCATTAGAATCAGCGGCACTCAGGATCCCCATACAAGTTGTAAACACTGTGGAAGCGAGTTGAATAAGCAGTGTTCAACACTCCTTTTCTGTTTGGGTGCACAGGTCACATTTCATCCACGCGAGACAGAGAAATCAATACAGAAAATGAGAAAACTAAAGTGAAAACACATCTGAATTGATGAAATCCCTTTAAGTCGGTTGTTTGTAATTTGACAAACTCTGGGATTATAACCCCGGCATGATGGCGAGGACATGGCTCATCCAAAACCTCATTGCTTTTCAAGTGAGCGTGATAAGAGGAAGTTTGTGTTACAAACATACTTTACATAAATTCTTATTTATAACCTCACATGCGGAATTTATTTGTGTTCTGTTTCACAAACACAGGTGCTTATGAGTCTACGAAAGGCACCTGAAAGGGTTTAATATTGAAATGCAGTGCTGTGTTGTGACCTTCATGCTGCGTTCAATGCTTGGAGCAGCTGTGCTTAAAGATTTCCTTGGAAAGCAGGAAGTTTATGGCTAAAATCTTGCAAAAGGACTGGGCAGCTGTGCTTTCAGGCCTTTGAGGAAGGCGGTTAAGGTCTCTTCTCAGGTCCAGCAGTGTGAATGGCTGAGAAAGCTGAAGTGAAAGCAGCGAGGTCCGACTGCAAGTCGCTGTCTCAGCAGCTATTCTTGGCCCTGAGACTTCCTCTCGGTTCACGTTGCGTCTGTGGGTTTTTTTTTAAATTTTTTATTTATTTATTTATTTATTTTTTTTTTTATTCACAACATTTTTGCTTTCCCACCCTCCTCCACAGATCCAGAGCTTCGATGAGGGCAGTGTTGCTGGGAGCATGTCAGGACCTGTGGATGGCTGCGGCGGCAGCAGCACCAGAGGTACAGCTGAGCACCCTTCCTGTTTTGAACAACACCCGTCCCTGCGGGGTCACAAGGTTGGACCTTTGACAATGAAGGGAGTGTGATGGGTGGTATTGCAAACCTTCTTCATTCTGAGTTTTTTAAGGTGCAAACAAAATCATCAACAAAGGAAGAGGTGAGACGTCCCAGAAGATTCCAGATTCAAAATCTTCTATGTTGACCAAAATGTGTGATTGAAGTCTATATTAAGCTTTAGGAATTCACACAGTGATGATTTAAAAAAAGGAATTTCAATAATTTTGTCTGCCAACAAGAGCTTTTGACACTGTGGACTTTGAAAAGGCTCTTTTCCCCATGCAGTAGATCCCAGCCGGAGGAGAGTCTATTAGGAGCAGAACCCATCACCACAGCATTAGCACTGCTTTGGGAATGGCCGGCTGCTTCCGTTGTACCGCGAGCGACTGCGTTATCGCAGGGCCCCACCATCTCCCCCCTGAGCTGCCATTGCCTGCTTGCCCTGTTGGGCAGCATGCTGTCGGCAACTTCCTATAACGGGTTGACACCAATAATTTATTCATCTTGGGCTACTGCTGTACCCGTACTTTAAATTGCAGACCTCAAAACAATGGCTTTCATGCCTGTATGTATATCTGAGAAAAACACCATTGTTTTGCTCTTGCTACGGTACACCTCCCCCTGCTGGTGTGTCCAAGGGTTCATCGCTTTATCAGCATGTTAGATGCAGTTTTTACCCCTGCAATGTCTTACGACTGATATCTATTCTAGTCTTGAATTTGTGTGTCAGTAATAACATATCTGGGGGTTGAAACATAGGACTGTGAGGTCTCTGCTGTTGTACCTTTTAAAAAGGCATTTAATGTCTTTGGCAAAAACATACCTTTTCAGGTGTATTATTATTATTTATTATTATTAAGAGACAGCTGTATAGATAGACTGACAGTGGGGACTTTTAATTTCAGCTCTGGTGAGCTGAAGGTTGGTCTAGGAAACCTTAACTGTTCCTTAAGGATGACCTCTTAGCTTAACCCTTGTTTCATCAGAACTGCATTACAAGCTCACCGTCACACACTGGACATGCAAATGGTCTGTTTGCAGTGTGTCACAGCCCCCATTAATGACTCGGGCTATAGTCACAATGTCATGGTTCTAGCGAATAATGTGGGCGAGGTAGCAATTTTGGGAGGCGGTCATGATTTATGGTTTCCACTGATGCGTGTTTTTAGTTTTAGTTGCTTAATAGGGTGGTTTGTTTTGTGTGTGGGTGGGGGGGGTTACTTTATATGTTTGAGAAACTCTTGACGTCCACTGTCATTTTGGTGACTGCCACACCTTCTGGTTTCAGCATCAGTTTAACTGCTTCACTGGCTGCTCACCCCTAAACCAGCTGCATGTTGCTCTGAGCGCTGCGCCACATCCTGAACAGTGCAATAGTCGCATCCTGCCTTTACCACCAAATCACACAACTAACCGCATGCCCCCCTTAACCACTGCGCCCCACCATGGCTGTTGCAGAGTCAAGTGTGGTGAGAACAAACAGCTGCCAGTCTGACAGCAGTGGCTTCTTGGAGGAACCGGTGGTGCCTTCCCTGGTCCAGATGGGCTCTCCAGCACCTGACCTCATGAAGGTAAAGGCCAGCGAGCTGACTGACTCTACTTTAGTACATCTGGTTACGTGTGACTGTAACTATATGTGATGTTACATGTTGAAATATACAGTAATGATGTAATGGTGGAATATGGGAACCAAATGTATGTTTGTATATACAGAATTATGACCAGAGGATGATGGAATGTGAAGAATTGTGATTTTTATAATGGTGGAATATGCAGAATTATAACAACTGTATATGATGATTATGGTTTTTGTAGCATTATACATGTTCTGGAATGGAGCTTGTGAATATGCAGCATTTGCCTGTGGACATCCTGGCTGCTCCCTGGTGCAGAGCCATGTGATGTTGGTGTTTTTCATGTGTCCCGCTGTTTCCTGCCAGGTCCTACACGTCATTTCAGCGGACAGCACGGAAAGTCAAGGCACCATAAAGAACAGCACGGACCTCCCATCCCCCATCTCCGAGTCTTCTCAATTTGCTGAAGCCGAGTCAGAGCTCTCAGACACCGGGACCACTCAGATACAGGAGGACACGGAGATGTCTAGAAACGCTGGGGTGTCGCTGCCATCCACAAACATTACTGTTGATCTGAGTCCCCAGGAGGAAACCCTGCCACAGATGTCACACATGACAGCTTCTCCTGAGGATAGGATGGACCACAGCACTAGGTGTCCTAGCTCCATTGAAGTGGAACCTGAACCGGGACTCTTTAAGGAGACAGTTTCCTTACCCGAGGACTGTAGTGAAAAAGGACTGGCGGACCAGCTCTGTGAGGATGCTGTGATCACTGAGGTGCAAGGGGAAGGACCCCCCGACTCCATGGCGACACCAAATCCTGTTGATGTTCTGGAGAAAAAGAAACCAAGTTTTGTGTTGGGGCAAAGGCCACAGGAAACTGTGATCACCCGCAGCCTGTCAGACTCGAAGGTAGCATTAGTAGACCACTCCCCCATATGTGGAGGGCCAGGTCCAAAGGGAGGTGGCAACAGTAAATCAGACTGGTTGGCATCACGGTCAGTCTCAGTACAAATGCCCTCCAGCCTGGCCTTCGTGTCCCACACAGTCAGTGGTAGAGGGAGTCCCCCCACCATAAGGTCCAGCAAAGGTTCCCTCCATAGGAGGGCGTGGTCAGAGCATGAGAGGCCACACTCCACTGACTATAAGGAGACTGCCACCCCGACCACCACTGTCACCCTCCCACAGCAGCAGTCCTGGCACGAAGGCCGTGCAGAGGAAGGAAGCTTCCACACGAGGTCGACTTCGCTTGACACCGGGCTGGCGCATGAGGATGAGGAAGAGGAGATGGGCGATGAGCATTGGGAGGAAGATGTAGTGCAGGATGAGGACAGCTGCTGCTGTCGCTGCCACCACCGCTGCAGCTGCTGCCCCCCAAAAGTGTTCCACCGCCACTGTGGCCGACGGCGTCGGAACTCTGTGGAAAAGCTCCCCAGAGTGGAGACGCCAGTGCAGGACAAACCCAGGTCTACCTCCTTCCCGGTGAGCCTCAGTCCCTTCTGAAAGAAGTTTGTCCATCTTTGATGTGACTCCATATATCCAGATCCTAGTCTTCCTCTTTCCCCCCCCCTCCCTTTCCATTCATCACTGTCTTTTTTCCAAACAAGCTAGACTTCCCCACCTTATCATTTGTAGTTCTGATCGATTTCATAGTTGATTTGATCTGAAATCCATTAACAAGCTTCCACCGCCTCATGAAGGTAACTTACTGTTCAAAAATCTGGTAAATACAAAAACATGTTTACCATTATTTTTTAAGCAAAATGACCCTAGTTTGAGCTAAAATATTGCCAATATTTAACATTAAGGATCATAACAGGGCAGTTGTAAACTGGAAGTTGAGATCTCAGGGAAGGGCTGTTCAACAGTCATGCTGACATTCGTGCTTGCTGAAGAAATGCGTTTTAAGTAAAAATCCGCACCAAATTTCTGGTACAGCAGTCTAGGAAAAGGTTAGGCATCTCACGCAGATACCAAGGAGCACAGAACTCCAGCGGTGAAAGTCATTTATTCATTGCATGCATTGTCAAACCATATGCCTTAAATGAAAAACAAAAAAACTAGGCCAAAGTTTGCACTTTTTCCCCAGATTTTTCAACGGTTTTGTATCCATCAGCCTAATAGTACAATTTGGCAATGTCCGAACAGGCTTTCCACACTGTTTACAATGAGGGAAGAATGAAGAGGGACGAGAGCAAAGACCCATACGTTCCTTCTCCGGTTCAGATCGCACCAGTTTTGTCCAGTTTATATCTGAAATTCTCATTTGCGTTTGTAACAGAACGTTTAAATATTTAATCCATACTGCACTTCCCATAATAGATTTAAGGTGCACAACAAAAGCTTTTGTTCAGACTACAGCACATTTCTGCAATACATTTCTTTTTCTGAAGTCACATGTAGCTAAGAATAAAGGTAAGCACACTTCATAACAGAAAGAGGCTTTAGACTCAGACGCAGGATGATTGAAGCACAGATATCGCACTGTTGGTTCACGTCTCTCAAGTAGTGGCCTGTAGACATTCAGATAGCAGGCACAAAGCTAACCGAAGCAAATGGTAGTGAAGTCACTTGTGTAGCCATCAGGAGGTCAGAAAAGAATTTGATGCGAAATAGGTGGGTTTGAGATCCTTATTGAATGCCGGGAAGAATTCAACAGGTCTGAGAGACGTAGGGACCTCATTCCACCACATTAGGGTTGAAACAGAGATAAGATGAATTTTTGACTTTACATCTTGGGATGATCCTGTGGATGTCCCGCAGAACCCGTTGAGAATCATGAGCTTCATGTGGGCAGCTACAAGGAGACAAGGGGAAGTACAGATGCTTCAGGGAGTGAAACACATCTTGTGGCGAGGCCTTCTGGATCAGCTAGAAAGGCTTGATGGTGGGGGATGGAAGGCCAGACAAGAAGCGGTTGCAGTAGGTCAGATGGCCTAAACCAGGAACTATGTACAGTACAGTGTGGTGCTGGTAGGTTCTAAAAAAGTTGTAGAGAAGTTGTAGCTAAAAGAGTTGTGGTTAATGCATATTAATACCTGGTCTGCTTCACACTGGAGAATCGTTCAGTCACATTAGCTGTTATCTTTGTGCTGGCTTTCAGACAGTTTGTATTTCTATGAAGTGGATTTGCATCGTGGGTGGGACATTTGCATTTGTGTTCCATGGGAGTGGGCGGAGCCTGGCTGTCAGCCAATAAGCACAAAAAGATTCCAGTTCAACCCAATTCCTGCACTGGCCCAATTCACGGAAATCGCAAAGGGCCTCGGTCGGTGACACGGGTGTGGAAATTAGTTTCCTTCTCTTCATCAGAAAAATGGGGTTGGCTTAACTAGATGTTTCATCTAAAAGAAAACTGTCACAGTGATCCTTAACACTACCAGAGAAGACCAGGTGCTTTATTAGACAAAGTACATTTACATTCATTTATCTGGCAGATGCTTTCTCTCCAAAGTGATGTGCGAGTCACAGTAAACATCACTGCGTTCAAAAACAGAAAAATTACTTTAGACAGATGATGAAAGCACAGTTTGTTTGTCTGATACCACCATGGTGCTGGTTCTCACCCCTCAAGTAGCTGCCTACAGAAATAACGTTCAAATAGCAAATAGATAATCATAGCAGATGGTGTTTGACTCATTTATGTAGCTGTCAGGAGATCAGGAGTGAAATGAGCTTGAACTGAATGCCAAAATAAATTCAGAAGCTCTAAGGGACTGAAGGAGCTCATTCTACTGCTTTCAGGCCAAAACTGAGAGATGAGAGACTTTTCATTTTTGGTCCCCTTATGAGTAGAACCACCAAGTGACCAGAGATGGAGGAGCGCAATGTGCTTGCTGGGATCTGGGGAATGATCAGGAACTGTTTTGGAAATGGAAATTCTGTCTGGGACTATTTGTGTGAGAAGTGTTTACAGTTAATCCTTTTGTTTTGGCTGTTGAATCACTGGGGTGATGAATACCTGCAGATGATCCTCCTCTTGAGGTGTTAGTGTTTTATCCTGTCTTCTTTGGATCGGGATGACATTCTGTCTCCTTACTTTCGCATTTGAGACACATGTTGACCAATGAGTTCACATTAACGGTACCTGAAGGAGCTTTGAGCACCTCCAGCAGATATTTTTAGAGCATGGACCCAGGGCAATGAAAACATTTTGAACTGCAAATTTTTAAGAAAACGGTCCATCCTGGAGTCGGCTAAAGCCATCAAAGGTGTGCGTGAAACTCACTTTTATTGTTAATGCTGCGATTTCTGTTCCCGCACCCTTGGTGTCTAAAGACAGCCCAGATGTTTCCTCATAATTGGCACATCTTCTGTCTTTGCTTCTGCTAGGGGTTGTGGAAGAAAGACCTGCTGCTCAAAAAAAGAAAAACATTTTCCTGTTGTTTTATTCATTGTCTCTTTTTGACACAGGCATCTGCTCGTTGCTTCTGTCATAACTTAAATTTATTTTCTGGCACTGTTTGTTATGAAAAGGAAGCCGAGTCGGTTTGTGATCAACGCTGCTTGTGAATTCATTGTCTCATCCATTCTCAGGGCATCTTAAGTGGACATTGGGTCCCAATCCTCAGATTGGTGCTTTGCAATACGGTTGTCTTCAACACATCAAGTAAACGCTGTTACCCTTACGATTCGGTTTGTTTTTTCGGCACTCCAAAGCCAGGGCCCAGGTGTGTGACGTCCCTCTGCTGTCTCTGCAGTACTCCATGGACGAGCTGGACGGGATGATGCGCTGCACACATATGTTCCGCACCGTGCTGGCAGACCTCGAGCAGCGCCTGGGAAATGAGCAGTCCTCGCTCTACGGAGAGCTCACCGAGGAGGAAAGGTAGGGCTCGAGCAACAGGAACTACAGCAGAAAAATTCAGAGTCATTTACTTTATCTGATAAAAGCTGAAAGAGCTAAAAAAAAAAAGAAGAAACAAACATATCTACAGACCTGCTGCCCTTCCACAAACACATGAGTAAGTTAGAAATGATAGGAAGTGTCAATTTCATGCAGAAATTCTCTTGGGATCAGTATTGAATTGCAATGGAGTCCACACCTCAGGGTTAACCAACACTGCATCTACCTCCGGGCTCCACACACCATGGGTCAACCAACTTTGTATCCCAGTGTCGACCATTATCCAGGGGTCAACCACCACTGTATACCAGCAGACTCCTCACACTTGGGATCAACCAACGCACAGGCAGTTTTCATCATTGTTTGTCTCACTTATGTAGTTCCTCAACTGATGGTCTGCATGGATGCTGTTACATTTTAAGCTAAGTAACGTCTGGGATGTGAACTCTTAACCCTCCGGTCATGAGTTTACCATCCTTCCAGCTCTGCTACATGCAGCTGATTTTCTAGCGCTCTGTCTTCTCCATTCTCTCCCACACAAAGGACAACGTGTGGGCTGCATCTCCAGTCTCCATGGTGACTGGCAACAAACAGTATATGCAAATAGCGTAGCTGTGGCGCGTATATATCACCCTTGTTTCGGTCATTCGTTGGTGAGGTAGTGGAAATGTTTGCGAAGAGTGATTTGTTTGAATGTGCGCACACACATGTATACACATATAGATGTCGAGCGTTGTGTCACACCCCTGTCTCCCGTTTCTCAGGGCTGAGGTCCGGCTGGTGCAGGAGTTGAGGTCGGCAGTGAGGAAGGAGGCCGTGGAGCTGGAGCTGCAGCTCAATGAGCTCGCCAACCACTATGACCAAGGCTTCAAAACAGTATGGGCAGCATCTCTTACTACCATCTCTGTGGTCATCATTGCTGAAATGCTACTGTTACTCTGGGTGTCTCTCGCATCACTCGGTTCAGCAGCATAATTTATTGTTAATGGCTTTGTGTCGCTCTGCAGAAGATGCACCGACTCCTGGATGAGCAGTCTTACCTGTGCGCCCAGCTCAAACTCCGCCCCCTCGAACCCCAGACCCACATCTGGAGTCCTCCCCCTAGCCTGTTCTCTGCCTCCCCTCCGAAGACCAGGACGGTAGCGACTCAATGCTCTCTGCTTCCCTGGCCCCCGCAGGGAGGCAGGGAGGTTCTGTTCCGCGGGCAGCAACCCAAACCCAACCGTATCCTGGGAGACAAGCAAGGCAAACTGGATTTCGTTGTGTTTCTCCAAAGTGTAAGAACCAGAGTCAACCTTCTGTGTAGCAGTCTTGCTCTTTGACCACAACGCCACCTGCTGGCTGTATCGCTCATTCTTTATCATGACCCCTCCATGCTGTTTTTCTTTCAGCTGAGGGAGCCACTCCAGTGTTCTTTCACCAGAGACCCTCTGAAATGAGGAATCCTGAGAGGGAGGAAGGATCTGGAAAGACGAAACAGCTCCAACAACTGATCCACCTCCATCATCGACACTGTTGTGGGTTTGTGCCCCATCGGATAGACTCAGACTTTTGACTGAGAGTTTATCTCTCTTGTTCCCTCTTTCTGTCCGACTGCAAAAGACTTTCACCTGCTACAGTAGAGTGCCTCACCTTTATTTATTAGGTACTTTATCTATTTTTTTACCATGAATATTTTTTATAGATTTTCCGCAGACACGTTTGCATACCCTGATGCACACATTGCTTTACGCACCTTGTAAAATTACCGAAGGCATCATGGCAAGTGTAAATCTGTATTATTATCAGATAACAAACTTCAAATATAACAATGTTTATTTTCATTTCCTTGACAGGCACTTTAATTCAAATTTCTTTTGGATTTTCGTAAGACCTATGTGTAAAATCATGAATTCCCGAGAACCATTGTTACGCACTTTAATGTAAAGTACAAATAGGTGGACTCACAAGCTTCATATTTGTGCTTTGTGGCTGCAAGTCTGGTTCCTGAGTCACTCTACTAAACGCTGCAAATTGATGTGAACACCATTATTATTATAATTATTATTATTATTATTATTATTATTATTATTTGTTGCTCTGTGACTTATAACAGCATGGTGACTGCTCACACACAGCCTGGCACCCAGGGACGTCCAGGGGAGCCTCAGTGCCAGAAGCTGAATAAAAGAATCCTGTCCTCATGAATCATTTTTATCTTCAACGTTGTTGCACAAACGTCATTTTTTGTTTGTACAAAGATGGAAAGTCACTGTAGCTGTGAAGGGGGGGGGTTCATATTTTTGTAAATGGTCTTCAGTGACCAAAGAAGGAAGTGTGCTGCTCTTCTTGTCCCAGCTGAAGCCAAAGGAGATAACTGTGGTGGTGCCTTCGGGACCGCAGTGTACAGTTTATTAATTTTACCACAGCTACTGTTCTGTCATTTTGTTTCCTTGACCGCTTGGCCAGATGAGCAGCTTCTGAATTTGTCATGATATAACAACAGGTTTCTCACTATGGTGTGTTGTTTTCAAAGTCATTTACCTGGACAACTTTGTCTAAAACAACTGTTTTAAAGATTTTACAAAAAAATAGAAGTGTTTGTGTTCAATTAACCAATTGTAGATATATATATTTAAAAAAAAATATATATATAGAAATTACATGAGGATACAACAGCGTGCAGTAAGTATGTAAAGACACTGGACTGCCGTAGGAATAAGTAAATAATATATAAACAGAGTAAATGTAATAAGTGATGGAAAAAACCAGTATTGACAGTTCAGTAGCGCTCACACAGTAAGAGTCCAGCTAGTTGAGATGTCCTGTAATATTACGGTTTGTGCTGGAGGAAGGTGCTAGACAGGTAAAGGTTAAAATTATCGAAGGTAAGCAGAGGTTTTTAAAAAAGCTTCAGTGTGGTACCCATCCCTGAGCTGTGGCCTCCTGGCCAAGTATACGGGAACTTGGTTTTCCACAGGAGGAGCTGTAGATCACTGCAGTCAGATGGGTCACACAGACGTCAGGTGCTGAGTTATGGGTGTTCCAGCTGCTCTGTGTTTACAGCTCAGGGCTCACTGATGGAGGGGCCACCCAGGGCCAGATGGTTGGCACTCCAACATGCGTTCACACACCCCATCGCATTGACCACGTCTCACAAAGGAGTGGAACATCAGACTCCAAATTTGGAACTAGCAGAACTGGAACAATTCAACTTCAGAGTGCTGAGTGACTGCCATAACCATTACACCACCTTCTGGGTCTTTGTGTCCCCAAAGGCTTTCTTTCTGTCTTTTATTTCCTGTTTCCATAGAAACTGCAAATGAATGCATATGTAAGTCCAGCAATGCATGTTTCATGCGTAGTTTTGTGGACTTCCACAGGAACGGTGAATTCTGGTACAAATGGCATCCTAATGCTCATGTTCCAATTCACTGCGTTGCCATAGCAATAGTGCCCATTGGAGAGTTGCAAACACATCTTTCCTCTATGGTTTGTGAAGTCAAATCCCTCACAAAATGGTCAGTCCCTGCAGCAAGACCACCATTTTCACCCTTTTGAATTTCTAACCATTTCTCTTAGACATCTCTGCACAGGATAAACTGGCACAGGATGATGATGATGATGATGATGATGATGATGTCATGACCGTGTGCTTGGTCGATTGGAATTTTTTTTGATGTTCAATACAACAGTTGAATGACACAGGTCTGAATGCCACATTCTGCTATAGCTTCCACGATTAATGTACTTACCGTGAATTGACACAGTAAAAATTACCCTTCTGTATGAATGGTTAAATATAAATTACTGTAAAAGTAACTTAGAACATAAATTGTGTAAGTTGTCTTAGAGAAATGCATCTGCAAAATGAATAAATACAAATATGTCTTCTGATGGTCCTTATGGTAGCCAAGGGCAGATGACTTGACCGCCCTTCTGCATTTTAGGGTTTTTTGTTCAAAAACCACAAAACCCTGTTCCGAATCAAAGCACTTTATTACTTTACACATTTTTATTGCACATATATTACAACATTAGACATCTGCCTGCAGAATCGTAGTCATACATGATGGCTGGAAAGTCATTCTACACACCTACACCCGAAGGCTACAGGAGTACAACTGCTGCGTGGTCATGTAGAAATAATATTTTGTTTTTACAAAACTGGAAAAAAAAAAGGATAGAATGCAGAGAGGTCAAGGGTAGAAGGGCGAGATTTGCATGGCAAAGACTGACACGGCGACTCCATTTCCTGGGTTCAAAGTGATGTCATTTGCCTAAGAGTGCGTGATGCGTGAGGGTGTGTTTGCCATCACATCACTTCCTGTGTCGCAGGGAGATGTGCTGTAGTTGCCTGGCTTTGCCCCTGGCATCGGTAGGCCTCCCGTCAACTCTGCGCTCCTCGGTGGGTGGGTAGGACCTGGCGCAGTAGCTGGGCTTCTTGTAGTAGCGGATTATGTTGTACTTGCCCTTCACATCTGGAAGACATGAACATACCATGGTAATTCAGTCAGGCTGTACCTGGTCCTTCCACAATGACCTGGTCTTACAGAAAAACAGCTGCCCAGAGCAGTCCTGCTTTTAAAACCTGAATTATCTTCTTTCTTGGCCTCCTTTACTTAAAAAGAGGCAGCAGGTGGCATAGTGGTGACTGCAGTCAAAAGTCCCATTTCGAAACCCTTCTGCTTTTAGACTCTTCATTGTCCTATTTACCCTGAATTTATGCAGCAAGAAATGACCCTGACGTATAAATAGATTGAAAATTGTTAGTACCTCACACTGTACAGTAAATTGCCTGGTAGAAAGGAGCGATAAATAATTTAATGCCTTTATATGAAAAATTCAACCACTAAAATGTTATACAGAATGAATCTGCGATTTACTCACACTTTAGACTAAAAACGTGGAAATAAGGACACCGAGTCGTGATCTGAGCCCTTTGAATTCAGATTTATTGTCACAACAGTGCAATAATGTAATATTAACATTGCAACAACCATGACCGTGAGGTCAGCACAGTTTTTTCTTCATTGTGATTAACAAGTATAGTTGCTTTTTCTCCAACTTGAAACAATAAAATAAAGGAGCAAACATCTGGGTGAAGGATGATGTGGAAAAACGGTTTATGGAGCGTCTTCAAAGAAAATAAAAGTTACAATGGGAACAAAGCGGCCTCCTGCTGTATCTTGTGCTGTCGGACTTATCTGAAGCCCGGCTGAAGCATCAGCAGCATTCTGATAAGAAACTGGGGGAGGTGCAATGCATGTGCCAGCCAACAGGGGTCCCTATTTTCTATGTTGAAAAAGAAATCAAAAAAAAAAAAACTTGCAGCATAATTTACACGCAGATTTTAAACATTTTTAAAGCAATTCCAGGCCACTCAGACTGGATAAAAAAGAAAACATGAAAAGGCCAAACTGGTGGTGGTGGTGTGAAATTTTGTCAGAACATCAACAAAAAATGATTTATCAGTCAATCCATCCCTCCCTCTGAAACTCTTGCTTTCTCTCCATCTGCCCCTCTTCTTGGTCACAGAATGTAATAATCCAGCCAGGTGAGTGACAGAACACCCCACCTATCACCTCTCAGGATGAAGGCGAGACTTCAGGGAACATTTTCACCCAAAATCAGTGCCTTAACAACAAAGGGGCAGTAGGAGGAATGCTGGTGAAGGAACAAGCGTGATTTAAATTGTGCTACCATGGCAACAGATAAGAGCGTCAAATCTAATTACTCGATATTAGCCCTGCTATATATTTGGATGTAGAACATATTGGACATGTGGACCTTCACACATAATATTCTACAATATGTGACTGGCATTACACTTCTAGAGAAACAAAATGGGTACATATTTAACATGGTAACCAGTTTTTTTCTAAATGCTTAAACTACACCTGTATCCTGGTATTCAAGCTCCATTTTTCCAAGTTCCTGATGTAACAGTCCATATTTTAATATCTGGACTGATATCTGTCATAAAGAAAAAGAACAAAGAGTGAGTGTGAGTATGACTGTGACAAAGGTGGTGTCACTGCGCCCAGCATCTGTGTTCTCAGTCTTTGCCCCTTGTAGCTCGGATTCAAACAAAGTTTGAGCGTCATCTTTTCGGTCACTTCTGTTCAGGGGGTCAGCCCCCAACTAACAGTTTATTAGAGTAACAGCCATTACTATGGGTACATTTTATTGTTTTTTTTTCTTTCTATTCTAAACTGCCTCTTTATTTTTGACATAAATTTGACTATTACATTTTTATTGCTGTTACTACTTAATAAGGAACCAAAAGAAATGTATGCAAATAAATAAAAATGTAACTGCATCTAAACACATTAATATTAATTACCTCATTGGTGTTTGACAATTGGGTGATTAAGGTTTAAAGTGTTATTTGTCAGACAGAAATGAGCATTTTAAAATTTTACAATATTTTGGAGAAACTTACTGGGGTTTCTCAGATGAACCTAGAATGAATCACAATTTTTCTCAGGTAAAATAATGGAAATAACTTTCCGATTTTTATGTTCGCAGCATTCAAACCGTTTTTAGTTTCCATTTGTGTTTGGTTACCAGGGTACAGGTACATTTCCCATTTTGGCCTTTAGGCACACCTGTACTTATTGGGCTAGTGGTCATCTTTTCTAGCTGAGTACAAAGAATTTTCCAGAAATATTGTTTCAGTGAGAATTTGACTGACAGAGACACCATCCGTAGTGAGGGACACACACTTTTTAAAAGACTAAAAGTTACATATATTGCATTTAAAAAAAAAGAAAAAAGCACACATGGACTTTAAAGTATTTACATACTTATAACAATAATAACACCCTTTTTTGCACTTCAGTTATTGGGCCAATAGACATGTTTGGACTTGGTGCCTTTTATTTGTAGACCATGGCAATGAGAACTCTAAGTTTGTTGAAAGGCTGTTGGGTTCGAAGAACTTTGAACAATGAGGACTGAATTCTGCATTATTTAGATTTGTTGCGATTCATACATTTTGGTCATTTCAATGGCCTGAATGAAGAAGCAAAGAAGCTCACAATGGGAAAGTTATGAGAAATGCAGATGAGCTCCTCTGAGAATGAACTAACCTGTGAGATTATCTCCCCTGAGCATGGCAGCCTGTTCCTTAACCGTCCTGCTGCATTACGGAAATGTCACATATATACGTGCACTTTATAAGCCAACCAAAAAGTCACGAATGGCTGAGCGCAACACAGAACAGCAGCAGGAGTCTGAACATTTCAGCGTAAAAGCACTTGTCATTCAGGTGGCATAGACTGTGTTGTGAAGCATGCCTGACACCAGAGGGTGCAGTTGTGAGGGTACTGCCTGCGGTGTCAGAATACTGGAGGGTACCTTTGTGTTTTCTTTCTGCGGTGCTAAAATTGAGCAACATCACCATGCGAGGTGTAAACGTGGCATTGGATGGAAGCGGAAGAACAGTGCAGTGACAGGAGCCCCGGGGCCGCTGTCTGAGCACAGTGGGGAGTCCAAATATGGGCGACGGCGCCTGGTGGAGAGACGCAGTGCCGTGTTGTTCAAACAAACCGTCCCTCTCAGGTTAACCAAACTGTTTACACTGGCATTTGTGTAAGACGCTGCCTGCCTCTTTACACAGAGCAGAGCAGGGACACACTGACTGGCTTACGGTGGCACAACATGTGTAACACCCGGGTTCCACACACACTCAAAAACACGTTTCAGCAAATCATCAGTTGTCCATGACAAATCATGTTGTCATATTCTGGGTGAAAACTGACATTATTAAACTAATTATTAGAAGTATAAGACCTTCAAGGAGAGAACTGCTGCTCGGTACTTCACCTGAACCACTTACGCAAATGAAGGAACACCAGATGACATACTGGTTGAAACTTTACTCTTGCCGTCAAAGAACGGAGGGTTGATCCCACCTCCTACTGTAGTACCCTTGATCAAGGTACTTACCCTGAACTGATACGGTAAAACGATAGTGCAGCATAAATGGGTAAAACATTGCAAGTGGCATCATTTGCTTTGGAGACCAACATCAGCTAGAGGATGCAGCTGGGATGTAAACGTGGTTCTATCACAGTGTACTCACAATACTGTCTATATACTGTAGCTGTTAGCGCCAAAGCAGTACACTGATGCCAAGTGTCACAGAAGGAAAGACATCAGCGTCTGATTTTTGTTGAGCATTTTATTAACTATGTATTCATTTTAATAAATTATTCTTGAGATGTTAATTAAAATCTTTGCCTGATCTCACAACACCTAAACATAACCTTAGACCCTAACCATGACCATTACCTGTAATGATTAACCCTAAAGGCAACCACAAACCCTATTCCCTAAATGTTGCTACTAACTCTGCCCCTAAGTCAAACTTATCTCTAATATTATCCTTATTGGTAACTCTAACACTAACTTGTAGCCATAACCACTAACTACATGCCTAAAATGTAACTATGAACGCTAACTTTCACCCTCACCCTCAGCTCAGCTCTAACCCCTAACCTATCACTAACCCTAACCCTATCGCTAATGCTAACCCTAACTCCAAACTCTGTTTCTAATGCTAACCCAATTACTAACCCTGAATCCCTGAACCCTTAAACTAGCTAACCCTAACCCTAAACCCTAACGTAATCCATAACCCTAACACAAACTTTAACCCCCACCCTCAGCCTAACTCTAACCACTAACCGTTTTGGGAACCTGAGAAGCCACCAATGATTTTATTGTTGTTACACTAAGGATCTTTCTAGGTGGGATACTTTTAATAATGAAGCACAAATGTCTCTCCAAAAAGGATAAAAATCCACTATTTTAGTTAATACTTGTGTATTGAAAGGCAAAAGATGATGAAAGGGACTGATTAATGATCAATACTGACTAATTCTGTTTTACACTGTAGAAAATGTGAATAAATTTCCTTATACCAATTCCCCACCCACACATTTATTACCTGTGTCAAACATGAAAAACCTACAAATCCACCTTTTCTGCCCCTTTTTATTATCCATTTGACAGATGTTTTAATGTCACTGTTACCAACTAAAGAAAGATGTAATATTAGTTGTTGTCATACATATATCTCTTACATTTTAACTCTGCCAAATGGAGAGCCCAAATGTTTATTTTCAGCTAATAAATAAATATAACTGTATAATATTATATTTAATATAATTATATTGCTCTTTCAGCTGTAGAAAAATGTAATGGCGATATGGCTGTTGTACGTGTTCACAGGTAACGGTATGAATTTCCTGGATATGTTTTATAGCAAAATGTTTTATCCTTACACTGCCCAGCCAAAAAAAAGTTACACACTCTAATATTTTGTTGGACCACTTTTAGCTTTGGTTACGGCACACGTTTGCCCTGGCATCATTTTGATAAGCTTATGTAATGTCGCAACATTTATTTCTGTCCAGAGTTGCATTAATTTTTTCCCAAGATCTTGTATTGATGATGGGA
The DNA here is from genome assembly GCA_018136845.1 of Heterotis niloticus. NCBI lineage: Eukaryota > Metazoa > Chordata > Actinopteri > Osteoglossiformes > Osteoglossidae > Heterotis > Heterotis niloticus. The sequence continues at coordinate 3,678,837 of CM030894.1, forward strand.
GTCGGACTTCTGCGTAAAGTCTTCTCCGGCACATCCCAAAGATTCTCAATGGGGTTAAGGTCTGGACTCTGTGGTGGCCAATCCATGTGCGAAAATGATGTCTCTTTTATGGTCCCTGAAGCACTCTTTCACAATTTGAGCCCCATGAATCCCGGCATTGTCATATTGTCATATTGGAATATGAAGAGGAAATCCATTGATGGAAAAACGTGCTCATTCAGTATATTCGGGTAGTCAGCTCACCTCATTTTTTGGGCACATAACGTTGCTGAACCTAGACTTGACCAACTGAAGCAACCCCGCATCGTAACACAGGTAGTATTTTTTTTTTTTTTTTTTTTTTTTTGGCCAGGTAGTGTATTTTGCAATTTACCAAAACCTTACATTTTTTTCTCCTGGGAATATAATTGAAAAGTTGCTCTCTTTCTTTCTTTTTCTAAAAAAACACATTATGGCAGAAAAACAATAAATAATTTTGGTGTCCAAAGTACCAGCAGTAGCAATAATAATAATAAAAAAATAAATAATAATAATGATAGGGATTTAGGATGTGACATGTTTTGCTCTGCTGTGTTCCCATGTGATTTTGTGACAAATTAAACAATAATGATAAGCAACAGGGGGATCGGAACAGTCTGGGCTACCGACCCAAAGCCATTCTGCGCAGTCCACCAACTCATGAGTGCTGACCATGAGTGCTGCTCACTAGCGCCCTCACCCAGCACTGACGTGCCTCTATTCCCCATCTCCCACAGACCGCCGCACCCCAGACCTCCACGCAGCGCAGCTATAGGTAGCAGCACCCAGTGCAAACACTGCAGCCACTAGATACCAAAATAAAAACACACTCCTGTCCCGCTCCTGCCTCATCTCCTCAGCTCTCTCAGGCAGGGTCAGGGCCTGTAGTGCCCTCCACAGGGAGGACATTTCAAAGCTACAAAACAATCGCAGCACCTCCCTCTACCTCACACTCCTACCCCACCCCTGAACACACTTCCAAAAAGCAACAAAACATGGTTTAAAAAAAAAAAAAAAAAAAAAAAAAAAAAAAAAACAGTGTGTCCACTGGGGGGCAGTGTGGCACAGTGAGCACAGGCCCCTCCTGGGAATTAAGTCTTTTTGTTGGGAAATGAAACCGAGCTGCTGGTTAGTTTATACGGGCCGAGCCGCAGAGGCCAAAGCTGCCAGGGACGCAGGCCGACTGGGTCGCTTAGTCCTCTTCTCGTCGGAACCTGCCGGAAACAGGAGAGATATGGCACTTTCAGTCACAGGTCCCCCAGCATCCTGGAGCCGAAAGCTGGGCTGCTGTGGATGAGCATACACGTGTGTGTGTGTGTGTGTGTGTGTGTGTGTGTGTTAGATGAGAAAGGAAGGTTTTACACTGCTCCAAGGGTCACTGCTATGGAAGCTGTGGTTTTAGATGAACCCGGACAAAGTATTACGATTGCCCAGAATTGCAAATAAAAGAACATTCTAGCGTGTAAATACGCTTTTTGCATGTTTAAATGCTTTCCTTTCGCTACTTCCAGTTTATCTGCACAAGACAGGGCAGTCCCATGTGCTACAACATTATTTGTTTCATTATGTTTTTCAGAATCCTTTAAAGAAAAAAGCAAAAAATAACAAAGTGGAACAAAAATTCTTTTAAAATATCTTTGAAAATAGCTTTGTTGCAATACCTGAAGTGATTTAAGTGCATAAAACCTTTAATTATTGTTAGGCCTATAACTCGATGGTACGCGAATCGATAGAACGCGATCCCGGCACAAAACTGGACCCCAGTTTGTCACCCCAGCCCCTTTTTAAAAACGCATCAAACACATTAAAACACCAAACATGTAAAGGTTTTAAGATATTTTTCACAAATTTCTCAGCGCACAGTATAATGTAGTCTCCGTTTTAACTATAAAGTTGAACATTTTCAAAAACGTGATGGATAAACAGAGTTAAATAAAAGATTTTTTTTTCTCTGAAAGAAACTTAAATGCACCCTGCGTGTCTCCAGCACACCGAACGCCTCTTCCTCCATCTCCCCTTACAACACTATTTTATTAACTCCTAAACCCCAACGTACACTTTTTTTTTTTTACAATTTAGCAAAAATTTGTAGTTTCGATACTCATTCGCCTTCATGTTTGTTTTGATTTTTGTTTGCAAGTAAACAACTACTGATCTTCGCTTATGTGCCTAACTTTTCTGTTTACTAAAGGCAAATGTGATTTTTTTTTTTTTTTTGGCCGAATAAAAACAAATCAAATGCCGAAATAAATCTGTCATGTGAGCTTATGGTGAAAAGAAACACAGGTGCTGATAAGAGTAAAATGCAAACTTAAGATCAGCGGGCACCGTGCAAGCGGATTCATTTTTTGGAGTCACCAATGTACTGTATGTTGGTGTTATTGGTTTCAGATATTACATGTAACTTAGTTTTTATGAATCTAAATAAAATGTGTATTTATATATTTAAGTGTATATGACTATATATGCGTTTATGCGTATAACCATCTATACATTTTTATCTTTTTTATATCTTCTTCTTCTATTTTAATAATCCTGCATTCATTTATCTTTACTTTTTCTATCTGTTTTCCTCCCTTTTCTACACTTTGTGGACCTTAAGATTTTTATTTCCAGCTCCTTTGTAGACCTGCTTCATAGGGGTGTTAAACAATACACGATTTTTGATCTTTGATTAAAAATGTTTTCTTATGAATAAAATATATTTAATATGTACTATACGTGTATATCTTATTGTTACATTAGGGTTTATTTTATCCAATTTCTTTTTACAAAGGAATATTGTATTTGACAATAATAGTACTGTTTCATGATACATTGGACCCCCCCAGCCCCCCCAAGTCTGATCATGAACTTGCGCTGCCCTGTATGCAGTTTTGGGAATAAAATACATGGTTGTGTGAGCCACTGGAAATGGTGTGTGGCACTTTTTTGCTAAAAGAGAGATACTGAATTGTGATTTATGTGTCCTTGGTAATGAGGGCCACGTTCTTCAGCACCATGAACCTGCAGACAGTCTCATGCATCACACTGTCCACCTTGAACTCCTCATGAAAAGTGAGCACATTATAATAACTTCTTTACTGCACCAGGGTGGGCGAAAACTGAACATGACAGGAAAATGGAGAAAATATGACAACTGTGCGTCAATATAATACTGCACGGCTGCAATACTGATGCAGTACAAAGGCACAGTTTACATTTCTTGATAGGTCTGTTGTTTTTGATCGGGGTGAAAGGTCAGCTTATATGGGGGGGGTCCAGTGGGGGTCCACCTGGGCAGGTCACACCTGTCCAATGGCATAACCTTTGTTACTGCTCAGGATGGGGTGGGGGGGACGTAAAAAGTGATTACCGTCAGGGGTCTTTTTCTCACTGTCATCACATTCAGGCAAGTCGGCTCTTTCTGGCACTTCTCCTGCGATTTAAAGGAAACCAAAGTCAGGAAAACCGAACCGGGGACCTTGGCATCCCGCAGGGCTGCTCTGAAAGCAAACAAAAAAAAAAAAAACAAAACAAGGAACTGCACGGGAAACACAGTAACGGGAAAAGGCAAAGGAAAAGGCTGTAAAATCGGACGTGTGAGGTTACGCTGTCGATTATTGAATATTGGGTTTCTCAGAGAGATGAGTTCTTTCTGTGATGTTCTCCGGTTTGCCAAGTTGCCTCAGTTGACTGATAAATAGTCAAATTACACATTTTAAACTGGTAAACCATTTCCAGTGTATTTTTTTATAGTTTTTTAAAATGATCTCTTTTGATACATATATATATATATATACAGACTGTACGTATTATCTGTAGAGGACTGACACAGCCTGTAATTATAACCTTAGAGGGCAGATGGCAGTAAAGAGCGCCTGAACAGAATAAGTAGAGTCACACACCTTCCTTCTAGCCACTTCTACACGGTGGTTTACACCACACGTCTGGTGTTTATGGTTTTCATTTTGTCATTTTAAATTATTTGCATTGTAGTCTCAACAAAATGAATGAAAGGCATTTTTAGCTGCTTTACTTTTTACAGTTATATGCACGATTTTTAAAAACTAATACCCTGAACAATTTGAGGAACAATTTTATTATTGAGCAATAATTAATTGTGGCCTGGAACCTGGAGGTAGCTTTGGATTTATGAATAAATTGAGTCGGTGTATAGTAGCCGCTACTGCAGTTACTAACAGCGCTACACATGGGGGGTACAGCTGTGTAGATTTGTGTAAATCCTATGTAGAAAAAAAAAAAAAAGTTTTAGTCTTTATCCCATATTCTCAGCCCACAAAAAAGCAGTCCTCCTGATGATGATGTTCACAGTGACCTAGAGACCTGCAGTGGACTGTCAACCTGCCTGTCCATCAGTGAGGATCTGAATGGAGTATGAAATGCAGGTAAACCCCACTTTATGCACTTAATTCATTCCTGAAAATACTGCACAAATTAAAATTGTGTGAACTGGCATGCTGTAAAAAAATAGGTGTTCTCAGCTCATCCATGCACCCCTGAAACATCTTTCCCAAATGTCACTAAAAGGCAGTGAAGCACCTTGTAGTACATGCAGTACCGTCCAGCATATACACACAGGGAATCATGCTGCGCAGCACGCACACGCGCACACACACACACACACACACACACACACACACACACACACACACACACACACAGGGGATTCCACAGTTCAGCCCATCATACTCACGGAATATCACCCAGTACCCATAGGGCACCGCTCACCTTTATGGGTGAGGCACCTTCCTGGGACAGGAAGAAGCTACTCACATGACAGGGGAACTTTGAATTTCCCGATTTCTTGCAGACAAATTTCTTGCACTGTTTTGGCTCTGTGTTAGTGTGGGGTGTTTATTGCACAAACTGGGAGGTTGTATTAAAAGTTTAGCGGTATTACAGCAAAACTGCATACACTGGGGTTTACCTGTATCTGTTGGAATAAGAACCGCTTGACTGAGCCTGACCCAATCAAAGGTCCAGCTGAGCTTCACACTCATGGCATCGTGGACTGAGTGGTTCCCATGGTCCCATTCGGACACCCTTCATTGACACATGCACTAAATCACTGCACCTATATGTCTAAGCATCATTCTTGGAGGAAACTATAAACCAGCGCTGCTCATAGCTCTGGCCGACAGGGGGCACCAGACAGACACTGGAAAAACCAGAGGAAGCCCACAGGGGGCACAACAATAGGATGAGCTGCCGACACTGGAACTCAGCGACATTCTGCTCCTCCGGGAGCTTTGGCACTGAACACTTCCACAGCTGAGAAGCATAAATCGGGTAAACTCATCGGGACCTGGAGCCGAAACGTAACCATGCCACAGTTTGCCAACACTGGAAGAAAACACCCAACTGTGCAACTGGGTACGATCATAATTATTACTTAAGTAAGACCTTTACTAATAACGCTTGAAAATTTTTTAATTTTTAGTCTTTATTCTGTGAGCCCAGATAATTATTTTGTGTTGCTTTTGCTTCATGAATTTTTGGGGTGTAAAAATGCATTCACCTCCCTAGCTCTTTACCATAAGCGAGGCTCTGATTTCTAATGATATTAAATGCTATGAGGGAGGGGGTAAATACTTTTCAAAGCTATTTTTCCAGTTTTATCATTTTTAGAAGTTTGCATTTAGTAGAATCATCTACAAGAGTGTAAGAGGCTGGTGAAAATGAGGCTTTTGGGGCTTTCTGATACACAGTAGAAGCATAATATGTGGGAAGCAGGACTCAGTGGTAAATTTCTCCTGAATCCAAGTAGTCACGTCCATTCCAAAATGCCGGGATCCATCACATCCCATCATAGCCAACACATCCAACAGGAACGACAAAGTGAGGTGAGTCAGTGGACAGCTCATGGTTCTGGGTTCAGATTTCAGGGCAGTCATGTACGTGCAACATTTTCATGGTGTCGATTTGCAGTGATTTACCCATTTAAACCGCAGGGGATAATTTTATTGTGTCATTTGAGAGTAAGAACCTTGATCAAGGGCAGTACAGTAGGAACTGGGATTCAAGCATATGTCCTTTGCACAGTGACGGCTCCACATCTGCTACCTCTTATTTCCCTTCTGTCCTGGGTTTCCTAGCTCTGGATCACAACAGTCCTAACTGCGGTTGGCAAAAGCAGACCTTTGGTCTGGGTTATGTATCGCTTTGGAGAAAACCATCTGCCACATGAATAAAAGTCAAAGAAAATGTAACGAATCGTAAAACATAAAACACACATTACTAAATGTAGATGAGGGTTGTTCAAGGAGTGTGAATTTCAAACAGGAAAAGAGTAAGGCAATTTTCTATACTGTCTTGGACAGAAGTGCAACTCCATGATCACTATGCTCCCTGATGGTCTCCACACATAAGCTGCTGTCAGCGGTGTGATGTGTTACAGAAGAAAAACTGGACGGTAGGGGACAGAAAAAGAAACGTACCATTTTGGACCGGTTTGTTGTTCTCAGAACTGCTGGTATCGCTTGGCTCCTTGGCTTCACAGCCACTGGGATCAGGTCTGGATGATGACTCTGCTCCTTCTCCAGCCTCCTTGCTCCCACTCGCTTCTTCTTTGCTTTTCTCCTCTTCAGCAGGTTTGTTCTGATCCGGTTCGCCTCGGCTCTCCTCAACCTGTGTCGACTCCTCCTTCTTGGACTGCCCACCCTCCGCCTCCTCCTGTGCCACCTTCTCATCAGCTTCCCTCTTGGCTTTCTCCTCCAAGTCTGCAGGGAAAGAAGCTCTTTCAGATGCCCTCACAGACCAGAGGTCAATCAGTCTTCGCCCACTCATCCACAGCCACACTCACACAGAGCCCACCCATATTCCCCGGTTTTCCTAACACACCTTTGGTAGCCTGTGCTTTCCACTTGTCCCGGTTCTTTTGCACCTCCTCATTCCAGGTGGCCTTGAAGCTTTTGAAGTCAACGGAGAGCAGCGAGCAGTTGAGGGAGGTGCTGCCTTCTGAACCAGTGCTCTTAACACCAGACCGCTTTCCGTCTGCTGCCGTGATGTTGTTCAGACTGTTAAAATGGACAGCGGGCAGGAAGATGGTCATTTCTGTTGGGTAAATGTAAATTTACTCCAGAAAATTCTGTATTTGTGTTCAAACCCTAACAAAGAGGTGGGCTTGAATTGTAGTGAATAAACCCACAAGGGAAAACATGGTAGTAGATGAATAAAGATATATTCTGATAACACAAAATACAAACTGCACAGGGACTGTGAAACCACTTTGGGACTAGAATACAAATCAGTGGTGGAAGTGGGAGAAGGATTTCAACAAGGAAAAAAATCTATGAAGTTACAAATGTAACTGAAACTTAAAGTATTGAAAAAGTGGGGTAAAAGATGTGAATCTACAGAAATTAGGGAGTCACTGGTGGGACGGAAACCAAAAGGAATAATGGACAGTCGTCCTGAGAAACTGCAGCTGGTCCTTGACTTGAAAACTTAATTTGGGCCAAGAGTTGGTCCATTACTCAAAAAGTTCATTAGCCAAATGCAACATAGGGCAGGTGAGATGCTCCTCTTCACTTCTATACACAGCTGCTTCTGTAACTTACCAACAACAAAAGTGGCAAATGACCAAGTGACTCCGTGTCTACATCTGTCTCTCCTATATCCTGTCGGTGAAATGTATTTTCATTTACTCAGATGAGTGAATAACTGGAATGTATTTGTCAGTAATCTGGACAGATCTGCAGGATGGGAGGCAACAGCAGGGTTTTTCAGATGGGATCAACACATTATTGTTCTGTCTCTGTTTCTCTCTCAAAACTATAACCTTTCTAGAAGGTCTTTCACCATGCAGGAGCACCCACAGAGACCACACTACTCTGTAGAGTCAATCCTCAGACTCGAGAAACAAACCAACTCCAGACCCAAAAGGAGGGAGCAAAATTTCTTACTAACAGGAAGTGGGGGAAGAGTGAGGCACCAACCTGGATCGTCGGAATCCCGTGAGGCCGGAGCGGGAGGCTTCTTCGATGAGTGGTGTGACGATCTTCTCGGTCATATCAGTGAGCACAGTGAACGTAGGTTCCACGATGAAGTCAATGAACCCTGCCAGGAGGACAAGTGCGCAGACAGTGATGCAAGGACACAAAGATAAAATCTGAATCATAGCACTTGGTTATCGATATTCGCTTCCGCAAATAGTTTACATTAATAAAGCAGCTTCAGAAGTCTCAGCTCACGTCAACCATCATCTGAAAATCAGATCAAGCTTGTACAAGCAGTGTGTGGGCGAGTTAAGATATTGGATTTACAGTCCAATGAACATGCATTCAAATCCCCTTTCTGATGAACTTGAATGTGTTTGTAACTGAATCTCCTATTAACAAATAGAAGTGAAGCTGCTTTGAATGAGTGTTCTTCTTACTAACAAATGAGGAAAAAGTCACTGAAACCAGAAGGTTCTCTGTTCCCCTTAGCAAAGAGCAAAGGCAGCTGGCTTTCTTCTCATTAGGATGTTATTTGGTCCAATTCTTGCTTTTCATGCATTATCTACATTTGACTTTGGAGATGATTATACATGGAATTTTAAAAAAATTAAACAATTTCAGGAACTGCTCAGCCACACACGATCATTTCTTATTTCACATGCTTGGCGAAAGGTGAGTTGGAACATGAAATAATAAGCTGTGTGGTCAATTACACCACACAGTAACCTTGTACTGATTCAGGGTAACAGCCATGGGCAAGGACACCACAGTACAAGAGGGATTTGAACCAGCAACCTTCAGATTGCAGGGCAACACACTCATTGTAAACACAACACCTTAGACTGTATGGATTTGTTTTGAAATCCATACTTAGTGTCGGACTTTTAGAATAACAACATGTTTGAGCTCTCGTTGGAAGGGCAGTTGGCATGAGCAGGATTCAAACTTAAGCGGGATTCCACTTGGCTATCCGGGTGAAAGGACAGCACCTGAGACTCAGCAGTCTGGTGCATTTATGGTTTTTCAGCATAAACATGACAGAGAATCAGATCAATCTGGAGACCAGACATTGTGATTGAGCCATGGTCATGCAGAAGAACATGAAAATGCATCAGCATGAGGGTGGGACCCACCGATCTGAGACTGGGCAACCATGGTTGACTTGCGGTCACACAGTGGAGAGAAAGGCAGTCCTAACTCAGCCTCTTTGTCGCCCTGTGAAGAAAGACACCGCTGCTTCAACACTGAGCAGAATCTGCGAAATGACAATATTTTGACCAACTGTCTTTTCTTCACTCACAAAATCTGAGGTTAAGCCCAACTCACTTTGCAGTGTTTACTGCTTGTATGCAGTGTTCCTGCGAGTCGGTGATCAGTATCAAGATGAGGAGCATTATGACTTTATGATATGAATCAGTTCAAAACTGAATTGGAACTTACAGACAAAAATATTAATATAAAAACTGAATATATTCTGTTTTAATATATTCATTGTTATAGCAGCCCAAAAGTTAATTTTAAAATTGTCTTACAAAGCTTTTTTATTTATTTTTTTTTTTTTTAAATTACAGCTACATCCAAGGACTTTACAGAGCTTAACAACTGCAAACACAGAGGCCTGTCTGTATTATTAAACTTGATGGATACTTAGTGCCACTTTGGAGTTACAAAGTGAGCCACAAACAGACTTTTGATGCAAATTATGCTGGTGAACTGAAGCAGATAAATCACAAAAGTTTCCTGGGAATTATGGACCTAGAAGGGTAACAACAATGGTTAGTGCGTGAGGTTTGAGTGGATTAGTGATGCTGCATGAGTCAGCTTCTGTCTTGTAAAAGGATCCCTTATGCACACCTGCCGACACTGAATGGACCTCTCCATCGCAAAAATAAATAAATAAATAAATAAATAAATAAATAAATAAATAAAATAAAATAATTCTGGGCTTCCAGGTGGTAGTGCATCAAAGGTCTATCACTCCAAAGACTACAGTGTGCAATAACTCGTGCACCCCACCTGCAATGGCCGACCCCTGACTGGCCATGACCAACGGTAATAATTTCAAAATACTGTAAATTATTACGATGATAATAAAAGGTCTTCTGGTGTTTCAGTAATTTTTGACGCAGTTGGGGTCATTACATCTCAGTTTAACTGTCAGACACCTGAAACACAGAGCACAATCACTTAGAGGGAATAAATCCAAACCGAAGCTGTGATTCTTGGAAAGAGCCGATCAAGTTTATTAGCTGGGCACCCCAGAGGATTTAGGCTTGGTAAGACAGAGAGCTGAGGCCAAAGATGGAACGACCTAGAAACATTTCCAAAAAAAATCCCAAGTTCAGGGTCGGATTTCCAAATTTCCATCGGAAATTTGTATCTCATTACTATTTTTGCCTTTTACGTCAATATGCAAATGCAAATTGACGTCCCATTACATTAACAGTCAATTTGCTGACATCTTTCTTCTTTCAGCCAAAATTAGATTTAGTTTTAATGTAGCTCCACATTAAATAGTAATAAAAAAAGCAATAAAAAAGAGGTGCAGATGTTTTCTTTTAAAATTTAAAATTTTATTTCAGCTATATTCATGAATTTTACAGAATCTCTCCCACACATAAATGAATGTACAGCGCTATGAAAAAGTTTATGCCCCTTCCCAATTTCCAGTTATTGCATTGCTGTTACTGGCACACTGAATGGCTTCAGATCTTTAGACAAAATGTAATATTAGACTAAGGGAAGCTCAGTAAACACATTTCACTTTTTAAATTATTATTTCATTTACTAAAGAAATAAAGTTATTCAACACCTATATCCCTCGTGTGAAAAGTAATTGTGCCCTTACACATAATAACAGGTTTTACCAGCTTTAGCAGCAATAACTGAACTGCTTACTTCACGTCTTTCCACACCATTTATTGGGTTCAGGTCAGGACTTTGATTTTGTTTCTTCTCGTGCATTTAGATGTACACTTGCTTTTGTGCTTTGGATCTTTGTTTTGCTGCACAGCTCAATTGTGCTTAATCTTCAGCTCACGAACCGATGACCAGAGATTCTTAAAATTTTTCTGTTACAGTGCAGAATTCATTGTTCTTTTCATAATGGCAAGCTGCCCGGCTCCTGAGGCAGCACAGGATCCCCACATCATCGCACTGTCACTACCCTGTTTGACTGTTGCTGTGATGTTCTTACTGAGAAATGCTGTGTTGCCTTTACACCAGACATATGTCCCCAGAGAGCTGCGAGCCCTGGTGGTGGAGAGGGGCTGGAGCGCTGCTGGCGGTGGTGAGAAATATGTTTTTAATCCAATGTGCCTTAAGTTTTTGCTATTATCTGAAAACATTATAAGATTTTAGAAAATTTGGAGCAACAACTGAAACCATATGAAACTGCCTCGTGGCGTTTCTTCAGAAGTGTTTCAAACATTGTAAAAGCGATCACTGGAATTCCAGACATAATATTTTTCCCACTGACTAAAACTGGAAGCGAAGGTGAACAGATAGCACAGCTCAGTTAAGGAGGAGAGGAGCGTTCAGGTGCATTGCTCAGGTAAAACTCACTTGTCTGAAGAATTCCTCCAGTAGAGAACTGGTCCAGCGGTGATGCATGTCCCAGTTCTTTGCAGGATGGCTGATGTCTGCCGTGTGCAGTAAGAGAGATAAGGCTTTCGGCTTGTCAATCCTGCAGTTGGGTGAAATAGTAAAACCATCACGATGTGCTTACCTTAACATTCTGCACTTTTCACTCATTTTTACTGTAAGTTGGAAAACCAGTGCTGGTAGACCCCTTGCTGGCATTTTGGCTACATATTGGTCACTATCAGCAAACTATTAAATGTAACAAACCCTCAGTATCCAAACTGTTGTCATCCATTTTTTTGCTACAACAGCTCTTGAAAATTAATACCAAAATATGGATGTCTCAATGGAAACTTTTGCTTTTTTTATTCAAAGCTTATCCATCGAAACACGAATAAAACAAAGTAAAAAATGTATTGAAATAAAAAATAATACTTCCTGTATTGTATGCTATAAGCTATATCGGATGCTGTTATGGATTTATCTGAAGGATGCGCACAGCTGCATTGGCATTTTATTGGCTGTTTCTGCTAGTTTTGCGTTGCCTGACAGCATTTGCACCACATCACACACTTAAATATTTCATTTTTTAAAATAAAAAAAAAAAAAACTATTTATTTAAATGCTGGTTGATGGGTCAAAAAAAAGAGGTGGCAGGTTACTTTGATACACATCTTCCATTTATTCAACATCTGCTTACACTGTACTTTCGCCCCAACCCCCCCACCCGTGTACCTCTTATCTCCCATGTGTAATGCGGTGACCCCGGGGGTGGCAAAAGCAAGCAAAATGTCCTGTTCTGTACATACTGTACTACGGGGCATAAGCACGCGAATTAATGTCAACATTAAGCATTTTGTAATGAGGTAACTGGCATTGCAGTGGTTTATGATGCTGAGATCTTAGGTTGACACTGGTGTTTTCGGATGGGCTGGGAAGGCCTTATTTGTTTATTTATTTTTCAAATTGAAACAGTGGGAAACGCATACGGTGTCAGAAATTTCAGCATCTTCAATGTTTTCAGGGGCGGATACAAAGTGTTTATTGTATTAAATTTCAAATTTCTGCAGTGAATATGACACACTGGGGCACTGCTGATGCTGACAGAACTGTGTATTTTATGACTAAAGAGGGGGCAAAGTTTGAACAAAGAGTAGGAAAGCAGCATGACAGCCAACTTGCAAGGTAACTTAGTGCACCCTGGGTAATGAAACGTAGCCATGAGGCTGCCGTGAATAATTTCTATGTGCTACATCAGTGCTTTGCAAGAAGAGCAGCCCAGCCAGAGAATCTGGTCCACAGGGGGTAGAAAAGAGCTCCAGCAGTTTACGAGAAGTCTCAGTACACAAGAAAATGTTCCAGTTCTCCAAAGAACAAAATGTCCAAGTGCCGGTACCGCTGAGCATCACCCACTTTAATCCGTGCTTTTGCTAGATATTTACTTTAGGACTTGATAAAATACCCTGGCAAAGGACATGATCATCTTTTCTGTCCCAGTTATTGGAACAGTGGCTTTCTGAATGCACATTTATCTCCGTAGCCCATAATGAAGCTGGTGCAGGTACAGCAGGATGCACTTTTAGAAACACTGCCAGACACTGGGTTGGTAAAGTCTACTGTACACCGAGCTCACACACCTTGACGCGGAGGAGGCAAAAGGTCTTACTTACGCCTCAGGCTGCTGCAGGCAGTTCTTCATGGCTTTGATCTGCTGGAAGTGGCAGGACATGTCTGTGGCCAGGACCATCTCCACCACCAGGGCTCGCAGCTCTCTGGGGACATAACTTTTCAATCATACGCAGGTCCAGAACTACTCAAGGCCATGCAGCTGTGAGGAGCTCAGAGGCGTTTTCAGCTGCTGTCAAAATTTCACAGATCAACCGTTACCCAGCGTGTAGCGTAACAACGGAAAAACATGGAATGAAAGAATGTCGGGAGAGTTGGGAAGTGACTAAACGCAGTGGAGGATTCTCCTCTTTTCTCTCTCACCTCCAGTCCTCCTTCGACAAGTTGTACAAGATATTCATCTCGTCGTCATCTTGCAGTAGGCGGTAGGCGGCGCTCACATGGTGGTTCTCTAGTACGGCCCTGTCGTTGTAAAGTATGGCTGTGTCTGACCTGATGGACAAGGACAGCATGAGCCAGACAGCCATGACTCATGGCTTATGGGCGTTCATAAGGGAGCTGTACAAGGACCCATCACTATTTCAGAATCCCTTTGGTGATCAAATTTACTAACAGTAAATTGTAGTAATAACATCTAAAGAGCTTGATAACTGATGTGGAAGAAGTTTTTAAACAAAACTCAGTATAAGTCCTACTTTTTTTTTCCATTTCTGACTGCAAAAGCACTTTTTCTTGTCAAGATGTGCATCCAGCACTTCCAGTCATCCTTAGGGACATTCTGAACAGTAACTTAAGGTCAACCACAAACAAATATGACTTCCTTCCACAAGCTGGAGATTGAGGATTCACCCCACCACCCACCAGCCTGCCAGGAGGCTCAATCTCTCTTCGCTTTTATGGTTTTGTCAGTAAACATTACCTGGTCTGTATGTGGAAGTTGTTTGTGGTGCCCGTGTGCTCGTAATCGTGCACGGCTGCTGCAAAAATCATGGCAAAGATCTCCAGCTCCGTCAGCCAGTGCTGCAGCACACAGGAAAAACGGCGGTGAGGAGGACGGAACAGACAAAAGACCAACAAAAGAGACAAAACTGCCCGTTAATGATGATATCTGTCAAAAAGTCAGGAACGTTACCCATTCTATCCGGCTTATTGATAATAGAAAAAGTCTGTTTTGATGCTGCACACATTTGAATACGAAAAATCTATAAGTTATGCATTTAGGTGGCAACTAGACACAAAGTACACGCACACCTTCAACAAATCTTTGTATGATATAAATATTATTTAAAAATTTTAAATAGACACATGAAAATCAGCGCATGTTATCTGTTATGTTCAAGACTCTTGAGTCCAAGGCTATTTACAATGTGAGGTTTACTAAAGTAGTAACCTACCACATTCTCCTCAATGAGACTGAATTTTTTCATGTATGTTTCAGTCAGTGTCGTGCTGAAGAACAAAAGTGCGAGCCATGCTCCTGACAGAATGGAGTGCCTCTGAAGTACGCTGTGATAGCCATGATGGAAGCAATTGCCACGGACTTGGCAAATATCGCCAAGTGTATATCCAGCAAAGCAACCCCGCTCCATCTCAGCGACACCTCCAAGGTCACATGTTCATCGTCTCTGTGCCATAGAAATATTTGGTTGGACCCAGATTTTGACTCTTTATTCCAAAATACCAACCTCCGCTCCTCACATACCCAGACTGTATGTTTTTTCGCCAAGACCGGTTTCAAGCTGATGTACTCAAACTTTTGGCCTGTACGTTATATTTACATATACTGGTATTACGGATCCTTTGCTATAATGCCGATCGTTCAAGTCTGTTAAAAGTTCACATTAAGGTTCTCCAGTGCTCCAGAGATCACCGGTTAATAACTGTTTCTGCCCTCCGTCTCCACCGGCCTGCAGACTTTACTGCAATAAGATTATGTTGATGGTTTATCTTCTCTCATCAGAATGCATTGTGGTGACCGGCTGTAGCAATAACCTTGTTTTCAGAGATGAAAATACGTGAAGCGTGGGTGGCAGGGCAATGAGAACTTCCTCCCTGTCTGCGGTCTGCCGAACTCGGACACGCGGTGCAGCGTCAGCCAGGAGCATCTCATTCGGCCTGCTGTTTAGCTCGTCCCAGCCAATGTTTATGTCTGACGCCCCCCTGTTAGTAGCGTTATAGCCTTTTTATTTATGTTCCCCCGAAGCCCATTTCAGAATCACGATGCGGCGGCTCCTCATCCTTCATCCCATTTTAACATCTAATGTTATCTGTTCCCCATTTTCTCATTTTGTTGTGTTCGCATCCTGTCAGATAACCTCTAAAATCCGCTTAATCCCATTCCTCTTCCCGAATCCCGTTTCCCACGAGTTCTGCCTGAAATCATATTTGTTCTCATAATTACTGTCAAGTGCATTTTTATACACGCAGATAATAGTGTCTGGGCCTGAGATTCTAATGAATTCCGGAATATCTGTGTACCATTTGTAACTTCCTTGAAAGGCCTACGCGGCCAGTCCTCCTAAATCACCCCTGCGCTGGATTTAACGTGTCTTTACATATTTGAATATTTTAAACGTACCGATCCTGTCACCGTGCTGTTGTCACCCAGTCCTATTCTTTGGTCAGTTAAAAGAAAGCATTAAAAACAAGAAGAATGCAACGTTTCTGTCCTGTCCTCATTGGTATTTGCGACACATACTTACGGCACAGTTTTAATAATGGCATTCATTTCCATACTCAGGAGAACATGACACATTTCTGCCAAAAGTGCCTTACTTTAGAAGTGCAATTAATACCATTTGTTCACAATATCTACCTGTTTCCACCGCGGCAGATCTGACTGTTTGACACTCATTTACATGCCGTATGAATAAGCAGCCTTTTCAGCGGCATGAAATTGTCAAAGATTCTGGAGCAGAACTAATAGGGTTTGTTTTAATAGGCTTGTTTGTTTTGGTCCGCACGTCTGACTGCAAGGCACATTTAAAAAAAAAATAAATAAATGAAATAATTTTTAAAAAAATCATTAAACACGAAAATGTGCGAAGCCTTATACTTAATTGAGATGCAGCCGTTTTTTTTTTTTTTTTTTTTTGCTTGTTTTTCGCAAAGTTCGACAAGGTATTTTCAGCCTTAATTGTTTCGTTCCAAAGGGACCGAGCCCCGTACGCTAATCTAAGTCCATTGCGTTGCTGAAATTAATCTTTAAAGGTTATTCTTCGCACAGCTCAAATTCTGAATAGTGGCATTTTGAAATGGCTGGTACTTAGCAGACATCTGTATGAAGAGAAGTTGTCCCATAATGTCAGAGTACACAAGAGTAGGCAATATTTTTATCATTTCAGAATGCAGATGCAGCCTAGGACTATGTTGCCCCCCGTGGGGCAGTTATCCATGGTCTTTAGGGTAATGGTCTCAGCTTTTAAGACCATAAGATTTATTCTGATATTTCACTGATGTTTTGATCTTCTGTCTCCCACGAACTCCTGCTGTGCACATCTGACCTACTAATACCGCCTCCATCATCAAAACCACCATGTAAGCCCATGAACCCAACCACCAGATTAGGCTTAAAATACATCTTCCGAGCAACCAAAGCAATTTTACAAATCCACAGTTTTGTAATGCAAAAATGGGTTTTTCATTTGCTTTCTGTACTTGTGGACCAGAGCACCCCTTAAATTTAGTATTAATCTCATTTAAGCCCACATTTTGCTAAATTCTGTTGCCTCCCAGTGGGGCTGAGCCAACTTTTGGTGCTCTTCCATTGTAGAATCCACAATGAATGTAAAGATGGCGCTGCCTTAGCGGCTGCCTGCAACAGCAGCTCTTCCTGTTTATTTGCTTGTTTGTTCTCCATAGTTTGTCCTTAGCTTCTCGTCTTTAATTTTGGGTCATGGATTTTGGCAAGCTACAATACAGCAGGCAGCAAGACAGCAGATCCCGATGGAATCAGCCCCAGGGTGTTCAAAGACTGTCCCAACCAGCTGCCTGGTGTCCACTTCACACTGACAGTGCTACTACTGTGGACAGCATCCTGCTTCATCCAAGTCCCCAAGGTGAAGAGCACCTGCGAGTCAAAGGACTACTGGCCAGCAGCTTTTATATAACATGACATGAAGACCTTTGAGAAGCTGGTCCTGGACTACATCGGACCAAAGCTGGGAAGAAGTGGAGTACAGGCTTCACAGGGTTGAGGACTGTTTTATAGTGTAAGCTAAACCATTTCCAGCTCAACATCAACAAATATCAGCAAAATAAAGAAGCTGGTGGTTGATGTTCACTGTGCCCTTATGCCCAGTTACTATCGAGGGTGCAGCCGTGGAGGTGGTCTAATCTTACAAATGCTTTGGGATCCATGTCAGTGACAAACTGGGCTGGTCACACAACACAGATGCTTTGTATAAGAAAGGATAGAGCAGGTTGTACTGAAGACTCCTTTGATGTGAGCAACAGCATCCTCCACATGTTCTACCAGACTCTAAGAACGTTTATACAGTGGCGTTTTACAGGGGGCATCACTGCAGGTGAGAAGCACAAGCTCAAAAAAATTATCCAGAAAGAATGTTCTGACAGGGGTCAGAGCCCTGATTTGGCGGAGGCCGTAGCAGGGACCATGATGAAAAGGAAGCTACAGTCCATCGTGGACACTGGTTCACATCCCCTAAACAATGGTATTACCATGAGCCACCAGGTAATTCAGCTCATGTGCAGTAGGTCATCCTCATCTATAATGGTACACAAAAACCTGTAAAGTGCTAGTGTCTGTCTCACGTGGGTTTATTTACTTACTTTGCACGTTTTTAGGTGTCATATGTTATGTGTTCCCCGTGTTAGGCTGCTGTATGGGTGAATTCCCCTACCGGGATTAATAAAGTTTTATGCTCTTATAAAGCTCTGTGTTCTTACAGAATGTGTAGACCTTCTGGATGAGCCATGCTGGAGGCCCTGTCAGGGTATTTTTGAAGACACCATTGTGATGATAATGAAGCTTCACACCTGTTTAAGCTGACTTAAAGTCTGACTTGAGCTTTTACATTTTTATGAGAAGGTGCCTACCAGAAAGTCATAGGATTTACACCTCATGAGCCCCTACACCCCAACACTCATTCCTCTTTCTCTGGAGTCCAAAATAAAATGCATTTTGTCTCTTGTTTTTGTCTACCATGTGATAGAATGGGCCCCCTCTTTCCCTCAAAGCTGCTGAATCCTTCCTGGCATTCAAAAACAGTCTCAAACCCATCTCTTTTAGATCCACTACTCTCCCGATCTCCTAACAGCTACATAAATGAGTCCAATATCATTCACTCTAATAGCCATTTAGTGTTTGAATGGTAGCCAGTTGAATAATGTGAACCGGCAACATGGTGACATCAGTGATCAAAGCTCCATAAAGCTGTTTCTACTTTGATTTACTATGAGTTGTGCAGAGGCCATATTAATAAATGCAATTGTTGGCATGATTGTCAAAACTTTAGGTACAAACTAAAGAGCTTATATACTTTTAGAAAGTATGGAGGATGGAGGTGTTAATAGGCCAAAAGAAGGTGAAGAGAGGTTCTGAAGTATGACAGAGTTTGTTTAGATGTGGTCCTACACAGCCCTCACCACCATCCCAGTCTTCAGGAGGAGGTAGTGGACTGTTTGAGTGACATCTGCAGCGTGGATCAGGTTGTGGTAGGGGTTCTTGTGCTTGCTGTAGCCCACCTCCAGGGCTTCCACAAAGGACACCAGTGCAGAGATGGGGATCTGGATGGACAAACCAAAAGAGTCAAGACTGAGGAGACAGCCCTCTTACTGTACAGACACCTGAGTGACCGACTTTGGTGTTATGCTTAACGTGTAAAATTTCTTCAGTGCTGCAGCAATATTGAACGGAAACAGAAGTTTCACTTGGGATCTGAACCAATGCAGTCCTTATCATGCTGCAGCATTTCATCTTGCAGAAGAAGCTTATGTAAAGTTACCTCCGTGTTTAACCAGCTCTACCTAGCACAGGTTGAACGGTAAGAGTGCGTGTGTTAGAGTGTTGCTGGTAGCTCTTTAGCAGCTCACTTTGAAGCGATTGATCAGGTCATATCTGGTGAGAAGTTCATAAAATATAAATTTGAGTGCGTGGTCTCCGCTGGATTCATTCAGGGCAAAGACATCGAAAGACCATAGGTCCACATTCTGAGGGCGGAAGAGAAGAAAAAAATCTCAAAATATGTGTATATATATATATGGAGACAACTATACACACAGCAAAGGAAGAGGTCATAAATAACAGAAAGGCATCCATCCATCATCTTAAAGTGAACAGGCAAAGCTTCACAGTCATATTACCATTAAGCCATTATTGAGGTGATATCTTGGAAGCCAATGGACCAGGTGTGGTTTGTATAATAAGTTACTTACAATGACAACCCATTTGTACAACAAGGTAATTTTTATGGTTTGAATAGAGGGTGAGTGTCTTGATCAAGTTGTACGAAGCAGGAAGTGGGATCCAAACCCAGGACCTCAAATACGCAAAGTGATGGTAAACAGTCAGGTTGTAAGATACTGTACATACTGTACCTTTTTAACAAACTAGTGTGTGTGTGTGTGTGTGTGTGTGTGTGTGTGTGTGTGTGTGTGTGTGTGTGTGCGTGTGCATGTTCTTGTTGCACAACGCTGTCACAGGAAACACACTAGAGCAGTAGCTTTATGGCTGTAGGATGATGTCAGGGGGGCGCTGTTCAATGCATGTGTGAGACCAACAGGGTGGAAAAGTGAAAGCCAAAGCAGCTCTGAAATGCGTTACATCTCTGGGAAACTCAAGGGAGCAAGAAAGATGCAGTGGCTCATTTCCTCATCAAACTTTTTGACTGAATGAGTCATAAAAAAGCCACTTCCCAGCACGGGTGCTTAAACTTTACACCAAAACCATACGCAGTTAGAATTCGTGGCTCCCCTATAACCTGTGAAGAGGCCTTTTGTGCAGCCATTTGTGCCACCTTGACCAGATCCACTGTAGACTTGTAGTGGGCAATCTCCACCATGTTTACACACTGCAACACAACCCTCAGAATTCACTGAAGCAGGACACGAACCCCTGGCTGATTTGTGGGCTTTTTCTTTATTTTTGCCTCTAACGCAAGATCCCACATACAATGGCTTATGGCAGCCCTTTCAGCGGTAAGAGGTGCATCTGAATCACTGCATGTTAAAGATTTGAACTTCAGCTCTTTGCCCTTCATCTTAACTGGAGCCATCTAAGCTGGGGGGTTAGGTAGGGAAGGGTGTGAATTCCAAGTCTTTACCGCGGTATCATGCAAGGCTGATAGTGAGGAAATGGTCCATGTTTGAGAGTCTTTGCTGGTTGGTTGCAGCCCTACACCAAGAAACCTTCATATTATTCTCCTAGATACCGACAGGTAAACAAATACACCATCAATGAGTGGCCAGCGGGTTCAACGGACCTGGCTTCAAATCCCACCTCACATCAAAACACCCTTAATGGAAGTACTTGAAATGATACAGTAAAGTTACCCTGCTGTATAAAGAGGTAAATCAGTGTAAGAAGGAAAGAAGGTTAATACAGAAACTTCACACTTTAAAATGGTCTGAATAAACATGTAAATAATTCATTTTTTTGAGCAAACAAGGTAATGTGTGTGTGTGGGTGTGTGTGTAGGTGTGGGTGTCTCAATACCTTCAGAACAGAGATCACACTGGACGGGTAGCTTAATCCGACCATGTTGGAGGTACGACGGTACATTCTGTGCGGGAGAGATAACACATCAAACTCGGCCCTCAGAGAATGTCAGACACACCAGAGGGGACGGTCATCCCGTCGGCTTTATACACACACCTGTCACAGGACATAATGACAAAGCTGTAAATCAGAAACTGAAGCACTGCTCTGAGTACCGATCTGATACTTACTGTCTGGCTCCAAAAAGATTTACACCAGCGTGGCGTTTCAGCCAAAGGCAACATGAATCGGGGCCTGTGGTGCAGACAGCCGGACGCACATTGTTTTCCTTCTTCTTAAAACACTTAAGGATTTGGCTAAGATAATTATTGGTTTAACTGTTCAGTTTTGCTTTCTCTCTGAGTACCGCGGTCATGAGCGATCCAAAGAGAGACGGAAATCCTGTACGTGCGCCAACCCCCCGCCACCCAGGTGTGGTCATACTGCTGAGCATGTTGAGGTGCGGTTGTCACTACGAGATGTCATATTGGGTCACTTAAACTCGATCGCAGTTGGTTTTTTAAGGTTCAGCAGTGAGGACTGAGGTACGAAAGGTACAAGAGCTGCTCACCCTTGGAGATCTGATGTTGAGGTCAAACAGCTTTTGTATAAATGGAGCCCCATTTAATGCCGAATACATGTTGTGTTCTTCTGGGTGCCATGTAAATCAGTGTAATGCCATCATCGCCACTGGGTGTGTGGGTCTGTCATTGTGAGGTAGTGAGTGTGTCAGAGGTGTGAGGGTGTAAGAGGGTTTCCGCTGCTTATTGGTGTTGCTAATGTTGGAAGTGTGGCCCCCCCACACTGGTACTGCCACAGCCAGCTGTCCCCACCTCTCCACGAAGATCCCGGCCTGCACGGCGTGCACGATGCTGCGGAAGCGCGGCTTCTCCTCCGTCCGCCGCAGCATCAGACCCATCTGGCGCGTGAAGGTGGAGGCCAGCCAGTCCCGCACCTCTGAGGGCACCGAGTCCGACTGGATGTCGCTGAGCTCATCTTCTGTGTCCACCAGCCGCCTGCAGGGGGCGGCCCAGAGAAGGCGTTCGTTCGGAATAAGTCAAAGCCGTGAAATATTGAGTCAAAAAAAATAAAATATTGAGTGTGAACAGGATGCTGAATTTTAAACACTGCAAAGAACTGAAAACATTAAAAAAAAAAACATTTTATCCGGCATCCAAGTCCTGTCGCTGGAACGAAATGAAATATTTCCAACAATTTGCGTTACATATTCCTACAGTTGAGCAACTGTAAGAAAATATATATATATATATTTTTTTTTTTTTGTGTACGCACACACATTAACACCTGGGAAAAAAGTTTTACTTAAGGATGTAAACATGTGACAAAAATATCAAAGTGGCTTTCTGATCAGTAGGTGAAGTCAGAATTTGGTGTCATAGGAAGAATTTAATATTTTTAATGTTTAAAATAAATGCACACATCAACAACTGGGGTGGCTCAGCCAAGCTCCCTTTCCTGAGGATGCTGAGAGGACCCAGACTGAGGGGTCTTTTCTTTCTAAATGGCCTGGGAACGAACCTCGGTGCGAACCAACCTCTTCACAGTCAACACATAAAGCATGTTTATTCTCATGTTTTAGCTACTCTTTCATGCCGGTTTTCACTGAGTATTCAGCTTTTGAAACGCCCTTATTTTTGGTAAGGAGAGCATTTACACGCTGTGGAGTACTGTGGAAAAATGGAAAGCGCAGGATTGTTGCTGTGACAGCAGGTGGTAGAGTAGTTAGGAATGCATTTTTGCTGTTTGAAGGTGCTGGGGCCAAATTCAAAAGGCTTGTAGTGCGACATAATCAAATGCACATATATGTACTTTTTTATGAGATATTCTTATCACTGCTCAGCATTTTGATCAAGGCTACTGTGGTGGATGGGGATCTGCAACTGGGAACCTATAGATTGCAAGAGGAGGCAGCAACCCCTATCCCCAGTTTCCCCGTTTCACCGGGCTTTCTTACTCACTGCAATAGGTCTCTGCACGATTCGAACCTGAATTTCCAGCTTTCGTCACGCATTCTTCATGCCAGTTTATTCCTTCACATTTACAACACGTTTTGTAATTGATTTTCCATCATGCAGTTGATCACAGCTCCAAGCATTTCTGAGATTACCATGTCTACAAGAATGGAAAAAGATTTATTTTGTGTGTTTTGTGTCATTACTGAAGAAAAACATTTTCATCTGTCCATCCATGTGTCTGTCTGTCTGTCTATCCATCCACCCACCCTTTGGGACTTCAGCTGGAGGTCTCCTTATGTCATAACGAAAACTGTATATCAATTTTCATTTTGTATTAGACATTGAAAACAGCAAAAGGGATGTAAATGGTCCGTGGTGAGTCAGGAATGTGGGCAGGAAATCCAGGCACCTTTTGGATGCCACTATCTAGAATAGCGAAGGTGTAATATGCTGTGGATGAGCCTTCTTTTCATTATTAGCAATATGTGCTGTCGCTGATGGCAGATGCAATACGGTGACTAAGGAGTCCCAGGCCGCGTGAGTCAGCTCCGAGAACCGGGGCTTCCTCGCTGCTGAAGTACAGTGGAGATATTGCACTCTAAATTTCGCACTGTAAAATAACACTTTCGGCTTGTGAGTTATGGACACAATTTTGGGTATTTTGTTGTGAGAAACATTGAAATGCTTTGCTTCTAAAGTCTTGATTTCCCAAAACTGTTCTGAAGAAAAGTAATGAGAGCTGCTGGGTCTTACTGTAACATGTAGTATTTTAGTTTACAGGGCTCTTGGGTTCACATATAGGGTCAGATCCAGGTTGGTGCGTATAGATCTTATATATTCTCTCCATGTTTATGTGGCCTTCTTCCAGGAGCTCCTGTATCTCCCAACAGTCCAAAGAAATGTGTTACGGATAAATCGATCATTTTAAAGTATCATCGCTGTGTGTCTTTGGGAAAATTAAGTGCACGCAACTGTCCTGTGACTGGCAGCCTGTTTGGTGTGTGCCAGGCTTTGTGGACAAACTCTGGACCCTCAGGAACGTGCGTTGGACATGCAGTTATTGGCAGTGGGCGGAAGGGCTTTTGTACAAATACCTCTGTTCATGGTGAACTTTTGTGTTGGACTGTGGTTTCAAAGTTACATTCAGGTTTTAATAACATAGCTGTTTACCTCTTTTTCAGCTGGCCATTTTTACAGGCATCTGTTCTACTAAAACATTCAGCAATGTTACAGCACAGAAGCAGCAATTCTTGAAAGTAATCTGCCTCAATGCATACCTTCCTGATGGCCCTGCGCCCAAAATTTTGCCAGATGCCTTAACTATTATACTTTTTTATCAGCAGTGCTACCATGTTAAGCTAAAGAGAGGCCTGCAGTGCCTTCCGGAGGCCTTTTTATGTTGCATCCGGCGAGGCAAAGTAGCGCCTGTATTACAGAATTGTGACAACACCCGAGGGACAAGGACCAAGGCGTAGTCGCGTCCACTGTGATGTCGACACTCTCTTGTGTGCGTGTCTATCTCACTGAAAGGATTAGCGTGTGTACACCGTCCATTGGGGATTTCTCTGTGGGATGCTTTCCATCCTTGCTCTTTACTCAACACGTGTGGGATAAAGCCGGGATGGGAAATGGGGGGAAGGTGGCACAGCTAGTCCAGCTCTGATGGAAGGAATAAAATGAGCACCATGAGGAACCTGCAATGAGAACAAATGACCATATTTCCCTTCCATGTTTTTGAGACAAATTTGTCACTGGAAGCTCTAAACAAGAGACAATCTACCCAACACGTGCTTTTCTGCACATACTGGCCAGCCTGGTGTTCCAGGTGTTGGATTCAGTGGCCATATTGGGAACAAAATACCCGCTCACACATCTATAACACAAGTGTCTGAAGTAAACTGCTGAATAGGCCAGCTCAAAAAAATACAGACATCCCTCAATTTAGCAACGCTTTTCGCGCAAAACTTTACTATAATTCCTCTTTGCTTTTGTAAACCCAGTTTTTAAGTTGCAGAGTGAAAAATTAGTATAATAAAATTTATCCAAAGTGGGTTAAAACAAACTGAAAAAGCATTAGTGTAGCATGAACTACTTTCTGCTTATACACATTTGAGCGAATGGTTACCCATTTTGTACAGGTGGGTAAATAAATACATTTTAGAACAACTGTTTAGCATGTAGCTGGGTGCACATATTACCATTTAACACCCACTTGAGCAATTAAATACCCATTTATACAGATATAAATGTAATACATTGATCAAAGGTACAATGGCGGGATCTGATATCTGAACCCAGTTTTTTTTTTTTTTCTGTAAGCTATCATCTCCAACCACCACATCATTTGGCACCCATCTTCCATATTAACATGTATGTTTTCCTTATGTATCTCTGTTGTGGAACAGAGACAGAAGGAAGAAGTTCATAACTGAGTAGCTGGACAGGCTGAGTGTGTAGGAGCACTAGAGGCAAAATGCAACCACCACTGGTTGGACAGCCAAACATCTAAATGTGTCCCAGAAATTTCTGAAATGTTGATTAATACATTCTTCCACCTGGGGACTAGGAGATGCATGGAGAGAAACAGTGAAGAGGTGTGGGAATGAGGCAGCTGCTACAAAGGGAGGGCGTACCGCGTCTCCTCGATGTACACGGACTCTAACACGGATGCAGCATATTCCAGGTTCTTCTTGAGGTCCGCCACTGAGGCCTCGCCCCTCTCCAGCTGCTTCACCAGACATCGCAGCCTGCAGAACACAAAGGCACGATGACAGTCACTTGCTGGGATGAACATTATCTGTCGACCGGGGGGAAAAAAAACCCTCATCATGGGTTTAGCAAAGGGGTTACAGACACATTCGCCTGCACACCCCCAGTATGGAAGTCTGGAGACATGTGGCCATCTCAAAATGTTGAACGTGTATCAGCAATGCTCTTGCATCTGTCGATTGTTCAGCAAACACTAGCAGAATCACAATTGTAGTTTGCAGGCCCGCAGTCAGACTGTAGCAGTTGTCCAAGGGTCATAAGAAAAAAATTCACAGTGTTTTTGGTTTATTTTTAACTTTTTCTTACATGTTTGTTTATAAACCACTCATATTATCAAGGCAGAAGAAAAATCACCCAGACTCACCGACTTTGAAACCAACCACATTATATTCATTCCTAAAGCCCCGTCCTTCAAGCACCCTCTACACCTCGTCGTATATCAGTGCCTACCTGTGAGTGTGTAACTGTGAAATGAGAGCAGTCTAAGGAGAACGGATCATTTTTTTCATTAGAATAACATACCTACCTCCCTCAGAAGATAATGCTCCCCCCTGGTGCGAGCATTCTGAATGCCTCACATCGCATTTACCGCCCGAATTCCCTTCAAGATTTCAGAGCGCTTTCAAAACCGCAGAGGGAAGAGCGAGTTCTGCACAAATCTACCTGAACCAACCCGCACTCTGAAGGTTGTCCTTGAACAATCCTTGTCCTTTCACGTAAAAGCTTAGGACAACGGTGGTGTAGGAGGGGAGGGACTTTGCTCCTAGCAGTCTTCCAGAAGAAGCTATGGTGTTTCATCCTAAATGCCACGTGGTCTGTGAACCTAACCCTAACTCTAACAATAACCCCTAAACCAGTCCTTGGGCTGTCGATGCTTTACTTCTTCTAACAGCTAACATTCACTGGTTAAACTCATAGTTGAATAGCTGAATATTTTGTGTGGTCTGGTGCCCCACTGAAACATTTACAAACCCCATTGATCTCTGGGTCCAGCAGTTTGTGGGGTAAAACAAATGAAACCAGTATGGCATGGGGATTGGGAATATCTGGACACCACTGCTGTTCAATCCTATGATGATATTTCCACTTTTTTTTTTTTTTCCTTGTCTTCCAAGATTTGTGTTGCTCTCTTTAGAGGCCTGCATCACCCAGCAGAAAAGTTAAGAATAACAGACACTCAGTTTGAAGCCACAGTAAAATTCTGAGTTCTAAATAAAACTCCCTGTTTCCTTAAAATTAAACATCATTGACTTAATAAGTGAAGGAGAGGTTTGATCCACAAACAATCGTGTAAGCATTTTTTCGGTCAAATTTTCTTTTTATTTATAAGGCCCAGTACTTCTCCAGCCCATTTCTGGCAAATATCTCTGTTTGCAGATCGTCCTCCAAACAACCTTCTAATTATTGATCTTTTTCTTTATCGAACGGAGTGAAATGATTCAAATGTCGTGGCTCTAAAAGAGTCTCAGTGATGGAAAACCCATCAATTATATTAGTTAAAAATTCCTTATTGCCTCCAAAACTGACTTAATTCCACGACTCAGCGAATATGTCCGTAGCCGTCTTTAGGCCTTGAAAAACCAGATCATTTAAATTAGTCGACCCTTTATTTAAATTCAGCATTTTTTTTTTTGCTTCACAAATGAGAGAATGAGATAAAAGTTCATTTAGCACAAGACACCTGCAAGAGTGTCGCAAATTCTTCACTGTAACAGGGCTCCCGCAACATCAGTTCTATTTAACGCCATTAAAAGCGTCTTAAAGGGTTTTTAACCGATGCGTTTGTTTAATGTGATTTGAATGGTGCTTCTTTGGATGAACGGCCCGGTAATGGCAAAGCAATCAGCAAAACCAACACATAGGAGCGGGACTGAGAAGCGCTGACTTGGCGAAACTGTGACACATGCACACACCTGCAATTCACACTCTTTGTGGAGACCTGAAGCTCTGCCGGTGTTACTGGTATCTTTCAGTCGGCGGCTAGTTTGCACCTCAAATGGCGGCTGAGAAGCTTTCTGAGATATTTTGAGCACTGACTGCTGAGATGAGAACCACATTTCATAGAAGAGGCGGTGACGGTCGCTTCACTTGACATTTAGTGGACGTTAAAGAAGCAGGACCGGGCAAAGGTGGAGCCCAGGGTGAAATGTTTACGGACATGATGGATGGCTAGGAAAGCAAACAGATGTGTGTTGGATCAACTCAGACCATAACTATCACTAGAAGCACAAACAGTGATACTGAGGTTATCATGCATCGGATGCATCATGGCAACAGGAACGCGAGTAAGAGGACAAGTAGCAGCCCGACAGATGGACTCAAGTGCAGTGACAATGGACTCAGCCCTTTAAGCATTGCGGACACAAGCGCATGGCAGAACTTTCTGGTGCAATTCCATGTGCTGGGCAAAAATTGATATCAGGTGAATTAA
Source organism: Heterotis niloticus (assembly GCA_018136845.1). Taxonomy (NCBI): domain Eukaryota; kingdom Metazoa; phylum Chordata; class Actinopteri; order Osteoglossiformes; family Osteoglossidae; genus Heterotis; species Heterotis niloticus. The sequence goes on from CM030894.1 coordinate 3,706,899, forward strand.
AAAGAAGAAGCAGATGATTTTCCCCAGTGACTGTTGGCCAACCTTTGTTCAATGCAGCTTACAATGTTAGCTCTGTTGCCATGAAGTCTTTTGGTGGAGTCTGATTCTTTATGACCTCATGGACTTTAGAGCACCAAATCTTCCTGTCGTGGGTGGCCTCTTTGAGATCCTTTGAGGTCATATGCATTGCTTCAGTAATGCTGTCTAACCATCTTAACTTCCATTATCCTCTCCTCCTCCTGTTTTTCCCAGCATCATCTTCTTCAAGGAGTCCTGTATTCTAATTATGTGGCCAAAGTATTTGAACTTGTGTTTTACGATCAGGCCTTCCAGTGAGCCCTCTGGGTCTATTTCTTCAAATATTAATTTGCTAGACACTCTTGCTATATAAGAAACACTTGACAATTTTCTGCTGCATCAAAGCTCAAATGCGTTCTTCTGCATTCAACCTTTGCAACAGTCCAGGTCTCACTTCTTGAAACACATTGACCTTGACCATATGCACCTTTGCTGACAGTGTGATACCTCTGCTCCTTAGCATCTTGTTCAGAATTGCCATAACCTTCCTCCCAAGAGGCAACCTTAAGCAAAGTAATTTCACGACTGCAGTCACCATCTACAGAAATATTTGAACCGAGGAAACCAAAATTTTTCGCTGCTTAAACTTTCTTGCCATCAATTGGCAAAAACTTAGGCATAGAAGCAGATGTCATAATCCTGGTTTTCCTAATGTTACGCAGTAACCTGGCTTTTGCAATTTCTTCTCTCCCCTTCATTAAAAGTCTCTTCTTTCAGCCATTAGACTTGTATCATCCACATATGTGAGATTGTTTATTCTGGCAACTTTGATCCTAGCATCTCATTCCTCCAGACCAGCATTTCTCATCATGTTTTACCCATTTACACAGCTGGGAAAGTATATATATATATTTTTTTTTCACCTTTTCAGTGTTAGCAGCTTACTCGAAGGTACTACAGCTGTCGAGTTTTCAGATCCAGCGTCTTGTGAGTGTAAGGAACGTGGTTTAACTATTATGGCCCCTGCTGACTGCTTTGAGAGTAACGCTAGCAACTCTCTGGCCACAAACTCAGGACAAAGCTGCCTCTATTCACACTCTTAACTCTACTACTGACGTGGGAGATTCTTTTTCATGAATAATTGCGGTTCTGAAGGCAACAGAGAAGGAAATAGTGTCTCATTTAAATAGTCCAACCGACTGGGAAGTGAGCGCTTTGTTAGTACACTTTAACCACCTTCGTGTTTGTAAAACCAAAGCAGTTATTAACCTAAGGAAATTGCTTCTGCTTTGGATAATGAATTGTGTACTGGAAAAAGAGGAAAAAGAGGATCGGCGTCTGGAAGAAATGTGATTGGAAACCATAACTGGGGTGTGAGGACGGCAGAAGGATGTGTGCTGGGGAGCATAGCCTCAGGAGAGAGAAGGCCTGTTAAATATCACCCTCTTTCTATCTCAGGAGTGGGAGTAGCCAGCTTAAGCACCGCCTTCAAAAATGGAGCTCAACCACCACAGGCTTGGACCAGAAAACCGATCATAAAAGGTGACAAAATCTAGGGATCAGCATCACAGACATTTTATGGCAACAAACTTGAATATCTCGGGTTTTTTCCCCCATTATTTCTTATGTATGAGGAAATTATGATTTGTTCCAGATTCATCTGAGAAACTCCAGTTATTTTCCCCAGAATATTCCAAAATTCCTATTTCAGTTTGACAAATAAAACTTTAAACACTAATTGCGCAATTATCAAACAATTAATGAAGGAATTAATGTGCATTTGTGTGTTTATGCTTCATTGCATTTTATTTATTAGTATTAGCAAGAAGCATTTAATCACATTTAGCTGAAAAAGGTAGGAATGAAAACAACATAAATTATGAATAAGCAATAAAATTTTACCCACACTAATGGCTGCTACTGTAATGAGCTGTTACTAGGTGGCTGACCCAATGAACAGAAGTGACCAAAATGATGAAGCGTTTGAACCCGGGACACACGGGGCAAAGACTGACGACACAGATGCTGGGTGGAGTGATGTCACCTTGCGTCACGCACGTGCTCGCATGCATTTCCGAGATTTGTTTGATGTGGTTCAGCTTTGTTCTCACAGACGTCTTTATGCCGGGACTCCCCACTTGGATACCGGTCTGGATATCAAAATACCAACTGTCACATCAGGAACTCGGAAACCAGGAGCTCTAATGCTGGGGCACAGGTGTATTTCTATGCTATGCAATTAGTATTCCCAAAATTTTATTAGTATTCCCAAAATATTCCCAAGTCACCGTAGGCAAAGGTGTCAGTGTCATCAGTTCACTTCATTCGCATCCTGAGTAACAGACTCTTTCTTTCGTACTCGTTCCCAGAGTGCTCTCTGTCATCAATCACAGTTCGTGTTTATCTGCTTCCCTCAAGCTGCCGCTGCCATGCTGGTGACAATAAGGCTTTGAGGAGCAGGGATGAAGAACCCAATGTTCCCACAGTGCTATCTGAACCACTGGTGCAGAACCCAAATGCACTCCATGTCTCTGAGGAGCTCCCCCGTCTACCCACGGATGTATAACTCAAGTCGGCATCAACACGCTCGACAGATTACCTTCACCCACAATGCACCTGGGCTTTTCACAACAAGACAAAAGCGAGAGACGGAGAAAGAACTACGGTACCTGAGATCTCTATCCAGAAACATATGACCTCCTGGTGGGAGATGCTGAGACCTTTAGACTTGTCTGGTTTTAACAAGGAGATGGACCTTGGCTGAACGAGATGATGCCTTCAACTTAGAAAACTGAGGGGAAAGGGGGTGCATTTTGAAGAAAAAAAATTGGCGTCACAGTTTCAGACAGCTTATTACAGATGTCGAGAGAGACCATTAGCAAGGAAAATGTTTAATTCACAGTAAAAAGGCGACACTCCAATAAGGCCCAGTTTCATTAAAGCATCATCCAAGTTATTTGGCCCATTTTGTACAACTGTAAGTGACAGCAGGTGATGAGCGGAAGGAGGACAAGGTGCTGCGGTGCAGCTCTCTGTGGGCACAAGTCGGAGTGAAATGAGTCTGTCCTCGCTCAGGGTGGACACCGCTTTCGGTGTCACGGTTGTCCTTGGTCGTTGTGGACGCTGCACTCAGTATAATGACTGTCTTCGGTCTACAAAGGTGTAAAAACTCATCTGTCTAAAAATGGCTTGTGAAGCAGGTGAGATTTTGATTTAGCTGTTGATGTGTTGACTTCCAGGACCTCCTGCTGACACGCAAACACACACACACACACACACACACACACACACACACACACACACACAGAGCCTGCAAATTAAGACATAAAACAAGAGCTAACATCCTAAAGAAGTCAATTTTAACAAACTTATCTCGGACACACACATTTTTGCACTCTTTTTTTATGTAAATGAGCACGTATGGGATTATGGGATGTACAGTATTCTCCGTTTTCCCTCTGTAGTTTATAATACTGCTGTAAATAACATGAGCGCTGAAGTATTATTTTTCTTCCTGTTAATTTGCTGGCACAGCCTCTCTGTCAGCCTTTGCAGCTCGGCTGCATTCCGTCATCTTCTCCTGCGAACCGTAATCTCACGCCAGCAGGAGTTGTAAGCGAGGAAAGTGCGTACGGGCAGATCTGAGGGAAGAACGCTGCTGTTTATTGATTTTTTCCCCCCTCCAAATCATGTTTTCAATCTGCAGAGCAGACTGTTGACCACCTGCATCAGTGCAGCACTGCTGGGCAGCGTCAGGGTGGAAGCCAAAGCGCGGTCACCGTCTGCCTGTTTTGCGGCTTTAACATACCAGTTAGCTGGATGTTTATGCAGAGGAGCAACCGAAAAATATTAAGAATCGATCCAGTTGTGAGAAGGGAGTAAAATTCATAATATTTTTGATCTGGCCTCATAGGTGCAGAACCTTTCAGCTGAGATTTACACACCTCTCACCACCGGACGTGTCTAAATGGTTTTCTCAAAAGTGACATATGATTCAGAGCAAGCGGAAGTATTTCAAAAACAGATGAAGAGGTTCACACACACCGGATGATGCACAGTTTGTTATTCTGATACCACCGAGGTGCTGGTTCACATCCCTCAAGCAGCGTCCTATAAAGGTGACATTTAAACAGTAAATTGGTAGATAGTCATAGCAGACTGTGTTAAACTCATTTATGTAGCTGTTAGAAGCTCAGGAGAGAAATGATGGAATGAAATGGGTTTGAGACTCTTCCTGAATGCTATGAAGGATTAAGCAGCTCTGAAGGAGCTCATTCCACCAGGGTGGGAAGACTGAGAACTGAGGCTTTGGACCCCTTGCGAATTGCCAGGTGTGATGAACACAGCGTTAATATCTCACATCGTGTTGAAATGAAACCAAAAACCTCTGGGACAAGAGGTACCTGCTATAACCACTGTTCCATTCCTCCCATGATTCCCTCCTTCATCACCTTGTTAGACCTCTGTCAGCACTGCTTTGCACTCATTTACACAAAAAATTAAAGTACAGTGGAGGAAATATGTTTGAATTATGAGTTCTGGTGTGCGGTGTGTGTGTGTGTGTGTGTGTGTGTGTGTGTGTGTGTGTGTGTGTGTGTGTGTGTGTTTAATGCTCTTGAATGAGATGCAATGAAAGAAGTGCATCATTCGTGCCGGATGAGCAGTTTTCAATCGACCTTGGCCTATCCCAGTGAGATTTGGGTCGCGTCCCCGAATTCTGCTCGCTCGCACATTCGGACCAGCTGCTGCAGATATCGGCGTGGAGAAGCCGCCGTATGAACGCGTCACACATCCGGTGGACAGGCCCATATGCAGAGCCAGCGTGTGGGCCTGGCTGCCTTCCTGTCACCGGAGGATGAGGATGCAAGGCATGCTGGGAGCACGCAGGGAGCAAGGAATGTCGTAACTACGGAAATAGACAAGGGGAGGGGTTTGTCATTGCCAGTCTCACTGGGGGGGATCCTGCGGGATTCCGGTCACACGGGAAGGATGTATGCAGGGATGAAGTCGGACTCCAGCCCCAGATACAGGGGCGTTTACTAATTCTCAATGTTAGGGTTCGAAATACTGCCAGTCCACATGCCAGGGAAATACGATTTGCTCCCAGAATCTCCCAGGATTCCAAGTGTCAGTTCGCGCCGCCTGGCTGCGGTTGGTGTGAATCACACCTGACTGCTGTGAGATCGAGAGACGGGACAAGATTAATGAGATCACCAACAAGTGCCAAGAAAGAGGAAAAATGGGCACAAGAACTTCCAGCCATTTCCCAAGATGCTCCTTGCTTTGTTCTCATCATGTTTTCTCACCAGTTTTACTTCGACTAAAGTACTTTTCTGCTTTGACACGGCTCAGAATTCATTTAAAAGCAGTATGTTATTATTATTATTATTATTATTATTATTATTATTAAGAAGAAGAAGAAGAAGAAGAAGAAGAAGAAGAAGAAGATAGCACCTTCGCTGGCTAAGAAACACACGATAATTACAGTGATTTACTCATTCATACAGCAGAGTAACTTTTACTCTGTTATCTCTGGACAAGAATCTTTATTAGTGGATTGAAAGCAGATGTTGGATTCAAACTCAGGGCTTTGGATTGCAGTTGAGTGGCTCTAACTGGTACACCCCCTCTTGGCAAAGCTGTTCAGCTTAAACATGCCTGTGCCGCCCCTGAATCCCATCCACTCGCAACACCTTGATGGGAGGAGAGCAAGTAACCCGGCAGTCGACCGAAAGCACCACCTACCGCTCCGTTTATTCAATTATTTGTTCGTTTTTTGTTTTTTTGTTTTTTTTGTCGCCTCGCGAGCCTCGCGGAGACAAAGGAAGCGAGGAAACAAAGCGGCTCGCGCGCAAAACGACATTCGCTTCCGCGTTAATCCAAACGCTCCTCTCCTGAGCGTCAGGAGTAAATTAAAAATCATAAGTTGCGTCGCCGCCACCCCCCCCATCGCTGCCCCCGACGCTGCCGCTCCAAAAACTTAATCCCTTTTAACCCCCAAGTAATTAGGCCCTACATCACTGAGATAAGGGAGCATGACGGTGACAGATTACTCCTGGACGCCCCCTCCTTTCCCTGCATGGCTCCTTGCAAGCAGCACGGCGACAGGAATATGTTAATTCCTTGCGTCATCGTGTTAATTAAGACTCATACACGGCTGGTGGGGGTCTTGTCCCTCTCGGGGGGGGCTTCCCAATAGCCTACTGCATTCTCCCTTTGGTACAAAAAGCTCATGTTTCTCACGTTATACAGTTAAGGAGAACTGCACCACTATTGGAGACCACGGAAGACCATCACCCATCCATCTACCCATGTGTCCTGATCTTTTATGCTCCCGTGTATTGGGGGAAACGTCACTTGTGGTGAGAAGCACAGATGCGGAAATATAGAGAAAGCAGGTTCCGTAACGGTTTGGAGACAAAGTCAGAGAGGCGAGGTTGCGTCGGTTTGGACGTGTGCAGAGGAGAGATGCTGGATATATCGGGAGAAGGATGCTAGGGATGGAGCTGCCAGGCAAGAGGAAGAGAGGAAGGCCTAAGAGGAGATTTATGGATGTGGTGAAGGAGGACATGCAGGTGGTGGGGGTGACGGAGAAAGATGCAGGGGACAGGAAGAAGTGGAAACAATTGATCCGTTGTGGTGACCCCTAATGGGAGCGGCCGAAAGAAGAAGAAGAAGGTTCTGTCATGGGTCAGAGTCCTGAGTTGGTAGAAACTGTGGTAGGGGCCCTGATGAGGTGGAAGCTACAGTCCATCATGAACACTGGTTTATACCTCCTAAGAGAAGTGATCTCTGCTGGCCATTTTATTCACTATGCTGCTCAACTTGGACACAGAAAGAAAGATTTCTATGGTCTTTCTTACCAACAGTCAACCTCATCCATAATGACAAGTAGTATTTTGTTCAGAAGGACCCCAGGTTAGCTGTTAGCCAAAGAAGCCAAGCAAATGTGCGGCATGTGAAGAGCAGTGTTTGGGTCAGAAATTTTACGAATGAATGTCCTTCCTGATAACAATGCTCGCTACTGACCCCGGCTTGGGACTGACACTGATGTAGAAGAAGCTCAGAAACAACACACGCGCTCACACACTATGAGCAAGTTAGAGTGACCAGTGAGCATGAAACACTTTTTTTTTTTTTTTTTGACTCTGGGAGGAAACAGAGCACCCCAAGAAAACCCACACAGTCACAGGCAGCACATATAAACTGTACTTAGACTGAGCTGGATTAGAACTCTGATATCCAGACAGCTCTGGGCACCAAGTTGCCCGTTAGACTTGGCGTGTTTGTTTATTTGTTTGTTTGTTTGTTTGTTTGTTTGTTTTTATGCATCCTGTGTGCCCAGCTGTTGTACAGCAAATTTCCCTGCAGGAATCAATAATGTCCTGCCCTAGTCTATCCTATTTAACAAGGGCAGAAGGTCACACAGGTATGGTCACTGACTAATATGCCCCCTAAGGGTGACCAAACATATCAGAATTCATTTGCATTATTATGCAAGTTAGATGCACATTTTTACAGCAGAAAGCAGATATTTACAGACAACAAAAAAGTGCATTGAGACAACTTAAACTTTATAATAAATAAATAAATGTTTATATTATTTAGATTACATATACAGTAATTTCTCTGTGACTGAATCTAATTTGTCTCTTGAAATGCATTGGATACTGAAATTTCAGATACCGAATGTTTATTTTCCATTATTATAAACGGGAACATAAATAAATGATGGGCTCCCAGCCAACTCAAAAATACCTGTATAACTATCAACCAATGACCTCAGCATGATAAAACACAATGCCAGTTACCTATTTAGAAAGCACTTAAAGCTATCATTAATTTTCATTTTCATACCATGTGGTACAGTAAGTACAGTGCAGTTATGTTAGTAAGTTATTTTATCTAATTTAATATTGCACATCTTAAGTTACATAACCTTTCAAGTTGCATAAATACATCAATACAGACACATGTTAGTGCTATCACTGGTGTCACAGCTTTACACACGGGAGATGAGAGGGCACACTGGAGGGGTTTGGGAGTTCAGTTTCATGAGATGTTGAATAAAGTCTTGTGTCAAAGTAACCTGCCACATCTGTGTTCACATTAAGATCCCACTGGTCTGTTTGACACAACTGTTTTATTTTTATCTAAATTAGGTTGTTTTTTTTATGAAATGAGATGTGAAGGTACCGGAGTAACTAGTGTGGTAACAATGGAAATGAGTTCATACAAAGAGAATGTAATGGAATGTAATGGAATTTTTGAGAGCTGTCATAGTACATATTTGGATATAGAGGGTTTGGGTACCAATGAGTACTGTATATTATTTTCAAACTTTTTTAAATGGTTTAGTAAACTCGCTTTCAGAAAGATGTGTCAAGGTACCCAGGAGAACTTTACATTGAAGAAAGAGCTGCAGTGTTCCCAGGAAGATCCTATGAAGACACATTGGAGGAAAACGGCTTTTGTGGATGAGCATCAAGTTTTGTTGCTGGATGGTGGGAGGAGCAGGTAGGGAAATCTTTGGCATAGATAGCTGTGCAGTTGTCAATGCCACAACATAAATCTCACTCATATTCCCATGTCTCCTTTACTTGGGCTTTGCAATATTAAGTTACATAAAATGATTTACCTTTTACAGAGCATGGTAATTTTTACTATACTAATTGAGAGTGAATTCCTTGATCAAAGTTATTGCAGAATCAGGTTGGACTCAAACTTTAGCCTGCACTTGTTTAAGGACTGGTGTGTAAAACTATACTGATGTTGATTCTTGGGGAAAATAATTTGTAGAACAACATGGTCAGAGCATCTTAAAAGCCAATTTTCATTTAGAGGAACTCAGAAGGTCCATCAAAAGGTCCTGCTCAGAGAGAACCTTCGGTTCCACTTTAATGTAAAGGTAACTTTTGGAGGACTCTTATAGGGACTCATATAGAACTTATAGACTCTTATATCGGACTTTTTATCATTTTTGTTTCTGTTTATTCTGCAGGGCAAATGTGACCTGTGCTTACCTGCCCTGGCAATAGATGGCAGTAAAGAGCAACCCAGAGAGAACAGGAGTGGGAAATAAATTTAACTGACTTCTGTGTGTTTTCCAGTATTCCTGAGAGTTGGGAATCAATAACTGGATGAGAAAATATTGCACATATTCACAAGATGAATTGGCCAACAACCAATGCCAAATAGGAGATTGCAGAGGAATGTTTAAGTTCTATTATCATAAATTAAATTTAAAGCAGCGTGAAATCAGCAAAAATACTAAAACTGAATGTCCTTGTATTTTTTATCCATTTTGCATATAGCTGACCTTTAAATAAAAGCTAGTCCAAAAATAATTTGAGAGACATCTATAATATTAAGATTTTAGTTGACTGAGACATAGTGGTAAAAGTGGTTTTGAATTTACAAAGTGAGTCATGAACAGAGTTTCTGCACGATTAATGTTTGTAAGGTGAGGAGAGAGCGCAGCTTCTATATCTGCTGGAATTTTTGCCATTTTGCAGCAAACAGTGGTGACCAAAACTGCAATAGCAGCCATTTATCTTGTCAAAAGGGATGAATGGTACTTTTAAAAAATCCTCCTTTTTTGTGATGAAACTGCAGCTGTTTGATATAAAACCATTTAAGTGAACAAAGAAGAGGGGTGGAGACCTATAAGAACCAGGCCAGGCCATTAAACTTGGCCCTTGGAGACCCTGCCATGTTTGGGACGACGTCAACCAGTAAGGTGCTCAACTATGAAGGGACGGGTTGGGGGTGGGGGTGTGGCCAGTTATAAAGATATGAGACCTGGAAGCAGCTCAGCTCTTAAGCATCAAACAATAAAAACTTATAACCTCCAGTGTGACCATACCCATTCAATGTAGATTCTCCATTTGCAAGAGCATTCCCTGCAGAGAAAACATCCTCAATGCAGAACCCTCTTTCTTACAGTTTTGAATCAGAGGTTTCTGTCTCACTTCTGCTGGTGGGTTCAGGATGCGACCTGTCCACCCTACTGCAGAGTTCAGTAGGAGCATTCAGAGCAATCCACCACAGGCAAGCGGTACATTGCGCTAAACCCTGAGATTAACTGCTGTCTTGGACCACATTAAGTGTAATCCACAGCAACGGGACTGCTTCGTACCCATAATCCTCTCTCTCTCGCTTTTTCTCTCTCTCACACACAAACACACACACACACACACACACACAGGTCATAGGTGCTCCCGTCACACTAGATCACAACAAGGGCTTCATCCACACTAATGGTGCTAATAAATGTGCAGCCTCTTAAACTGCCAGGTATTCAGGGTCACGGCTATTTACATTGCTTTACACTGCTTGTATGGTGATACCAAAACCACAGGCGTCAGACAGTGGTTATCGTCACAGTAGGTTTATACTGAGTTTGAGTGAGGCACCTCTGTTCAGGAGCACTTATGGGACCCCTTGATGTTGCTCATCGAGCTCTACAGCAGAGGACATCAGCATCATCCCTGAAGGGGGTCCGAGGACAAGGTTGGAAACAGATGATCGCGCCCCACCACCACTCCACCCCCAACAGGCCATGCTGTCAGTCATCGTCTCTTCTTCACTTTCGGTCATATCGCCTGACTGGCGTGTCAACGGACTTGTCAGCAGCTCATCTCAATCGGTGGCTATGTTTTGGCTCCGAGCCCATCAGTATGCACCACATTCTGGATGTTTACACTTATTCATTTATTCATCTGGCAGACGCTTTTCTCCTAAGTAAAGTAGAATCCAGAGTAAACAAAAGTGCATCAGCAAACAGAGATAAAGAGGGTTAGCTGCAGACGTACAATTGTCAAACCACAGCCAGTTCATGCAACACTACCACGTTTTCTCGTGCACATTAAAGTAGCTGCAAATAAAAATTAAAAAGAATATAAAGGTGATTGTGACAGATGGAGTGATGGAAATTTACAGCCATCGGGAGACCCGGAGAAAAGTTGGTCCTAAATAGAACCCACTGGAACGTTGAGAAGGATTCAGCAACTCTGAGGGATGGAGGGTGCCTATTCCACCATATTGGAACAAGAATGAGAACCTGAAGATTTGATTTTTGATCAGCAAGCAGCCAGATGTGGAGAAGAACAGCACTCTTGTTGTGCTGTAGCTTGCAAGCATCCAAGTTCAGATCATTTGTCCGTCTGTAGGCTGTAAGCAGAGATTGATCCGCTGTGGTGACCCCTAACGGGAGCAGCTGAAAGATGAAGAAGAAGAAGAAGAAGAGGAAGAAGAAGAAGAAGAAGAAGAAGAAGAAGAAGAAGAAGAAGAAGAAGAAGAAGAAGACTGTAAACAGAGGCTTGAACTTGACATGGGCAGCTCCACTGAGCCAATGGAGAGAAACAGGGAACAGAGGGGCAAGGGAACACTGTGGGTGACAATTCACAGCTTGTACAGTGGTGTTCTGGATCAGCCAGAGAAGGTTGACAGTGAAGACTGAAAGACTAGAAAGGAGGGAGTTGAAGTAGAACATGTGAGAGATGACCTTGGTCTGGACTAGGATCACAGTAGAAGCATTGCATTTGAACCATTCAGGTATGGCATTAGTACAAAAATGGGTCATGTCTCAGCGCTTAACATCTTGGTACCAGTGGTCTCCAGACCCCTGGCTCAGTAAGAGAAATATGATCATTCCAGGATTTATTAGGCGTGGAAAAGCTGTGAGTAAACTAGCATCAAGATCTAAGGAGGCAGTGCTTCTGAGAACATGCGACTAATCAGAAGGAGGAATAAAAGACATACGTTTTGTGCAAACTAATTCTTAATTTGGCAAGGTGGAATTTTCCAGAATTAATCTGTAAGACATTCCAGGAAGCTACTGTTTCACCACCTCGCTCTGCATGTAAAGCAGCGAAAGGTCTTTGATGAACTTGTCCGTCTTTGATAAAACGCAGCCGTTTAAATTAAGAGTGCATAATAGCTGAGCTCATTTGTGTCGAGACAGAATGAAATTTTCGAATTATCCCGTCGCCCTAATCCAGGGTTGGAAAACTAAACTATCAGGCTCGCGGGCATAATTTTCCCGACACACCGTAGATTGCTTCATGGGGTGAAAAGTGTGTGTCATTACACACACGGATCATAAATTCATCAGATGAGAGACGGCAGAGGCCTTCATTCCGAAACAGCATTTTTCATTTGCTAACTGCTTGTCTTACTCAGGGTTGCTTTGGTCCAGCGCCTATCCCAGAAGCACAGAGCACTGGGCCTTGGATTGTCTGTATTTATTCAAAAAAAAATAGGCAAAATATCATTCCAATTTTCAATTTAGGAACAGAATTTGGGCCGCAAGACTTTTCATAATTTGATTTGTCTCTTAGTCTAAAATCAATGCTAACCCTAAAAAGTTCATGATACAAATGTCCTTTGATTTGATGAAGAGATTCTGTAAAATACCAATATAAGCATAATAAATAATACAAGACTTTGATATTTTAATGTTTTCTTAGCTTTAAAGTACATTAAAATTAAACCTACATTAAAATGAAAGTACACTCACTGAAAACCACCTGTTCAGTGCTGACTGCTGACTGACTCATCTCATAAATATGTGGAACTTTGCTCATTGTCCTCATATCACAGTTAGCACCCTAAGGTATCCTAACACTCAAGTAGACCCAGGATAAGCTGTCAACACTGTGGAAATGAACTGAATTAAGGAAGTCCAGCCCTCCTATTCAGATAGGGTGCACTTTAGTGCCATCTATAGGTTCAGCAGCTAAGTGCAGCTTGTGTTTTTGCAGTTAAAAATATTTTAGAAAACAGGCAGCTAAAAAAATGCACTACAAAATAAATAAAGTGGAAAAATGCATTTTCAGTGATTCATAGCTCAACAGTTCATAACCCAAGACGCTGACATGCATAAGTGCATATTCTGATGTGCAAGCCCACGTACAAATGATTTGTAAGAAAACAGTTCATTCTACCAGTTATTTCAAGATGTAATATAGATATATATATATCAATTATATCTATTTATTACATACATTTATAAGGGATTCTATGAAATCATATTTTATATCTGACTATGACCCCAACTGAAGTACAGCTTATTATTTTTACTTCAAGGGAAACTTTAGATACTGTTTTCATTGCCCTTGTAGACTGACCCCCGAGGAGTGTTCAGCCTTTCTGGTATGAATAGCGGGAACACGCACACACTGCACGCTGCCCAGGTATGCCCCCTGCGGGTCCATTTTTCACAGGTCGCCTCTCCAGTAACCAGACTGGGTAATGTGACTCTGCACCCCCCTACACCCTGTCATAGTGACAACCTCACTGCAACCCCCTAGTGGCTCCCAATAGTGAATGGGGGGGCTGAGGTGGTGATGTCAGAGGCAGCATGGGGACAATAATCAAGGCTTGTTGGAGGATGTATTGTGATTTGTCTGACTGTGGTCTTATCTAAACTGGTTCACTGTCCTATGAAGGACACATTTATGCAGGAAGAAGGCTGGAGGCTTACAGAGAGGTCCAGCAGAGCTTCAGAGGAGCTCTAAGGTCAGCGATGGAAGCCTGGGTTATGAACCCACACACTTTTTGCTCCACATTAAATGGTGTTTGGATGCCACGAGGCAGTGCTGAGAAGCACAAGCTCAGTGGTGAAAGACCCTACTGCCGGCAACATTGAGCGTCCTTCCTGAAGCTTGACCCCGACACGCTCGGGTGGATGATATGAGGGGAGAGAGAGGGGGGCATTAAATATTCACGATCCTATTCTGCATGGAAACAACTTGCAGGGATCATGTGAATTTAAATTGAAAATGCTAATTAGCATTAGCTCCCCCCCGAATCACAGCTGTCTCATTTCATATCAATATGTTGTAAACACACACACACACACACACACACACACACACACACACACATACCTTAACTAAATACTCAAATGAAAGGGAAACCTTGTTTGGGAAACACCAACAGATAAGAATGAAATGATACAAAAGTGAGTCCGATTCCATTTGCCCTGATCACACTGAGGTCCGGTCAACATGTACAGTTTAGTCAGCAGAGTAAACCTTGATCTCAGCAACACAACAGGGAAATGAGAAGCAAGATCATCTAAGGATTACGGTGATCTCAAGCACGGCTCTATACAGTTATCCGTCAGGGTCCATAGCTAATTTGTCCCTGAAAACATGCTGGATACTGAAATTTTACACACCGAGCACCTGCTTCCCATTATTTGAAAAGGAAAATGATAGATAGATAGATAGATAGATAGATAGATAGATAGATAGATAGATAGATAGATAGATAGATAGATAGATAGATAGATAAGACCCTCTGAACCCATCTGAAAACACCCACATAACTATCAAACCATGACCATTGAGGAATTGCTGTATGTCATTAGATTAGATTCTGTTGCAACCTTAACCTTAACTTTAATCTTAACCTTAATCTCAACCTTAACCTCAACCTCAACCTTAACCTTAACCACAGGGCCCCTAGGGAGCTGGAATCTAAACCAAAGCCCTTCTGTCCTCTGACTGAACACAATTCTGTCCTCTGACTGAGGCATCACTGCAGCAACAGGAACCAGCTGTGAGGGGCTCAGGTGCGGCCCATGATGGTAACTCCAGGTGAAGAGTTTAACAGGTGTGACCGTACATCGATTAAAGACCGTCACTGCTGATTAGGACTGAAGAGGAAGATGAGCGAGAAGATCCAGCCGGCAGGAGGCTGGGGGAAGGGATCAGGGAACCCAGTAAACATCTGTTTGTGAAGAGATGAAGTTCATCCATACATGACCACACCAGGTGATACCACATATTGGATTGCGTGTGACTGAATTATTCTAATATGTACCTTCTATAATAGTTTCGGTAATAACAATAACATCAAATATGTTAAATGCAGACTTGGTAAAGAAGTATAATAAACTCTCTGCCATCTTCCGCTTACAACTTATTTTAATATTCAAAGCATTTTACCTACATAGAAGTTTTAATAATAATACACAAAAATTGCAAATGAACATTTGGCGTAGAAGTGTTTCATATCAAATGCAACACAGGATCACAACATTTTTCTCTGACTGGACTGAATTTGACTATTTAAAGCGATTTTCAATCACACAAAACTAGAATAACTTCTGCCTTCATTGCAGCTAATGATGGGTGTGTGTGTGTCACTGTGCTTTGTTAGAGATGCAAAACTATTTGACTTTTTCCTCAGAAAGCACCAAAGGGATTTGATCCTGCAATCTACAGGTGATGCTGCCAGTTTCTACTCAACCTCACATTCACCCGGCATCACTTGAGCTATTACCATACAAACACACTGAACACACACCACTGAACACACCCCAAAGCTCCATACCCCCCAGCTAAAAAAAAGATACAGTAAACAGTAAATATAAATGGTGGCATTAAAGCCTGAGGACGGTGTGTCTGCTTGTCGGATCCGATCGCGGCCCAGTGGCGGATTGATGCCAGCTTGTCTGTGGCCCGTCTATTAACAGCTTCTGGAATCTCTGCCTTAAGGCTATGGCTGCATTCTCTTTCAAACACACATTCTTATTGTCGCTGTAGTTCCGTTCATTTTAGGTTTTTTCCCGCTTATTGGTTTTTCATTACACCACAAATCTTTGGAACCTGATTGCGTACATATTGCCTGGCGTAAACTTTTTCCAAGGTAAACACACTGCGGAACATCATATGTTCCTGGTCGCCATCAGCAGTTACTGCTCCTGTAATGTTATTATTTTGTCGTTTATTGTTGTTTTCCGTTCTTCACGTGCCAGCTAAATGCTGCTTTACCGATGCACTCCTTTGCATGTCAGGAACTGTAAACTACACTGTGAATATGAATCTCAATTTTACCAACAGGCAAAGGCTGAGGTCTGGGTAGCTTCCGTCTCTCTCTGCCCTTGCCACACACACACACACACACACACACTCTCACTCACTCACTCACTCAGACTGGTGGCTTTAGGTCACACAGATGTGTCCCAGTGGAAAATTCCCAAATTCCTTCACGCTGTTTCCAGATCTAAGGTTCAGACCGAATGCTTCACCTCAAGCTGTGTAAATAGACACAGTTGCTGTTGGGAACCATCGGGGACCCGAAAGGCGCTCCAACTGGATTGGTCCACTAAACACTCTAAAAATGTATAAATGGATGCTAATCTGTTTGGGTGTGAGCCTCGGATTAGCGGTTTAGGACCATCGGGGCACCCAGTCCGGATGGGGAGTGAGTGCATTTAGAAATTACGAAATTAGCGTCCATCCGGACGGTTTTGGGTGTCCTTGATTTATCTCGTGAATCGCAGCATCACTTCCTCTAAAAGGCTGATGAAGGAATGACGCCAGTGATGAAAATATGCTTTTGCTGCCCCAAAACAGATCCCACAGCCTGACCAGGACCTGTAGTGATTTACACCCCCTTTTAGAAACACAACAGTAGCCAAAAGTGTTCATAAATCATTTTGTTTGTAACTCCAAAGTCTTTTCCCTAAATCAAAGTAAGTAAAATGATCCAGATGTTCTTCAGTTAATTCAAAATATGTTGAAATCTTGGTTAAACC
Organism: Heterotis niloticus; assembly: GCA_018136845.1. Lineage (NCBI taxonomy): Eukaryota > Metazoa > Chordata > Actinopteri > Osteoglossiformes > Osteoglossidae > Heterotis > Heterotis niloticus. The sequence goes on from CM030894.1 coordinate 3,723,469, forward strand.
TGTAGCTAAAAATAAATAAAACTTTGTAAGGCTTCTTTGCCTTATGCTGTTATTAAATTTGGTATCTGTTAAAATTAAAAGCTGTTTTTAAAAGAGTTAATATTGTTCAATAAATTTACATCTATTCCATAGCATGGTACAATTCATCAAACAACCATCTGCAATGTGTCACCTTTTTATTGACAAACAACACTCAGCAACAACTGACACCTTTACTGATAAACAACATCGGATGCAAACTGTAAACACTGCGTACGGGAGTTGAACCGAGGCGGTTCCTGTTTGTTTTTTTTAACTGCCAATTACCAGCATGGAAGATAAACAGAAGTCGTGTATTCTCTGTCTTAAATAGAAATACAAAAAGAAAATGCAAAAGTAAATATTAGATAACCGGAAAATGAATCTCAGAAATGAATTTTGATCTCCAAAAATTCATAATTTGACTGCTTGGAACAGGAAGGGTGTATGTGCACTTCATACGCGCGGATGTTGTTTGCATTTCTGACATAGCAACAGGAGGCCCCCGACGGTGGAGGACCTGATTGGGTCGTGCCGAGGACCGACTGGCGCTGCCCGAGGGATCCGATCATTTCCATATCGGTAATTAGCAGACGCACGAGGTGAGAGATTTAGTTTGTTCATACAGAGCGCCTCCCCACCCCACTGAAACAACTGCAAGCTTTGTGTTTGGTGACAAAACCAAAGTTACACAGCCCATGACTGAAAAGTGAGAGACTAGAGGTAAAAAAAAAAAAAAAAAAAAAGGCTTTTTGACCCAAATACCCCCCGTTCATACCTTCAGTCTACCAGAAAGGAATTACTCTTGCTTGGGAGAAATGTGTCAGTTGACCCCCTTACCTTCCACCCTCCAGAGACAACCTGCTTACCACAAATAAAGTATTTCAGGTCCCACAACCCTTTATAACCAATGCATAGTGGTTAGAACTGTTCCTTTACGATCAAAGGACATGGGTTCAAATCCATGCTTCTACTATTGTACGAATGGATACAGTAAGAATTGTCCTCTTGTATAAAAGTTAAAATAATTTTGATTAACATAGAACACAATCCAAAGAATGCAAAATGTCTTGGGAAAAGGCATAAATGAATAATAATTGTTATAATTTCATTAATTTAGTTACATTTATTTACTGACTAAATATAATTATTAGTTAATTATTATCTCACAACATCCCACTGAGCTCCTTTCTTCTGTCATGAACCTCCCATGGGGGTTTAATCTGTCCAAAAGCAATATCTGAAAACATGAGATGGGGCAAAGCATGGAAGTCATGGCAGGCTGTCACAGTGTGGTGGTGATGATGAACCAATTCTCTTCTGCTATTTGCTGAAACGGCATTTTGACTTTGTGATGCGCCTTTAGAAGTACTTTTAAATCGTACAATATTGTTCTTCACATGTGGAGGTATTAAAGCGATCCATTCAATCTCGCTGGTGGACATTGATGTTCCTCTTTATTAGACTGGAAAAACAGGTAATCAAAAGTGAAGAGAGGGGAATGGAGGTGGTCAAATGTTTACAGCAAAGGGAGTTCAACAGGTTGGAGCTGCACTGACCATGGAGAATTGTTCTGGAATCAGGATCTTGCGTTCTCTCCCGAAATGAAGCCCTGAGAAAATCCATCAGGAATGCAGTGCGCAGCCTCAGCTTCAGTTTCGTGCCACAGATGGGGCATGATTTCCGGGGTGCTTCGCTCATGATACCGATGCCAGGAGTCACACGGGGGTTACCTCAGCTTGTCTGCCAGGGTGAAGGTTCGGAGACAGACAGGGCCCAATCCATCCGTCACGTTAAAGAACCACCCGGAGTGCAAAACAGCCAAGCAGACTTCCCAAACACTGTCTTTTTTCTCGCTTTACTGGCTATTTCAGACATTCAGCCTCGAGAGCAGACAGCGATGTGAAGCATCTGCTGCAAGCGTGTCCTTTGTGACAGAATGAGGCTTTTATAGACTCAGAGACAGTAAAAAAAATTCATCCGAAGGGGAGAAAAAATAAGCAATAAAGTTTTATTGCATTCTAAACATGCCACATTTCCTATATGCACAGAATAGCCTTGAGGAAAAATAACATTTGTTTTCTGAACGGCTCATCTAACTCAATGTGAACCCTTGTTGCTAACAGGGTAGCCCTAGGGGTATTTCTAACCCTGAAGTCAGTCCCCCACCCCCCTTTCTAGTCCAAATTTTAGTCATAACCTGTCAGCGATTTAACCTTGTTGCATCTTTTTTTTTTTACAGTTTATTCTCGCGTACCTTGCATGTTGTATACCTTTAATGCAGCTGCAGCACTTTATTAACATGTTTCTTTGATTTTTGCGCACCGTTTTGTTTTTCATTGCTTTTCATTGTTTTTCATTCCTTCCCACTCTTGGTTTCTTCCTGCTGAGACAGCCTAGTCCATCAACTGAGAGAATGAGAGGTTCAACGGAAGCGGCTGTGAGCTTTCCTTACAGAAATTGTGCAATGAGCACTGTTGGCATTTGGACACGCTTTCCTGCCGATGCCCCGGCTACGCGGAGGCCGCACCCCCAAGCAAGCGCTCTATTTACCAAAACAGCAGCCGAGGCTGCTCAGGGCTACAGCCTAGTGTTTGATGTTTGAATAAATTAAATAAATAACGGAACAGAAGCCATCAATTTCCTCAGTCGCTCCCCAATCGAAAGTCTGACACCAGTGGGGGACTGTTTTAATCAGTTCTCTTTCACGACCACTCCTATCATGGGTGATAAAATGGACCGCAGCAGCCGAGTGCCCCAAGGCTCAGGGCTTTCCATTACTTTCCTGAAAGCCGACTCCCCCAGTTCCCCTCCCACAACCATCATCATACTTTGTACTGGTGTCACCATCTGAGACTCTGAGAATGGGAGAATGGTGAAGGGACAAAGGGGCTGCGCCAGTAGTTTGAAGGTTTAAACCCCAAGCATCAAAATGGTGCGTTGCTGTTGCGCACACGAATGTGGCAAAACAGCCATTTAGTCCTCGTAAACATCCAACTGTTTAAACAGATAAATTTACCTTTTTTCCAAAAAGCTTCTTACATCAAAGACTCTTTAATGTAATAAATTCTGTTCAAGGCTGGCCTGGACCCAGTAACTGTTGTGTAACAACAGGAATGACGGAAATTAACAATGAGGCACAGTATTCTTCTTTCGGGTATCACAAAGGATTCCCATATGTTTCAGCTCTTTTCATCTAGCCAATGCATTTCTCCAAAAACAAAGTGCAACGTTAAAGTTACTGTAATGATTTACCCATTTACACAGACAGGTAATTTTAACTGTTGAAAATTCAGGGTAAGTACCTTGGTCAAGAGTACTGTGGCAAAGGTCAAATTTGGGCCTGGATCCTATAAATGCAAGACTGCAGCTTTTACCCAGTAACAGTGTTGGTCATGCTGGCAGGTACAAATTTGTACTTTAATTTAAGCTACATTTGGATACATATGTAAGACACCTTAAAAAGTAAATTGCAAATGAAGCTTAGAAGCAGAAAGCCAGTTAGTAATTAATATTTGCACTCTATTTAAGTCAAACATTAAATATTAACAAAATATGAAATGTATTAATTGCAATGAGGGTCCTCACTGAAGTTTTGAGGAAGGAAAACAGCAATAGGTATGAATACCATAGGGTTTGCTCGTGCCCCTCGGTAATGCTGTGGCTTAGTCCATTTCCTGCTTTCATTGCGTCCCCAGCACTCAGGTACAGGGTTTCTTATGTGGCAGTGTGAGCAGAGCTTGGATACCTCCCGTGCCCCTCTTTCCTCTGTGAGTTGTTGGATTGTCTCCTTAACAACCGCAGGCCCTTGCCTTGCTAACTAATGCTGTACAGTTCTCTGCATTCTCCCCCAAAGAGCCCACACACCGCCATTTTGCTCACCTTTTCCATTTCAAAACCAGAACAGAATTAATTTCACTTGCAGGCCGATAGCACACTCTTATCTCAGCTACTGAAATGAACGCACCCATGTGAACAAAATCACCTAGGAACCAGGGAATTTCAGCCAAAGTATCTCCAACCCACACCACCACTAACAGGGTTTTGAGCCTGTTTATCTCTGTTAATTATACCATTAATGATCAGGTGCTGCTTCTGTGATCAGTTAGCCAACCTAGATGGTGCAGTGAATAAAATCGAGATAGAGAGATGGTAAAACCTTTATCTGACAAGAGGTGTCCTTGACTTCCAAGGTCAGTCTTGGGTCACAAAGGTATTTAAATGATAGTGGGGTTTCCCCAAAGGTAAACATCCTTCTCCTGATCATTTGGCCTAAGCGGAAACCTCAAGTTGGTCTGATAATGTTAGATAAGGTCAAGCCAGAGGTTGTGAGACAAAGTGCACATTTAACAGGAGTGCAGCAAATTTATGAAACGGTTCACCTATGATCGCTGCATAATGTGATCGTGAAAGAAGTTTGTTTCTCAGATTTGCCTCTCTTCCTTGCAGCAAAATCTTGCCAGCATCTCAACAATTTGACATTTGGCAGCGGCCAGTTTAAATAAAGGAGAGTACTGGATAACTTAAGGCCAGGTAATAACACTATGCTATATGCTGCAATAACATTATCATCCGCTGGTGCTGGGTGCCTTTTATGTAGCTTGGAGTTTAGCTCAGTAAATGACGCCTCTTTTCCAGCAGGTTGGGATTCTTATGTTACATACAGAGGAGATACACAACCCTCGACACACGTCACCGCATCACAGCATGACAGAGGGGTTTAATGGCGTGAGCCTACAGCGCCGTATAATGCACGTCACTTTATGACTCACACCATCTATGCACAGGTGCCACAACTTCTCATTTAACCAAGACTCATTTTCTACACGCTTGGTTGAATAGGGGTTGGATATTTTACTGCTGAAAAGTTAACAGTTTTGCTCCACGGAAAAACATCAGGCTTCACCTGGGATTTGAGAATTCCTGTCACAGGTTTCCCCGGTATGCCTACCAGCTCAGGTAATATTCAACTGCTTAATAATCAAAGCACGTCGCACAAGTGTGAATTTTGCAGTTTCATTTCAGAGGAGCAAAGGATGGAGATGCATTTATGACCTAAAGCTGTGGTATGGATGAACGTGAGCATTCACCTGAATTGGTACAGCGTTACGATCAGCGGAGTCCTGTTGTCTCAGGGCTGGCAGCTGAACAAAGAGATGATCCAACAGCAAAAAAAATAAAATTGTCATATGACCATGAAACACTTTCAGCTGCACACCCAGCATAATCTCCCCTCATCTGCATTGTGTTACCCACCCACCCACACAGGTTACCGACTCAAGGTTATCGACACTGTTGCCCTCAGTATAAATTTCCAATTTGAGCTCCAATTAATCCGACTGAGTTTTCTGACTGATTATGCTGAACAAATCCAGCTGGATGAGAACGATAACTGGGATTCTCAAAACCCATCAGGACTTTACCTCACTTTGGTTTTTGTCAGACAATCCTCATTTCTCTCACCTGCAGCAATGGGTAAACGTGGCCTAACACACAGCAGAGACTCAAGCGCAACACAACCCACAAGATGGCCCATCGTATAAGAGAACCTACAAAAGAGCCTTAAACACAGTAAATCCCACAGCTGGCCCTACAGCAAGGCCCAGTGCACAACAGGCAGGGCCTAACACGCAACACGGACTAGAACTGGGTCTACAATCAGTTGCGAAATAAGACTTTTTTCACTTGGGCAGTTCGGCATAATGAGATCACCACAAAAGCAAACAATTCAATCTCTTTCCAGTGATCTCAGACTGAGCACTGGACAAAAAAGCAATAGAGCAACAATCACAAATGGACTTTCAAAAGTACCCCAGCGCTCCAAATCCGGCTAAAGTGAATTAAAAAAGTTTGTAGGAAATGTAAAGCACACACTGGGGGCCTTGAAGGACAAAGCCAAGGATTTATATTAAAAAAAAAAGAACAAAAAGGAAAAAGTCAATCATCACGTATATGTCTGAGGTGAGTCTTGCAACAGGTCAGATTTCAAACTTTATTGTTGCTATTATGTGGCTTTGGTTTCACACAGAGACTAGCAGTTTCTCCATTTATACAGCAGGATATTTTACTGAGGCAGTTAAGATTTAACACTTTGCTCAAAGGTAAAAATCATTCCTTAAAATGGACTGCATATTGAAAAACCCGATAAGGGAATTATGTATTCCATTCCACTATTTCTTAGGGGAAAACATTTGTTTTAAGATCATCACGGATGCACCCCAAAATTAAATTTTTACATAAATGATTAATTGGGAAATTAAAACACAGTTAAAAATTAAGATACAAACACGTGAGTAGGTAAGTAAGGCTGCAGGTTATAACTGAGAGCATGGGTACACAGTTCCCACAATGCAGTGCATCTCACAGTCTCTCTTACACAGCCACAGGTCTGGACCATGATTGTTTAAACTCAAGATAGTTTTTCCTCTATTGCTTATGTGCTACAATGAAGTCTTTAAGTAAAAATCCCAAACCTTTAGCTCTCAAAAAAAAAGAAAGACACATTTCTCCAAACCACAGCTCACCTGTTTTCACTCATTGCAGATTTGTTGCACCATTAGGGCAAAACCTTACATACAAATCCCCTTCCTGAAACACAGGTTGTGTGTTGATTCAGATCCCTACGGTGGGATTCAGTCTCACTAAAAGCAGAGGGCAGAACCCTACTGGCCACCAGACCATTGTGGAAGTCCCTTTCCAATGCAGAGGGGATAAAACTATGTGCTCCATCAGCCAATTATTTTTAAACATGTTGTGTTTCATTGTACCTGTATTGTTGCTGAATTTCTACTGATGGTGTAGACTTGCAAAGTTCAGTTTGTAACAGTAGCTTTGGACAAGGCATCATCTCAGATTTACTGCAGTAAGACTTTAATAGTGGTGTTTTGAGGTCACCAGTGTGTAACAGGTACGATGCGGTGTCTGTAAAGTTGATGGATAGTGTGCCATCTGAAGGCATAGATAGATTTCAGATGGAAGCTGGCATGTTTATGGATAAATTGTCTTATTTTGTTCTAGAAGCTTCTGGTTTGGATTTATAGGCTTGAGAAAAGGTGTTTAAGTGATCGGGGAAAACTCATTGTCGGTGGGATTATGAATTTATGGACCAGGTAAATGGAAAAACTACATAGTAGAAACCAAATGTATACATGACCTGCAGGTTTTGTACAGCTACAGGAAAATAATACTCATTTCCCCAAACTATATTTAAGGTTAATTTATACACTCAGACTGACATTGAAATCTGACACGGCTCCTCAGTAGCGACAAATCCGACAGAATGCTGAAGCTGGATGTGGACCTAATGTCACCGAGCGCTGTAAATTAATGTTAAGCAGTATTACAATAACTTTTCCCCCAAACTAATGAACCTAAGGGGTATGACTAAAATGCTATGTTGAAAGCCAGCTTTTGGACAGGTGTGACTCATTGCTTTTCCTATCTGAAGGAAGTGGTGAGATCTACACGGTGGAAGGAGAAAGATGGTGGCCCTGTGTGTGGGCCCTGTGGACATCTGTTACCCACTGAGCACTCGGCCGCGATCCCGATGTGACGCCGCTCAATGATCTGTCAATCACAGCGGCCCATTCGGGCTGAGATGAAAGACAAGTAGCCCAAGGGACCAGGAGGAGCGAGAGGGAGGGCTGGGAGCAGGAAGGAAGGAAGAGTCAGTGGTTAGACTCAGCAAAATGAAAACCTTTCACACAATTTTTGCTCATTTTTATGGGGGGGAGGTGGGGCTTGTTTGTTTTGACAGTATTGGACCTGATCAGTCCATTAGGGGTAAAAAGAAATAATAACTCAGCGAACTGCACGATCTACTGGAGCTACACAAATGTATGCATTTCAAACTTATTTAACAATTTAAAAATAAAATTACTTTATTCTCCTACATCTGTCATGATCAGTCACTGAAAGGAAAAGAAAGAAGTGTTACGGTAGAGTGATTTTGTCTGTATTTATGTAAAAGCTATCATTATTTCAGCACACCGTGACTGTCACATTAAATGACAAGGGGTAGCAAATCGGCCCCGGGCCTGACTAATCGATTCAAGGCAGTCTTATCAGATGGGCCATTAGAAGAAAAATCAAGGCGATCAGAGCAAGGTTAGGCGCACGTTTTAAAAGAAATGAAATTACAGCTAAATGTTGACAGTGTGTGGTATAGACCAGAAAATGCCCAGCAAAGCTGTTCAGGTACATTTGAGAGAAAGCATTTTAATGAAAGTCTGAATAGTACTGGAAATATCAGGCTGAAAGGACCTTGCATCAGGATATTTAAACAAATATGCCAAAACTTTTTTTTTTTTTTTTTGTTTTTTTATTTCATGTCATGGTCTTTTATGCTTTTGGTCTTGTCACCCTCATAGAAATTCCCAGGGGGAAGACAGCTGCTACCATTCAGATTTTCAGAATTTTATTTTTCTCCCCTTCTTCACAATTGAATGTTTTTTTTTTTTTTTGTTTTCCTCTCCATTGTTGCCATCTGACTTATCAAGATAGTTAAGTATATCTGTTGCCATAGAAACAGAAAATCTTTATTATATCATTCCCTTCTTTTCATTCTACCTTTACACAACCCTTTGTTAAGCACTCCATGTCACCCTGGTAAGAACAGCGCTCAGTGAAAATAAACTGGTTTCACTCAAGAAATTCATACATTCTTCGCATATCTGTTGTCTAAAACTTATTTGTTGTGGCGCTTTTGCAACTCGTGTTTACGCACCATATCGATAGATGGCAATAAAGTGTGCCCCAGCGGTGGGAGCGCCTGAACCTGCTATCGCAAACCACCCTCGAGCCTAGTGTTCCTGAGCATTGGTGATCAATAACAAGACAAGAAACATATCAGCATCAGTTTGTGGAAAACACATCTTTTATTTTTGCTCATTTAAAATCATTTTGATTTTAGCTCAAAGTTAACAAAACTATTCATTTTCAGACAGCATACGTATTGTATCTAAGCTTTATAAAGAAGCTAACAGATAAATAAAAAGATGTGTGCATCATTAAACTTTTACTGGTTCTGATTTGGTGGTAAAGTTCCCAACCGATCAAACTACAGTCAGACCTCCAGACCCAGTTGACTTCATAAGGTGAGGAGCAACAGAACGTCAGTACTGACCTGAGATTGATCAGCACCCCTGCAGTCTACCAGGTTTGGAGTTGTAAACCTCTGATCTCACGGGATCTTTTGGTCTTACCGAAATGGAGCAGAAGGAGCTAATAACTCCTCCAAAATAAAGAACGACGACAAACACTGAGAGCACGGAGAACATTCTCCTGCTCAGCATTCGCCAGCACACCTGAGACATCCTTCGGGATATTTTACATTGCGTCACTGTAATTGACCACAGCGCTGAATGTAAGACGACCAAATCTGAATCATACCTTTTGGGATAAGACATTCTGTGGCATCTTGAGTTTAATGCAGCAGTTCTCCAGCCTTACTGTTCGCTTAAACTGTCTGCATAGCACGGAAATTATTTGGGTAATTAAAGGTTATATTTTTTGCCCTACAGCTTTTCTCGCTTTGGCTCCTTTAGCCTCGTCCTTCTAGCAAGAAGACAGAGAGATTCACTTTTCTCAGGAAAATTGGACGAGATCAGTTGCTCCACCAGGCACTGTTTGTTATTAGGCAGGTGGGGGTGCTCTAAAAAACGTACAAAGATGGAATGTCTTTACGATACACCTTTTTTTCTGAAATACTGACTTTTTCAGTTTAGCTGAGAGTGTTTTCGGAAATGCATCGCGCACATTGCTTCCTTGTTCATCTTTCAGATTTTGGGGGTATGTTACAGAGGGTGACATCATTCCATTTTGGTGTGAAATTAACCTAAACTGAAATCCCACCCGTTTTATAATCTCAAATGGGTCTTTTATTTCCTTGAATGTACTTACATTAAATATGTGAAAAGGATCAACCGAGATTTGGGAACAAATATCATTTATCCATCGGTATTAACTGTCATTCTTTAGTGTTTTTTTTTTTTTTCTTTACATAACTTAGCCCCCGTTCTGCAAACCCAAGTTGATCTTTGGCCCCTTCAGCAACAGGGATGTCCAGAAGGCTGACCCTGTCCTTGATTGGACCCAGCAGGATCTGCTGTCCCCTGATTCCAGCAGGACCCTCATCCATGCAGCTGTGTCCCCCCACCCACTCACATTACCAACACCATCACCCCCCCCCAAGGCTTTTCTGCACAGCCACATAGAAACCTGGCGTTCATGACCCACCCACTCCCTCCCTTTGCCAAATCATCTGCAAGGCCTCAAATCCAAACTGACCCACAAAGCAGTAGTGTTGGCATTGAGAGCAAAGGTGATACCAGGTACTGTGGAGCATCTAGCAGATCTCACAGAAAACAAGACAATTTTCATAGCTGCTCACCAATTTCAAGAACCTCTAACCTGCAACACTTGCTTAAATTCACTCAAAACTCGTTTTTTTGTGCAAAGGAAAGCATGTGGTATCTGGGTTGGACTACTCAGTGTAATGGTTTGGTTCTCCTCTGTTGATGTTTAATTCAGCTGCAGATGCTTTGATGGTGCCAATATCTTTCAAAACTTTCTGCCAAATTGAAAAGCCTAATGGAACAAATGGACTTGAGCATAAAAACCAAAGGATTTCCAGGAAGAAGTGAATCTCCCCACCATGACTCTAACTTCACAGAGTCTTTCTTCAGTGCTGCAGGATGTCTGAGCTCAACACCCATGCAGTCAGGCACCCTAGCAATTGCCCATCTTCTCAAAAAGACCTGAGGCCAACCAAGTTGGGCAGTTCTTTTTTATTGGTTTGCCAAAATTCTCATTTTAATGGCAACATTTTTAAAGCTAAAGGTATGATCATGGATCCACTGTAGGTCACCATCCAAGGTCTTCCACTGGGTCTTACCTTTGTGAGGTCTTCTTGTACTTCCGTCTGTCAGAGAAAACAAAAAACAAATGTGAACACCTTGAGCACTCCAGGCTTTTTTTGTATTCCAGAAATTTCTGTAAACACTCCTCTCACACAAACTGCTGTTGGGCAGCTCAGGTACTTGGGTCAGTGGTCACTTCACAGATGCAAGAAAACACATCCTTTTCACGTCACCCATTCTGGCACAAACTCCATATCTCACACTCCTCCACACATACTTGTATACACATTTCTCATTTGTGTCCAACTTCAGTGCAAAATATCCACGTTGCTTGGTTTCTAACTCGACCTCACGGGAACCACGGCGCCATTCTCATTTCTTCTTTTTTAAACCCTGAGTCTGAACTTCTAACCTTAACTTTTACCACTGTGGCCCTTAACCACAGTGACCCCATCAATCCCAGTTCTCCGGAAACCTCAACTCCTCCCACAAACATTTTGTGTACATGAAACTAAGAGAGTTGGGGAGAAGATTCCCACGTACGTGAGGGAACTTGTGTATGCTGACAAACTGAAGGCTGTATTTAAAAATGTGAGATGGGTGTTGGCAAAATAATTATTTAACATGCATCTCCTACATCATCAGCGCTGATTTATAACCAAACGGAATCAGTAGCTCCTTGACCTTTAAATCCATCTAATCTTTGATAGGGATGCAACTACATTTCAAAACTTTGATTTAATTTTTGCAGCCAGCGCTGCAGCCACATGTCTACATAAAACTTATTTTAATGTATTCTTCGATCTCTCTCTGGTGTTTGTCAAGTAAATCAACAATAAAAGTGGCGGTTCAGAGAAATCGATCTGAACGGGGGTGAAACCTGTAAATGATGGCATGGGGTTTTGGGGTAGTTGGAGATCTGGAGGGCGAAAACTTGGGATGGGGTGGGATAGTGATCGCAATGAGTCTTGAGCTTGCTGGAGGGTAAAAAAGGACCCTTTATAGAGTGCAGCAGAAGCTAAGGGGTATAGGAACGATGTGAAATGTTGGGTAAGCATGGGATGTGGTGAAATGGTAGGGATTTTGGTGGTCACAATATAATGGTGAATGATTATGATTAAATAGAGAACTGGAGCTTTTTGGGAAAATAAGGTGATTGTTGGACCCACTGAATTAAAAAGGGTGAAGTTTAGCTTAAGTAGAAAAGGAGGAAAGGTGGAGGAAGATGGGTCGTACATGAGGGGAACCTTCGGCGCTGACCAGTCATTTGAGAATCATGTGGAAGCGATGAGTGGGTGAAACTTGATCGACCGTACGACCGCATCATTTTGACAAAGTCCCCACAAGGGTTGCGCACCATGGTCTTTGTGCATCCATTTCACTGTCTGTGCTTGGGTTAAACCCTTCCGTTCCCAGCTTTCAGCACCGTGATGCTTCAGTAAATCAGAAAGTCCACGAGTCAGCTGACTGTGAAGGGTCACGTAAATCAGGCATGGCGCAGTCACGCTGCTCCCTCCATAACTGCACTTTGGAGTGATGGAAATGCTAAGGGACTCAACAGATACGGCCGTAGGTTCATTACACGCTGGATTAGACTCAGCCTGATGCCCCATGGTGTCACTAATGTATGTTTCCACTTAACAATGGGGGGAAAAAACAACAACTGCAGACAGAACAGGAGGAACTGCTTCCATGTCTTTGCTGGTGATTTGGTCTGGCGAAGCCTCACGCAAGGACACGGAACAATTGGGTTGAGAAAACCTCACATCTCACTTGCCTGCCAAAAATCCAGTTTCTGTCAACCAAGTTGGGTACCTGCACCCACCGAATTGGAGTGTTGGTGCAGTTGATCTAGGAATATCAGCAGCAGGTTCATCGCTCATAACTGGGGATTAATGTGCAGAGCCTAGAGGGGCGAGGGGTAGTTGCTGGAATGTCACGATGGGGCCGGGGTCATATTTAGACTTCGACTTTCATCTTGGACACACACTCTACCCCCCTTTTGTAACACACACACACACACACACACACACACACACACACACACACACACACACACACACACACACACTTGCCTGTGCTTGTACAAACATCCTGTACTCTTACGCAAAGAAATGCACTTTCATAAACATTTCTCACATTCTCACATGCAGATGTACACTTCCACTTGCAGACCTCTCTCTCTCTCTTTCTCTCTCTCTCTCACACACACACACACACACACACACACACACACACAGGCACGCAGGCACACACACGTACGCTCTTTTTAAAATGCATGAAAGCTGTTGATTCCTCATTCTTAACAGAGCACATACACCCACACACATTTCTCTTTCTCTTGGCCGCTCTCTCTCCTAAACAGCTGTTGTGACAGAGCCGAGTGGTTCCCATCAGTCAAAGTCCTTCTGGACAAAACTCTTCTGTGGGATTACGCAGAGCGCGTGGTATAATCTCCCTCCCACTGTCACATTAAAATAAATAAATAAATAACAAAAGAACAACAACAACAAAACACACAAATGAGGAACTGTGACCTTTCACCCTGGATATCCCAGCCTGCTTCTGTGGCCCTAAACCTGAGCATTTTCAGGAGTCTGCACTTGTACACAAGTTGCACCCCCCTCCAGCGTAGTACCAGCGGAGGCTGATGGCACTTTTTTCGGCAGCGCAACATTTTTGCTGCTCTCCGCGATCGATCACGATGCATGAGTAAAGCAGCCGCACATCCAACCGTGATAGGCGCTCAGGACCAAGGACCTTCACCGCTCACGACCAGCTTCTATCTGCCAGCACAGCCTTGTTCTCCCAGAACACTGGCTTGCAAAAAATAAATAAATCAATAGCTAAATAAATAGACTAAACAAACAACGGGGAGCAAATGACAATTTGTCTAATCCTCTGGAACCCTTTCCCCCCATTACTTCCCATCATCCCTCTTTTCCACTCTCCTTACATTGCAGTTAAGTTGACTGAGAGTTACTTCAGTCCCCAAATTTCTACATCTCAGTGATCACCAAAAGGACATGAGGGAGACTTTAAGCCGCGAGTGGAGAAACTCTGATGAGCCCAAAACAGAAGGAAACCCTGAAGAAGACCCCGCTTACGGTCTCCTATGCCTGCATACGCAAATACGTGCACAAAGATGAAGATTTTTGCAACATCTCTGCAGGACTGCGGTGCAAAATCACAACGTGAGCAACCAAATGTTCGTCCACGGCAAAACTCCTGGTTGTCCAAAGAAGATGTTTTGGGAAAATGCATGTTTCCACATGTTTTCAAGTTAATTCGGCATGAGGGTTGAGAAATGCTTCATGTAGAAGGACCTGTTCTGTTTGTGAGATGTTTTTTTTTTCTGACATGCTACAGGTCCTAGGGAGGAAACATACACACACACACACACACACACACACACACACACACACACACACACACACGGACACACACAGTCACAGGCACCTGGACACCAGAACAGAAACACAGAGATGATGATACTCACAGCCCACGCAGCCTCAGCCAGATCTTCTCAATCTGCTCTGGCAGAAGGTGCTTCAGAGAGTTGTTCTCAAAGTCCTCGATCTCCTTGGTGGGAGACTCCAGGACCTCCATGGAAGCAAAATTTGTCTTCAGTTTTGAATTTTTTTTTCCTAAAAGAAAACTGTCCCAGATGCAAAATGTAGAACGACACAAAGTGCCCCTTGAAAGAGGGATCGCTGTAGAACTGGTTTTCTTCTCCCCTTTTTCCCCAGAGGAAGCCCCCCTCCTTTCTTCGCTGTTAGAGCGACAGCATTGGGACAGACATCCTCTCCCCTCCCCTCCTCACTTCGTTGTGGCTGTGTGTCTGTGGCGGTCCCGCCGTGGTGGCTGCGTGCCCCCTCTGCAATAACCCCCCCACCCCACCCCACCCCACCTCCCCTACCCTCCCTGCCCGTTCGCACTCGGAACGTGTGCCACCAGCTCCGGTTTCAGGTGCTCACTGAGTGCGTGCGGTGGCTCTGGCGGAAACGGGGGGAAAGGGGGGGTGGGGTGGGTTGGCACACTCTCCCTCATGAATACGAGGAGTGGAACGGATTACAGGGGCGCCACTGACACCCCCCCTCCACCCGCCACCATCGGCAACAACCACCGGTACAGCGTATCGGCATGAGGCCGAAGGGGACAGAATGGAACTGATAATAAATGCAGCCCACAGAAAGGC
This sequence comes from Heterotis niloticus, assembly GCA_018136845.1. Classification (NCBI taxonomy): domain Eukaryota; kingdom Metazoa; phylum Chordata; class Actinopteri; order Osteoglossiformes; family Osteoglossidae; genus Heterotis; species Heterotis niloticus. The sequence goes on from CM030894.1 coordinate 3,738,544, forward strand.
GTGTTATGCGGGCTTACAAAGGTGGAGAGAAAGGAAAAGTGTGTCTGTGTGTGAGAAACAGAGAATGAGCGAGTGAATTACAGCAGGAAAGGGAGCGGGAGAGCCAATATGAGTGAGAAAACAGAATTAGAGACAGAGCTCTTGCGATAAAGACTGGGGATGAATGTGAGAAATAGAGAGAGAGAAAGAGAGCGAGAGAGAGAGAGAGAAGTGCTTTCAGACAATTGCGCTGCTTTGATGTGTGAATAGGAGAGGCGGTGCTCTCGTACCAGACTCCCTGCCCACCTGCCTGCCTTGCTGGAGGAAACCGCAACCAGTGCATCTCATTCACCTCTTCTCTGGGTGTTGGCCACCCATCACAACCTTTGTTTAAGGAATCAGAGTGGCACCAGAAAGGGACAGCAGGTGGACACCGTGGACCTTTACCCAGTGGGATGGACAGCAATAGAGCAAGGGACAAAAAGGAGCCCCAAGGGTGAACACGTTGAGAGTAGCAACATTAAAAATGGCTCAATCACAGCCAATCCAGCGTGAATTCTGTTTAAATACGATGTCGTGTTATTATTGTTGGTTATACTATTATCCAGCATTTTGAAAGTTAAACACACATGCGTTCATTTACAACTTCTCTTTCCAGTGGGAGTCTGAATGTCTCAGTAGACGCTCCCCTCCGCATCCCACTGTGACCATGGCGACAGCAGTGTGAGAACACATTAGGGGACCACCACGAAACCGGCGCGTTCATTTGCACCGCACTCGGCCTGCTGGGAATACTCCCTCTGAAGGGGCAGCGCATTTCCAGTGTGAAAAGCAAACGTAAACAATAATATCCTCACAATACTCCTGCACTTCAAAACAAAAAAAAACAAAACTGCATATTCGACGATGGCGGTAACTAAGTGCATGTTTTAAAGTAATGAACACACACACAGACACATGGACGTGCCAGAAAGCCCACTTTACTGTGTCACTGCGAAGCTCCAAAATATTTCTGCTCACCAGATGAATGTAACCTTTGTGTTGCTCATTTTTTATCCTCACTGCTCCTACAGAAAGGATAAACACAGCTGCATTCGGGACAGAAGGCACCAGCATTTCATCGCTGGCTGCGAAACAAACTACCAACGGAGTCTGCGCTGGCAATACCAATAAAATTTACTGTGGTTTATGCCAAAATATGTATAATCGAGGTATAAAATAATGGTTTCCACACATGTTGGCTACACTTAATATAATAGGGCATAAATTCAGGGCAGAAATATATGCACGTGTATTGTGAGGACAGAGCAGTGCGTTTGTAGATGCTGTATGTTTTAAACAGGTCAGTTGCTGGTTGTGCAGTGGGTGTGGAATCAATGGGCCACTGATGGCCGGACGAGAGCTTTGACCATGAGGTTCCTCAATGCAACAGAAATAGCCCATACAAGGATAATGTGCTATGGATCTCCTCCATGCCCAGGGTACTTAACATAAGTAGCTTCAGCTGCACAAGTACAAATGGAGCCATTTGCGTCAAATGGAAGCATAAGCTCTGCAAACAAAACAAAACAAAAAAAAAAAAAACAATGCAATGTTTACGTGCTGTGACCCGAATATGTAATAAGCTACAGGGTGTCTGATGTTCCAAAGTCAACCCAACCTCAGATATTTTCATAATTGCATCAGATATTCCCAGGTTTGAGTTAGACATTTCTAATATAATAGATTAAAATGAATGAAAATGCCAAAAGACCCATTAACATTGGGGTCAGGGTCGTGAGTTCTGTATCAGCACTCCATTTGGAACCAAGTACCAGTTTATGTTGCAATAATTGACATAATACTTTGGACAATTGAGATTTTTTCTTTTTCCCTCCACCTGAGGAGAATTATACAGCATTACTTAAAGTGTTTGTAGTGGAGCTAATTCACTGCAGAAAGAGGTCACGCAAACAGAACAGGTTTGGGAGTGTGGGACCACTTTAACAAACTCACTTCTACAGCGTTTACTGCCAGCCAGTGTTCCTCACATTCAGGATGTTAAATTTTGCATCTTTGTAGGACAAAATAGGCCACAGACAGCACCAAACAGGTGTTTGTATTAAAGTACAACAAAGACTTTTTTTTTTTTAAATACATATACTACAGCTACATTTGACATTTTTACAAAACCATACCTGTAAATTTGTCAAATGATGCCTGTGGTATGAAGAATGCAGCTTATCAGCAAAAGTACTCTGGCCCCATAGTGTTGGCAAAATGAGGCACAGGCATAAAAAGTTCAGAAAGGGTGGGAAATTCCAGTTCTCATGTTCTCATGAGCTGAAACCTCCAGTTTCCTCATCAGAAGACGGGAAAACCTCAGACTTTTCCAACCAGGCTCCCCCAGCTTAGGGCGCCAAACCCAGGGACCTGAAGCAGTCTTGTCTGATCGAGGACCAAAGTAATAATGCAAACATCCCTGAACCCAAGTCGCCCAGTTTATTGAGGATCATCAGCCAGTGTTCATTGTGTCTCTGCTGGGGAAATCACCATAAGGAAGTGATGAGCAGTATGGGTGGTACCAGTATTAAATACAGCATTCCATCCCCCCGAGTCAAGAATTCTGCAGGAATTAACCCCATGAACATGAGGCCAGAGCACTCAAACAACTGGAGAAATTCTGAGCTGTCCTTCTACAAAACATTGCACCCATGAATAAGCACTGATTAGATGATGAGGTTACCATTCATCCATGGTTATCGTATTAGAAATGAAGTCTCGCTGCAACGGCTGAAAAAACAACAACCGTGTAGGTTTTCCAAAAGATGGATCCAAATCTTTAAGTCCACCCTAAAACTCTGGCTTGTCTTTCACTGGGTCATCCCTCAGCTCTCCTCAAGTCCAAGCTTCTCTATGATCAACTCAACTCTTGATGTCTCTTGATATCCAGAACCCCCTGTCAAACTTCAGGTCACCTCTCAGTTTCCTTATCCCTTCTCAACCATCACCTTATCTCCCCATCTCCAGATCCTCTCTTGAGCGTCGGTTCATCTCTCAGCCCTCAGAACTCCTTTCAGTCATCTTTTCATCCTAAGCTTATCTCTTTATTGCCATCTCATCTCTTGATCTCTTGTTCTTCCCAATCCTCAGCCCCTATTTCAATCTCCACCTTCTCTCTTGATTCCCTGTCCCCTCTTAATCCCCTATTTAATCTCCTGCTGGTTTCTGTCTTTCTAAATAGCTTTCTTCCGCTTGTCAACTGTGGAGTAAGTGGTAGTGTGTCATCCTTAAGGAATGCAATCCTCTGGTGTCTGTACCTCACTAGGTTGCCTCCAAATAATCATCATCACCATAAATGGTCCCAAATAGAGACGTTCAGTCTGCAACACACACCTCAGGAGCTCAAACCCAAATAAATGAAGCACTATGGTACTTTCGGCAATAATGGAACATTATTCTGTGTTGAAACCATCGTGCAAGAGCTTGGAGACAGAAGGTAAGCGTTTGAAACTGTTTACCATTTAAATCTGCTGCACTCAGCATGACTGGGGGTTTGGATGACTTGTTCCTTGGTCTACTGCTGCATAGAGAAACACAGGGAACAATCTGAAGCAGTCGCATAACATCTCAACCCAAGGTTGGTACCAGGTCAATCCTGGCAGCAAATGCAAACCAAGATGCTTCTTTTGCCAAAGCAACTGATGTCTACGCAGGCACGCATACAAGCACTGCTTGGAGTCACACATGCTTCTTCTGACAAGCCAACGTTTAGTTCTCTACAAAAGTTATATTGAGTGCTTTGGTTAGAGCTAATTTTAAGTCTCAAGAACTGGGAGGATGGATGAGAGAGGGAAAAAGCACCATATGTCCCATGTTTGCAGAGTCCTCAGGGTGATCAGAGCTCACCTTGGCCTCCCCAGCTTCCTGCAGAGTTTGAAGATCTGCTCCAGGCCTCACTTCACTTAGAATTCAACCACAGCTTGAGCTTGGAGAACCCCACTGCTGTCCATCTGATCTGGGAAACCCTCTAGGAAACAGTTTCAACAGCACCTACCTTCCTCAAGGGTACAAGAGCTGAGCCTCTACAAAAACCTATACATGCATTCCTCCAGCAAAGATTCAACCTTTTTCCATCAGTTGACTCCAGGAAACAATATTCTATATTGCAGCTTTGTCTTTGGACATCTATGTTTGCACATACTGTAGCACTTACAGTTCCTCTTCTCTCGGCATGAAAGTGTGGGGCAGTGGGTGGCATAGTGGTTAGAACAACAGAAAAACCTGGCTTCAGATCTCATCTCCTACTATACGACCCTCGATCAAGATGCTTGCCCTGAACTGATGCAGTGAAAATGACCCTGCCGCATAAATGGGAGAGAAACGTGAGAATGTGATGGAGGCTCTCCAGAAAGCACAGGAGAAGAGGATGCAACTTCAGCAAGATGGCAGAAGAAGAGCTGGACAAAAAGATGGAGACCAATGAGAAGAATTACACAGCAATGATGGCTGCCATGAATGAGAAGTTCAAGCAAAAGAACAAGAAACATGCAGAGGTTCAAAAGTATAAGGAAACCAAAGAAAGTGCAGCTTTTCAGTACTGATGGTTTAAGGTTTTTTTTTTACTTATCCAAACATTTGTTCAATGGCCAGTATATACAGTATATGTTTTTTTTTTGTTTTTTTTTTTTGTAATTTGAAACACGGTTCACTCTTAGGTTAAACTGCAGTTGGTGTGAATAATCCTTGACTTTTCCTACAGAGTGTTGATGTGGATTAAAGGGTCAAATAAATTAATATGGAATTGTTAGCAAAAACTGTGAGATCTGGGCTCACTGCCAGTCAGCGGACTGCTGTTGTACCTTTGAGAAGGATAATGAACCTAGCTCCTTCCAGTAAAAGCACCGTTGCCTTGAGAGAGTACAGCTATTGATTTCTTTCAGCCATTTATCAATAAAGGCGCCATCTGAGCAAATGAACAATGGTCTCATTTCAAATGCAAACACAAGAAAGGCTCAATTTTTGCCATCGTGACTCATCACAGAGCATCGGGGACTGACCTGAAGTCACAGAAATGCAATTTAACACTCTGGACCAAGCCCTGATGGCCACTTGCTCCCAGCAACATAGCAATGGTCAATGGCTCAACTGCCCAAACCGGGCTGAGGAATGATATCATCAAAACAGTCACCAAACCCTGCCATAGGGATTAATTCTCTGTTTGCCCCTCATTTGTTGGGAGTCCCTTTGCAGAGCCTTTAAGGCTTCTTTGTTTGCTGAGTCGCTGTTTACAAGTAGTAAATACCCTACTGCTCTTCCTGAGTTGGCCTTTTAAAAGCAGAAAAATAAACACAGTCATCATTTGCAAACATTTTGAGACATCAGATAATAATAATAATAATAATAATAATAATAATAATAATAATAATAATAATAATAATAATAATAATAATAATCTTCTTCTTTCGGCTCCTCCCATTAATGGTCACCACAGCGACTCAATTGTTTCCACTTCTTCCTGTCCCCTGCATCTCTCTCCGTCACCCCCACCACCTGCATGTCCTCCTTCACCACATCCATAAATCTCCTCTTAGGCCTTCCTTTTTTCCTCTTGCCTGGCAGCTCCATCCCTAGCATCCTTCTCCCGATATATCCAGCATCTCTCCTCTGCACACGTCCAAACCAATGCAACCTCGCCTCTCTGACTTTGTCTCCAAACCGTCTAACCTGTGCTGACCCTCTAATATACTCATTCCTAATCCTGTCCTCGTCACACCCAATGCAAATCTTAAAATTTTTAACTCTGCAACCTCCAGCTCTGCCTCCTGTCTTTTGTAGTAATAATAATAATAATAATAATAATAATAATAATAATAATAATAATAATAATAATAATAATAATAATTTATTTGTTTATTTATTTATTTATTTGTTTATTTATTTATTTAATCTGAAGCCAGTTGCATCCATTTGTACTGCTGGGTTATTTTTACTCCATCACTTCATAGGTACCCTCATAACAGGGAATAGCAAGAGGCAGGATTCAAAGCTGGGCCCTTCAAGTGCAAAAGTGGAAACTTTAACTACTATGCCACCGGCTGCTGGAAAGGGATAGCGGGGTCAATGTGTGAAGCAGAGTTCTTGTGCTCTTCAGCAGAGAACGAGAAGGAGGTAAAGGGGGATAGATAGAGATGGGGAGATGGAGATAGAGAGAGAGCAAGAGAGAAAGAAAGAGAGAGCAAGATAAAGGGAGAGAGCGAGAGAGAGCATGTGCGTCAGACTGTGTCCACTTTGGCACGCTTCGGCGGGTGCTATTTCCGAACCAGGTCCCAGGCGCCATCAGCAGGGGTCTGCTGGCCCGGTCGCTGTAGCGCTCAAGGGCTCTCCGTTTACACGCTCCTCTGCAGACCGCCAGCCAACCCCTGACTAGGGTCCCAGGGGCGGGAGCCCCCCCCAAACCCCTGACACGGGGAGGGGGCCGGGATGCTTTCGTCTGACGTCAGAGCGGAGCTAAAACTGTCACAGAGATTCCTGTCTCAGGCTGCAGGCTGGATATGGTCTCTCTCTCTCTCTCACACACACACACACACACACACACACACACACACACACACAAAACACATTGTGAAATAAGAAGCTTATAGGTTCATAAACAGGTTTATTATTATTATTATTATTATTATTATTATTATTATTATTATTATTAGAAGAAGAAGAAGAAGAAGAAGAAGAAGAAGAAGAAGAAGAAGAAGAAGAAGAAATCAGGCACATCTACTGCAAGACGACAGCTTGAACCTCCACATCACCTGCCATCTAGGAAATAAAAGAAAGTGAGCAAAGCATGAAAAATAAAAAGGAAGGTGGAATGAAGAAAGGGGCCAAAAGAAGTAAAAAAGAAGGTAACAGGGAGTGATGGAGGGCGAGGGAAAAAAGCATGATTTAGCTGCAGGGAGCATGCTTCCACCCGGCTGCTTTGCCTGATTGATGAAGTTCCGGAATATTCTCTGTTCATTAAAAAATAATTTAAATTGTTCAGCCACTGAAACCAGATCTAGACCATTATCCAAAAGAAAAGAATCTCATTAGCCTTCGCCTCCAAGTACCGCGGTATTTTAGCAGCGCACCTCAGCTGTTTTACATCGCTAGAGCTGTTTTGTAAATGCCAGAATCAAGCAGGTGTGTTCAACCATCTGTGGCGTTTGGACGATCTGGAGTCCTGAATCCATCCAGTGTGGTAAAACACGGTGAATTGTGGGGAATGGGGGGTGGGGGTGGCCCTGGCTTTTTCCACCCCTCTGACCTCCTCTGCTCTCTTAGTTCAGCAAAGTCGAGTTCAAGGTTCAGGGCTGTGGGGGAGTGGAGGTTGCCGTTGGGCACCGGCTCATGTGGAAGTCGGTATATCTCCCGGCGCCCCCTTTGTGTGGGAAAAATGGAGTGGAGTGGGACAAAGAGCAGAGAAGACAAAGGCAGCTCATACCCGCGGCTGATTCGTTTGTCCTTAAAAGATTTCAGGGAGTGAGTGCCCAGGAAAACAAACAAGAGCGAGAACACGCACACACACACACACACACACACACACTTCCGTGTTGGCATTTCTGCAGAGGTCTTCCAGTCAAGCCACGTGTTCCTCACTTGCTGTCTTACCAGAGTGCAGTACCTCTGTTTACTGCTTGAGAGCTGCTGTAGGGCCATTTTCATACACGTCAAAACGTGACAAAAGGATCTATTTTGGCATCAGACAGAAGGCGGGAACCCAGGGTGGTGACGTGTGACCCCACCACTCCCTCTGTACTGCGCTCCCTCCTCATTTCCTCAGTGTGTTCATAACTGCTCTGGGGGGGTCATGAGGGGTTTAATAGTGTCATCTTAACACAAGTGTAAGGCATAGATCAGACAGGAAATATACCACCAGTTAGTATTAGTCGCCCTCCATTTTGTTGCTGTTTATTATTATTATTATTATTATTATTATTATTATTATTATTATTATTATTATTATTATTATTATTATTATTATTTCAACACTCTTTTACAAGGTCACTTACAGTCTGACATCTGTGCACTAAACTACAGTGATTTATCCATCTAAACAGCTGGATAAACACCAGTTGGATGAAAGTTCTATGACAATTTGGGCCGTTTTCATGAATGAGGTGTTTGCGTAAACGAAAAGCTCAGCAGTGGCGCTATGAGATGGGTTCCAGAACCGACAGATCTGCTGTGTGCAGTGGGTCTGTGAGATGAGTTTTATGGGATGAAGTGTGCTTTGTGGACTCAGGTTTATAGAGGCCAAGGTTGTAGCACACTTGGTGTGTGTGTGTGTGTGTGTGTGTGTGTGTGTGCTGTTAGATTACCAAGCTCAAAGAATGACATTATAGCTAAATGGAGCAATAAAGTGAGGCCATATTCACTCTTCATTATGTTGTCTCTATTATGGCTGCCAGAACTTTCTTTAATGCTCTCTTTACTCTTAATAATGACAGACATTGTAATGACAAACTCACAGCATCCTAGCATATGCTTGTGCACACACACACACACACACACACACACACACACACACACAATGGCTGCTCTTGTTTATCTCCCCAGCCTGAGTGCTGCCTAATCGGTGACCCCTCTCACTTTCATGGTCAATGATGTGCCTGTTAGCATGGGGTTCCTAATGTGTTCCACTCCCAGTGGTGTTGTTTCACCCCCCCCCTCTTTTGACAGAGACGACAAGTTTGGGTGTGTGTAGTAAGGGTCACCCTCTTCTAAGGCCCAGTGAGGAGACCCCCAGCACAGCAAATCTGTCTGAGAGTTGCGGATAGTAGTCATCACTCTACATCCATACTACCCAGCGCCCCCCGGGGTCACCCGATGCTTCCAGCTTTAACAGTTTGTGTACTTACCTAGCAGACATAATCACATCCGAATGCCTGTTTTTCGATAAATTGCACACATTTCTTACCTTTATTCATTCATTTCACTGACAGTTCCCTCCACAGTGGCTTACAGTGTCAATTACAGTGATTTACCAGCTTACACAGCAGGGTAATTTGTATAATTTGAATAAAACCAGGGTAAGTACCTTGCTCAGGGGTACGAAAGCAAGACGTGGGATCCAAGCCCAGCTCCAGTGAGTGCAAGGCAGCAGCTGTGACCACCACGCTACTTGTTGGCTCCAGTTGCCATCAGATCAAGACTTAGGATCATCTTCTCTACCTTCCTTGAACTTCATTCAAGTTCACACATGCATTGGCTCCTCACTGGGGTTCTAAACCAGCTGTGGTGGCTCATCAGGGGAAGGCAACAGAGCAATAGGGAACACAAACACACACACACACACACATATCTATGTGTGACATTGGCACTCAGGGCAGCACTGTCCCTCCGATGTGCTTTTGTATGCAGCGTGTGTCTCGATGCGGAGAGCAATTGTGCACGGTGGGCTGATGTCAGCGACACGGCCTGGTCTGGGGGCTGGAAGCATCCGGAGAGCTCGTGCTGTTTCATTTATTGGTTTATTGCACACAAAAGACCCTGTTTATGCTGCGCGCTTCTTCAGACTCACAGTTTTATATTAAAAAACAAACAGTGCATTCCGAAGCAGGATGGAAAAAAATCATGTCCTGTCCTCAGAGATAAAAGCAGAAATGTGTTTTCCACAATTATAAATAAGCAAAAACAGCTGATGGAGATCTGTGTGTGTGTGTGTGTGTGTGTGTGTGAGATAGTTTGTAGCAATGTCATAATAACACAACTTTTCTGGACTTTTTAGAATATATTTAGAATAGTTTTACATACATTACATAATGTTTAATTTGGTATAGTACCCAGTTGCAGAATTCTTAAGACTCTTAAGATTCTACAAATTTGAAAGATAAAAAATATGCATTCACAAAAGTAACAAATCTAAAATTCTGGAATATTTGTAACTTTTTGGTTCTACAGTTGTAAGAATTCAAAACATTTGATCTATAGTTCCATAATTTTTCAAATCTTTTTTAAATTAAAAAGTACATTTTCAAATTTCTAAAATACTTTTGAAATGCTTCTAAAATGTTACCTTTAAAGATGTAAAAAATTCTTTGGTGTGTATTTTTTGATTTCTATGAATGCTCCAGGAATATAAAAAGAGTTTAAAACTTTTGCAGTTTTTACAGTGTTACCACTGCATGTAAACACATCTTCAAATTCTTACCAAGAAATCAAATACAAAACAGCCTTGACCATAAAAACAGGTAAAATGACACTAAATGCTGTTGGGACTTTAGGACTGTGACGCCATCTGTAAGGAACCACCAGACATGGGACCATCGGACGAGACAGTGCCGAGAGTTTGGTCGAAATCCAAGCGGGTCAGAGCCAAACTGCACTGCCGTCAAAGTGTGACCTGTAAAATTATTGTCGTATCCAAGTTCAGGGGGCAATTCATAGCGTGAAATTGCTTACAGAAAGCGACCATAACTGTTGCGGGAACCTTGTCTACCGATAAATGTGACCATTGGCGAAACGTAGCACTCACAGGGTCCATCTGGGAGAAGAAATTCGACCTACGAGGTCGGCATTCTCTCGAGTATAAACGGCCTATATTTTGTTAAATTGACAACTGAAAAAAAATGACTGTGGACCAAAAGCTTCTTGTTTAGCAGCACTTTGCTCAACCGGTGATGTTTGTTTTTTTATTTACTTTGCGGCTTTATTCTTAACCCCTAACCCAGCTACATACCCCAGGCCTAATCCTAATCTTAATCCAACTTTCATCCAAGCTTAATCCGCCTGTGATAGGATTCCACGGCGTGACTTTTTACATTCCCTGTGTTGCCAGGGGTGTGTCTAAAATTCTTATTCTCTTTATTCCACTTCTGGGGGGGGGGGGGGGGGCAAAGATCAATAACCAAGGGACCTCCGGGTGACAACAGTCAAGCAGATGGGTCTGCTGTTCCAATCCCAAGGACAGGAAAAGACGGATTCGTATTCAGTATAGAATTTTTTTTTGCACAATTTAACACTTGAAAAATCAGTTGTTTTTTTTTCGTGTTTAACACTGCGCTAGTATTTTTTTAATGTAGAAACATAAAGCGGTGTTCATATTGAAGTTCATTTGAAAAGAGGAACAGGAGAAAATATAAAACACACCAAGCAACCGGAAGCTGTCAGGTAGCTTTTCTAGAAAGAGCGACTCAGTGAGGGTCCAGCCTATGAGCAGGAGGGCTGCACGTTCAAATTTAAGAAGTAAAGCATAAACGTGTGAAGGTCTCTGATTCGAATCCATGTTCCCGCTGCGGAACGCTCGATCAAACTTCTTGCTATGAACGGAAATACTGTGCATCCTGTGTAAATATGTAAATAGTGGTGACATTATTGTCAGTAAAAGAGGCGTTAAATTTGATTTCTCTTATGAATATGAACAGTCGACCAGGTGGTGGTGGGTTCAGCCTGGTCTCCAGCTTCAGCACCAGGTCTCATCCAATGACTTAACCGTTAATTTAAAAAGCCAGCGAAGGAACTTGAGCAACATCACAGACAGTTATAGATACCATAGCAGACCATATGATAAATTAATAACACAAAGTGTTTTCAAACACAAAAAACAACAGACTCATCCCCCATTATTTGGTCTCCTGAGGTCCATCTTTTTTTTTTTACATATTCAGTTTATCATTAACAAACAGCTTTTGAAAATTAGACCAAACGGCTATGTCAGATATTGGGTGAGGCACAGTGCATTGTGGGAACTCTGTACCCATGCTCTCATGCGCTAACATGTTTGGTGTTGGTGTTCTCTGCTTTGCACCACTACGGTTTAATTTCCTAATTATTAAAATTATTTAAATATTATTTAAATGTAGCGTACAGTCTTAGTCTTCCACTAGTCAGACCAGGCATGCTAGCACCAAGTGGTTTTACTTCATGAAATTTAAAAAAAATTTTTACTTAACTACTATAAGTACTATATAATGTACATAAATAGAAATTGTTTCAAATTATTGTTATTTATCTTTTAATATGTTACACACCTTGTGCATATGATATTAGGCATCATTTAGGATGGTTCTGGGGTGATTTTTGGGTGAGTTTGGAACAAAGCAGGTATAAATACACGCAGGTGTAACACACGACTGCAGAAAGCACATGCATGCAAAGGCGAATATGAGCAAGAGTTTGACTCACAGTCTGGGCCACAGTTTTCCTTCAGACATTTAGATGTTATGACCTAATCGCCAAAATCACAACACACCGAAAGGTCACACAAGCTGATCTGATGGGGTTCTTTTCCGTTGCACCGATAAGAACATTGGTGCCTAATCTATGCCTGGGGAGGATAAACACAACCCCCCAGTTGTCAGTCACTCCTTGGGACAGCATACACACACACACACACACACACACACACACACACACACACACACACACACAAAATCTTCCTATCTCCCTTTTGAAGGGCAACTATAATCCTCTGTACACAGATGCCCCTTGCCTGAGCAGCACAGATATTAGATTAGGGCACTGGACCACAGAGCAGGGTGTTATGGGTAAAACAACTGTATCACAAACATAGACAATAAACAAAGGCCAGCACAAAGACTAAGGTAAGAGGTGAGATACACAGTGACATACGTGTTGGACCATCAGTTGGCACAGAGGTTAAGGCTGCCACCTTGCAGGACCCCTATGTTTTCGGTTGGGTGTTGGGTTCAACTTTCCTTAAAGCATTCAGTTTGCAGACCAACCGCAGAACCAGTTCACTGTTAGCTGATGTACTTGATACATTTTGTTCCCTATTTACTGTCAGGTACAATCATTTTTACAGTCGATTGACAGCATCATCTCTTAGTGCCAGTTGACTTCCTCATAGATGTTCCTTGGCCATCGCCAGCTCTCGTACTTTTCCCCATGGAAGGTTTGCGAAGTAGATCAGTTTAAACATTTTTTGACCATCCAACCCACCTCAACACAGTTCAGGGTTAAGGACAGAACCCCATAATGGCAGCTGGGATGATTTTCCTTTCCGTTCTCTTGCCAGGTAATAAAAGTGATTAAATGGACTGCGAGAAGATCCACCTGCCACACACCAAAACACACGGCGTTCAACGGAGGCCACTTTCCCAACCATCCACTAAACCGCTTTTCAAAGACAGATTTAAGCCGGAAGCTGCAGCATAAATTATTTTCACACCACGAGTTCTGCAGAGAGAGTGTTTGGGTTGTGAGTTGGGTTTGATTTGAGACACTGTGAACTGCAGTTTTGCCCATTCAGAACATGTGACACCAGTGTTCACCCCCAGCCAGAACTCCAGCATACTTCAGGGGTAGCTCTAAAGAAGAGGGAACCGGTACAGAACATGTTCAAGATCAACAAAGCAAAGAGCAGAAGGAGCCCAGCAAGGAGCAGAAGCATGATGTGAATGTGGTGTCTTCTCTTTCCTTCCAAGCCCATGTACAAGTTCCTCAGTGATTCTTAAACACAGGGACTCAACAGTTATAGCATCTTTCATAGCCACAGTTCAGGTTCAGATCATCTTTCAAGGGGACAACAGAATGATCTCAACCCAGTTGTTTTCAGGTTCTTCACCAAAATGCTACCTGTTGCTCACTCCTTGAACATCCACAGTAGGCTGTTGGGTCTCCCACCTAAACAAATTAAGCTTTTAAACCTCGAGACCCACATCAACTTAAAGACTATCAGGTACTGCAGAAATCTAGGAGGAAACATCAACTAGGCCAGAAGATCATCCCAGGAGCACCTCACCTCACCTCACACCCTGCAGCTGGTATTCACCAGTCAGCATCCTGAAAAGCAACCAGCTCCAGAAAAAGCCAGATGTTAACTGCAGAACCGTTACAATGTTTCTCACACTCAAGTCACTGCAAAGCCATCAGCAGTTGAATCGAGGCTGATGTGTATAAATGATCCTTGAGAGCAGTCTACCTGCACAGGCACAGGGATTCTGATGGCAACCTGTGTAGGGCACAGCAGAGCCACACCACATGTACAGTGCATGGCACTAACACACAACCAAGAGTAGAAGAGCAGCTTCTGCAATAGTCCTGTGCTCAAAGTGCTTTGCAAAGAGCAACACCTCACAGATCTGTGTGTGTTTAATGTCTCTCTGACCTTATGGCGGTTTTCTCCATGGCATCAGAACTGTCCACTGCCGGCAGCTCGTCTGCCAGGATCTCCTCCGGGCTCCTCGGGTCAATAAGGATCCCCCGCTTGTCATTAATCCCGATCCCTGCCGTGATGGCATTCCATAGTGCATTCTGGGACTTGGACCCTGGGATGGAGCACATGGGGTCATTCTCTGCAGTAGCAACACTCACCAATGGGAGCAGTAGAGAGCCAAAGACTGAATTTTTATTCTGATTTCTTTCTAATACTGAGGTATTCATATTATTTCAAATATGCTGTAGTCTAAATGAAACATTCAAATGGTTTATAGAGCTTTTGTACAGAAGGAGTTTAACTAAAGGTTTATTACTTTGCATGTAAGTATTGCTTTATTTCTACATTTTTAAACTCAGTTTATTTTGTACACACTCTCCCTGTAATGGAACATCCCAAAAGTATGTGAAACCTTAAATGCAATGCAAGGGTCTGTTACTTTACACAAAAGTTTGAAACATAGTTTTAAACTAATTTGAGAAAATATTTTCTTTGCTAACAAGTTATAAGAGGGAAAGAACGAGGCTGAGCATTGCAGTACCAATAAATAAGCCTGGAATGAAGGTTTGTTTTTCTGTGTTCCATTTGTTGTTACAACACTGACTACATGGCTCTTTGTCCTCCATTTTTTGTGAGCAAATTCACAACTGAATTGGCCAAAAAAGTTGGCCATTATTTCAAAATTCCCGCATGGATGTGAAGTTTGCACGTCCATTCCGAGAATGAGTTTGCCAAACATAATTTTAAGCAGCCCGTGCTGCTGATGTACGAGTTAGTGGTGGGTTAGCGGATGCCAGCAGCTGCATGGCTTGTGTTGTGCAGACATCTAGTGGAAGAACAGCATCACTACCAAGAGGGGTCACATCCTGCAGGCGCAGCATCTCCTGTACCTTCTGTGCGGCTGAGGGAAAGAGAAGAACTGTGGGTACTCACGGGCGAATCGGGCCAGCGGGCGGCGGTTGTTCTCTCCAGCTTCATTGGCCACTGAAGAAACACAACAGGACAAACACATTAATGGAGAACATTATTATTATGATTATTATTATTATTATTATTATTATTATTATTATTATTATTATTATTAACTTTTCTTTATCTGACACCTTTATCCAACTTGGTTTACAGTGTCAGAACTAGATTTACAAAGATTTCAGCGGTTCATTTTTCTTATGTTATGTACATTTGTAGCACTCTGGGGTGTTCCAGGCCTAAGGAGTGACCAGGGGTGAATGGATGTGGAAGGACTTTAACTGGTTTTTATTCCTCGTCTCCATACTTCAGTATTCCACAGTCAACCGAGCCATTAAGCAGCAACAACGGACGGACAGTAAACACAACCGGAACACAAATCCAGCACTAAGTAGAAGTACCTTGCGGAAGCACACATCAGTAGAGTCATTTCTCAGAACCTTCCATCCTCTCTGGGCTTTTATTCAGTCCTTTATTACTCACCTGGCTACACCTGTGGCTCAGTGGTTCACAGAAAATGAGGGGTGGTTAAAAAATACAACAAATTTTTCATTTCTGAGAGGTGAGTAAAATTTCCTTTTTTATATCAACCCTTGTATATAAACTAGAAAGTTTTGACTTTAGAAAAATCATAGCTTGTCTGTAACACAAGAAGCTGCTTTGCTTGCAGTTCTGCTCTTGACCTATGGTTACCCCCAAGAAACTCTGTTTTTCACAATGCGTCCCCCTTCAAAGTCCAACATTGTTCATTTGGAGCAGATGAGCTCCTGCACCCCATACACACACACACACACACACACACACACGAGTGAAGGCAGTGTTGTGCAGTCGACAGTGCAGGTCGTACTTTGGTTATTGTCTGTTCAAGGTAACCGCCGCCTACACGGAAAATCTCAGAGCCATTCCCATTAAATGCAAAAGAAAAAAATGCAAAAAGCGGTTATTGTGATACGAAACATCAGCCGAAAGATTTAAACGGTTCTCGGGTCCTCAGAGGACGCAGAACAAAGCGAGGGACTGCCACGGGTGTCTTGGCTTTGTTTGACGTGCCGGCGCGGGAGCAGGCCGGGAAAGCGGGGCCACAGAGAGTGGCGCCATCGTTCAAAGGGACATGCGTCAAGGTCTCTCCTTGTCCACAAAGACACCGTTGTGTCGCTCTCCCACGCAAAGCCTTCGCTGGCGTCACATGTGTGTGTATGCAGACGATCGGGTACGAGCACACACAAGTACACACGGTTACACACGTCCACTAATTCATTCATCCAAGGTGTTTACAGTGTAAAGTTTGCACACTAAGCTACTTACAATTATCCATCCATTTATATGGTCATCCATCCATCCATCCATCCATCCATCCATCCATCCATCTACATGCTATCAGTAACTGTTTGTCCAGAGTAGGGTTGTGGTGGTGCAGAATCTATCCTGGAAGCATAAAGTGTGAAGTTGGGTACACCATGGATGGAACACCATCTCACACACGCATGCAGGCACACACACACGCGCACATTTTATTTGCAGAAGTTCTGCTCTAGATGTCACCCTTGTGGAACATGTCTCTTCTCACGCAAACTGCTTCAAAAGTGATCAATTTCTGCTCCCAACACAGCAACACACACAGTCTGACCAGTTCCATTCCCAAAATATTCCATCGGAACCCAGACAAGGCTTTTCTGTTGCACAACCAGCAGAGGAACTTTGCAAGCAACAAGGATAAATTGTTCTGATGTTTCTAGAACTTCCTACTCGACCATGCAGTGTCATGTCAAACAGCAATATGTGCACCAACAAAAGTAGTAAAAAGAAATAAAAAGGAAAAAGTACATAACTATAGATCATCATCATCATCATCATCATCATCATCATCATTATTATTATTATTATTATTATTATTATTATTATTATTATTATTATTATTATTATTATTATTATTATTATTATTATTATACTATAAAACCAACACTCTGTGGCAGTTGTTCAGGTCATCTGGTCCCCTGGTTGATCTGCCCTCTACTGCCCACCCCTGTTGTCCTGTCCGAAATTATTAAAAATAATGTACAAATATGAGAAAATGAGGCAGCCATGATCCAGGTGTTTGGCGGAACCATCCGGCAAACACTGTGCTGCTGATATCAAAGGTTTTTATTGCGTCGTGGTTTTTTCTTGCTTTATTCTGTCTCTGCAGCCCCCTGATGGACAGAGGACACTGAACAGGGCAACAAGTAGAGGGAATGGATTTCTGTTGCACACTCACACTTACTGTACCATACTTTTACCATGCACACCAGCGTGGCATTGCAGATGATAACAGAAAACTGCCGCAGGGCTAGGTCTACACCGTGTGCGAAAAACCATAATCACGTTTTTGTTATTTTATTTCAGTATATGCACTGCCTTCTAAATGTTTGGCTGATAGGCATAATTTAAGGTGAAAGCCAGTGTCCATTTCCAGAAAGCAGTGGGTCGAGAACCCATCCTGCAAAGAGGTAACAGAAGCTGGGTTGTTCCTGGTACTGTGACTATGGCTCCCTTGAGGTAAAACACTGTAAACAATGAGAGATTTACGCAGCTCCAGTGGGGGAGGGATTACATGGCAAATGTGAGGAGCCTGAGGGTTTCATTAACACCCCACCCACCCGACACTCTGAGGCACCACAGAGACCTCTGCATATGGGGTCACGACCCTCCATGTGGATGGTAATGAAGCAGGGTGGCAAGGCTGGCCGAGCGAAACCTTTTTAGTGTGTGTTTGTGCGCCTGTGCGCGCGCGCGTGTGTGTGTGTGTGTGTGTGTGTGTGTGTGTAGGAAAGAGAGAGAGGCCAAAGAGGATGCCCTTAACCTTTTCGAACCTTATTAGTGGTAATGACTCCTTCTGGGTGCTGGAGATCGCAGTGCTAACACCGCAATGATTGAGAGCAGCCCGCAGCATCCAACCTTCCTCTCCCAGGCAACCCAGGGCCATCCTCTCTGGCCGCCCCCCTGGGGCTGCGGGTGGCGCCTTCACACGTGCGGCGATTACTCGAGCGATGCGTTTAATGAGCTCTCTAATGGCTGTCAAAGCGGCCGAGTCACAGGGCAGGAGAAACGCCGAGGGGGAAAAAGCGATTGTTAGGTTAGTCCCGGGGGCACCAGGGATCCCTTCATGACCTCATACTCTCTTTCCGATTGCCATGGAGATGGTAATCGCTCGGCAGGCAGGCAGACGTGGATCACGATGGAACCCCATGTCTGAGAGCCGTGCCCCTGAGCCGCACAGCTGCCCAAATTGCTCTTTTCGGTCTCATTTCACTTGGGGTAGCGATCGCAACGCCAAGAACCGTCGATCCCATCCGTGCGCCTTTGTATGCAAATGAGAAAGTTCCATATAAGAACTCCTGCAAGAATTTGATTTGCCAACACGTTTGCTCCTCAACATGGCTGCAAATGTTTTTGCTGTGTCTGTTGCTCGTGACTATGGTTTCATATCAGTCAATAATGGCTTCGATGTAATGTATTAAACACTGAAAACTTTGGATTGAATTGGATATTGGATCCAGCTCCTCACGATACAAATATTCAAGTCTTTTGCATGATGATAATCTAATCAGTAAATTTATAAACATATGCGTTATTATTATTATTATTATTATTATTATTATTATTGTTGTTGTTGTTGTTGTTGTTGTTGTATTTTGCTAACTTATACATTTTATTTTATTTTATTTATATATTTTTTAAATTATTCATACAACTCTTTTGTCCACCTTACTTTATAAGCCCTAGGTTTGAACAATAAGCTAAATGCAACGATTACCTTAATTTACACATTTATACAGCATGGAAATTTTATTGTACCTGTTCAGGATCAGTGGCCTGATCAAAGGACTACAGCAGGAGGTGGGATTCAAACCCAGGCCCTTCGCTGCAAGGTAGCGCTATGCCTACGCCTTCCGCTGCTTCCTATCGGTGGGGTAAATATACATGGCGTCACACCTGTGGCTTCACACTAGATGTGGCTCCAGGTCGGTTTCGGGCAGCAGTCTGACTCCGAGGGTCCCCGCCCCCAGCCAGCCACGGCACACTGTTGCATAACGGCTGCTGGGTGACCTTTGGAAAGATGTAATTACCGCCGTTCCCCTGCAAAGAACGCCTGTCACGTCACTTTTACCCTACCGTGTTATTTCCCATGGAAAGAAAAAGGGAGAACAACAAACACTGGAGGGCTCTGCTTGGATAAAAAAATTCCCCATTTGTCTTTAATTTACTCACAGCATTGATGAAGCAGCTCTGAGGGAGAGGAAAATATTTTTCAAGAAACTTTGAAAAGCCCCGTTGTTGCATAATGCAGCTGCGAGCGGGCTTTAAACTAAAGCCCAGCTGGTGCATATCACAGCCAGCTTATTAGCAACTCCATGTGATTCTCTAGGCAGAATGGATCTGTTACACGGGAACGAGTCGGGATCTATTCCATATGCAAGTGTTTGGAGACCCCATCACCTTGTGGTGCGCCTCCTGTTCTCAATATTCAGTTTGGCTGCACCAGGAAAGGCCTCAAGGCACCAAGGCCTTCCACATAGCCCCCCATCCCCCCAACTGCTCTTCCTCTCCTCTGCTTTCACAGCACCTTCTGCGTCTCGCACCTGTGCATCACGGCTCCCTGTTGCAGGAACATGCCCACCGCATCCACGAGCGTCGCTAAGGACGACAAGCTGCTGCAGGTAAGGAGTTCTAGCTCCTCACCTGGAGTGAGAATGAACACACGTTACTCCTGTCCAAGCACTCGGCCCTCACCAATATCCACGTCACGATGTATCTTAACCTCAGCCTTTATCAATAACTGCACGTCTAACACAGAGTCATGGAGGTCTACAAGTTTGTACCCCACAGGTAGGGTACAGACTGGACAGGATACCATTCTACTGTAGAATGAACACTCGCCCACGCTTATTCTCTCACACACATGCAGATGTGCGCACAAGCACAGTTATTCACTCACGCACACTGTAGGCAATTCAGTGTCACCAATCCACCTAAGACACATGTCTTTGGACTGTGGGAGGAAACCTACTCAGACCTGAAGGAATGATATGAACTCCACAGACTGAACCCTTCTCGAAACCTGGTGCAGCACAAGTCCTCATTCTCACCTGTGCTGGATCTGATCCCACCCTGGTGTTCCGAACCCTGTCTCTCTTACCTATGGTGAAGCTGAACCCATCGATACTGAAGGTGGCACTGCGACACTTCTTGAACCCCTGCTTCTTGGAGCTGGGCTCCATCCTTGCCAGTACTCCCAAATTGTTTCCCTCACTCTTGTCGCTCGCCGTCCTTCTTCTCTTTCTCCCGGTGGAGGGGAGGGGCTGCGCTGAGGGGGCGGGCTCACCGGCACCCAGGTGAGCGCCCCACCTGGCTACGCCCTCGCCAGCGATGGGGGCTCGGCCATGGGGCTCTGCACAGGACTCCCTGCTCTCCTGCTCAGCCACTTTGCAACTCTACCGTGCGCTCGGCCCGAGCAGTGGCTGCTCCTGCTGGATTCTCTCTCTCTCTCTCTCTCTCTCTCTCTCTCTCTCTCTCTCTCTCTCTCTCTCTCACTCTCTCTCTCCTTCAGCCACCATCTCACATCCCGTCTCTCTCTCCTTCTCTATTGCTCTCGCTGTTCAAATAAGCACAGTCAGCCAAAGATCTGTTTGCTCCTGTGTGTGTGTGTGTGTGTGTGTGTGTGTGCGTGCGCGCTTGTGTGTGCGTAGGGGTGAACCCCCTGGGTGACTTTTCACCCATTGGTGAGACTGCCCCCCCATGACTAAGATGAACAGCTGGAGGGGAACCATGTGATGCCTTGATAATGGGCGGGTCATGTACATGAGGGCAGGGGTCCAGTCACTTAGGTACCGGATGCTGATCGGTGACATCATGCTTCCTTGGTGAATGACACTTTGGCGGAAGAGCGATCAACCAATCAGGTCCGTCAACAAGACCCACCAATCAGATTCATCCGCACAACTGCCCATAATATAACTTTTGTGTATAGATGTGGGTTCGAATGTCTATGCAGCTTGTAGTTATCATCAAAACCTGTTAACCTGAAATCATAGAGTAAAAATAACCATGTTAAGTTACTTAATTCAGATAACGTTTACATGTATTCATTTAATACATGTATTTCATACTACACCACATTGTTACAAAAATGAATAAATAGTGATAAAATGGAACACTGAGTCCTTCACAATGCTTAAACTATTTCCTTTTCCAAGTTTTAACATTTGTGGAAAATTTGTAATTGGTGCTCTTCTAAATCAGATTTTGCCCAAGGAAATCAGGGATGCTTACGTTATATTCATAATCTATTTTTTTAATAATCTTATAAATCTTACTTTTATGCTCCACAGCAAAAAGCTCACTCCACAAACATGTACTCACACATCTGATTTGTTTCCACTAGTAAAGTTAAAAACCTGTATTGGGTATTTGTATCTCTTTGCCTTTTCCTTTCCAGGTCCTGCTGTTTTGCTGAATAAATTTTGAATAAAAAATAAAAAATAGTGTAAATGTTGGTCTGAAGCAGTGTCGTTTCAGTCACAGGGAGTGAAAGGAAATGCCACCATAACTTGAGGTCAGCTGTGTTGTTGTGTAAACAGACACTATGGTTTCCACCACCACCAGAGTTTTAAACACCACAAGTTTATAATAGTGAGCAGTGAAAGGCATTGTGGGAAAGGGAGAAGTGCTCAGGTGCAGGATGTGGGCAGGGGGCACGATGCTAGCGATACGGCGCCGCCCGGTGTCATCGAGAGACCCCGACTGCCATCGAAAACCAAACAATGAGGCTTAATGAGGAATTGTATAAACCACATGGCACTTTACACTCCTCCTGTCCCCACCAGGCCTTGCATCCTCCATCCCCCACTTGAGTTCACTATAAAAAAAAAAAATCTCAGTCCTCCTGTAGTAACTTCAGTGATTTGTTGTTAGAAAACCCTTCTTTTCTGCTGGAGGAACTGAAGAATGTGTAAGAGTTGCCCTCATAAATTATGCCTACATGTCCAAAGGGGTGGACATACGACAAAAGCGGCGGTGTTTGGTGGGACTCAAATCGATCATCTTGTTCTGTAGGTTGCATAGGTTTGAAACAGATCATCACTTTCACAATTGAAAATAGTCACATTCACTGGGTTTGGGAGTGATCATCCCATTCAGTGACCGGTCATCGTCTGTTTCAAAGCAGTTGTCCCTTTCAAAGGGTTGAAAACGATTGTTCTGTTTGTTGGGTTGGAACTGAATTTGACAGCGAGCAGCGTCTATCCATCCATCCATCCATCCATCCATTCATCCATTCACATGGACTCGTGTGATGAATTTTAAAGTGATGATTATATTTAGTGAGTGTGAAAATAGTTGCAAGTTTGAAAGCGATCATCATGTTCTGACAGTTTGAATGCAGTCATAAATGTTGATTCTGATTGCGATTTTGAAGCGATCCTTACATTTTGGAGATCTGAGACATCACCTCCTGGCAAGTTAGAAAGACATCATTACTTTCTAGGGGGTTTGTTTTAATGTGTGGCTTGGTTGAAAGCTTCACCACCTTCACCACCAGGTTTGAACGTGACTATGAGATTACTTGGGTTCCCAAGCAATCATCATATGCTGCAGGTTGGAAGTGGGTAGAAGTCTAAAACCATCAACGCCTTCAGACATTGCATTTGGATGGAAATGACTGTGACATTAAGAGGGTTTGAGAGCGATCATCACATTCAGTGGGTTTGAAAGTGATTTTGAACTTTATTTTGTTCGAATTTGAACGAGAAGTTTGATGGGTGTGAAAGTGACACCTGATCGTGTCTTGCTCCAGTCCTCTCTCCAAGGCAGCGGTGTTGACCTCGCCTGGCACAGGGACCGCTTCCTGTACATCGTTGCCCGAGCAGATGCTCTGTGACAGGAATACCATGTTTTGCAGCCCTCAGGTGTGTAAGATGTACTCACTCTGCTAGAAGAAGGCAGCCACTCACCTGTCTGGCAGGAACAAAACATCATACACTAAGGTCAACTGCGGTGTGTTTACTGAGTTTTTAACCAGAAGCTGCTATTCTTTGTTTCCATCATCTTCAAAATGTTATTCATCTTGTGCTTTCCACCAAGTTGCATTACACTGTTTTACCCATTACTTACTACATATATTCACTATATATTGTATAACTATGTAGATAATAATGGTGAAAGAACAGAAGCTGAGAAACATTGTATGTGTTTATGGTGTGAACTGGTCAGCAGCAAGGATTAAATAAGATGCTGTGGAGATGATCATAATTTTTTTTTTTTTTTGTTGTGTTTTATACAGCTGTGGATATAGTAAAATTAAAAAAATACAAACAAGGGCGATGATTGTGAATACGGGCTGGACTGTTCAGGGTTTTTGGTTGTTAGCCAAACCATATTCGCCGACTTGTTGAAGTGTTCATGTGCAGATCTGCTCTTGCTCACATTCCCTCATCGATTTTACTATTTTATTTGCAGATTATCGTGGCCTCTTTTTTTTTTTACTTGATTGCACATTGAAAACCGCTTCAGCGAAAACTGTCAGCCAGCAGAATGTCCTTTTGAGCAAAAGGAACACATGAATAAAAAAATCAAGTTTGAATAGAAAAATCAAGTATGAATAGGAAAATCAAGGCCGGTCTCTGGCAGTGCGGACACCAAGCCCTACGCATAGACAGACACACACGCACGCACACACAGAGAAAACACTTTTTCTGCACTTTGAGTAGGAGTGCTTGCGCAAAAACTGTTTTTCTTCCTTCATTCTTGGCTCGGCCATTGAAAAAGCCGCAGTCCTTCATGCTCCCTTCTCTTGCATACTTGCGTTTCCGTAGCAACGAGTTAAGCGATCCACAAGAAACAACCACCTTTGACAACCAAATAAACAGTAGGAAAGGTGCTGTGACTCGGTGTCACTTTATTTTAATGCCAGTAACAGTTGTTCTATTTTTTTTGTGATTGTTCAGCATGTTTGAGGTTTCAAGGGGGGGTTGCCTGAGGTTATTGCACAGAACCGCTTAATGGAGTGAAAATTGCACTTTGTAAAACATCTAAAAAAGGCTGGAATTTGTTTTATAGATTTAAATCATTTAGGGAAATCTTCTCCCGGAGAGGCAACCATAGAGCTTGCCCACCCTGGGTCGGTCGCTGTCCTGCAGTCAATGAGTTCTAAGACCAGCCACTGTGTGGCGCTGCTGTGCCACATGTGATGACAATTGACGCAGCATAAGTCATTGACCTATTTAAGCTAAGGTCATGCTGCCAAGCTGACAACCGAATGAGCAAAAGACTTCCAGAAAATGGTTATTTCTGCTTCACTGACAAGTCTAATGCCTTTCAATGTGCAGAAAATAGTCAATTGTGAGATGTTTTAAAGAAAAATGGGATACTGGGACACCAGAGGGTCTGGTCCCAGGTCAAAAAGGGGCAGTGAGAAATTAATGTTGAACTTGTAATTGGTTGAAGATTGGAAAAGGAGAGCAGTAAGGTTGTGTATTGTCTCCAGGTCTGTTCAGATCATATGCAGAGCAGGAACAAAGCCAGCTTACCAGATTGAGGTGCAGGAAGTAAACCTGCAGACACATGGATGGTACAGCTCTGTTGGCTTAAAATGAGGAAGACCTGAGGAGTCTATTGGCAGAAGGAGGGGGCGGGGGGGAGTGGAGGTCATGGCCGAGTTCATTCTGTTGGACACAAGGATTGCTGCAGCCATAACACAGTGAGACACTTGCTTCTCACAGTTAAATGTAGGGTATGGAGTAGCCTTGTCACGTTGTCAACAAAGGTTCATATAGTCAGGGTTTTGGTCTTCCCAGTGGTAACATGGCAATGAGTTGGACCATAACATCGGAACATCAGAAAATAGACCTTTTGGAGCTGTGGGGTTGGAGAAAATTGTTAAGAGTTCCTCTGACTGCTAGAAGAACAAATAAGTCTATCCTCAAGGAAATAAAGCTAAAGTGCTCAGTGGGGGAGGCTGTGATAATGGAACTAAAGCTCAAATGCTGTCCACGAAATGTGAATGCAGGAGTCCGATACCGGATAAGATCAAAGGCAGAAGAAGGGGGTCGACAGAAGTTAAGATGTTTGGAAGAGGTTAGAAAGCCAGGTGCAGATAGACAGGACTTCATACTATAAGCTACTTGCACTGATTCATCTCCTTACACAGCAGGGTACACTCAGAATACTTTAATCATAGATACTACGGTAAAAGAAGGAACTTAAACCAAGGTGTTTGTCTCACAATCCAAGTGTTTCTGTTGCAGCTGCTCAAACCACTGCACCACCTGCTGGCCTCTGCTGTCTGTTAGGAAGGGTTTAGGCTCACAGAATCCCACCTGTAAGTACATGGATTCATTGCAAACTTCATCATAATTATCGATCTATAATATGCAGGCCGACTGTGAAGCTTAGGAGGCACCTCGAAGTACAGCTTTGAATGCCTTTCACCACTGGGGCAAATTTTATAAAATATCATTATATTATATGCTATTATGTTATATTAATTTATATTCTCAAGTCAGTGAAGTAGTGGTATAGCAGACATAACAAAATAAATGACATTTTAATACCTTTAAGCCATATTCTCTGTCTTTAGAACTCACTCTGAAGTAAATGCATCTCTGAGGAGCAAGGATCCACACACACCTCTGTATGCGACCTGCAAAGGGGTAGCCGTGTGTCCTGCAGACTGTGGCTGTGACCAGACCAGAGGCCAAACATAGCATCAGGGCATCTTATAAAAACAGTTTTTCTTTCATTTCTTTTATTGTTTTTTATTATGTGTTGTTCCCAAACTACTACTCATGGTGGCCCACTGGACATTAAAGAAGGAGTTAAATGGTGTCAGATGCTCCTCGTTGGTCCTTTGCAAAAAAAATTCCCAGATATTACCGAATTGCTTTATGCAGGGGTGTACCTGTGTATTGGAGGTGTACCTGTATTTGAGAGGTTTATCTTTCTACAGATTGTGGCTTCAGTGTCCTGGGAAAACCTGAGAACTGAGTCAACCCGGAATCAATTGAGAAGCTCTTCACAACAGAGATGCCCCTCAAACATAAGGAGCTTTACTTGCGGTCTCCTTTCCACAATTTCTATCATGTCCGTTTTAAGGGGATTTGAAAATTCATTTCCAGACTTGTTGGTGCACAACGTTTAAAAAAGTTACTTGTTGTGATTTATATAACTGTGCTGATTCGGAAGAGTGCGATTGACTCAGTTTCGAGCACAATAAGAATTGTTCACTCCGGCTTTCTGAGGACAGTGCCCTGACCCGCTGCTTCACGCCGCCCCCGGCAGCTTTGCGCTTTGCCACTGCCATCTGTCTACATGTGTCCGCAGGTGCGCTCCAGGGTCGAGCTCTGAACAGCCCGCATGGCCGACACGTCCGTTCACATTGCCAGTGGCGCTCTGGATGGAGATTTCTGCTGAAAGCATCCGCTGCTTGGCCCCTGCTTTTGACCTTGGAGAGCGTGGTCAGAAAAGAAATATATTTTTCCGTAGGCTGGCTGGAGAGAGAGCACAGAGAGACGGCCTTGGGGTGCAGAGAAAAGCAGAACTTGGACACGTAGTGCAATTCGAGTGTTACTGCACGTTTAAAACCTGCAGCCTGCAGTTCCAGAGAGGTTACATCCCGGGCGACCGTAAATATTCCGATAACTCTATTTTCCACATTTTGTGTAAGCAGTTGTTATGTTCAGGAATCACTAATGATTGTGGTGATATTCAGACAACGGCATCACCAGTCATAACTATATTATAATGCATCAGATTACTCTGTTTATACCACAGCATCTCCATAGCAGCCCCACTATCCAGCACAGCAAGGAAAAATTCATACTGGTATCCATATCAGCTGTCTCCAGAGGTTCCAGGGGACAGATTTTGGGATTTAAAAACTAAAAAAACAGGATTTGAATGTTTTTATCTTTCCCTCGGAGGGAGGCAGGTGGCCCACCAGCTTGAGCTGTTGCCTTGCAATGTAAAGACTCAGGTTTGAATCTCACCAGATGCTGTGGTGTTCCTGAACAACAACATTATCCAGAATTGGTGCTGCAGAAAATTACCTGGCTGTTTCCAACAGGTAAATCACTGTAAGCTGCTTTCAAGAAAAGCACGAACTGTCCTTGGTGCAGAAAACATACACGCCTATTCCCTGTTATAGCCTTGGTTAGATGGCCTTTAGTATTTATGTGTGTTTCACTAGATCGGGGTAATGCTTGCAACACTGGGACAAGTTGACTTGGCAAGTTTGTTGTGGGTGCACTGTTATTGCATTTACTATGATTTATATGTTTTATTCACACTTGGGACCATTTTATAAATGGGTTAACACTTTGGATAAAGGGCCATCTAGATTAATATTATACCTGTTTGTTAAATGTAGTGCAAATCTGAGGCCACTCAGTTACAACTAAAATGTAGCAAGTCCTCCATGACCCTTAGGTAATAGAAAAACTGTAACAGACAGCTACAAATAGCCAGTGAGATCCAGAGAAAGCAGATGAGGAGCATTGTTAATATTTTCAAGGTAAAGGTGATTTAACTGGTTAAGGGGGGGGTAAACAATAAATATAAGAAATTCATTGGTGACAAGAAAGACATGACTGATACGTGATGGTGTTAAGACACATCTATGTCTTTACAAATGTATTTCAGTAAAAGTGCAAAACGCTCAGGAAAGCATATATCTCTGGGAATCTGTATTAGAACAAGTAAAAGAGTAATGGACTTTTAAGTCAGTTAAATCAGTAATATTCACCTGTGACTATTTTGTGAACCCTCATTAAACAAAACCTCAATAAAATAAACAATTTATATCTTTAAAATATTGATCAGTTTAGTGTATGTGCGCAGTAGATGGATTTCCCTTTGGCCACCTGTTGATAAGTCCCCTGCAGTCCTCAGCAGAGCCCGCTGGAAGGTGCCAATCACCTGTTTTTCCTTTTTTTAAAAAAAAATCCATCAGATGGCCAAATTCTCTGCTGTAAAATAATGCATTTAGTGTATGAAACACAACCATTTCCCACCAAATTTCAGTTTAATGTCATGTAAATATATATTTATTGGAAAATAGTGTGTTACTTGATGGAGCACAGTCTGAAATTCCCTTTTCAAACTGGTCAGACACCAGGTGCAAGGCATTAAGTGCCTTTCAAACAGTTTTTTGTCAATTGGAAAACTTCTGAAATCCTTTGGTATCGACAAAACCAAGAACATATTAGGGTCAGACTCAGATATTTTGTGTGAGAACATTAATTTGTGGTCAGCTTTATTTAAATGTTGCTTTCTTGTACTTTTTAAGGAATTATTGTACTTTTTGAAACCTTTGTGCACCTGCATATTATTTTCAAGCACACAGTCATTAAAATGTGTCCTGTTTCTCCTTTTCTATTAATAATTTCCAGCTTTTCCTCACTTGAGACACTCAAAGCCTGGCAGATGGTTTTGATGAGGAGATGCAGGGAGAGCCATTCGACATAAAAAAAGAGGACAAGTCTCTGTCGTCGTAGTGGAGAACACATAGGGGGTCTTTTGGGAGTGCAAGCGACCTGCCATATGCAGGCTTAAAATCCATGGGTGATCCATCTTAGCTTAGATTACTGCATAACACAGATGGTTATAAATTAGTCTGTCTCTTGGAACCAAAGACTTCCTTTCTCAGTGACCCTTGAAACTCAAGAGAAGTGGTGTCAAATTGTGCTTGACCAGAACGGTGGTGGCAGCATGATGGTGTGGAGCTGTATTGTTGGTCACACATATGTTACTTTTACCAGATCCATGGCGAATTTCAACTAGTATGGCTAGTATAGTGCAAAAGTTAGGCAGCACAACTTTCTTCAGAAAGAAAGATTCTGACCAAAAACAAACATCAAGTTGATCCAATAAATATAGAGAAAATGGAAAGCGAAGAACTCAAAGTAATGACTTACACATAAAACGATGTCAGTTATTTTTTTAAAAAAAGGACTTTTAGCAGGTGTATTCAAACTTTTAATCTATCTATCTATCTATCTATCTATCTATCTATCTATCTATCTATCTAACAGTGTAGCATCAAACTAAATCTTACTTGGATGGCTTTTTTTTCCAGGTTATAACTTTGAGTTTATACTTTCCATTGTCACTTTTGAATATTAATCTGGGCTGTTATGCCCTGTATGCCTTTTTGATCCTTGGCCTTGAATAAAAGGGGTTTAGGATCAACATCCTTACCATAAAAGGGCTTTTATGAAACACATGTTGAATGTTTGTGCAAAAAGTGGGTCTGAGAGGCGCTGATTTAATAGGATGGACGGAGACTGCTGTTGTGGTTTATTGCATTTATACTATAAATTTCCCTTCTTCCCCCGCAGTCTGGGCCTCTGTTTAACTTTGTTATTTGTCTCATGCTGCTGTGGGAACTCATATCAACCTATTAATTTTCAGGTCATTTTTTAACAGATATATTGGTAATGGGCAGCAGGTGGACAGGTGGTTATTGCCGTTATTGCTACTGGGTTGCATAAGAAGGATCAAGGTTCAAACCCACATCCTATTGCAGAACACTGTGATCAAGATATTTAATCTCAATTCATTGAGTGAAAATTACCCAGCTGCACAAAAGAGAAAAATTGTAGTGAGCACTTAGGTGCAAACTGACAGCTGAATAAATATAATTCATCTTTTTTATGTGACTCATCCTGTTGCTGATTTTCTACATTATTAAATTACAATTATTTTTCAATTATTTTATCTGCTGCCTGTATGTCCAAACAGATGTCCTCAGTTTCCATAAGCTGAAAGGTCCTTAGAACCAATTCAGCTCATTTGTCTTTAGATTGTTTCTTCCAGAAATAATTCAATGCTAAAATAAATTTTTCCAAAATTAAATAATTAGATAAATTAAAATTACGCTCCATTAAATAAGCTAGCTGCAATTTCTTGGAAAACAGAAAGAAAAAAGGGAATTTATAGGATTTATAGAAACTGTAATAAAAAAGCATTTTGTTCTTCACAATATTAACCATATTTAAATGCATATAAACGGTGATATTGTCATTTCTGGAGCAGCTTCCGTTTGGTCTGTTTGCACAACGCGTGCGTGAAGAGCGGCCTGGGGACACGTTGATGAGCCCCGTCATCCTCCCCACACAATAATGAGTGTGATCAGCCTCTTGCTTCCTGTCCTGGGGAGGCCCCCCCATAGGCACGTGCTGCAGACTGCGCAGATGCATGGGAGAGAGACAGTGTGTCCCCACAACTTCCTCGTGGAGCCCCCCTTGGTCAATTTCAGCATCATCCCAGGGGTAACATCAGCAGCCTGACAGTACCAGCAGCAGTAGCTTAGCACTCAGAACACTTGGTCCAAGTCACAGCTCCTGCCATAGGACCCTTAAGCAAAGTACTTACCCCCCACCTGTGTGACTGGGTAAAGCTTAGCATTACAAATCGCTTCGGAGAAAATCATCAGCCATATAAATTAAATTAAATGTATTAAATAAGTAACTGCATTGTTTCTAGATTCATCCAAGTGTCACTCCCAGTTCCCAGGAGTGATGTGTATGTGTATTTATATATTCAGCTCATCCTCATGGTGTGTTATCTTATTTACAACACTTTTTATATATTTTCACATCCGGGAAGTGCGGTGTTTGCTCCTTCTGACGTGATAACGTTTCATGCATCCTCAAATGAAAAAGCATCCTGGAAATAACGCCCAAAATGTGAGTCACTTATGGAAAAGCATAAAACTGCATGAGCACAACACTGCTTTAAGTTTGTGTGTTTTGCCTTTTCTAAAAACAGCTTACAGTTTTGAGCTACTTAGACTGATTTGCACATGTATGCAGCTGGATAGTTTTTACCGCAGTGAAAATATTAGTATGGAAGCTGTGAATGTTGCTGAATGGTGCTGAATGGTGTCATGAGGGGTTACAAACACCTGAGGGGGATATGATAATAACCTTCTCTCCAGGTGATGCCCTCACTGCAAAGAAAACATGCACTCTGGGACTCCTGCCAGGAGGCAGCTTATAAATATACATACACACACCTGTGATGCCTTTCCAGCCACCAGGTAACCCTCACTCTCAGGTTGGGAGTAGCCTACCTCCTTGTGGTGCATCCATGGCAATGGCTGCTCCCAGGTAGGGGAGCAACTGATGGGAGGGGGTACAGTGATATCAGGGCAATGGTGCAGAAAGGAGGCAGGAGCAGGCTTTTGGCCTTCTGTATAAAAGTGCTGTCCATTACTGCATCGGAATCTGTCCTCAAATAACCAACACATCTTATTATGAGTCCATCAAGAATGTGGCCTGTTGAACACCAGCTAACAGTCTGGCCGAATAAGCAATTTCTTGCTGTGTTTTTGAAGGGTTACTGCTGCGCACAGATTCACAAAGGTTTCTTGCTCTTCTGTTCACCAGTCAGACAAACCAGCTCTGCTTTATGATTCACGGGAAAACGATAAGAAAGAAGAAAGATTTGGAACTGCGCTCCACAGATCGACAACACGACTGAATGAGACTTGGGTGGATGGAGGTAGGTGGAGTTGGCGGCCGGAAGACATTAGTCTACATCAGATTGTTAGCATAACATCAGAGGCCATTGTTAGCTGTGAGTGGCGACATAATGGGGTTGAATTGCACAGCTGGTGACATATTGGTAAGGTTAGTGAGATAACGGGGGTAAGATAACAGGGTAAGACTGAATAAACAAAAAACATTATCATTTACTGTCCCTTTCTCAAGGTGCATCCCATTCCCACAGAGGACTTCAGTACAGGACAGTGTCAGGTCTAAGAGTGAACCCCACTGACCACTATGGTCTCCTACCAGGGTCTGCTTCAGTGTTGCACCCTCATATTAACCTTTACCACAGCTCAGTGAGAAAACACACGGTAAAATCCCAGAAGTGTAACTAAAAAATAACAAATAGCTAAAGCCAGCATGTTTGACGGGTTACATTTTAGCTCATTTAACTGAAGACGTGAACCCAACTAAGCCAAACTACAGAATAGATAACCATTACAGTAATTAACCCTTTTATACAGCAGGGTAGTTTTTACTGTCCCAGCTCAGGATAAGGGTACTGCAGTAATGGTAGGAGGGATCTTTTGCTGCCCCTGAACTGATGGTGTGTTGGATATTGGGTTTGAACCCATGTCCAAACCCACAGGCCAGGCATAGCGATTCACAACACTGCACTGTGCTAGTTATTGAAAGGGATAGATAGATAGATAGATAGATAGATAGATAGATAGATAGATAGAATCTAATGTAAATATGCATTTGCAGACCTTTACAGCAATCAACCAAACTGGTTTATTACAGTTCTGGTAGTTTTAACTCCTGAACTCCACTGCCAGAGAAATTTTGCTTTTTCATCTCTTGGTAGATTACATTTCACTGTTTAAATTGTGACCTGGTGCACAGAAAATTTTGAATGAAAATGCCAGCTGGCCTCTGAAAGGATGTTTATCTTCCCCTTCTTGCTCAGGTGCCTAAGCTAACCGATCGGTGATTTTTTCCTTCTGCACGGCAGCGACAGAGTTAATTTTTCGGGGCCTCGGAGTAAAATTAATAATTAGTAGCTCAAGGTCATAGCGGGTGTGATTCATAAGCAAGACGTGTCTGGAAGATGGAATTCTGCGCAAGAGAGGAAATAAAAAAAGCCCCTCTTACACAGAGTGGAACGCAGGGATCAGGTGGAGTCTTGAATCCGTGTGTTGATATTTACAGAAAATTTTGTACACTTTAAATACAGAGGTTGGCGAACAGTTTCACGGTAATGAATAATCTTCCGATGACATACTGGAAAATACGACTTGGAGCTCTTAGTGAACACCAGTGTCACCAGTTTAATGAAACCTGCTATTCTGTTCTTAAATCTTTACACTTGAAAATAGGAATTTAACTTAGATTTAAACAAATTCCACAACATACCAGTTTAATCATTGTATTACCAGCACAGGTTCATATGTTCTCCAGCATGTTATAGGGTTCAGATTCAGCTTGAGGAACATCAGCCTGAGAAAAGTTGCTGTCTGGTCTACGGTGCCATGAAACAGCAGCTTTCTTTTGTCATTTGTTTGTTACATGATGACTTCTGACCTCTACAGGTTGAATCTTTTTCCATTTACCATCCTGTTAAATACACTTCTCTGCAAACCGTGCCGGCTTTGCCCAGGGGTTACTCACCCTGATCCGGAACTTTTGAAGGCCTTGCCACACCGCTTACCCCAGGTCCCTTCAGCACCTCAGACTGCGACCGTCTTGGGTTTGACTCCTCTACCGGGCAACTCCTGTCCAGCTGCGGTGCCGAACCCACCTGGATCACCGGGCTTCTCGTTTTGGCCAGTGCAGAGGTCACAGAACCCATGTTTTAACACTAAACTTTACCAGGTTAAACTTATATAGTTACAATTACACCACCGTGTAAAGTGGCATCTTCACCAGTAAGGCACTGAAAATGTAAGAAAGCAGATGTCTCCTAGCACTAAGGAGCCTTCTGTTTCACCTCCTCTGATGTTCTCCTCCTGATGGTAACAATGTTCTCGCGCTAAAAAAGTTCCCCTCGTGTTTCCACTGTGACAAACCATCTGAGGACACGTCTCATTGGCCCTCCTGGTGTGTGTGTGTGTGTGTGTGTGTGTGTGTGTGTGTGTGTGTGTGTGACTGTAAATCCTCTCCTCCACGTGCAGCTCCATTCACAAGTAACCCTTTCATCTCCTTCCAGAGCTGTTATTTGTTTGATCGTGGGTATGTACCATGGATATCAAAAGTGTGCACGCCCTTACTGAAACATCACACTTTATTTTACTTTGAGATTGATCAGTCATCGGCATCACTGCCCACCCCTTCCATAGCACCACTACTCTGTGTTTACACTTGTACTTTTATACTTACCTTATTTATTTATTTATCCATTAATTTAACTAGTTGTCATTTTATTTATTTATCTTTTCACCTATATCTATTTTTTATATATTTATCTGCCTATCTACTCAACTTCTCTGTTTTCCTTCATCGTCCTGCTATCTATTTACCATGCTGTGCACTGTGGTTCAGGAGAAACCACATTTTTTTCTTTCATGTACATCTGTATGCAGAATGACACTAAAGTAAATTTTGAACCCTGATCACTCTAAACACTGATATTTTACATTATCAGTATGAAGATGTGAAGACTTTTGATGTCCACTGCACCGTCCTGAGCAAGAAAAATGGGCAAGTAAAGAATCTGAGCAATTTTGACAAAGGCCAGATTGTGATGGCTGAACGACTGGGTCAGAGCATCTCCAAAACGGCAGGTCTTGTGGACGGTTCCTGGTAAGGCTGATCCATGGAGGCCCCACCTCGCAGCTTACAGGACTTAAAGGCTCTACCACAGGGCACCTTCAGAGGTTTTGTGAAGTCCATATCTTGACAGGTCAGAGCTGTTTTGGTGGCACGAGAGGGGCCAACACAACATTAGGCAGCTGGTTTTATTGCTGTGGCTGATCGGTGTATCTTTCTATGTGCAACAACACCTTTCATTAGGCTTGGTAAAGTGTATCTATCAGTATCTCATAATCCTGCCACCAAAGTATTGTAATATGTAACAGGGCTAATATTATCAAACATTTGTAAAAATTTTACAAAGACTTTTGGAGTCACACAGACTCCCGAGATAGATAGATAGATAGATAGATAGATAGATAGATAGATAGATAGATAGATAGATAGATAGATAGATAGATAGATAGATAGATGCCAGGCTGTTTGGCTGGCTATCTGGCTTCCTACCACTAGGTGGCAGTCTGTTAAAAGAAATATATTAAGAGCAAGGCCTGCTCCAGCTTCAGCAGAAAAGGCTTCAACAAGACCAAGGAAGAGAGCAAATTCCTTATATTTTTACTCATATCAGTAGTTATTTATTCTTGTCCTTACAGTACACACTGGTAAGTCATACACATGGTTAAATGGTTGTCCTTAAAGCCTGCATTTAAAAGATTTGTAGTTAAGAAGGGCCAACAGAATAGTGTAGTTGTTACTACTTTCCCCTTGGGATGCGAGAGCTTTGGTTTGAATCCCACCTAATTCTGTAATACCTTTATTAAAGGTATTTACTCTGAGTCGATAGTCTAATTAACCCCACTGGTATAAACTGGTAAAGATGGTTTGGACAAAAGCATCCACTAAATACCTGACAGAGAGCAAGGAAGAGAGCAAATTCCTTATATTTTCTGTGCAAAAGCACAGAAAACATGCAATAATAATAAAACTTATGTTCCCTGCCATGGTGTAATTATATCCAAAAATAATCTTATAATAATTTTAACAGGGAATTTTAAACCTGTTTTCTAAATGACCACAATAGTGTATTTTATTTTTGTCATTGGGCATTATCCAGCATTTTATGAATGACACAATGAGATTTTGGAAGTGTTTATTGGATAGCCCTGGGGTCAAAGAGCCACTGGCCGCTGTTACAGATGGGATGTTTGTATTACTTTTAATACCCTTTAATTCCCAGTGGAAACTGTTTCCTGTGGAGTGTTTTGTGAAAAAACGTTCTGCAAGACACACTTCCACAGATGCTTTGTCCGCATGTCCTCACTCCCACACACAGCCGGTTTTGGGTCAAACCCTTTCATTACCTCCCCCACACACACCAGATCTACAGCTCATCCCCAACACTGGCTGGTCACATGTCATTTCCTGTGGCCGCAGTACAGGAAATACTTTCTTTTTACACTAACGTCTCGGAAAATCCATGACATCTCACACTATAATGATAGTAATAATAATAATGCTGAAATGTAGCAGGGCAACAGGGGATAATGGGGTTAAAAACATTAACTTAGTGCCCACAAATTTTGGGTTCAACTCTCATGAAGCACCTTATATTTGTACCCTTGCTGTACCTTTAATAAAATTTGGTTTGTAGCTGCATAATTTAGAACTGGAAGGATCATCAGTTTTTCTGCATAAACTATCTGCTTAGTTGCCAATAACAAGTCACTTATAGACAGTTTTGGGGTGAAGGGATGAATGTTGTCGAGGGATAATCGGTAAGAAAGTGGTTTAAAATCACCTTCTGCACGTGCACTTCAGCTGGGAACTTGTCCGGAGCTGGGTTCAAACCCACAGCCATGCTACTGTTGACTTTTGTGTTTCATAGGTGGCACGGCAGCAGGTGGCGCAATGGTTAGAGCCGCTGCCTTGCTGTCAAAAGGTCTTGATTTTGTAGGCAGAACAGACCAGCAAATAAACAGGCACATGGTGCCACATTTCTCATGGGAAAAGAGGCTTGGCAAGCTGCACCTGGGCGAAGCCTCAGTTCCTGTAGGCGCACAAAGACCCAGAGACGGGGTTCTGCTCATATGCGAGTGCCTGGGAAGAGATTAGCTGTCCGGCAGCTGCACCGCAGGATGCGAACAAAGCACCATTGTGAAGCGCGGGGCTGTGATTAATGGCACGCTGGCACTCAGGAGCCAGGAGCAGACGGCCACCGTGACTCAAACCTCTGGAATTTCACTGCGTCATAGTGACCCTCACAGAGGCAAAAGCATGCAACTACACATTTTTGTGTTTGCTTGGAGTCTGACTATACAGAGCAAAACATGCAGCTGGAAGCATTTAACCGGTTTCACTTTAGAAAAAACTTTAAAAAAAATACCGAAATTAACAAGGAGGATGACCGAAATTTGCTAAGCCTGTTTCAGGGTAGCTGTTGTATGTTAAAATACCGCATTGCCAGTAAATTGTTTCTATTGCACAAGGATGATGTTTCATGGCTGTGGTCATCCGTGGTCAATCTGGTCTCAACATGGCTATCTAGTTGAATTAAAGTGGTCGTAATTATGGTCGCTGGATCAGAGGGATGTGGGAACCATAGGATAACGTCCACTATGGCTGTGAAAATGGATGCTTGCAGTCATCACAAAGCTACACAGTGGTCACGAAAAGGGTTGTGTGGTGTGATGCGCTTGGCTCTCATCAACCCATCTAAACCTTAAACAAATAACCTCAGATAAGAATTGAGGCCAAAATAAATGCGAACAACAAGTGTGCCACTTTTTGTAAGTTTTATTATTGACATACAAAAGCAGGTGTTCCTCCCACAGCAGACGCATCAGAAACAAGAAAAGCCTGCGGAAACAATAAAGGAAAAACCTACAATCTGCATTATTGCTATTGCATTAGAGGTGAACTCTTATGAACAATCACGTTCAGTTCTCCTGCAACCCCTATGGCTTCCTTACAGCCCCTACCCTCCTATAACACAGCTCCCCTCGCTGCCCCTTCCACTGCGGCTAAGGCACTTTAAAGCTGGCTTCTGGATTGTACTTGTACACATTTTTTTTTCCATTTTTCTCTTTCAAAGAAACTAAAAAGCTATTCGTCCTCTCTGGTGCTGCACAACGAAAGCACTGCTTCCCACTTTTATGTGTTTTTTCTTTTTTTTTGTCTCGTCCATCTTCCTTTCTCAGGCTTATGGTGGTAACTCACTCCAGGTCATCGTGGTTCTGGGTCGACTCATTGACCACCTGTGTAGCCGGGGATTAGGTAGCAGGGGGACAGGAAGTGACAGGAGAAGTGGCCAGTCAGTGGATGTGAGAAACAGGACAGAGCTTCACAACACTTTGTTACACTTTGGGACACTTCCCTGATGCCCCTCACAGGATGGCACTTGGACTCATGTCCACGGAACTCAGTAGTTTAAACTTTATTGTCCAGAATTCCTCCATGTGCACAGAAAGCAGTTAAGATTCACGCCTCTCAAAAAAAAAAAAAAAAAAAATCTACATTTTGCTTCCGGCAGAAATGCATTAATTCACTGATTTATTCATTCATTCTTCTGATTCGCTACAGGCAAAAAAAGATTTTTACTTTTCCTATATTATATGTTATTTTTATTTAATGTTATTAGGTCGACATTCACTCTATCGGCCACATATCTGGAATGCTTCCAGAACAATCTTGTCTGGACATTTCTTGTGCCTATTTATAAAGTGACATCTTGAAGTTTGGTTAAAAATGTATGAAGCCCCTCGTTTGTCTCAGTCTTCCTTCCGACTGAGCCTTTATTACACCAAGACTGAAGGTCCACAGAGGCAAGAGATACACTTACATGTCCATCCCTGGTCTCGATGGTCTTTATGAGCACCTTTTTGGACATGTTCTCTATTGTTGGTCGGGTTTCCATCATCGACTCTGAGCGACAGAGGGAGACTGGTCAGCAGAAGGTCACACAACAAACTAGTAAATCCAGTTAACATCTTCCTAGAAAAATTAAACTACTGCACACTGTACATATACAACAGGACAAATTAAAACTGTATAACCGTATATAAAAATGTGCATAGTGATGTACATTGAAATGGTTACCCCATATAAATACTGTCAACAATAAATATGATGATAATGATTGAGTGATTTATTTATTTTTAAAAACCCAAGTTTTTAAAAAAATGGTTTCCAGTAAGTCTGCTCGGACTTCTAAACTGTACTGTAGTAATACTTATTGTAAAGTCAGATTTTACACATTCTTATCTGTCACAGACCAGGAGTTGTATATTGACAAAATATTGGCTAAATTACCTCTCAGGTTTAACAACGAGATGTTGGGCAGTGGAGTAGTAATCCTGGTACATAGAAGATAAAGAACATGGTCACCATTCTGGAACACAGCTGCAACCAACTCCTTGTTTGCTCCCAAAAAGCTGCTTGCAATAGAAAGGCAACACTAATCATGCCGAGAAACTTTTCTAATAAGATTATCTATGCTCGAGACTAAACCCTTTACAAGCAACCCTCAAGCCGGGTCTATCCCACAAGAATTTGTGACTCAGGTGGCCTGACAGCATCCCCATGGGAAGAAAAGATCTATAAAAAGGTCAAAACTAGTACATCTAGTACGTGCAGCTCAGCTCCTCTCGTTTGCCTTCACAACCTTCGGTCAAAGTTAAGGTCTTTACAGGGTTCCTAGCTATAGTTCTGGACCACAGTGTACAAAAGGGACTCAATGTTCATTTTACCTGCTCTCCTCTCCCTCCAAAAGCTTCCTGTATGTGGCGATCTCAATGTCCAGTGCCATTTTGACATTGAGCAGATCCTGGTACTCGCGCAGGTGGCGTGCCATCTCATCCTTCATGTTGCGGATGTCCTCCTCAAGCCGTGTCACGTTCTCCTGGTAGCCGGAGACCTCAGCAGAGAAGTTGTCCTCCATCTCACGCATCTGGCGCTCCAGGGACTCATTCTGGGTTTGATGGGGGAGCAAAGATGACTTATGGAAGGTAGATGCAGGCTATGGAAGAAACTGGCAATAGACTGCAGTGAGAGGACATGACATGTAGCCACCACCAGGAGTTGATGAATTTCACAGCAGGAAGTAGCAGGAAGCGCCAAAGGTTAGAGGGAACGGCCAACGGGGACACTCACAGTTCCCTTCAGGGCATCCAGCTCGCAGGTGAGGGCCTGCACTTGGCGGCGGTAGTCATTGGCCTCCTGTCTAGCTTGCCGGAGGGCCTCGTTGTTGCGGACGGCCGCCTCGGAGAGGTCAGCAAACTGAGTGAGAGAAAGCGAGGAATTAAGCATTATTTGTCCAAATAAAGAAATTTCAAACTGTATTCAGAAAACAATTATTTTCAGATTCAACAAGGATTCTCCTCTTCCTGCACAAGGATTCAAAATGGAAAGTCATAAGCCATCAAACAAACAAAATTCAGAAACTCATAGCCACTCGCAGCCAATCACATTTAACCACATCCAGACATAGCCACTCACAGCCTCATCCAGCCTCTCAGGGCCAATCAGAGTTACTCAGAAAAAAGACAGGACCATACACATATACATACAGCCAATCAGATCCAGTCAAAGTCACTCACACCTAACTGGCTGTACCCACAACTCAGTAACTGCCACACATAACCAGTTAGGCCCCGCACAGCCAATCAGAGCCACTCACAACAAAGTGCATCCAATCAGAGCTACTCAACCATTTGGCTTCACACCTGCAGCCAATAATAATAAGTGACATCCACAAATAGCCAATCAGGGCCCCTCAAAGCCAATCACAGTCATTCAAACAGGCAGTTCCAACCCTCAAAGTTGATGTGGTGTTACTGTGGAACCAGTGCGGTACAGCATGGTAATGAAGACAAGCAGGGAGGGAGAGCAGACAGGAGAAGGGCCATGGTCTCACACCTTGGACTTGTACCACTCTTCTGACTCCTGGATGTTCTTGGCAGCCAGGTTCTCGTACTGCAAGCGGACATCTCGAAGGGCGGCGGTCAGGTCCGGCTTTGCCACATCCATCTCCACCTGCACATGGTGGTCCTGAATCTCAGCCTGCAGCTCGGCCAGCTCCTGTGAAAGGGGATCGAGTTTGGTTCAGTTCCGTAACTCACAGTCAGGTGGCCTCCCCTCATCTCAACCAAATGAGGAGCTCCTTGGTGCAAAAAGAACAGCTCCTGTTCCCTCCTCAAGTCTTTGGAAATAGAAGTGCTGTTATATGTCAAAGTTCTGGTGTCTAACTTTCCACTGCCTGAAAAATTAACATATCATCTAGATGACAAGTAAAATTATTGAGGGAATTTCTGGATGTTCTTCTTCTATTCACTATGTTGTCATGACCCAATGCTATTCTGTTGTGTTTTCAGTCAATAAGAAAGTGCTAGTGCTGCTCTATCAGTGTGGAGGGGGTAGCACTCAGGGCAGGAATCAGACTGTAGGGTGGGGCTATGAGTGAAGTTAGGGGCAGAGTGACTCGCCTCCTCGTGAAGCTTCTTCAGGAATGCAATCTCTTCCTCCAGTGACTCCACCTTGCGCTCCAGGTCCAGACGAGCCAGGGAGGCATTGTCCACGTCCTGAGTGGGATCGAGAGTTCCAGAGAGATCACACTGATCAGCAGGTCAATAAAATTCAAGTACACACACGAGCGCAGCAGTTTCCCGTCGTCTCGGAAACCCTTATCCCAGCTCCCTTCGGCTTCCCCCTCAGACAACTGCTGGCTTTGTCATCGTCCCCCAGCCCCGACAATGCTGAGAAGCCACTTCGCCCCCTGTAGTTTGTACAGACAAAGCAGTCCATTCAGCAGCTCGCCGTCATTATAACCCTGGCACCACTGGGCAGCCCACCCTAGAGCCCCCCCCCCAACGCCCTTGCTGAGAACCACACCAGAGACACCAGAGAGCGGGTGCTGGACATCAGGACCAAACAGCAGCACCATGTCCACCAGTGAGACAGGGCCAGTAAAACTGCAGAAGTCCTGCTCTGTACTATATTTTTGT
The DNA here is from genome assembly GCA_018136845.1 of Heterotis niloticus. Classification (NCBI taxonomy): domain Eukaryota; kingdom Metazoa; phylum Chordata; class Actinopteri; order Osteoglossiformes; family Osteoglossidae; genus Heterotis; species Heterotis niloticus. The sequence continues at coordinate 3,779,895 of CM030894.1, forward strand.
CCAATTTTGAGCAGAAGGCCTGCATGATAAACAAAACAAAAAGCAACCCATGAAACTACCAGACCCCATTATTATTTATTCCCTTATCTGCCACCTTTCTCCAAACTACTTAAAACGATTCACCCTTTTCAATAGCAGGGTCATATTTATTGCATTGGCTGAGGATAAATACATTGGTTAAGGGAATTGCAGCAGGAAATCAGACTCAAACCTTGGTTGTTCCTTTGCAAGGTGTCATTTAACCCCTACAGACCCCTGCTTCCCCAACATTAACTGTGCTGCTGCTGCTTTTACTTAGATATTCCGAGGGCCAAAGAAGCTCTATTAGGTCTCAAGATCTGTCTTCTTTTGCTCTGTATTGAATCATCCAGAATCACAGTCATGCCACTTGACAGTTATGAATCCTGCTGGGATCTATGTGGTCACTTCATTGCCATGCAGAGTACCAGTGTAACATGCACCTGTCCCTGACTTTTACTGACATCCGGTTTAAACTCAGACACCCAGGAATCCTTAAGTGCAGCTATGAGTGTCTGGGTCCACAGTGTTACTGAGGGTGTGTGTACACATTGGCAGGACTGATTCACCAATGTTATGTATAGAGTCTCTGTGTGTGTGTGTGTGTGTGTGTGTGTCTGTCTGTCTTACCCACAGTTGTGGTACACAGTGCGGAACCTCACAGTACCTGACGGAAACTCTGGAGGTTCAGCTCGACCTCTTCCCTCTGCATGGTCTCATCGCGGAGTCTGTGGTTAAGAGGAGAAAATGAATGGGGGGGTCAATGGGCCACCACACCCTTTTCACTGTGGCGCAGAATTCTTGTGGTGGGGGGGGTGGCCAGAGCTCCATGGACGTGGCCGGTCCATCATCCAAACAGGCATTAACAACTGTTCCCTCTATTTCTTGATGTATTTATGAATTTATCGAACTCTTCTCCATGGCTCGCATTGTGACCCATCAGTAACGCCATTAAAAGCAGTCTATCTTCAGAACCGAGGGTTGCGTAACAATAAACTTTATTGCACCGAGTTGTATGGGATGCAAACGAAAGGTTTCAAAAACGGTGCTTGAAAGAAAATGTTTTCGTTTGTTCCAGTAGTGCCACAAAACCTTTCAGCTAAAACATTTTTTTTTTAAAGTTATCAGTAAAGCACTGGAAATGTGCGACTTAATTCCTTCAAAGTCGCTGCTAAAGTTGAATGCAAACAGATTAATAATAATAATAATAATAATAATAATAATAATAATAATAACAGCAGCAGCAGCCATCGTGCCTAGCAGTGACGCACCTGTCCCGCAGCCGCTCCAGGTCGCCCCCCAGGTTGTCCCGCTCCACCTCCACGCGGCTCTTGTCGTTGTTCAGCTGCTCCACCAGGCTGCGGAGGTCCCGGAGCTCCTGCTCGTAGAGCTGGGAGACCCGCGATGTTCCCCGGCCGCGCAGCGCCTCCAGCTCCTTGTGCAGCGCCAGGTTCTGCTGCTCCAGGAAGCGCACCTTCTCGATGTAGGAGGCGAAGCGGTCGTTCAGCTGCTGCATCTCCGCCTTCTCGTTGGTGCGCGTCGCCCGGAACTCGGCGTTCACCGCCTCGGACAGCGAGAAGTCGAGCGGCTCGGAGCCCAGGCGGGGCGCAGCGCTCTTGTAGCTCCGGGCGGTCAGGGTGCTCCGCACCACGGGGGCTGAGGACAAGCTGTAGGAGACCCGCGAGCGCAGCGGGCTTGAGAACTGGCGGCTGGAGAAGGTGGACCGAGCCATCCCGGGCTTCTCTCCTCCGAAGATCCTCCTGTAGGAGGAAGACTGTCCGCTTCTCGAAGTCATCCCGTGCTCCAGTTCCTCAACTTCTCTCTGGTCTCCTAAGGTCCAGCAGCTACGCCGTCGCCGTGCGTTTTTCCTCTAACGGGCTGGGGCAGGCGGTGCCCCCTGGTTTTTATAGTCCACCCCTCATGCAAATGACAGGACGGAGCTGGGCTTTGAGTGATGGGGTGGAGAGCCCGTGAGAGAGAAAAAGAGAAGGGGTCTTCAGAAGGCGTCAAAGAGATCTTCGCTGACTTCAGAAAAAAAAATCCTGTGGATGAAAAGATGGTCGGTGACGGAATACCAGCCAGGAGCTCCACGTAGAAAGGATCTTCCATGAGAAAGGATTTAAAAGAGAAAAGATCTTCATGACAAAAGTTCTACACTGAGAAAGTTAACTGCAGAAGGTCTTCAATTTTAAACACCCTCCAGAAGAGAGTTTTATGTAGGAGCTCCACATAGAAAGGCTCTACCACAAGAAAGGGTGTTACACCAGCAAAAAATGTGTTACTTTAGAATGGATGAAGATCTCAGACATGGGAAAATGATAAACTCTGAGAAAGGATCTACAGTAAAAAGTGGAGTACAGAAAGAAAAATCTACCATGAGATAATGTTCTCCATGATAAAAGGTTGACAGTGCAAGATCTTCACTTCTGAAAGAGCATTCAGCATAAATAATTCCATACGAAAGGGTCCCAAGAGGAAGGCTTTTCACGGATTCATAGTTCTGTTCTCGGCTCCTCTTTCCCATGTGAGACTACTTATTACACCTGTGGACAGTTCCACAAAGTTCATTTCTACAGTACAACTTCAATAAAGTTTTGGAACCTAAACCTCTCACAGATTTTCTAGGTGAAGGTCGTTGTCCTTTAGCTTATGGTTGCCATGGTAATACAACGACAAACAAACAAACAAACAAGGAAACGGTTGATTTGTGGAGCCTTGGTGCCCACACCCCTTCAGCATCATCCCTCAAGCTGGCAAACAATTTGAGGTCTCCTGGCAACAGACTTGTTTAACGTAAAACTGTATAAAATATATAAAATATTTAAAATCCAACTGTGATGTGAACTGACTGCAATTGGCTGAAAAAGTCTCAAACGCTGCCACTTTTTTCCTTTTCAACATTTTTCATGAATGTGCTTTCTTGAAAGGTAGAATGGCATGTTTCGTACAGCAAAGTCTACTGCTTCTTACATAACTTTTACATTTTTGGAAAAATAACCAAAAGTGATGGCTCCACACAATTTGTTCAGTTCAATCTATGTCACATTGGACAGAAGTGTCAGATAAATAAATATTAATATCCATATTAATTATGCATCCCACTGCAGAAAACCAAGTGTACAGTACAGTTCATTCAAAGCTGATATTGCTGGTCAAGCCTTCTGCAAAAACACTGCTAATTTACATTTGTACATTTACACCGTATGTTTCATAAGTATTTCACGGTAAGGATGCAAAAAAATTGGACCTACACAAGGAAGCGCTTCACCAGGTATGTCAGTCAGAGCTTTCGCATCTTGTCTGCTTTTTAGTGTGCCAAAAAATATTTGAACTAGTTTTGTTACTCAGGCCAGAAAATGTAAAGGTAAAAAGTAATGCAAGATTATTTAATTGCTAAACTGTTTTATTGTTAAACTAGTTGGATTTAGAGCATAAGCATTGTTAGTGCCGTTGAACATAGAGCAATGCACAGATCAAGTGAAGAGAAAAGGATCAAACTAATAAAGTGTCTATTGCTGTATGTGTGTGTGTGTGTGTGTGTCATATATAACTCCCTGTCACCAGTTTGAGTCTTTCCTCCACCTTCACTCATTCCTCATTACCCCTTCCTGGTGTGTATCTGTGTGTCACCTTATCCATACTTCACACATTGCATGAAAGAGAAAGACCACTGGAGAAGGGTATCATGCTTGGCAAGGTTAAAGGTCAAAGCATAAGAGGACAACCTGCAATATAGTGAACTGCAGCTGTGGACACTCCTCTCTCAAAGATTAGCCATCTGGCTGAAAACCCAGCAAAATTCAGGGCGACTATCCATAGAGACACCATGAGTCGACTTAGACCCAGCAGCGCTTAACAATCGCTTTGTACACTTAATAACAACAATACAAATAACAGGAATTCGAGTCGCATTTTTGTCGAAACACAGCGTTGACATAAGAACGCTCTCTTTCTAAATGGTGTAGCGGTTAAAGCTTCAGTTAAATACTACAATATCTTTAATCTTGGCGCTGACCTAGAATTGACACAATGAAAGTAAAGTAGCTTAGAGCATAAATCTATCATTATAGAAGACTGCAGTTTTTAAGTGTCCAACGTAGAAATGTGCCTAGAATTTTTTCTCTTTATTTTTCCTCTTTAATAAAACATTAAAGGTGTGTACAAAATAAGAATTTTCCAGTGTTTTAACAGTTTAATAAACAGAAAAAGACACTAAAAGTTCACCCATTCAACGTCTTTTCTTTCTGGACTACATTTGTGTGCAGCCGGAAGCGGAAGCCCGGGAACCGGAAGTTGTCTTTCCGGAACTGCTGTTCCTACTGAGTGTTAAGCGCTGCTCACGCGTGTCTGTGTTTACGTTTTGCGTGAATCGGGTTGCGCTTTTGCGGGGAGAATGGAGACCCTCCGCGTGCTGGAGCTTTACAGCGGCATTGGAGGGATGCACTACGCTTTAAAAGGTACTGCTTTTTAACCTCGACAGGGGATAAATGTTGGTCTCGATGTCGCATGTGCTTATTCGGGGTCAGCAATATTCGTAACTGAACTCGGGATATTAGGCAGGGAAAATGTATATTTCAGCGTAGCACATGGTTAGTGGTCGGGTGGGTGATGCGTGAGAGGGTTAAACCAGTAGTTCAGCAAGTGTCTGTCTTCAGGTGTCACTCCTGACCACATAGGTGTTTCGAACTTGTGGGCACGCCCCTCAGTGGGGATAAGACAGGCTTTCACAGTGGGACTGTGGGTGATGTTTAATGTTGTGATAGGTTTAACACATTCATGCTGTTCTCTTAGCTGGTTACACATTGTCCAATTGTTCCTCATTACCTTAAAATGGCAGCTTGAGGGGAACCTGCTGTGTGGCAAAAATATATGAAAAAGCTGAAAAATAATGAAACGGGATGAGTGCAGTAAAAATGTCTGTATATGTTCTTTGTGGTGACTGCCTCTGCATTCAGAGAGCCGCATGGATGCCGAGGTGGTGGCAGCTGTGGACGTCAACACCATCGCCAACGAGATCTACAGACACAACTTCCCCAACACACCGCTGTGGTCCAAAACCATAGAGGTGAGACAGTTTAACCAGCCTGACCCCTTACCTCATGAGGGTTGTAAGTTATTATTTTCTTACACCCTGCCTCCAGTATTGAGAATACAGGGTGACAATCTCAGGATCTGAGTTGAAGAACAGTTGTGATCAGCATATTTGGCATGAACTAAAAAGTAGGTGGCAACATCACAGTTCACATAATGAAACTACTGAAACAAACTGTATTAAGCATTTACAAATTCAGGGATTAACAAAAGCATACAAGGTACCTGCTGTTGTCAATTACCATGACGCTACCAGCAGGAGGCGTCATCATCGAACAGGGCTGGCCCTTCCTGCAGTACTCCAGATGGTAGTGGGTTCTGTCCTGGTGAAAAAGTAACCTGTGGTGTTTAGTGCAGGGTAAAGGTTGTGTGCAGCGTCAGCAGACCTACGGGCAGTTGACCCGTGTCGCGTGGATGTGCTGCACATTGCCACCACTGCCAGGGGTCCTGCACCAGTCAGTTGCACAGAGACGGGGGTAGTGTATGAGCAAAAATAATAAAGAACAGACTATTTGGTCCCCGCACGAAAGTCAGCAAGTGCACCATTGCGTAGTGCAGTAGAAGGTTCCAGAACGGAAAGGAAAGTGTGATGTACCTCAAGGATGCTGGAGTTAATATTGTATTTACCTTTTTTGTTGATTGGCCCTCACATATTTATTAATTACCCCCCGCACGTTTGTTGGTTTGTACTGAAGTGATGCAGATACAATGATGATTTAAAAGGTTCAACTGTAGGGAGCTTCCTGTAACTCAAACCCAGTAGATCACAAGTCTGAGTCTGTTTTTTTCCTCACATTTTACAGCCTTTCACACTCATTGTTTATATACTTTAGGGGTAAAAGGTTACTCTCCTTCAAATCTGGCAGCTTGCTAGTGCTATTTACAAGGGATTTGCAGGTTCTTGTTCCAATATTGTGGAATGAGCTCCCTGTGACCCTCAGTGTTGCTGAATCCATCCTTGCATTTTATAATCATCTCAAATCCATCACTTTCAGAGCCATTTTTTCTCCTGACAGCTGCATAAATAAGTCAAACACCATCTGCTATGATTGTCGGTCTATTTGTTATTTTGATTTTGGCCCTTTTTGTCTCTTTCAGGGCATTACGCTGGATGAGTTCAACACCCTCGAGTTTGACATGATTTTAATGAGCCCACCATGCCAACCCTTTACCAGGTGCAATTTGTGTGTGTGTGTGTGTGTGTGTGCGCGCGCGCGTGCGTGCAAGCGCACACGTGCATGCACACTGTTCTAACCTACCATAAAGGAGACCTTCTGTATTTACATTGTGTAGAAACTTTGTGGCCGTGTGTCTGTGAGGGTTTTGAACTCACTTACATATGTAACCACTTGCAATTGCTTAAAGTATTATGCTTCAGAAATGAGTTACTTATCCAAAGCATGACACAGTGTAGACTTCTGCCCTCTGCCCTGTGAGACAGCTGGATGTTTAGTGAAGAAATGCTGGTTTAGTATACCTTGGCCGGGTGCAGGACCACAAGGCTTTTCCTGAGAAGATAGTAGACATTTGACTGCAGGTCCAGTTCCTTAACCACTGTGTCATCTGAACTAGACACACCACTAATATGCGATTATTTCTCCAAAAAAGGAATTCAAATGTGCCTTCCAGGGGCTCAACACAACTTTTAGTGAGCTGACATGCAGTTATTCACAGATTTATCATGAATTTTAAAGAAAATAATTTTTTAAAGCTCCACCAGTTATTCTGTCCCAACTGTAACTTTAACTCCAGTACTGATATATTGTGCAGCGGTGGATGTGCTGTGTGAATGAAAATTGGCAGGATGTGATGGTGTCAGTAGGGTTGAGTAAATGATTATTCATTCATTTTGCCTATTTCTAGAATTGGACTACAAGGTGACATCTCTGATCCACGAGCCAAGAGTTTCCTTTACATCCTGCAGCTTCTGCCCAGGTGATTTCCTCTTCATGAGATGGAGGCATTCCTGTGTGCCTTGTCTGTCTCCATCTCTTTTTATTTTTCTGACTTTTGTCACCATAAACACAAACTCAACCAGTTTTTTTGATTGTTGGGCACCAGGAAGTCTTCCTGTATCTACCTCTTCCATGTTTCCACTTAAAAAATTATGTACCGGCTTCAATATTATTCAGGCCAGCCTCAGAAGCCACATACTTGTGGTGTCATACTTGTTGACCCTCTTTAACATGTGGAAGCAGTTTTAGAGATTTTTGTGGAAATTTAGAGGACAGGTCACGTACAATCAAATGACTGCTAAAATATAATAACCTTCTCTTCCAAGACTGACCAAACGCCCTCGGTTCCTCCTGCTCGAGAATGTCAAAGGATTCGAGACCTCCTCTGCCAGGTAATATAGGAGATGGGGACTTCAATCCAGACGGTTGTAGTTGTAGTCGACCTTTTCTTTTTGTGTCCAGCAAGCGGACAGTATTTGAAGTGTTAAATACTCTTGTCAGGCTGTAACCATTATTCTTTCCATGGTTTATTTGCATTTGTTAAGAGCAGATTACTTTTTGATTGTCTTTCCCGTTTTATTTATTTAGCTATATCTTTGTATGAAGTTGATCACGGAATTACCTAAGCCTTTGGGTCATACAGTTGATACAACCCATCTCAGTGGGACGAACAACAGTGACCACTGGTGTTGACTGGGGTGGTGGTCTCAGTTGACAGGACTCGTTTTGTTCTTTCTTGTCACCCCCCCAACAGGGACTCCTTAGTGAAAACATTAAAGGATTGCGGGTACATCTATCAGGAGTTTTTGCTTTCTCCCACATGTGTAAGTCCTAAGGTGCTTTGAGAAAGTAGCTAACCATGTGTCTACACATGTTCCCTTGATGTTGCCATTTTTCACTGTTCATCATCATATCTCACTGAACATTGTATTAGTAACCTGATCCTTTCCCTTTGCTGGCAGCTGGGGATACCAAACTCACGCCTGCGCTACTTCCTCATCGCCAGAACATTTCCAGGGACATTTTCCTTCCCAGCAATCACAGAGGTGGGACTATGGTACTATGCAGAGTGTCATGAATATGAAAGCATTGCTTTAGGAGAGTGGCGCATTATAGGAGGTGAATGTAATGCCAAAGTCTGTTGGCCATTTCATGTGGTACTTAACTAAATAAATATGAGTCAACGCAACAGTTAATAGTTAAGTGGATGCTTTCTCTAATGTTATGTATGCATTTGAAAAATTCGCAGTTATAAAGTTATTCACAATAAGCATGACTTTAGGTCATTACACAAACTTTAGGTCATTACACAAGCTTGTAAGAACTGATCTGAACTTAAATTACCCTGGACTATTAACTCTGTTCCTTGAGCTTCTAATGCAAGGCTCCCTTTGGATTACTCATGGCATTTGGAAGACCAGGAAAGGTAACAATAGTGTGCTGCAGTCGTATCTCCGCTGTTCTCCCTGTAGGATCACATCTCACACTAACTTTGTTTAAATGTGTTGTGCATTAATTATATCATCTTCCTCTGATTATTATGCAAAAATATCTTATAAGAAGGTGGAAAAGCATGTGGAAAAAAATATTGGTGTGCTCTTACACTGTATCGCTTTCTTGACACAAGTACTGCTTTTCTTCATATAGTACTGGTGTCAACAAAGGGATAGAGTACATACAGCTAACATAGAAAACAATAAAGGAGAGCTAAAATCACAATAAATATGGCAGTTTGCTCATGTATTGTTTTCAAATAAGATAGCTGTCAGCTAAGGAGAGGAAAACAAAATCCCCAAATCAAGGAGTTAGGAAGAAAATAATGCTTTGAGTGCCCAAGTATCAGTAGCTCAGTGTCAACTATTAATTATTATTTATTTATTCCTATTTATCCAGACTGACTTAGAGTGTTTTACCAGTTTATCATTTTTAATATATTAGTTCAGGGTAAGTACCTCCATCAAGGTTACTACATCAGGAGCTGGGATTCGAATTCTGGGGCTTTTGAGTGCAAGGCAGCCACTATGACCAATAAGTTACCTGCTGCTCTTACTAAAACAACTCAGTCGACTCATACTGGGCCATCATGGCAGCACGGTGGTGCGGCTCAGAAACAGCTTAACCGTGGTGATTGGGTTGAAGAGGTTTTAACTACTTTCCCTCTATTTGACCTCAGATCTTGGAAACATTCCCAGATGTTGCTGCTGACATCCCTGCACCTGAGAGACCCCATCCCGCTAAAACCAGCAAGCAAGGCCCAGACAGACACGTCCTGTACAAGTTGGAGACACCCATCGAGCTAGAAAGGAAGCAGTCCCAGAACAGTGATGGTTCCATCCGGGTCCTGCAAGAGTACCTGCAGAAAGAGACAGAGATGGAAGACATGAGGCAGTTCTTGCTGCCACCCAAGACCCTGCTTCGATATGCCCTTCTTATGGACATTGTTCAGCCCACCTGCAGGAGGTCCGTCTGTTTCACCAAGGGGTATGTTTTCCACCTCCACAAACCCTGGATGCTACACTCACCAGTCAACATGCAGCACCAGACTGCTGGTCCTGCCCTTCAGTAGAATACAATCCTGACTATGATTCTGGCGACACAGTTATATTTCTTCGCTACCATCAGGAGTCTTTCTCCCTTCAGCCGTAAATCATTTTTTACCCGCAGATCTCCTTTTAGGCAATCGCAAGTGAGTCAGCGTGTCTTCAGAGTTTTTAAATTTAATTTTCTATAAGCAGTCAGTCCTTATCATCCACTGCTGTGTCTTTCTCCACAGATACGGACACTATGTGGAAGGCACCGGTTCAGTTCTGCAGTCCTGCATGGACGTTGAGGTATTATACACTTAGCAACAGTATCAATTGATAGGAAGCACATAGGTGGTCATAACACATGGTGTAATGCAAGTTTGTGTAGCTATCGAGAGAGGTGAAGGATTTTGGTCCTCTTGATGGGGTGTAGGGAGTGATATGATCCTCTAGGTATCGGGGTTCTGATCCTTTAACCATCTTGATAATCTTTCTCAGAGGTCTTCATCCTTGTATTTTTGGTCAGGTGGAGGAGGCATTCAAGTCCCTGGACTCACTGTCAGAGGAGGAGAAGCTGTTGCAGCTGTCGAAGCTGAAGCTGCGCTACTTCACCCCAAGAGAGATCGCTAATCTGATGGGGTTCCCCATGGACTTCGGTGAGGGACAGAAGCACATACACACAACCATATGCTCATCAGCTGGACCAACCAAACCCTCACTGGTTTTATACTCATCTGCCCATTGCTCTTTTACATCTCATAAGTCCTGCATTTTGGTGTCCATATCTGTACACATCGTCATATGTAGAGTGAATCCTAAAGTGGAACCCAGTGTCAGAAAAGCAGCAATTTTATGGCAGTGTGTGTTTTTCAACCCTTCAGGTTTCCTGGAAAAGACCTCCATCAAACAGCAGTATCGAGTGTTGGGGAACAGTCTCAATGTGCACGTTGTGGCCAGACTCATTAAACTGATGGTAAAGTAGAACCAAGGCATCTGGGTGGCCATTTTGGCTCTGTGGGTGACATTGCAAATCCATGGGGGCTAACTTGGATGCTCTGGAGTAACATTATTCAAGAAAATGTAAAATGACTTTCTGTTTGCCCACTGTGTGGACACAAAAGTTTGTGTGTCTTGGATTTTCTGTTTTATTTGTTTTGTCATTTTATTTTGCCCATGATATTGTTATTGTAAAATAAATTATTTTGTAATACAGTTGCTTTTTACATTTTTTTAGATGTAAAAACTTAATAAACAACAATCAATTACATGAAAGGCATAACAAACCATTTCAAGCTATTTATGAAATTCATAAGAAAAAATTATTGCTGACAAGTTTTATGGGTGGACGTAAAATGTGTGAATCAGTATTCAGACTTAATATTCAGATATAAAATCTAACATTGACACTGAAGGTGCTGAAGGAAGCCAGTTGATGTTTTCTGAGGGATTGTTAGTTGATGGAAGTCTGAAGGTACACACATGCACGCCAGGGCAGAATTCTGGTTACTGATCTCCAAAACCATGTGATGTTTGACGGCAATCTTCATACAATAAAGTGAAATAACAGGAATTAAACTCAAGTAAAACTTCTCTTGTTTAAACTAAATCACTCCCCCCCCAGCACCTTCACCACTCATACATACACACCCCACACACTTTGCATCTATAATGCATCACTTTAGAAGCGTTTATAGCCCTGTGTCCCAAGATCCTGCTGCCCCAGGGAGAAAACAGAGGGACCAAAGTCTACCAGAGGGGTCATTAGACCGTGTCCTGACCGTGTTCTGCCACAACTCTGTCTGAACAGCTTCTGAGAGCAGCAAACTCTCAGAATGGCTTGGACGCTCATCTTCTTCCTGCTTGTCTTTGCCGGGCTTCAGGGAGACTCTGGAGAACAAGCTCAAGGCCGCAGTAAGAGGGACATCAGCAATAACCAGTGAGTGCTGGTGTTTAGACAACATTGGACAGCAGTGACTAGAGAATTCTGTGATATTGGAGTTTTATTGAATAATGGTCATCATTGTTCCATACTTTAGTAGCTCCCTATATGTCTGCTCCTTCTGCTTTCTCCACTTCTATGACAGTGTTGCTTAGATATGCTAATGTGCACACCTCTTAGTAAAAGTATGTTACTTTTTGAATGCTGTGTATTGTACTTTTTTCATACTTTGTTACTTCATCTTACTGTACCATTTTTATGTTCTTCTGTATACTAAATATGTGTGAAGGAGCACCTACCATACCTTGTCTTCTAAGTTATTGCTGAGGTTTAATCTAAACTGGAAAACAGTGACCAGTTCATTCTGCAATATACAATACTGCTGGTGTGCTTTGGTTTGGACAGCATCAGCCAGTGATGTTCCCTAGGTTATTATAATTTTATACATTAATGACTAAGGATTGATAGGGTTCAGTGAGTACTGAGAAACAGTGAACAGTGCACTCTGGGAAACTGCAGTTTTGATTTGGGATGTGGAGTGAGTGCTGGGGTTTATTCATCACTGGACAACAGTGAACCATGTTTTCCAGGTTGTAACAGACATTTTATGAAAAAGATGATATGGACTTGAGTTTTTGAGTTTGCTGAATGCTTGTGAACAGTAACAGGTGGGTTCCCAGTGCCTTCCATTGTTCTTGACTCTTCTGGGGTGGCTATACCAGAAAGAAAAATAATGTTAAACAGAATAATAGTTTCAAACTCTGGATAGTTCGTTGAACAGAGTGAACCCCTTGTCTCCTGCAGCAACAGCACTAATGGTCACTTCATCACCAGTTGATCTTGGCCTTACAGAACCCCTACAATGTAAAAGTAATGTTGGAAGCAGCTGGCATAGTGGACTGATCCATTAGACCACAGCTGGAAGGTTCAAATCCCTTTGAGTTCTCTGTAAAAGTACAGTAAAACTTATCGTGCTGTAAAAATGTAATACAATGCTATAACCTCTCTTTATGCAAGAGTCAGATAAATAAATATTCACACCTTTCCAAAGGGTGTTGGAAAAAAAACACCACCACGACAGAAAAAGTGTCCCTGTGATCACAGATAAAATGGGCAATGTGTTACACCAGATGCAAAATTCTGACCATAAAATCATAGAATAGAGGCTGTATACAGTTTTAAAGATGATGAATCATCCAAAACTCATTGTAAAAGCAGCTGTTTGCCTCCTCAGTTTGCTTTTGATTGTGTTTTTATAGAAGGACAAGATGTTCATGTGAGGGGAGTCCATTTACAACGATTGTTTTAAGGAGCAGCATGTGTGGTCATCAAAGTTGTGTTCTTGCAACCAAAAGGTCTTGGGGTTCAACCCCACCTTCTGTTACAGGACCCTTGATCGTGGCACTCCTGGATTTATGCAGTAAAAACAATCTTGTTGCATGAATAGATAAAATAAAGTAAGTAATTTGGTGAACAAATCTGGCATTACAAGTGACTTGGGAGAAAACAAAGAGGTAAATGAATATAGTAGAGTGCATTTTGTTTATATGCACACCCTCCAACCTGAGAATTGTTGTTCTTATAATCACAGCTGGGTGTAGCTAGGCTAATACATCCCCTGAAAACAATTATACAGTTTACTTGTATAGAGTATAATAATATTCTAGAGCACAGAGCGGACACTAAAATGTTTAATGAACATTATATACAGCAAATGTAAACATTGTTATTTTTGTTCTTCAGTATTTGGGGTATTTGGCTTAACAGTTACGGTCCGTCTCTCTTTGATGTCTGGTTTCTTCATAACATCGATTTATTCAGACAACAATAGTGCCTAGCGCTTATATGATGATACTGTACTTGGGCTTTTTATCACAAACTAAACTGTTCACATCGTGTCAAGCAAGGAGGATGGAGATTTTTTTTAGAATGATCAGTTTCACTGACTGTTCATGGTCTGTGCTTATAGGCGGAGCCGGGCAGGCCAGGTGATCCAGAAGCCGGAGCAAAAATTTTCATGTTTATAGCTTGAATTTGTGCTTATAAATGGGGTTAAATGGCCTGAATTCAAACGGGACCAAATAAGCAATATGCATATAACCTGATCGTGCTTATAACCAACATGCTTATAAGTGGAGTGCACTGCACTAGGACTTTTACTGAGCAATGAGCAGGTTTGCAGCCCATGAACAATGTGAGCAGTGTTTTTTGACACCTACAACTTCACGGGATCTAATAGGGGAAACACACATGACTGTGCTTCTCCCCATAGGCCTCGCATGATCTCAGAAAATGGCCACCTGGTTTTCTCCACCGGAGACCACAAGGACATCCGTTTCCAGCCCAGTGGGGTTGGAACAGTGAGGGTGGGCGATGAGGACCTAAAGCAGCTCATAAGCCAGGTGTGTGGTGACCCACAAGTACACACAGTCATACACACTCACCAAATCACATATACCGTCACTCACAATATACAACGTTGTACACACAACATGAAAAGTGTACTGCCTATGAAACACACACACACACACACACACACACACACACACACACACAGATCCCAAACATGTACTGAATATTGGTCATTTTCAATGATGATACCTGGAATTTAGAAATTAACATATTTATCGAACAATCATTTTAAAAACAGGTCATACAGGCTCACCACAGTTACAGTTGATGAATTGTTCTAATAAAAATTGTATAAATTGGGATATCACAGTAAGAGGCTTAAATTGTACAATGGGAAAAGCATCAGCTAAATGAATAAATGCAAATGTGATATAACTAAGCTATAATACCAAGTTGAATATATTGTGTGTGTGTGTGTGTGTGTGTGTGTGTGTGTGTGTGTGTGGGATACCGGATGAGAGACAAAAGCACAATGAAGATGCAAGATCCTTAGAAACCATACTCTGGTCAAAGGTCCCAAACTGCCCCTTTGTGCTCCAAAGTGCATTTTTCACAGTGGTTGACAGTTCCTTGTCTGTATAGATCAAGACCAACAAAGATGACATTGCTAACTTAAAGGCCAATGGAGGAGCGGCGCCCCCCGAAGTAACCAACCAGCTCAACCAGCTCAGCAGCCGGGTGAGGCTACATCTCTGTTCACCATCCGTCATGTCTAACTTTGTCAAAAGAACAACCTTCCTGGTACTGCAGCTGCCTGCTGTGCACAGTGACAAGGTCCACCTGTCCTCCAAAGCAGGAAAATGCCTTTAAGCTTTGAGTGAGAAGACATGAGGATCGTGTTTTGTCACGGGGACCCATCCAACCCATAGGGCATTACTAACGATTTGTGTTTCATTTTGTAAGGTAACAACCCTCGAATCCAAAATCCAGACCATAGAACAGGTAAATATAACAACATAAATCCCTTTGCTGACATAAATGTGCTTTTTAAGGGTGGATTTTTATTATTCGTGCATCAATAATTTAAAATAACCAAAAATAACCAAACTGTGGTGTGCTTACTTGCTAATCTTTGGTTTTGGTTGTCAATACAAATCCCTCCTTTTTGCATCTTGCTTGTTTCTGCATATTATTCTGCATATGTTTCTTTCCCTGAACCCAGCTGTATTTCCAAACTTTTTTGCTCTAAAACCATCATGAAACATCTGAACCAGCTAATAGCCATGTTGACCTGTCTCTGTCTTTCTCGCTAACAATATCTTGTAGACTGTCCAGAGGAAGACCTGTAACAGCAATCCTTGTCAGAATGGAGGCACCTGCCTGAACCTGCTGGATGCCTTCCACTGCATCTGTACACACAACTGGCAGGTGAGATGTTCCACACCAGAGTTTGCATCCTCCAAATTTTATACATCCTAGTCTCCATCTGGTCTTTCCTTAATCCTTTCATCTCCATGAATTCAAAATTGCAATTCAAATTATTCTGTCATTTTGTTTTTTGATACAGCAGCCCACCTAATACAACAGTTTGTACTGCAAAACATATTTATGTTATTAGACTTTTCTTGGGTTTGGGGTGAAGTTTGTTATAGGTTGTTGGATTTAGGAATCAACCACTGCTGGTCACAGCTTTACAGGTAACTGAGCTTTTTGTGAATGTGGTAAACAACTCATAGACATTTAAATAATAATAGTTTGTGATTTTGGTTGCTAATGTGAACTTGGATCTACAAACACATGTGCCACAGCAATTAACAGCATATATATATATACTAAATGTGCAGTAAAGAAGGAGGAGCCCTGAAGAGTAAGGACACTTTGATCGAACCATGAAGCAGTAGCTATGACAATGATGGGTTATCCTGAGTTCAACATTGTAGTTATACGGTTACTTTTCAGGGACCAACCTGCACCACGGATGTCAACGAGTGCCAGATCTATGCAGGAACAATGCAGGGTTGCCAGAATGGAGCCACATGTCTCAACACCCCGGGATCCTTCACGTAAATGACTTTCTTGTGTCCAACTGCAAGTAGATAGGCTTAGTGATCAAACCTACAGGACGCATCAACATATACACCAGCTCTTCTTTTTATGGGACTATATGTCTCTTCATAATTAGATTTGTTAAAAAAAAAAATAAATAAAATTAAAAAAAAAACTGAAAATTCCACATTTAGTTCATAACTCAAACTGCCAATATGCATTAAAGCTTAAATTCTGTTAGGATGCAACAGGAGTTTTGAGGGAGAGTTACTTATTTCTGTGTCTGCTTCTTTCTCCAGTTGCACCTGCTCGCCAGAGTGGTATGGAGAACACTGCACATCGCGCTATGATGACTGCGCACTTGGCAGCCAAGACCAGTGCTCTCATGGTCTCTGCATCGATTCGGACAGGGTCACACCCAACCAGGTGAGCTTGTCACAACGAAAAGCCCTTGGGAGGACAGGGAGCGGAGCAGTAGCGAAGGTGCAAAGTTGGCAGTAGATGAAACTAACCGAGATGATCTTGGGGTCCCTGTGTTTTTGCCTCTCACTCGGACCAACACCGGGTCCACAGCCAAACTACAAGTGCATCTGTGACTCGGGCTGGATGTCGCCCCCTGGGAGCCCAGCCTGCACAGCGGATGTGGATGAGTGCAGCCTTCCCAACAAGCCCTGTTCCACCAATCCTCCTGTGGCCTGCTTCAATACCATGGGCTCCTTCTACTGTGGAGCATGTCCTGCAGGTACGCCTTACCCTCAATGCATCGCTGGGACTGCCTTCAAACCCCCACGGTTGGAGCGTATCGTTGTGCAGGGAAAGGCTTTTTGAAACCACTGTTTGAATTTATTGTCTTTTAAACTCCGTCTCAGTTATGGATGTCATTTCTAACTTTTCACACTCCACCACAAAGAAAGTACTGCAGTATCCATGACTCATTTTTTTTTTACTCTGATAAATATACATACAGTATATACAGTAATCAGGACTGGAAACTGGGAAGGTCCTGGGTTTTAACCCCCCCTTAGTACCTGTAATAAAGGTAGAGTACTTACCATGAAGGAGTAAAATAAGTAAAAATGACCCAGCTATAGAAATGAATCAATGACTGTAAGAAGCCTAGTGTACGAGCAAAATATAGTAAGTTACCAGGGTGTGAGGTTATAAATAATAATTTAATAATTATTATTTTTTACTGTGTCAGTTAAAACACACACAGACTGCTTACCTTGATCAAGGGTACTACAGCATGTTGTAGGATTCAAACCTGGGCCTCCTGCCCCATTTATGTTATAAACAATTTCAATGCTGTGTTGTAACCGCTTAACACAACTTTACTCTTTGCAGCTCCTCATACTGAACTTTTGTGATGTTAACAGGTTCATTACCACTAATGTTGGAATGACCTTTTCTAGAGCTTTCTCTTTATTACAGAATAGAGATTCAGTCCTATTGGGGTTTCTTTTCCAGTCAGTGGAACTGTCTGCCCCATCGTCCCTGGAATGAAAAATTAAATGCATTATATTTGCCAAAAAGATTGATGCAGTAAGGTCACTATGAAGGTCATGGATGTGTGAGACCCCTTGACCTTGTCTGTCTGACTATGTGTGCTCATTCCGGCCCGGCACAGGCTGGCAGGGTAACGGCTATAGCTGCCAGGATGTGGACGAATGTGCTACCAACAATGGCGGCTGTTCTACCTCCCCCATGGTGCAGTGCCTCAACACCATGGGCTCCTTCCACTGCGGGGCCTGTCCTCCAGGTACACACACCTACATATACATGTCGCACAGCATCCTGCACACTTATCCTTAATCAAAGGTACAACAGCAGGAGGTGGGCTTCAAACCAGGCTCCTTCAAATGGAAGCCAACAGCTGTATCTGTGGCACCACCTGCTGCCTTGCTGTGTTTCAGTGACACTCTGGCCTTCAGCCTCTGCTGACACCCAGCTTATTGGAACCCATGATGGACACCGATAACTAAGTGATCAGTGTGGCTGATAGCATATGATGATCGTGAGGTGAAATGATGGACTTCAGGCGCTGGTCCCAACAATGTAATGACATTTGACTCATGCAAGTGTCTGACCCTTGTTCGAGTTCAGGCTATGAAGGGGACGGGAGGACATGCACTCAACTCAACCTGTGTGCCACCAACAATGGAGGATGTCATCCTTTGGCTACCTGCTCCGCCCCTCCAGGTACCACCACCCACACACACACACACACACACACACACACACACACACACACACACACATACATTCCCTTTTACAGCTACTGCATGACCAGTGGTGCTTCATAAAAAAGACATTTAAGGTTTTATTACCTGAGAGGACACTCAGCGCATCTCCATCTGCAGTTGAACATCTGATTATAAGCCATAAAAGTCTGTTATTTAAAATATGATCTGTCATCAGTTTTTCCTGCCAGTGCATCTGAGTGCAAACAATAAACCTATAACATTCAGGTGCAAAATACAGCACGGCTACCCAGCAGACTGCATGACTTCTTATGAAACGCCTAAAGTTATAGTCTTATTTAATTTTATTTGTCTCATACTTTACGCCCACAAAAAATTATGATGTTTAGGATAGGCAGAAATTTCAGCTACTCACAGTGATTTACTATTTATAAAGCAGGTAAATTTAGGGCTAAGTTACTTGCTCAGAGGTAGTACAGCAGGAGGGGAATTCAAAACCAGAGCCTCTGACTGCAGAGCAGCAGCAATAACAATGACATCAAAAATTTTAGGATCTTTCAGCTTAGGAACCTTTCCACAATATTTCTATGTATTCATTAATGTTAACATTATTGTATTTTACAAAAATTATGTATTTCATTTTTTTCACTATCAAACTCCCCCCATAACCCACCCTCCAGGAAGCACAATCCCCATTTGCACGTGCCCCCCGGGGTACACTGGGAATGGCTATGGCCCCAGCGGTTGCACCCAGACCTCTGACATCTGCCAGACCAACAACCCCTGCATCCATGGGCAGTGTGTGGTAGGTTCAAGTTGCTCCTGCCGAGTCGCAAATGCACATCATTGGCCTCACGTGGAGCCATATTATATCAGCAGATGATTTTACCCTGAACAATGTAAAAAATGGACAGTTGGGTAAAAAGTATAAAACCACATGGTAGTTCAGTGAGGGAACATCAGAAAACAGCATAAGCACTGTCACAGGTGTTGACTTGGCTGAGCCTCATGAGGTTTTGCTTCCTCTCGAACCCTCAGCCACAGGGTTACTACATCAATAGCCCTCACCATTAAGAGTGAAATATCACCCTGTTTTGGTGAGGTTTGCTAGAGGGAAATTCTCCTTGGCAGCCCTTCAATTCCCCTCATGCACAGTCACCACTATGCAGCCAATAGATTCTGGAAAGATCTTTTAATATATTTACCATATTTAAATACTCTGGTAAAATATACTATTTTGCTAATTTACTATAAACATCTAATACTTTTGTCAAAATTGATTTTAGGTTTTTACACTAAGCCACTTACACTGAGTACCTACTTATACAGCAGTGTAATTTTTACTCTCTGAAGTCAGCCCAAGTATTTTGACCAAGGGTAGCATACATTCAAACCCAAGATTATAGCACAGATTTGAACCCAGCACCCAATAAGGTTGCATTGTTAACTGCTGCACTGCATATCTGGACCAGGGTTGATCGCTTTACACTACAAAAAAAAATTATAAGAAACACATAGTTCAACTGTAACTTTATGACAGCCATTAAAGTCTGACAGACTTTTGCCTTTTTTTATGGCTATTGTGCCATAAACTCTCGCAAATTCCATGTTTTTATCATTTGTAAAATTTGCTGTATCAGATTTGATATGCACAGTCCATATTTAAATGCTCAGGCTTTGTTGGGCGTTACTTTAAATCACAGTTTTGTGCTTTGAATCTCCTAAGGGGACAGAGTGACTCAAATTTTAAAATTATTATTATTATTATTATTATTATTATTATTATTATTATTATTATTATTATTATTATAGTTGTTGTTGTCACAAGATATAAATATAATGGATGTGATGTCATGGGATGGGATGTGATGCAACTGTGGGTGTTTTGTCCCCAGAGCACCATCACTGGCTACATCTGCAGGTGTGATGCTGGCTGGTCGGGCACAAACTGCGAGCAGAACGTGAATGAGTGCGCCAGCAACCCCTGTCAGAACGGGGGCACCTGCACGGATGCGGTCAACGGATACACCTGCACCTGCACGAGCCAATGGACCGGTCCCCACTGTGAAACTGCACAGCAAGGTGCAGCTGTGTGTGCCAGTGTGTGTTTGTGTGTGTGTGTGTGAGTGTGTACCTGAGTCCGTATGCATGCAGATGCTCACAGTGGATCTGTTGCCGTCCTCTTCAGCGTGTGGTGGATACCTGATTGGCCCGGCGGGCACCTTCAGCTACCCCAACACCCCAGGCAGTGACCAGTATGATCACATGGTCAGCTGTGCTTGGGTCATCCGGGTCAACGAAAACAAGGTTAGTTGCGAGATTCTTAAGCTCATGTGGGTTTAGCTCAGAAAAAAGATGAATTACCAAGTTTACCTCCAGGCTTGTAAAAACCCTTGTAGATATGGTCCTCAGGACCGTGAGCTGAGGTGTGCCACCTTATCCTTGTTGTTGGTCACATGACTCATTTGCTACGCCACTATGTCTCCTCTTTCAGATTGTTCGCATTACCTTTCCACACTTCGACCTGGAGCAGAGCACCGACTGCAGCTACGACTTCTTGCAGATCCATGATGGCGATAGTGTTGGTGCTTACATGCTGGGCCGCTACTGCGGCAGCTCGGTCCCTTCAGAGCTCCTCAGCTCTCACAGCACCATGTACTTCTGGTTCCGCTCAGATCACTCCATCAATGCGGGGGGATTCACTGTGGCCTGGCAGGAGCAAACACCAGGTACCCTCATGCAGGCAAAATTCCCAAATCAAACAAAATTATCCGCTTTTATATACTGTATGTTTCTGTATATGTGGAAATGTGTTGGAGCAGTGGGGTACGCTGGCCCTTCTCAGCTCCTTGTCTGCTTGCCTGATGTGGGGGTCAAGTCTGGCTCAGGGGTATGTGTGGAGTTTGCAGGTTCTCCTCTGTGTCTGCACCCCTCTGAGGAAAAAAAATAAGCTGAAAGAAGGCAATGGCAAACCACTTCTGTTCCTTCATGCTTTGAAAAGCATGGCAGTGGTCACCTAGGAGTCAGACATGACTTAATGGCACTTTCCAACTCTGTTTATATGTGGGCTCCAGACCCTTTCCCCTGTGGGTGGTATCTTTTCTCAGACTTGGGCTTCCTAAAATAATTATTATCATATCATATCATATCATATCATATCATATCATATCATAGCATAGCATAGCATAGCTTAAACTCTGAATATGAAATTTAATGTACACTTTCCCTAATTTGTTCCTGAAAGTAAGTTGAATGTTGGAAGCCAGATAATGAAATGTATTATTATTATTATTATTATTATTATTATTATTATTATTGTTGTTGTTGTTGTTGTTGTTGTTGTTGTTGTTGTTGTTGTTTGCTATTTCTTAATGGAGAAAATGGGTGGAGTACAGTGCATCTCGCATGCCACCTGGCACAGTTTTCTGCTGTAGTCTCTATGGCACTGGCCCAAATGTCACAGACTGGAGACATAAACTTCTGCACTGATAAACAACGCACAATGTTAATCATCTGTTAATAATCATAACAAACTGGAAGGAGGAAGGAGACAGAATAATGGGTGGATGAGTATATGTACTGTATATAGAGAATAGGGGAATTAGTCACCTTCTTCTTTGTGTGTATGCATGTGTGATCTTCTCACCCAGAATGTGGAGGATCCCTTACTGAGACATACGGCTCCATCAACTCCCCTGGTTACCCCGGCAACTACCCTCCAAACCGTGACTGCTACTGGACCGTAAACGTGAACCCAGGACTTATCGTAACCTTCGCCTTTGGAATGCTGAGCCTAGAGCATCACCCTGGCTGTAATTATGACTTCCTGGAGGTGAGGCCTGGTTCAGAGTAGCTCTGTCCGTCACAGATTCAAGTCAGCTATCCACTCTTTTTCCAAGGTGTGGGCCAGTCGTGGTGCAACATACAATAAACAGTTTGTCACTGAATGTGTTCAATTAAGCATTGTTGACCCCCTTCCTGCCTCCTAGTTCCGGGATGGGCTGCTGCCTGAGGACCCGGTTCTACAGAGATACTGCAGCACATCCTCCCCTCCCCCGCTGGTAACCACCGGCCCATCAGCCTGGATCCACTTCCACTCGGACTTCAACACCAACGACCGCGGCTTCCACATCACCTACACGACGTCGCCATGTGAGTCCATTGTGCAACGATTAGATCTCATGGATGACCTACATGGGACGTTGTTCTCGCTGGGCTTCTTCACCTTTCAGTCCAAGTCTTTGGCTTACAGAGCTATTACATCAGTGCAGAACTGTTCCTAAAATGTAAAGGGAGCCAATTTATTTGGCTGATACTTGTCAACTCCATGAAATCAAGATGTTTAATTACAGGGAAAGAAATGTTTAAATGTAAAAAATATTTATACTTATTTATTTAGCAGATATTTTTAACCTTAAGTGATAGTAGGTTTTATAGTAGCAGCTACTACAGACACAAGAGTTGTGCATATGGAGTTCTTTGGCTATACCAGGAGGAGTCCTGTGTGTACTATACCATATGGCCACATGTTCAGCTAGAAGCTTCAAAGTGAAAATATATCAAATAAACTATCACACAGGGCCTATAATGAAAATTCTGCTAGGCAACTAAGACTTCATGCTGTTGTCCATGTTTAAATGCCATCCTCTGTGTCTTTTGCTCCCCCCATTTAAACGCAAATGATTGTTCTTTCATTTATGTTAGATGTAATTATATGTTTTTTGAATGGAAAATCGAAATTACTCTAAGAAGAGAATTTAACCTGCTATCAAATAGAATCCCCTTTATATTGGCATGTTTTATTGTTGATAAAATGATTCAGTGTGTCTTTATAAGCCTCAACTAAGATTTGGAAAACATTGAGATTTTCTTCCAGTTCAGTTATAGTGAAATCCATGACACTTTCTTTCTTCCAATTATTGGAAACGGGTGATAAAATCAAACTAAGAGACTTGTATTATAGTTATCGTGCCGTCTTTGGGCATACTGTGAAGCCTCCGCAGTTAGATTCAGTGTAGTACAAGACAGACAAGTGCTAGGAAGAGAACCAAAACTCTACTGCTGAGGCATTGAATAAACATGTAGAGCATTAGCAATCTTGCTGGGTAAATGGATTACCAGTAATTCAATGGATAAAATTTGACGGACAATCTGCTCTTTTCTCCTCCAACAAGCGGACCCTGGCTGTGGGGGAACCTACACAAACAGTGAGGGTATCATCATCTCACCCAACTGGCCCAACAACTACGCTCACAATCGCCAGTGCATCTACATCCTGCGCCAACCACCCAATGATCTTGTCAATCTCAACTTCACCCATATGGACCTGGAAGTCCACAGTGGCTGCACCTTTGACTTTGTGGAGGTTAGTCTGATCACTTTTGTCCTCACCCTTTCAATAGAGACAGTTGTCCTTCAACCAGCGTAGAGCTACTGAAAATGAGCTGTTTCACATTTTACCTAAAATGCTGAGATAAATTTGCACCTACACAGTAAAACAGGCCTTCCATATAATGTGATGTTGCAAGATTATGCCTGAAACTCTTCTTTGTGCTATCCCCCAGGTACGAGATGGGTTGGCGGAGACAGCCCCATTGGTGGGGAAGTACTGTGGCTCCACCTTACCGGCCCCCATAACCTCCACCTCCAATGGGCTCTGGATCCGCTTTAAGTCTGACACTTCTGTCAGTAAGGCTGGCTTCCGGGCAGCCTACCAAGTTGGTGAGAACCCATGTCAGAAATATATTGCACTGGTATGAACTGCCACACCACAGTGCCCCAGTGTACTGCACCATGGAACACCACAACACCACATGTTATATCCCATGGAATAACAAGTCCCATTATGGCCCTCAACAACCTTCTAGATCACCTCACTACAGTTGACCGCTCTATAGTATACTACTCAATGACAGACAAACATATCATGGTGAGGGACAAATCACAACAGACCAACTCTTGCACCATGGTGGACTACAACACTCCATTACTGCGAACAGGACGCCACGGTCCTTGAGCTAAGGTTTATTAGGGGAAAATCTTCTAATGGTAGTTTTGTTTGAGTTCTACTGCTGTGGGTCTCAGCTGCCTCTGTGACCAATCCTACTTTAGAAGGGTCACATCATCAAATCTAAATATGGTTGTATGAACTCATGCACCATAAAACTATAGAAAGCAGGTCATTATTTTTCAAACTCTAGTCCTAAGTATTGTTTCTGAGAACATGACCTTAACCTGATGAGCTGATGAAGGAAATATCTAAGGATCACCAAAGCAGCTGACACTCCTTAAAATAATGTTAATAACACCCTTGTTTCTATGCTTAAACCCATCTCCCACAGCTTGCGGTGGGACTCTCTCAGGGTCAGGCCAGATTCGCACCCCATACCACCCGAACTCATACCCACATGAGAAGATATGTGAGTGGGTGATCAACCAGCCACAGGGCTACGTGGTCACGCTTGCCTTCATCTCCTTTGACATTGAGAACAGCTCCACCTGCTCCTTTGACCATGTGGAGGTAACAATTTCACCCAGAGGATTTGGATGATAAGTGTTATCAAATGAGGTATGACCTGATATCCTACTGCCTGCAGGTTAGGGATGGGTCTACTGCAAGCTCACCCTTGATAGGGCGATACTGTGGCTCCCAGATGCCATCCATGCTCCAGTCTACGCAGCGGTCCATGTACATCAAGTTTAGTACCGACGCATCAGTCAGCAACCATGGTTTTACTGCAGAATACACCTCTGCTGAGGAAGGTAGAGGTCAATGAGATGATTTAACCAATGGCAAAGTAAACCTACTTTTTGCATTCCCCTGACAATCATGATGTTAGGATTCTTGGTCTAAAAGTTCAGATACTAAAATCTTGCTCTCAGAACCTACAGTATGTGTTGTTGGGTTTGAGTATATGATGTGCCATCTTAGAACAAATGTGAACAATGCCCTCCTCCAGGCTGTGGAGCAACCCTCAATAACTCTTCCGGCACCATAACCAGCCCTGGACATCCCACCAACTACCCACATGGAGCCAACTGCACCTGGTTCATTTCCATCCCCCCAGGAAACATCATCCGACTTACTTTTACATCCTTTAACCTTGAGTATCACTTTAACTGTCTTTACGACTACGTGGAGGTATATGACAACGGCACAGTCGAGACAGGGACCAAACTTGGCAGGTGATCACCAAGTGCTTTTAATGCAGTGATCTTCCAACTTTTTACGGAATCAGGTTTGAAGCTTAAGAAGCATATATTTTGTTATGTGCAAACAACTTTTGTAGAACTGTGGCAGGTGATTATGTAGGACTTTCATATTTGGTTTGAGAAATACTTTTATTTCACTGACTATCAGCTTGTTCCTATTTTGCATGAATAAACACCTGTCCTCCTGCTGATCTGTCACTGACAGGTACTGCGGTCACTCTGTCCCACCATCGCTGACCAGCATGGACAACCTGATGACCATCCTTTTCGTCTCTGATAAAAGCATGGCCACTGAGGGTTTCTCTGCAAACTATGTCTCCATCAACGCCACCACCGGTACTGTTTCTGCAAAAAACCCAGTCACCTTTGATCAAACCATAAGACTTTGACTTCTTTTACCTTGGCTTGCCATGTTCTTGCTTTCTTCCACACCCAGCAGTACTGTTATGGAAGTCAAGCAGGCTTAACAACATTTCAGTATTACTCTATTCTTCACCTTCTGTAACACCTGCATAAAACTCTGTTTTTAATTTTCATCCTGAAGGCCTCATATGATTTTTTTTCCTTCAAAGGGATGTTTTGTGAAGTTTTAGTTGTCAGTTTTAGCAAAAGGAAGTGGGTGGATAGAGGAGAAAAGTGTAAAGGTCTGCAGAGCTCCTGTCCTTCCATCTTGTCCTGTCCTGAGGCTTCCCAAGAATGCCTGAGTTACCAGAAAGTTAAAAACAAGGACTTTACCCAGCACAGTGTTCCAAATTATTTTCTGACTGTTTTTCTAAGGTATTTATAGCATGAACAGCTTTGGGCCCTTGCCTAGAAGATTTGTAGAGCCATCTGAGTTAAAGAGGGTAGCCAGGGGGTTGGAGAACATAGATTTTAGAACTGCAACAAATCCTCCAGACAACATTTTTAAGCAAAATAATGTAACGTAACACCACCTCTTTCTACTTTCATGTCTTTCTCGCAGACTGCAGTGAGGTCTTCACGTCCCCTACGGGGGTTCTGAGCTCTCCAAACTATCCCAGCTACTACCCCCTCAACCGGGAATGTGTATATCGGATCATTGTTGGCATCAACATGCAGATCATGCTCAACTTCACCAACTTTGAGCTGGAGGGCCCCTACCCTAGCTGTATCTTTGACTATGTGGAGATTAGGTAACAGCATAATTCCCTGCCCTGTATGGGTCTTTTTTTCCATCTTTTCAGGTCTGTTATCAGGTCTGGTACCGTGACATCATTCTACTCCCATGAGTGTAAAAGTAGACAAACATACAAAAGAAATGTTCTCCTGTGTCATCTGGTTAATTCAATAAGTCTTAATGAGTAATAGATGCTTTAGCTGACCTTCCCGGTGTCTCCAAGTTGCTGGCTACAGACAGTTGTGGTTCCCCAAACTGCAAAGCCATCTTCTCCTCATCATGCATGGGTCAATGTGGAAAAGGGCTAATGGGTAACATTTTGAAGGACAAAGAGTAAGCAGGGAAATAAAAGAGCACATGATGATGATGATGATGATGATGATGGTTTAACATAGTCTCCCCATGCACCCAGAATTCTGGTAGTAGTCTTAGTATGACTGAAGGACTCAACCAGTCCACCACTTCAGTGTATAGTTTGACCATGATGATCACACAGTCAGTCATTTGCCCTCTCATAGCTGTGAAAGTTCCAGTGATTTCATCTGCTCACCCCCTCCAGAGATGGTGGCTTTGAAACCTCTCCTCTCATCGGCAAGTACTGTGATTCCCAGAAACCTCCCCTGCTGGTCTCCCACAGCAACAGGCTGTGGATCAAGTTCCGCTCAGACTCCATTAACACCTTCAAGGGATTTACAGCACACTGGGATGGAACGCTGACAGGTGTGTGTTGAGTAGAAGGAGTGATGAGGCAGAGTCTTGTTCTGCGCATATACATGTTCCAAAACCATTTGAATTAGATAGAATATAAACACCTGACCACCGTCTGGAACACTGGAAAGTTGTCTTTCAGCAAGCAGAAAGTCTTACTTTGCTGTCCAGAACATAAGTCACATATGAAGAATTTTGGGCAGAGTACTTAGCTTAAGGGGACATCAGTCAGTGTCTTACTGCAGCTTGGCAGAGTACCTTTAAGGGTTATCATTTCATGATGTCAGCTCCTCTACCTGCCCACCAGAGAGGAAAATTTTTATTCTTTGAGGAAATCCACCTCATTTAGATTCATTCGGCAATGAATAAATCGCAGCAGTCACAATGTTGGACCCTTGAGGTTTGAAGTTAATATTCAGTATATAAATTGATAAACATTAAATAATTCTGGATGAATGCAAGTTACCAAAGGGTGGCCCATAAATGGGTCTCTTACCAACCTCCTCTGATTTTGCCACTCTGTTTTTAAAGGCTGTGGAGGAACCCTGACCACCAGTACAGGCAGCTTCTCCTCCCCCAACTACCCCCTGCCCTACCACCCCAACTCTGAATGCTACTGGCACATCAGAGCCACAGGCGGCAGCCGCATCATCTTGGAGTTCGGGGACTTTGACCTGGAGAGCAGCTACAATTGCAATTACGACTACCTGGCTGTGAGTCCTTCACAAGGAGCTCGGTAACACAGTAATGCACCACAAGTGGCTCGGGTCACCAGCAATTATTATCATGGAAATAAAGGTTAATGTGTGAGAAATTTTATTTATATCTTGACATTCTGTTCGGGAGACTTTTTATTTGTTAGGTGAGGGAAGCTGGAGAGCAATATACTAACCCTTCCATTTGCATTTTCATTTTAACATTTTTTTTTTAAATAACAAAAGAATGCAACTGACCTGGATAACAAAAAAAAAAAAAAACAAAAAAAAACATAGAGAGAAAGAAATAATATAAATACATACTGTACATGCAAATAGATGCAGCATAGGGGCTACAGTTTCCTTCAAGCATTGTTCGGGATCCCGAAAAATGACCAAGTTTTCTACAGAATTATTTGAGTCAACAGCTTACTTTGAGTGGGAACATCTGATATGGACCGCAGCAATAAAATACATTTCTATGCCACGTATATATAAATATCAACATACAGCACAGTTTGGTTTGTGGGTTAACAGGTATGGATCCTGTGTTTCTGATAGATACCATTAACCAACTCTGTCTATAATTGTTGCTGTCATCTCCTGTAAGGCTGTCCGGAAACAACACAGCAACATGTGTCAGTATGTGTTTGAATAGAGATACAGTTATGACATCCTCCACCCCCAGGTGTATGATGGGAACAGCACTACTGCCGCTCCCCTGGCACAGCTGTGTGGCTCCACCCTTCCCACCACCATCAACTCCAGCAGGGAGGACCTGTTTATCAAACTGCGCACTGACTACAATATCAACATGGGGGGCTTCCTGGCCTCGTACACACAGCGTAAGCACCCCACATGCCCACTCTTTTCTGCCTTACTTGTGTCAGTGTTTGTGTGGGGAGGGGGCTCAGTCAGTGATCGATGAGGTCAACAGATAAAAAATAAGAAATTTCTTTCTTCTTTGCAGAATGCCAGGGAATATTCATAGTCAACCAGAGCCAAGGTGTTCTGGAAAGTCCTGATTTCCCAAACAGTTACCCCCACCTGGCCCAGTGTAACTGGACCATTAAAGCTACCATGGGCAACACCATCAACTACACCTTCACAGCCTTTGATCTGGAAAGCACATCCAACTTGTGCATCTTTGACTACATCAAGGTGAGCAGTCTGGCCAGTCGTCTAAAGGTCAAACGTCAAGAAGTGAATCAAAGGTAGGTCTCCGGATGGAGAACCATCATGAATTTTTTAAGCTGACCTTTTGTTTTGTGCTAAAATGCAGAAAAGTGAAGATAGTGAGTTGTCATTTTGTAGTTTGTGGGATTCAGTTTAAAAAAAGCTGAATCCCACATAGTCAACCAGAATGGTCCCTGACCTAAGAAAAAATATAGGAAACACGTCTTCAGGAAGTTCTGGCACCATCCATGGCAACAATTCATTATTCAGTGCGCAGACGTCCCACAGGAGACTACAGCATCACACCTTTGTGGGAAAAAAAATCACAGTTCAGCGTTCCATCTGCAGAGTCACACATCTGTGTATGAATTCACAACAGTGAAGTTTCTCTTAAAAATTTATTCATCGCAGCAACATTCTTTATAAATCAGAGTGACAGGTGAGTTTGCCAGACTAAAATAAGTTACTGCATTACGTGGGAAACAAAACTCCTGAAGATGGAACTGCAATGAAGACATCTTTCTCGTGACAATATAAATAAATCCTGCTTATTGTTACTGTGGGCAAAGGAGACCACAAGCTGTAATATCACACTTTTGCACCATTTGTGAATTTATAGCCTTAAAAATACAAATCAGGATAGAGTTCCCTGCCTCAAAACCGACAGGAAACGAAGGTACATGTCACCAGCGTGGTGATGTCATGTGGATTTGGATCGCCATGGTTACAGCAGGGGCAATAAAAAACAAGGGTTTACTGTCCAAGGTTTTGCCAAGGTTCCATGACTCTGTTGTGCTGAAATTGCAAGAGTACTTTTAATGTTTTAAACAGGTTCAGTTCCTTGTTGAAGTATTCAAACATAAACCCCATCTGGAACTCATATTTATAAACTGTTAACTGCAAAGTGTCCTACAAAAACATCAATTGCATAACTGTGATACAGGAGGTGGCATAGTTTTAGTTCCCTTAATAATCAAAGTAGCAAGGTTTGAATCCCACTCAACATATAGCACCTTTCATTGAGGTACTTTCCCTGGACTGATATGGTAAAAATTACCTTGCTGTATAAATGGGAAAATCAGTGAGAAAAAAGTGGCTGAGCATGAAAATATTTTCAGTGGCCCTGCCATAGGCTTTCAAATGTTTCATACTCACAAATACTGTCAAACCCCACAACCTCCAGGACTTGAAAGTTACTTAATTCTGATGGATGGATTGGTTTCCTTTCAGCTGTACGATGGACCCAATGAACAGGCACCTCTGATTGGTGCTTTCTGCGGGAACACAGCCCCTCCACCCGGATCCACCACCGGCACGTCTTTGCACGTGGTCTTCCAGTCCGATTTCTCCATCGCTCACACGGGCTTCCGAATGCTTTGGTACCAAAATGGTAAGAAGTTTGATGCTGTGGAGTCCAGTGGTAGTGGAGTCCAAGGTAATTTCCAGCATGGCTTCTCTGACATTGGAAATCCAGATGTGGCCAAATGTT
The DNA here is from genome assembly GCA_018136845.1 of Heterotis niloticus. Classification (NCBI taxonomy): domain Eukaryota; kingdom Metazoa; phylum Chordata; class Actinopteri; order Osteoglossiformes; family Osteoglossidae; genus Heterotis; species Heterotis niloticus. The sequence continues at coordinate 3,810,440 of CM030894.1, forward strand.
CCACTGGCTGAGATTCACAGCCTGCCTTTGTGCTCTTTCCCGTTTTCCTCTGGCCCCTGAGAACGAGAAAGGAGCTTGACATGATTCTGTGGTCACAGTTTGCCGTTTGTGACAAGGAGCCTTGTGACATATAGGTTCACACTGGAAGCAGAGCTTCAGTCAGATGCCGCACACCTGCCTCTGGAATAAAAAGGGCAACAGGTGGCATAGCATTTAGAGCCTTCAACTTACAGTCAAAAGACCTGGGTTTGAACCCGCTTCCTGCTGTACTACCCTTGATCAAGGTACTCAGGTTGAATTGGAGCAATAAAAGTTACTTTCCTGTATAAATGGGTAAATCTCTCTAAAATTGAATAGCAGTTGGCAGCAGCGGGTGCAGGTGTTAAAGCCGTCAAATAGCAATAGGAAAGTTCTGGGTTCAAAGCCCCCCCCCAGCAGTTTTTCCAAATATCTTTGCATCTTATTTGCATATGAAACACCAGTTTAGCATGTATGAAGTGAGGTAAAGTAGGGAGGTAAGGCTTGAGGCCCTCAAGGACCAAGGCTGGAACATCAAGCTTAAATTGTATGCTTCTGAAAGAGTGAATGACCCCATGCCAAAGTATTCAGGAAAGAAAAGCACTTCACTTGAGAACCGGTGATGTCACCCTCGCTTATGTCGTCATGGTTACGAGCAGGGCATTGAATAACAGTCCATACTTTTTGAAGGGTACATCCAGGGCCGCCTGCTGAAGTGGTGTTTCGTGCCCAAATAAATACAAGAGTCATCCAAAAAGATATTTTCTACTATGGGAAAATAAGCCTGGGGGAAGCAATATGATTTATTCCAGAGTTACTATGATTTTACAGTGTTATTCCACTTTGAATAATTTTAAAAACCTCTCAACAAACATTTTCTCTGTGTATGTTATAATTTATTCAAAGGAGCCACAACCTTTACAGGTTATAAATGGAAATCCTCTGCCCCTTCAGCTGTAGTATTCTGCAGCAAAACAGTTACTCAGTTAATGTGGTAAACAATTCCCTTGCTGTATAAATGGGTAAATCAGTATATGGAGTGTGAAAGTTTAGCACTAAGTCATTTTGGAGTGAGATAAATAATGCAGAGCAAGGGGAACTTGAACCCATCTCCTGTGGCAGCAAGTCACCAGCTGTTATTACTATGCCACCCGCTGTCCTATTGTGTGTAGTTAATCTGCACTCAGTTGCACAGAGGTTTATGGTCATCTTTATTGAAGTTCCACTGCTCTTACTGGGATTGTATCCTACAACCTTTTCTGGAAAGAAGTTGAGTTCTACTGCTAAGCTGCTGTCCTAGGGGAAGCAAACTTTAGTCTCCTTATTTCCATGATTTTCAGAGAGGGACATGATGGGGATATTACTGCTCCCTCCATGGTGATGGAGAAGAATCCCGGCACTGTTCCCCCTTTTTATTGACACTGTAAAATATCCGGCACTGAACCTGCACCCTTTCTGCAGCTTTTTAACTCCAGATCTGGTGCTTTCAGCTCTTTAGATCTTTTCAGGAAAGCTGGTGGTAAAACACAGCGGCCCCCAACAAAGGGCAGGGGGGGGTCTTATGTAACTGTCAGCTAGCGGTGCATTTTTACACCATGTCGTCAGAGCTGTTAGCAGTGTGCCTGCAATGCCGTGTGTGTGTGTGTGTGTGTGTGTGTGTGTGTGTGTGTGTGTGTGTGTAAGGGAGATGATGTTTTCTTTCCCATAGTGTGGACCCAGGGTCAAGTAGGAAACTCCCACTCTCTTTCCCCTGAAGAGACAGATTTAAATCCGGCACCCTATGGGGGGTCATACCCTTTCATGGGGGAGCCAGGCATATATGGGGACTGAAGAAATGTCTCCTCTGACAAGCAGAAAGTTTATGGCTGTCTACAATTTCTTCTCAGCAATGACCTCATTGTGTCTAAAAGCACATCAGCCTACTTGCATTTCCTCATGGATCCTGACTACACGGTTTCTTCCGTCTTGTCCTCTATTTCCTTTACTTTATCCCCCTTTAAATGCTCACCAACAGTGCTGTTGAAGAATTTTATTACTGGATGAGAAACAACAAACCAAACCATTCTAGTTTTAATCTTTAATTATGCAGCACAACCAGGACTTTAGCACAGTTTACACCCATGCATGGACAATATATATGGAGACTCAACTTCTTCTGGTCACTAAAGCCCTTATATAATGTTCTTCCAGAGTGGTAATGACCTGAAATGTATTGATCAGTCTATCTATCTATCTATCTATCTATCTATCTATCTATCTTGCCACTTGGATATTTAATTGTTTGATTTGGCTAGTACTGGTAGTTTGGCCCTCACAATTTATTTTCTCTTTCTTGAACAGTCAGGAGGAATTTATATCTGTTTATTTACTGATCAGTGGTGCTACTCCACCCCATGTGTTGCAGGATACAGTGTGTACAGGTCGCCCAGGAGGCACAGGTTTGACTTTGCATGGCCACATATGAAATACCATGAATTCATCATGCTTCTAAGTAGGAAGAAACCAGCACTTGATATGACTTTGTGTCATCCCCCCTGCAGGCTGTGGCGGGGACCTCTTTGGACCCAGCGGTTCTTTCAACAGCCCTGGTTATCCGAACCAATACCCCGAAAACCGCGAATGCATCTGGTACATCCAGACCATCCCTGGCAGCAGCATCCAGATCACCATCCATGAATTTGATGTGGAGTACCATCCAAACTGCAACTATGATCTGCTGGAGGTGGGTCAGAGCCTCTCTTCACAGTCCCCCTCCCACAGTCATTAACTAGTGAAGTCCCAGCACCCCCACTTCAGCTGCAGAATGAATGCAGGGGATCTCCAGCATGCCACCTCCTCCACACTAATATGTAACCTGATGAACAACCATGGTGTTCATGCACAAACTGTGAGACCGGACCAGGGATGGGATGGTTTGAACCGATAGGGACTTTTGTCTTTGAGAATTTAAGGCGAGAATTTAAGCACCTTAACCACACAACCACCCTGTCCTACAGTTTGGTCTTTGTTGCAAGTAAATTGCAAACCAAGTTTTTAGATAATCTCACGCTGCTGTACATTTGTACCCCAGACTCTGAAAGCAAGGCAGGGTCTGGACCCTATAGGCATGTTTTTGTTGCATTACAGTAAGAGCCCTGTAATATCACTATAAGTCGGGACAGCTTGCTATAAAACCGTAAACTGCTTAAGTAGAGGACAGCAGGTGGTGAAGTGCTAAGAGCTGTTAGCTTTCACACAAAAAAAACAGGGTTTGATTCCCCCTCCTGCTGTAATACATATAATTTTGCTGTTTACCCTGTAGTTGCATAGTAATGTTTACCCTGCTGTTTAAGTATGTGAAGCTCAGTTGCTATGGAGAAAATAAGTGAACATTATGAGCGCTGATGTTTGTATTTATGTTTTACTGAGTGTTTATACTTCTAAACTCTGTGTGTGTGTGTGTGTGTGTGTGTGTGTGTGTGTGTGTGTGTGTGTGTGTGTGTGTGTGTGTGTGTGTGTCTCCTCAGTGACCACGCACACCCACATTCTTTGCTGATGGTCATGTTGTTGGAATGCTGACTTTCACTGAAAACTGAATGGGACCACTGGGGCAGAAAGAGCTCTCCGTCATGTTCTAAGATGGGGATTTGTCCTCGACCCTGCCTGAACACACGCACGCACGCACGCACGCGCGCACACACACACCTTCCTGTTCCCTCTTTTCCTCTGGCTGGTGAGGAGGGGCTAGTACACTGCCACACCAAAGCCTTCCAGAATGTTCACTTCCTACATCAGAGCAGGGGGGTTTAATGTTACTTTTTCACCATGGAAACGGACAGACATTACGGACAAACAAGTACACAGGCACCTGACAAAAATCACCATTTCAGGTTTGGATCCTGCTTGGTCTGAGTGGAGTTTTCATGTTCTCCCCGTGTCTGTGTGGGTTTCCTCCACATGCTCTGAAAATGGCCCATAGTGTGCAAATAAATGAGTGTGTGTGATTGCCCTGCAATGGACTGCCATCCCATTCAGGTTCTCTCCAAGCTCAGGCCCTTTGCCTCCAGGATAGAGTCTGGACCTCCATGACTGCCCACTAGGCATACAGTTACTGCTGCTGAATGGACAAACATATTTGCCCTGCTGTCACTGAGAGTCTGGTCAAGGCCTGCTAGTGAGACTACCGCGGTAACACTGACCCGGGATCTGCCCCCATCCATCCCTCACAGGTGTACGGCGGCCCTGACCTGTCCGCTCCCCGGCTGGCCCAGCTGTGCACCACACGCCCCCCCAATAACCCTCTGCATGTGTCCAGTACGGGCAACCGGGTCACCGTCCGCTTCAAGTCCGATGCCTATGTGAGTGGCCATGGCTTCAATGCCAGCTGGCAGGAGGTCCCTGGAGGTGGGTTCCAAAAGATTCCATCAACCAAAAGATCCTCCTTTACCTCATCTGACAACATGTCAGCTCATTTTACTCACAGCCATGCTTACTTTCTGCTCTATTGCTCCTAGGCTGTGGTGGTATTGTCACCGCCCCTAATGGTGAGATCCATTCACCCAACTTCCCCAACAACTACCCCAACAATGTGGACTGCTCCTGGGTGATCAACGTAGACGCCAGTCACCGGGTGCTTCTCAACTTCACCGTTCTCGAAGTGGAGTCGCACACCTCCTGCAGCTGGGACTACGTAGCCGTGAGTTGGATATCAACTGTGCCTCATACTCTTCACTTGCCTTCCTTCATCTGCCCCATTTCCACCCACGTGTTGACCTCCCTGACCTTCCCCAGGTCCACGACGGGCCCAGCGAGTCGTCACCTCTCCTTGCACATATGTGCGGCATGTCCTTACCCCCTCCCATAACCTCCACCCAGAACACCATCTATGTGCGCTTCCGGTCCGACATAAGCAATAACCACCGGGGCTTCAGTGCACAGTTCTCTGAAGGTTGGTTTCAGGCTTCTTCTGGAGATGAACCCTTTTTATTTATTCATCTAATGCTGTTTAACTATATGGAAGTTCTCCACATAGATGTGGTTCCAACCCCAGCTGAGTCATAACTCCTTGAAATGTAGTTATCATCTGCGGTTGGGGGTCATCCAGTAAGGCAAAGTTAAGATGCTGCCTGAGGTTTCAGTCCAGGTGCTGATAGAGACCTGTCTGTTGTCTGTGTTTCAGCATGTGGTGCGACAATTGAGAGTGATGATGTCGGTGGAGCTATCGCTTCCCCCCGGTACCCATACAACTACCCAGCCAACCAAAACTGCAGTTGGATCATAAAGGCCAAAGAGCCATGTAAGTAAAGCTACCGCAAGCAATGCAAACAGAAAACAAAGGGATTTAAGCCTTCATACTTTTCCCTTCCTGTATGATGTAGTGTTCATCAGGAGAGTTTTTGTTTTCCCCTCACAGTTACCCACGTGACGCTGTCATTCACCGACTTCAGTGTAGAGAACCACTATGAAAACTGCTCCTCAGACTTCGTGGAGGTGCTAGATGGAGATAACTACTGGGCTCCACCTGTCGGTGGGTTCTCATCTTCATCTCTGAGAGCCTCCATTTCTTAGTCATAAATAACTGGCCTACTTTGTCCCTTGAGATATTGAGAAATGAGGCAGGGAGGATTCTGGGTAGATGGCAGGATGATCCAAAGCAGTACACCTATAGGTTTCCTTTATTATCATTGACGTGATAAGTTATTATCTGACTGAAAGTTCACATTAAAAAGGGGCAGCATTTTTTGACAGACAACAAATTAAAACCACCTGAAAATCATATTAAACAATAACTATTAATTTTTTATCACATAATGCACAAAATTAACATGGCTAATAGATACACTATATGGCCAAAAGTATGTGGACTTCTAATGACTGAGCTGAGCTATTTCAGCTGCACCCACACAGCATACAAACACATTCTAGACAGTTCTGTGCTACCAGCTTTCTGGCCACAGTTTTGGGAGAAGTTCCTTTCCTGCTCTAGCATGACTGCACCCCCACGGACAAAGTGAGCTCCATAAACTCATAGTTTGTTCAGATTGGTATGGAAGAACTTGACTGTCCTGCATAGATCCCTGACCTCAACCCCACTGAACACCTTTGGAATGAACTAGAACGATGACGTTGAACCAGGCCTTCCCGCCCGACTTCAATGGGCACAAATTTTTACAGTCGAGCTTCAAGATCTGTTCATCAGGAGGCCTCCCAGAAAAGTGGGCGCTGTTATAGCGGCAAAGGGAGGAAAAAGCTCCACATTAATTCCCATGGGTTTAGAATAGGAAATTCAGCAAACACATGTGGGTGCAATGCTCAGATGTCCACATACTTTTGGATATGCAATGTATTTCTACACTGAGTGTATATGTTGCTGTTTAGCTCATAGTAGACCTTTCTACATCTCTGCCTTATTCTTTTTCATCCCTGGTTTTTTCCTTCTGACAGGACACTACTGTGGATCCCAGTTGCCCCACCCGCTCACCTCTTTCAGCAACGCATTGGTCGTGAAGTTCATCTCTGATGGCTACTCCTCCGCCAAAGGCTTCCGAGCCACCTACTCAGCCTCCACCTCCAGTGAGTTCTGCATCTGTCTCTCATAGAACATGAATCTATAATGGTAACATTTTACAATGCAGTACTGTAAATAACCTCATGCTCTTCCCTTAAACATTTGAGTTGCATTTTTTTAAATATTATTTTTTCTTTGAATTTTCATAAAGTTTCAGTGTGCTACAGACATGGTTTTCTGCATATGGCTATTAATTAAAATGTGGTAGAACGCTGTAAAATCTACTCAAATTAAATGGGGTTTGAGACCGCCTTTATTCACCTCCTTCCACCAAGTTTACAGCTTGCACCTGGTGTTTCTGAGTGGCAGTAATCGTATTTTATGAAATGAAATCAGTTGACATTAAATAGTATTTTGTGTAAACAAATCATTTTAAATTGAATTTCTGTTCATTTTAATCTTCCTCAACGTTCATAAATTTTTTGAAAAAAATCAACATATTTTTTATGTATTACAGTTTTATCAGAGATTTTCACAAAACCTAATCCATAAATAAATGAAAGGAAGTGCATGATTAACCCTTAGGATTATATCAAAGCTGAAAATGGCCAGAAACTGACAAACATTGCAGGTGCTTCTGGCATGAATACATAAAGCGTCACCATTATTTAGGAAGTTGTGGTCATTCTGTTCATGTTTCACATCATACAAATAGTGAAGAAAGTCTTACAGATTTATTATTATTATTATTATTATTATTATTATTATTATTATTATTATTATTATTTCTGAGATCCTAGGCAGCAAATAATAGAAAGAACTTCTTTTACTGTTTACATCTTTCTAGCAAAGGTGTCTTTAAATGTACAAATTGGGTTATGAACAATTTCCTGTTCCCAGTTTTGTTTGCAACCCAAGAAGCCGTTGAGTTCTGAAATATTTTAGTACATGCAAATGAAACCTACAAGCTACAGAGACATCAAGCTTAACCCACATTGTGAAGAGAACACTGACTTGGTTGTTGTCAAGAGTTTCTGAGACAGAATGGCCCATCCCTTCCACCCTTTACCAATTCTAGCATTTGGGGCCTGGACCAGGTTTAATGCAAGTGGCTAAAGGAAGTATGAGATGGTCTTCCAGTACAATGAAAGTGTACCAATCCATCCAACCTTGAGTTGAAGTCTTCACCAGATTAAGCAAGTGACTGTAGAGTATCTCTGCATGAAAAAATTCTTCAAATCACCTCTGAAGAACAAAATAAACTGTCTTTTTTACCTCCTTTTCCTCTACGCACCTCGGGTTACCTCTGATCTACTATGTCCCGCCTCATTTTCCTCCCAGCCTGCGGTGGGGACCTACACATGGAGTCCGGCGCCTTCAACAGCCCCAACTACCCTGATGCGTACCCTCCAAACATTGAGTGCGTGTGGACGATGACCAGCTCTCCTGGCAACCGTCTGCAACTGTCATTCACGTGAGGATCCGCCTACCTGCACTTTCACCATAGATCCAGGATGAGCATCCAAACCAGAAGGAACAGCATTATCTGATGATCAGTGATGGTAGTCCCAGAGCCTTGCTGAGATTACATTTAATCATAATAAGATCATAATAACCATCCCTCCATACATTTATTGATCCATCCACCAATCTGTTCATCCATCCATGCTGTCACCTCCTGTTTGCAAGTACAGCAAAGTTGAAGCATGCCAGAGTGAAGAGGAAGTGAAGACCTGGACACTGTTTGGGCTGCCATGTTGTATCCCACATGTTGTTTATCCCTTTGTTCAGTGCCTGGTGTCACCTCTTGAGAAAAGCTCTAAATAAAAATAAATTGAAACATACTATTTCCATGGCAACAGAATGTTCCAGCTCCAGGAGAGCAGTGGGTGCAATAACGACTTCTTGGAGGTGCGAGAGGGTAACTCCACAGGCTCGCTGGTGGACCGGTTTTGCGGCAGCTCCCTCCCATCCAACTATACCTCACTCATCGGACACGTGCTGTGGATCAAGTTTGTCTCCGACTCCTCCATGAGTGGAGCTGGTTTCAGGGCCGTCTTCTCTCATCGTGAGTACCGACTACTGAACTTTGGTTGTTCTGAGTACCACGTGGTGCAGTTCTCTCACTGAATACTGAGCCTGAGTGCTGATGTTTTCCTGCTGTGAGTACGGAGTAGTGAAAACCTCCCACTGAGAATGTACACCTTTGTACGCTGCGAGTACTTAGTACTGGCTCACATACTGGCATTATCTTGTCGAGAGTATTGACTGGCTCACATTGTAAGTACTGACTCCTGGTATTTCCCTTCCAAGAGCGTTGATCTTTTTGCACTGTGAGTACTGAGCAAGGAAACTTTCCCAATGAGACTGTTTGCTGTTCCATTTGTGATTACTGACCTGCTTCAACTCTGGATACTGAGTACTGGCATTTTTTAACTGAACGCTGCCCCAGTGTGAGTATCTGAGTACTCTGGGTGTATTTTTATTGAGAGAACACTTTTTTCCCTGCATTTGTTACCTACTGAAAGCTCAATGACTGTGGTCTCTGTATGGATTGAAGCTTATGTGTGATCTATGTCACAGTAATTTTTACCGTGAGTACTGACGCAACCATCATTTTTATGTACTGATCCATAACCAGCTACTGAGCCCCGAGAACCAATGAAATGCCTCCTTGCTGTATGAAAGGTTTCATTCACTTGTGCCCCCCCACCCCACAGTGTATGGGAATGAAATCACGGGCACTGAGGGCCAGATCGCCTCCCCGCTATGGCCCAGGTTCTACCCTCACAATGCTGACTACCGTTGGACCATCACTGTTGCCGCGGGATACTACATCAAGGTCCGCTTCCTGGACATAGACATTGAGGACCTGGCCAACTGTTACTATGACCAGCTCAAGGTTGGTACAACCAGGTTCTTGCTTAGAGCCTGCTGGCTCATCGGCTAGCAACCTTTCTACCACAGTTGTTCAGGAAAGTTCCACACAGAGAAGAAGGATGGCATTGGATGCAGGTGCCCAGTTTATTCAACCATCTGAACACTGGAATAATTGGACACTCCAAAGTACCACAATGTTAACTTTTGAAATATACATTTCAGAATTTTATTTTAAAAAAATTAACAAGAGGTCAGTAAACTGGAAAACTGTAAAAAAAAAAAAAAAAAAAAAAAAAAAAGCTTAAATATTTTAATAGTTGAAATGCCCAGCTATCAGTGCATAATGTAAAAATGTTTAACAGGGGATGTAGCATTTTAAGAAACATCTGTATTTTTCTGTTATGTTAGAATACCAGTCAAAATTAAAGTTTATTTTTAGTATTTTTAGTTTTTCAAGAAATTTACAAGCATAGAACTGAAAAAGGCACAATTAGTCAGCTAATAGCTATTAATAAGCAGCACAGAAGAAGATGCTTTGCATGGTGGTGTTCAAAGAAATTGTACTTCAAAAAATGATTCTTATGGTCTGGTCACAGTCAATTGTGTGGCAGGACTAAGTGAAGGGGAGGCAGGAGAGGACCGTGGCAGCAAACACCATTCCACAGACACTGACTAGATGACGGTTCCCTTGTTGAAGGCCTCCGTGATGAGATGATAGGAAGGTGGTTTGAATCTGTGCCCTATACCTGTGCCCCCTTCCCTCAGGTGTTTGATGGCCCTGATGTGCACTCCTATCTCCTGGGGATGTTCTGCGGTCTCTCTCTTCCGCCTCCAGTTAGGAGCTCAAGCAGCTCATTGACTGTGGAGTTCCGCTCAGACAGTGTGGTGGCTGGCAGGGGCTTCCTTCTCGAATGGACTGCTGTGGAAAGTTCCGGGCCACTGCCCACCATAGCCCCAGGTTGGTCTATTTCAGTGTACGCTTTGTGCGCATGCGTGTACGTGCGTGTGTGCGTAAGTGTATGAATAGAGTCAAAGTATACGTTTCCTCTTCATGATATTATTTTCATTTCCAGGAATTAATAAGCTATTAATGACGGTTGTCCCCTCTATCAATACTTTATCCAAATGTATTAGATTTCAATCAAATAATGAAAAAATGATTTGTTTTTAATCATTCAAAAAATTAAACCCTTACATACCATTGTAGTTTAACCCGATAAAATTAATACATCATGGCTTAAAATGACATCCGTTGCAAATTAGCAAGTGGAACAAAATGCACCAAATACCATACACTTCAAAAAACACTCCTCTATGTACTTATAGTCACATAATTTGCAATTTACAGTCACAGTTTTTACAATTATTATACAATTATTACAATTTAAAAAACTATCACAATCTGTGAAATGAACCAACTTTCAAATACTTCAGCTAAGATCCCATTACAGTTAGAGGAAATCAACTAGAGGTTAAAGAAGAAGCTTGTAAAACAGTAAAAAAGAGATCAAGAAACAACGCAGAACTATGACTATAAAAATAATAAACAGAAATTATGAAAATGTGGCCAATAAACCCTCAATAAACCCTAAACACCCAGAGCTTTATTTCTGGTTCTCTCTGTAGTGATGAAATGGCATTATGGAGTGGGGGGGGCTCACAAGGGTTAAAGCCACAGTCTTATGTCTTACGTTGTGTACCCGCAGGGGCCTGTGGGGGTGCCCTCATGCCAGGCAACACGCCCATGTTCCTCTTCTCGCCTGGCTGGCCCAGCAACTATGAGCCGAACCTGGACTGCACATGGGTGATCCGTTCCCCCGACTCCACCGTGGAGCTCAACCTGCTGTCTGTGGACATAGAGGATGATGTGTCCTGTTCCTACGACAGCCTGGTCATTAGGGATGGTGCGGCCTTCCTCCTCCTTCTCCTACTGTTCCTCAGTTCTCTAATATTTTGGCATATTTCTACCCTTTTCCATATGCTGCAAAACACACACACACGCACACACACACACACACACACACACACACACACTTGCAAATATGAATGAATTACTCAGAGTATGTATCACTTTGAGCTACTTACAATATATTTATTTATTGACATGTATTTTATAATTACTTATGATTCAATTATAGATTTATAAACTACACAACTTTACATAATTAATAAAAATTGATCAATTCAATCGTTATTATTAATTATTATTTTATTAATTAACACAATTCACACAGTGTATATTCATTCAGACACATTTAGTATAACAGAACGTGCATGGTAGAGTAACAAAATTAGCATTACTAAGTTACAAGAAAATATAAGCAATAAATATAATTATTTTTATTATCTAATTATTCTGAATTTGAAACTACAGGAGCATGATGTATATTAGGATATACAGTATATGTATAAAATATACATACACACATATATTCTGAGAAACAGTACAATTCCTTACAGACAGAATATAAACGTATTTAAGTAATTGGTGTACAGTTATAGTTAAAGTGCCAATAGCAGTGGTGCTAAATATGTGAATGTATTTAAATATATTTAGTATGTTAATTTATTCTTGTCTGAATGTTATTAATAGAATCATCCATTCAGGTGTGAATGTGGATTATGATGTGCACCTCAAAGGCTGACAGGGGGTCCTTTTGAGGGCAGCTACCATATTTGATATTTCCACCTGTCGGTGCAGGTGAGACCAACCTGTCTCCCCTACTGGCCACTGTGTGCGGCCGTCAGCCCCCCGGACCCCTGCATTCCACCCGTGACGCCATATTCCTGCGCTTCATCTCCGATGGAGTCTTCAGCGGGAAGGGATTCAACGCTTCCTACTCCAAGGGTGCGTCACCCAGCCGGTAAACCATTGAGACTGAAGGATCTTAGGAGCATCCCCTTCAGGATGGCTTTTCTCCTCTGTTCCACCAGGCTGCGGAGGACTGATCCACACGGACAGGGGGGTGATCAGCTCCCCCATGTACCCCAGCAGCTACAAACCAAACCTGGACTGCAGCTGGCACGTCATGGTGACCCCTGGCTTTAGGGTGTCCGTTACCTTCCAGAGTCCCTTTCAGGTGGAGGGCTTTGGCACCTTGTGCAGTACTGGAGACTACTTGCAGGTAAGGTGGGGGTGCTGCCCATCAAAAGATTTGCCTAACATCTCAATGGATGCTAGAGGGATGGTAGTTTGGGGGCCATGGTTTCACCATTTCCCCATCCATTTAGCTTAGGAATGGGCCGGATGCCTCAGCGCCCCCATTGGGAACCCGTCTCTGTGGGTCCACCACCCCCGGTCTCATGCAGACCACTGACAACCACCTCCACGTGCACTTTGTCTCAGACTCCAGCAACGAGGGCCACGGCTTCAAGCTGACCTTTGAGGCCCACAGCCAAGGTGCTCATCATGCTATGCTACCCCCTTTCTTACCATTATTACATGGTTTTAACTTACAGTCTTATTGTTCCTTAAAGTCTATGTACAGCGTTTAAGATTGTGAGTTCATTTCCTATAGTGGTGTGCACTTGAGCACTGTTTTACGAGCCTGCACCTTGTTTTTACCCTGGTCAATGCAGTACTGCGTGGGAGGATTGAAGCTCTGCAGTCTTTAGTTCTTTGTGATCTCTTAATTTCAGTGTGAAATTTTTTTAATATCGTACCAGTGTTAACTAGTTTTTTTTGTTATTCTCCCCCCAGCCTGCGGGGGGGTAATTGAATTGAGAGATTCCGACCCTCCAGGATTCATCACATCTCCCAACTACCCTAACAACTACCCACAGAACATCGACTGCATGTGGATCATCACTGTGCCCAACGGGGAGTCCGTCCAGATCGACTTTGTGGATGAATTCTACATTGAGGACTCGTCCAGGTAGGGGAAGGCACGTGGTTTTGGCTGCTTGTGGAAAACAGTGGTTAAAGACACAGGCTTATCACCTTAAGGTTGTGCAGAGCCCATTAGAGTGTGAGCTGGAGCAGTTTTCCCACAATGCTGTGCACAGCTGCCTCCTGGACTACCTAGAGTTGCGCGACGGTGCCACCTCTGACGACACCCAGATTTCCCGGCTGTGTGGCCACCAGAAGCCCACCTCTCAGAGGTCCAGTGGCACAGTCATGCGCCTGCGCTTCCGAACAGACCACAGCATTACGCACAAGGGCTTCAAGGTCCAGTACTCCATTGGTGAGTAAGGGTCGATCGCCCCGGGTTTAAAGATCACTCTCCAGTCCACAGCCTAAAAGCAGTTCAGTCAAATTTCGTCAGTACTCTTTAAACCCCACCTGCTCCCCTACAGCCGCATGTGGAGGCACCTACACAGGGCAGACTGGCATCCTCCACAGCCCTGGCTACCCCAACTCCAACTATCCAGATAACACCAACTGCGAATGGTACCTGGAGGGCCCCACAGGCCATTACCTGACCCTGACCTTCAGCGCCCTTAACCTGCAGAGCTCTGAGGGTTGCAGTGCCGACTATGTGGAGCTACGCGAATACAATGCCTCTGGTAAGACAAGGAAAGTGCCCTCCCCTGGCTGCAGTGTGTGAGCTACTTTCACATCTACAGCAATATCAATGACAACAGAACAGGTGAAATTCTGACAGACACCAAGTGCCAATAACATCAAAATCATCTGAACTAACTGCTTAAAACTGATTTATTTTAGAAGTGAACTTATAGAAAGAGACAATTGAAAAGCATCCCCAGTAAAAATGCCAGCCTGTAAAAATGCCTCTAAATTCCTCATATCATCCTGTCATCATTAATATCCTTAAGGAGTATTTTTTGAGAAGCTGGAATTCTAGTAAAGGAGCTTCACGAACTCAGACTTTTCCAGTCCTTTTCTGATGCTTGTCATGGATCCAAGGCAGGCAGACAGACAACATAACTGACACTGCTGTGGTTTATTCGGGCATTTTATTGAAAAATAAACCAGCTTCAAGTATCTTGCTGAAATATGCAAGGCTTCTCTTGAAATTCTGATCATAGCTGCTGATCCTGAATGTCAGCTGACAAACTGTGCGAGGCTACAAACTTCCAAACTGCAACTTTTCAAAGTTTCAAATATTTTTCAGTTTATTTCTTATTATTTTGTTTTCTTTGCTCATTTATTTCTGAAATTTTTTTGTCCACTGGAACCAGGAGCAACCCATATGTTTAAGCCTTTACTGACTTCAATAAAAAAGTGATCAAATTATGGACAAAGTGCACACTTGCATCTTTATGTTTATGAGCTCATGTTCCTTAATGTCTGACTCTTTGTAACCCCATAACTTGACCCCCATTCCTGTTGCCAGGACGACTACTGGGGAGGCATTGTGGGAACAGCCTGCCTGTGCCCGTGGACACAGCTGACAGCTTTGCCTATGTGAAGTTTGTCAGCGACGGGAGTGGCAATGCCCCCGGTTTCAGCCTAACCTTCACAGCCAGCATTGAGGGTGGGTGTGGTCTCCCCCACAGATCCCTGTCGCTTTCTGGACTCCTCCACCCCATTGGAGAGACGGAAACACGGGTCTAACACATTCATATTTGCTTGTATTTATTTAGCAGATGTTTTCCACCAAAGCAACATGGGACTCAGAGTAGGGCAGCTTGCGCCTTTTAGGAGTCCCTGGGCAAGAATCAGTCTGATACCCCTTTTTATAAGATAATTTGTTTTTAGATTTTCAATTTCTGAGCAGTTGCTGCTGTTTGTCGCCATGTAACATTGGCCCCAACTCGGTGAACAAAATGCTATTCACAACAGATAAAGAGCTTTAGACACACAATTGTAAAAGTGAGTCCATTGTTTGCTAGGGAAAGAACAGCTGCAAATTGAGGACAGGAAATAAGGAGGTGATCATGTCAGATGGTGCAATGGATGTTTACGTAGCTGTTAGGAGATCAGGAGAGAAATGTGTCCAGAAGAGTTATGCTTCAAAACTCTACTGTTAAATGGGATTCAGTTGCTTGAGGAACTTCTTGCTGCTTTTTTCCTGTAGAGTGTGGAGGGGATTTGAACGCTGCCTCAGGCACCATCTCCTCCCCCAACTACCCCAATCTGTATCCCCACAACCGTGTTTGCCACTGGAGGATCACGGTGCCTGTCGGCCGCAGGGTCACCCTCACTATCAATGACCTACGCCTGGAGGGCCAGGGTGGCTGCCCATATGACTTTGTGGCTGTAAGTTGACTCATTGGTCCTCATTTCCCACCACTAGAGCTGTACAGCTAAGATCTACGTAAATTCACTGCATGTGGTGTAGCCTCTTGAATGGTCGATGTGAGTGCCATTGATTCTGAGCATCCCGTGTTTGGGCCTGACTCTCAGGTGATCAATGGCTTGGCACCCAACTCCCCAGTCCTGCAGCACTTCTGTGGCATGGTGAGCGCAGGAACTCAGGTGAAGTCATCAGGAAACACAATGGCAGTCATCTTCAGCACTGACTCCTCTGTGTCCAATGGAGGATTCACAGCTGACTATACATCTGATGAGGAGGCAGGTGAGGAGGAGTCCCACAGCACTGTAGTTGGGAGCACAACTAGATGCATATCAGCATCTTAATTTTGTGACATGGGTTTTTAACCAATGGCAACATCCTGTCTAGTGTGCGGTGGCATCCTGGACAACTCACGCAGTGGTAACTTCAGCTCCCCACAGTACGGTGTTGGCAACTATAGTAACAACCTCAACTGTGAATGGCTCCTCCAAAACCCCCATCATATTAACTCCTCCATTGTCGTTGAGCTGGTGGACTTGCATCTGGAACACCATCAGACTTGCGAGTGGGACTATGTGGAATTCCGCATGGGTGAGGATCTTGCACCTCAGTGGAGAAGTCCAAAGCATATGCTAGGAGTGAAGTCCACATTCATACAGTTAACTGTATCTTCACTGGCCCATTTTTGCTAATGTTTCCTGAAACATCATTTCCATGCAGTCCTCATCTAGAACTGTCACTTTTCACCTCATTGTATGAAATATGCCAGCCAACACTTTTGAATGTGGTCTATCCTAACAGGAGACTCCAGCGGTGAACTTCTGGCCAGGTTCTGCGGTCAAACCACCCCACCGGTTCCTGTGGTTGTTTTCACTTCTGAGCTCTGGGTCCACTTCCGCTCTGATGCTATTGTCGGAGACTTGGGCTTCCTAGCCAAATACGGCTTCTCAGGTTAAAGCTTATCTCACCTGTCAAGCATGCTGCTCCACCATAGTTCACAGAGACCAGACAGTCATGGCGTTCCAGTCTACCTAATTCACTGAAAGGTTAAAGGTCACATTTTGGGGTCAATACCATCTCCTCTCCTCCCTTCCTGCAGAGTGTGGAGGACTGCAGACAGGTGAAGGTGGTATGATCGCAAGCCCAGCTTTCCCAAACAACTATCCCAGCCCCAGCCGCTGCGCCTGGCTCCTGGAGGCCCCTGAAGGTCACACCATCACAGTGAGTGGGGATGTTAATTCATCATTTGATTCTACACCATTCTTAAGGGTACAAGAGCAGGTATCCTGGAGACTAATTTAACCACAAGTTAGGGCCTTCTCCTGCCCCTTTAACTGTAACTGCAAATATGGGACAATGAGTAGGTTAAGTTTGCATGGTGAAGGAAGATGAACAGGTCAAATTTTTGGAATGGTTGTGTACCGTACGGTCAGGTGGGGATCTCCTTTACTTATTACAAAATGCATAAGTCAGGATCAGAGGTCATTGTAATGGTCAAGGTGAGAGCAGGGACACAGGCAATGATGCATCTCATCCTGTGATTCCCCAGATCACCTTCAGCTACTTCCACCTGGAGGCCCACACCAAGTGCTCCTGGGACTCGCTGAGCATTCTGAATGGTCGGTCCCCTGGGGCGCCACTGATCGGCCAGTATTGTGGAGAGACACTGCCTGGGACCATCCAGTCTGGATCTCGTTGGCTCGTGCTTGTCTTCCTGGCAGACCACAGCGTGTCCCATGGGGGCTTCCAAGCCACCTGGACCACCGATTCCTCAGGTGGGAAAAGACAGAAGAAAGCACATGGCCTCCACACTACTTCCTGCTTCCTATATCCTGTACACAACCCCATCCTCATTCTTCATTGTACTGCTGGTTTTCTTCCATCAATGATCATAACAATAATACTGTTACTGCTGCTATTATTACCACTTTTTCCTATCTTGATTCTTGCTACTACTTATTATTTCTACTGCTGGGTAATTTTTGCTGAACAAATTTAGGACGGCTACCTTGATCAAGGGTTAGCAAGAGGTTGAATTTGAACCTAGAACCTCCTAACAGACTAGAGGTAAAGGGAAGGTTAATGATGTCATATCTGGGTTTGAATTATAAGACGTTTTCATGGATGCCTGAACTTGGAAATCTTCTTAGTCCTAAGTCTACCTGGCATCAACTTAACAGACAGAACAGAATTAATGTACATTTGACGTGCATGTGTGTTTTGCTTTTGTGATGAGATGTTTTTCCATCAGGGGTTTGCTGTCTTGCATAGAGGAACATCCATTAATATTCAAATACTAGGTGATGATGGGAACAGCATTCAGTAATGTTAGACAATGGGTTTCCTACTGGTAATGTCCTGTTTGGCCCAGGTGCACCATGGTCCTGTTGTGGTTAAACTTCCTGCTGTTGGTCTCCTGTGCTTTTCTTTAGTCTGATGAAAAGAGCTGAAGTCAGATACTGGATGTTCTCTTTCTCAACGTGTTCAGTATCTCACAGTATTGAAAGAGCAGTTTATTCCAACTTTAAACTCTCCTTGTTGTTTATATTAGTTTTTTGGGGGTTGATGGTTAACTGTTCCTTCATGATGGTAATCAGTGTGATACATATGAGCAGCAGTCACTAGTTAGCTTGGCAGTGTTATGGGGATTCTGAGAGGGGTTGGATAGAGTTTTAGGTGCTATGCTACTGGGGTTTGCCTATTTGTTTACTGAAATGATGAATCTTCGATTTTTGATGTTCAATGATGTCAGCAAAATTCTGACAGAGCCCAAAATCTGGGGATCATCACCCATCACCCTACTTTGCAGGTTGCGGAGGGGTCATCCATGCAGACAGTGGCTTCATCAAGTCACCTGGTTACCCAGAGAACTTCCCAGCCAACAGTGAGTGCACCTGGAACATCATAGCCCATGAGGGCTACCACCTGGAGATGAGCTTCAACAGTGATTTCCAGATCCCTGGACAATGTCAGAACAACTATGTAAAGGTTAATATTGCCCTGCTTCTGAAACATGATCTAGAGTGAATGTTCTTCAATCACTGTATAATGACTTCCTATGTATGTTACAAAGTCTGTTTTAAAATGAAAAATTGTACAGCTGTATGCAAAATTTGTAAAACTTTGTGAATTTTCGTTTCAGTTAACTTTCCTTTACTAGAGTGGTTACTGTTAACCCTGTCTTAAACCATGAATGCTGAGTGTCATTCCACCTCTCAGTTTCTGTTTGGGCTCTTCTTGTGTCATCCTAGGTGTGGGCAGGCCAGAGGCAACTGGAAGAAGCCTTGCTAGCAACAGGTTGTGGCACCACCCCCCCAGGACCAGTAATCACTCCCTACAATGTCATAACCACACGGTTCCAGTCCACAGAGGGCCAAGGGAAAGGCTTTAGGGCCGTTTTTCTGTCACGTGAGTGTCACTCTCGGACTGATGACAACTTTTCATTTTAATTTTAAGCAGTTGCAACCAAACCAGTTACCATCCACAGATCAGCCATCCCACTTCTAACACCAATTTGTAAATGTGACATGTTTTTGCTTCCTTTCTCTAAGTAGAATAAAGACAAAAAAAATGTCAAAATACTAATAATTCATTATAATTATTTATAGAAAATATTCTAGTAATTATATATTCACCACAGTAATTTTACCCTGATTAGTACTGTATTCTTTTCACTCAATATTGTACCTGATATGTCTGTTCTGTTGCCAGGTTGTGGAGCCAACTTTTCAGCCCCTGCTGGCCGTGTGGTTTCTCCCGATTATCCCGCTCATTACCCGGACCTGTCCAACTGTCACTATCTCATTGATGCTGGAGAGCAAAAAGTTGTTGTTGTAGAGTTCCGCACCTTCCAGATTGAAGGTAATGTCAGGGATATTGCATAACCAGACAGCTGGACTTGTAACCAATTGCTTGTGAACTAAGGTGCTAGAAGGACGGCCTACTCTCAATGTCCTTGAAAGTCTACTTTGCCTAAATTGTATCACCATACCCAACACCAAATTTTAAACTTTGCAAATCATGCTTGAAATAACACCTTGGAATTCAATCTGCCACCACTGTGCCCTGGCCAGGGCACTCAAACTGCCTGTATGATGGCCTGCGGATCTACAATGGACCCACCACATCCAGCCCCCTCCTGGCCCATCTCTGTGGCAACACCATTCCAGGACCCTTCACCACCTTTGGACCCATGCTTCTCAACTTCTACTCCGATGCTATGATCAATGACAACGGTTTTCTAGCTGAGTACCGGGTGATCCGTGAGTATATAACACTAGTAATAATAATGATTAAATGGTCAGTTTTTTGTTTTATTAACCAGTGGGCAGGGATACAGAGCATAAAATGTGCTATCAATCATTTCACCATTTGATCTGTGGAATGAGAGCTGTTGGGCAAGTTGTAAAGTTGGCATAAAGTTTGCATGTGGCTACAGAGAGCTCTGGAGGCAGCCGTCTGGGTCTCAGCCTGGGATTTTGGTTGTTTGTCACTGGGAGGAATGTGGGGGTGAGATGAGCCCAAAAATGGCGGGAATGCCAGGAATGGGGAGACACTGCAGTTTTGCAGACAATTGGGGGGATTTAATCTTAACCCATCCCACCCATCCCTTCTTTCATGCTAGGGCTAATCTTCATATGGAGACACACTTACATGATAAACTCAAGTTCATGTTGCATTCAAGCACAAACAGGTTGACCACACACAAACATGGCTACACATAGGGGCCAGGTACAGTACATACAGTATGTGTTCATACAGAAATATGTGCATGGAGGCTTGCAGACCACAGTACATAAAGCTTCTGTGATCTTCCGCAGCCTGTGGTGGCGTGTTCAGCAGCAGTTCCGGCTCCATCAGCAGCCCGACCTTCTCTGTTAGCAACTACCACCACAACATGAACTGCACCTACCACATCATCGTGGGCAACAATCGTATCATCGAGCTCAAGTGAGTTTCACGTCTGGGTCCCTCATTAATAAACCATCACCGCAGGGCCTGTCAGGATGGGGCCGCATGTAGCACAGAGGTAAAATATTGTCCAAAACACAATAAAAATATTTGTTTCATATGAATGAAAATGTAGGCATGTATTACAGAGTATAAGTATAAAGACAAAAATTAATTTTACTAAGACAAATGAATGCCAGCCACTGATCTCTGAGGACATTCATCTGGTAGCAATATACTGTATATTATTTGGGATGTTAAGATGAGCTGTATATATTCTGCACAAGTGTCGGAATGTAAAGTTACATGTTGGTTATTTATTTTTAAATTACTTCATTGAAATCTGCTTTAGTTGTTACATGCGAAACAAAAGGCTTCGGCTTTGGTAGCCGTCGTGGTGACTCACTTCTCTGTTATCCCTTGTCTCAGGTTCAACAGCTTCCACCTGGAGGCATCCTCCAACTGTCGCTATGACTATGTGGCGGTGTACGATGGGTTCGACACCCTGGCGCCACTCCTGGGTATGTTCTGTGGCGCTGAAATCCCGCCCACTCTCAAGTCCTCCACCAATCAGCTCTTCATTGTCTTCCGGACCGACTCTTCCGTCTCAGGCGATGGATGGAGGTCATCATTCAGACAGACGTTAGGTAGGTGACCTCAAGGAAACACAGTCTGTAGAAAATATTTATCTTGGACATGGACTTGCCGTGGAATGTCATTGAAGAAGGCATTATTTTCATTCATGTTATGATAAAAAATTAAAAAAAATGGATATGTATCTAATTTAAGCAGTATCAACAAGATTGATGTTGGTGTTCCACTTCCATGACGACACAGAGAAGATTGTGGGTCTTTCTGTTGAGGTTCTGCTAAATTTGCCCATACTGGGTGCATAACTTGCACTCTTGACCAGCAAAGTTCTGTATTCTTGGTATCTTCCTGTTCTCCCAGACATTTGGAGAGCAAGAGGGGAGAGGTCACAAATTCCACATCCCTTTCCCATAGTGCCTGCTGCTCCAACATGACCTTTCGCTTTTTTAATGCACCATTTTGCAACCTTTTTTAATTATAAATGTGGTGAAACTGAAAGGACTCAGTGACACCAGCAGGACTTGTGTGTGTGTGTGTGTGTGTGTGTGTGTGTGTGTGTCTGTGTGTGTGTGTGTGTGCGCGTGTGTGTCTAAATTACCCCATGTAGGTGCAAGGTTTATTATTGGTTGTCTATTGCCACCTTCTGGACAGAGAGACCAACCCTTCTGATACATCAGTAGACCTGAACAGGGACAAATTTTAAATAAGAACTAAAATTTAAACTAAAATCTGTCTTCTATATTTAATATTTAAGATTGTTCCCTTTTATTATTATAAAAGGAGCTAAAGAAAGCTCTGTGGTGGTAAATTTCATGGTTTTTGTGGTAGCCACCATGACACAATATACCTGTCTTACCATAATGTAAATACAGAATCCTACAAAATTCCCAAGTACTGTGAGTGTTGCTTATTAAAATATCAGAAACACAACTGTGACTAAATCAATATAAACAAAACATACACAGGGCAAGAAAACACAATGAAATAAATTATTAAATGTAAATGAAACACAAATTAATTAAAATAAACTGAATAGTTTGAAAAGTTTTTAAATAGTTTCATCGGTTTAACTGTGAAAGTGATTATTTTCTTCCTAAACCTCCCCCCTTCCCCAACACGGCCACCCCACAGGACCCCAGCAGGGCTGTGGTGGCTACCTGACGGCCCCCACAGGTGCCTTTGGTTCTCCGGACATCAACCTAGATGGGAGATATGAGCCCTGGCTGCACTGCATTTGGATCATTGCTGCTCCAGTCAACAAGGTGGTCAACCTGACCTTTACCGCCTTCCATCTGGAAGAGAGCTCCTGCAAATACGACTATGTGCAGGTACTGGAGTGGGGGAGTAGGCATCGTGGCAATGTCCTCCTGGGCTTTGTGCTTCCTGTTACATAAAGTGGAAGAGGATACAGCAGCTCCTTGTGTTATAGACTGTCAAGTTACAGATTTTCAGTGATTTTGTAGGTTATTTTTGACTTACATATCACCAAACATTATTATTCTTAAACTTTTTTTGCATAAAGTACTTAACTATTGCAGTAGTGTATATTGCTATACCTCAGTGGCCAAACTGACCCTTTGTCCTCATCCTATCAAATTAGCGCAGAACTGTCTGCTGGAAGTAGGCACTAGGCAATGAACCTACCGATGGATGAGATTTATTTTATATTTATTGTGGGTATATTAGTGATTAAATTGAGGGACCCTTGTATTATTAGGCTTTTATTGATTGTGACTAAAAGTGACTTTAGACTGACGAAAAGAATGAAAAGACATTCTCCTATCTGCTTAACTGCTCAAACCCAACAGTCTCGCACCTCTTACCCCTCAGATGTTTGATGGCGACAGCACTGAATATCCCCTGGTGGGGACCTACTGTGGTAACACCTTGCCAGCCCCCTTCCAGTCCGCTGGCAACTTCCTTACCATTCAGTTCATCACTGACGGCTCGGTGGCCTTCTCCGGCTTCAATGCCACCTACAGGGCAACCGACAGTAAGGCGTGCCCCTCCTTACCCCATCCTGCATAGTCTGGTCATCAAACTCTACTAGAGAAACAGATTCAGTAGAACACACACATCCAAACACACATTCATAGGCACTGATAAAAAATTATGATCTATTAGGCAGAACAATGCTCAGCTGCTCACTCTTCTTTAAACCTTTTTAGAAGAACAGTTAACTGGGCACTTTACAAGCATTTCTGCTTAACTGTTGTATTTCAGTGTCCCAAGCTGCTGTCACCTCTGGCATTTACTTATAGCTGTGTAATATTTACCATACAGATGACTGTACTCTTAATGTCAGACATGATTACAGGAGAAAAGCTTCCAACCTCATTTTTACTGATTCAAAAAACATTCATGATCTCTTACAATCTTATTTGCCACAGTGTGGCATAATGGCTGGTGGTGGTTAATGGTGTCTCGACAGGGGTGGGTTTGACTGTGTGTGCTTGTGCCTTACTTTGGCAGTGCTCTGTGGGGGCATCCTGAATGCCACCAGCTCAGCGCAGACCATCTCATCGCCTTCCTACCCTGGTGCATACCCTGAGTTTACATCATGCCGCTGGACTGTGGATGCACCACCCCAGGAGAACATCAAGGTGTCCGTGCAACACTTCCACCTACAGCCTTCGCAGAGCTGCTCACACAACTACCTGGAGATTAAAGACTGGCCAACGGTAAGAGATCCCTCCCCCCTCCAGGAGCTGACCAATAGCAAGAGGAGGGATAGGGCCTGCCTGTTAGAGATCAGCTCATAATAAAATTAAAAAATGGCCTGATCAACAAGTTTAATGTTGCAGGACAGAAATGAAATACTTTTATTAAATCACATATCCTAAATGAAAAGGAATGAAAATGTTTTTTTTTTTTTTTTGAAAAGGTTATGAAAATATTATATTTGAGACATCTACCTACCTATCTACTTTGGCAGACGTACACTCACCTGTTTCTTGACAGGGAATTGTAGCACCTCAAGGTCAATGATCACTGATGTCGTTGTGTCCATCTCCCAGGGTGACTATGGACAGGTGCACCGGTTCTGCGGCACAGACACACACGTCCCTGATTTTTACACCTATGGACGCACCATGCACCTCACCTTCAAATCAGAGGCCTTCATGATTGAAAATGGCTTCAGTCTTACCTATGAGGTGGCAGGTAGCTGGGACTCCCTCACTTGTGCACTGGCATGAAAATATACCTATAATCCTAATATTATATGTTAATGTGTGTGTGTGTATGTGTGTGTGCGTACACGTGCAGGCTGCAGCCGCATGTATGAGCAGTCCTACGGCTACCTGAAGAGCCCAGGCTGGCCAGACATGTATCCCCATGACTTGGACTGCAACATAGTTCTGCGTGCCCCCCACAACAGCTCCATCTCCCTGTTCTTCAGCAGCTTTGACCTGGAGTCGCACTCCAGCTGCGCTTATGACTTCCTGGAGGTGAGAGCACACACTCCCCCCAATACCTTTACGTTCACACAATGCACAGCCTGTACCTTAATGCATTATTAACACAGTACAGTCATGTGATCAAGATTCATGGTCAAAGGGTGTTTTTAATGTTCTTTTATAATTTAAAATTTCATGTACTGAATATAATTACCAATATGCCTATATAAGTGAGAAAATATTGTCAGCTTAAGATTGTATGTTGCTTTCAAAGAAAAACTGAAGATAAATGAATACTTTTAAGTGTATTTATTCCAAACAACATTCAGTCAAATTAAAGACAATTAAAACATTTTATTCTATTCCACACTTGTCTCCACAGCAGTTTATAGTGTTTTATTTCCAGTTACTAACACAGCAGGGTAGTTTTTACTGTAGTAGTTCAAGGTAGATACTTTGCTCAAATGTACTATAGCAGAAGGTCTAGAACCCTGGTCACCAGAGTACAACACAGCAGTTCTTACCACTACGCCACCTACTGCCCTCAGAGAATTAAATATCACCATGGCATTTGGACAATAATGGCACGTTAATCCCTGATATCTTACTTTCTCCTCATTTTATTCATATATTTATATACTGGTCAGCAGGGTGGTGCAGCAAATGGTGCTGCTGCCTCCCAGTGTCTGGGCTTTGAATCCAGCGCAATTTGTGTGGAGTTGACAGGCTGTTTGTAGGTTTCCTCCCACAGTCCAAAGTCATGGGTCTAACTGGGACAGAGTTGTGAATGATAATGAATGGATTGGATGGATGGATGGATGGATGGAAATGTGTATACCATTATAAAACATCAGTTAATAATTATAAAGCACCATTCTATGATAGAGCTCCCACTATGCGAGCCCAGCTGTAGGCCGGTACCCAGCAGGACAGCCCGCATCCCCTTCCTGGATGCTCATGAGCAGTGTTGTCCTGCAGGTGCGGAACGGCAGTGCAGCCAACTCCCCCTTGCTGGGCAAGTTCTGCGGGGAGGTCTTACCCAACCCGGTGTTCCCGCATGGGAATGAGCTTTTCCTGCGCTTCAAGTCAGACTTCTCCAGCACACGCAATGGATTTGAGATCACATGGACCTCCTCCCCTGAAGGTGAGCGACAGTGCTGTGTGGGCAGGACTGCAGCAGAAAGGTGGGCCTAGTCCCAGTTTTCAGTCTGAAAGTGGGAGGAGCCAGGCCACCTTGTACAGTTAACACATGACCAAAATAATTTGTCTAGTCACATGTGACTGACTCCCAATTCCAATAATTTTGTGACAATAGTATTCCTATTATAGATAAATAAAATGTTTTATTTAACATGACCTATATGTTTGGAGTTAACTTTAAATATTAAATCAACAAACATTTAAAAAAAAAATTGGTTTCATTCTACAGACTAACCAATTCAAAATCAAAGTTATTAATGACCATGATACCGTGTTGGAATACAGCAGTGTTTGCAACTATATACTATAAATTATTACTTTAAAAAATGGAATGCATATAAAAGTGTTTGGTCACACTTCCTTCCAACAGTTAGTGCTGTACCAGATTTTTGCACTATTTTTTTTTATTTTTAATATTCTCATGCATTTGACTGATCACTGCAGTGTCCAGGTATTTGGTCACCTCAGCTCTGGTCATACAAGGAGTCTAAATCAAACTCAGCTGGTATTGGTCACTTGGGCTATCGATCAAAACAAGGGCAGGGAAAGCTGGACCCCTCAGCTTGATTCTTACAGTCAGAGCCTGTGGAACCGGTGGAGCTCGGTTTGGGGGACGGTTTAGTAACTCAGGACTGACAGCTGAGGGATGGGCCGAAAATGGGTAGAGTCAAATCATCCACCTGTCAGCGATAAGTAAAATGGGTTGAATCTGCATGTAATGAGATAATATAATTCTGAATGTCCAGCCTATTTAATCTCAATGTGCACACTTTCCTCCTCCTCTTCACTTCCCATTCAACATTCATATGTGGCCCAATTAGTCATGAGCAAAGATTCATTTCCATAAGCGTTACCCCCGGCGGCTCCTCGGGTCTGGTGCTAATTTGCCAAACCATATCAGAACATTTGTCCGACCGGGTTGTTCTGATCAGTCTGACATCTGTGTTGAAGCTTTACACAAATCTTTAATGCCTCACTGGACCATGGCCTGCATGTGTGTGTAAACATGACTATTCACTGTGTGTGTGTGTGTGTGTGTGTGTGTGTGTGTGTGTGTGTGTGTGTGTGTGTTCCCCCCAGGTTGTGGCGGCATCCTGTATGGAGACCATGGCTCCTTCACCAGCCCCGACTTCCCGGCCACCTACCCCAACGGCAGCCACTGTGAGTGGGCCATCAGGGCACCTGTGGGCCGTGTAGTCACTGTCACCTTTGCCCAGTTTACCGTGGATGACCCTGGCGACTGCCTCAACAACTACCTGAAGCTGTATGACGGGCCGGATGCCAGCGGGGCCCCCACAGGGCCATACTGTGGACTGGTACGTCTTGCCGCCCTGTGGGTAACTGAGCTTATGAGCCAGTAGCTGGACTGGGACCTCAGTTTGTAACTCAAAATGCTCACAAGTTCGATGGCTGAATCATCAAAAGAAGCTCAATATTACATATGGATTTATTCACAGATTAGGTTCTTTAAAACGGTCAGATATTTTGTCAAATTATTCTGTTTTCATGAATTACTCATTCAGTGCTGTGTCTGTGTTTTTGAGTCTGTCCTGGAAACTGGGTGTGAGATTAGGATGAAACATGGATAGAACCCCAGTCTGCCACAGAATTTTACTTTTTAACTGATATTCACTCAAGGCAACATGAAAGCTGTGATTAATACCTGTCATCTCTACAGCTTCTTCAGTCTTTGGAGTTCTGCTTCTTACAGGAGAAGCACGTCAGAAGCTATAGGAGGAAAGACATAAAAAATGTTTTACATTAAATATTAACTATGTGTCTCATCTGTGGCTGAAGATGCGACAAAAATGTTCAAGGGGATATGACCAGTTTATCACATAAGTATGCAAAGTTCATCAGCATTAAAAAAGTTTCAGTTTGCAGTCAACAAACTAAAAACAGAGAGGTACTTGTATTTATTCAGTATGTACAGTAGGTTCTGTAAAAGTCTCAGATACCGCTAAAATAAATTTTTAAATACTGAAAAATTTGAAAAAACTTTCAGCTACATCAAAATATTTAAAATTAAAATGCATCTTCTCAATAAACTATAATTCAGTGCCAATTGTCCTTAAATGTTTGGAACTTTCCTCATGTTCTTATTTATCTCTTCAAGGTCAAAGGTCAGTGGCAAAAGATTAAGGCCTCTGTTCCTTCTTCTCTCTGTCCCACAGGAGACAAACATTGCTCCCTTCACCGCCTCCTCAAACAGGGTCTACATCCAGTTCCATGCCCAGTCTGCCACTCTGCCGTCTGGATTCAGGCTCACGTGGAGAAGCTGAACACACACACACACACACACACACACACACACACACACACACACACACACACACACACACACACACCATCTGCATTTTGTTTTTCGGAAAGTCGACATATTTACACACAGTCCACTGCCTGTTATCTTGACGTTGTTCCACAATCATTACATGAACTGGTTAATCACGTTCTGTAAAATTTCTGCAGATTAAAAAAAAAAAAAGGATTATTTTTAGCTCGGTATGTAATAAATTGTTTTTAAATATGAACTATAACTATATTTTTAAATATGTCTTTTTGGAAATAAAATGCAGTGTTTCCTGTGTGATGACCCTGTGTGTAATGTCTGCTGATGTTATCTGCTGACACTGATGCTGTTAAGTGCTTTTGAATCAGTGCCGACTGCTGGTGACATAAACAATCCTTCCAGAAAGTTCTGTCTCCCAGTTGTGTCCTTCTGGTCGAAAAGGGTGTGTCCATTGTTACTGTGATTGAGTCCATCTAGTTACTGCCTGTCTTCTTGTCTTCTTCTTTTTACTCTAGACTATCCCATCAGTCTTTGATAGAATTCAGTCTTCTCATGATGTGTCCAAAGTTTGATAACTTTAGTCTCATTGTTTGTGCTTCCAGTGAGACTTTCAGCTCAAACCAGCATCTGTTTGATTTCCTTGCTGTCCACTGTGTTCTTAGTATCTCCTTCAGCACCACAGTTCAAAGAAGGCCATTTTTTTTGCTGTCTCACTTCTTCAGCATTCAGGATTAATATCCATATAGAAATATTCAACACTTTTCTCCAAAAGTACTTACAATGTTGTGCAGATTATAGTGATTTAGCCATTTATACAACTGGATAGGTTTTACAGCACTAATTCATGTCAATTCACTTCCTTGGTCAATAGTACTACAGCAGGAGGTGAAATTTGAACCAAAAATCTTTTGTGTGTGTGTGTGTGTGTGTGTGTGTGTGTGTGTGTGTGTGTGTGTGTGAGTGTTTGGTGGGGTGACTATTAACCAACAGTCCATTATAAACATGGTTTGCTCATGGTAGGAGAGGTTTCCAGGGCTGTACAAGTCCTCCCAGAGCGAGATAGATGCCTGTCAGTGCTGCTCACTCCATCACCCACTAGGGCAGCGATCACCCTGTCATGGCTGTTAGGGGACTCGACCTGGAGACGTCCCTGCAGTCCCTTGGATGTGACAGATTCTGGAACCCTCCTCTCCTGGGGGAGGAAGGAGACAACTGAAGAATCGGAGAGAAGCACAGTATAGCCCATCATAATCACAGCTTTTGTTTCCTTGGAAAACACACACATGTAACACACCGTGTCTACCGTATTTTAATATATTCTGAGAAAAATGTAAATCATACAGCCAGTTTTATTCTAATATTTAATGGAAGTATATTGATCAGTTCTCTTTCATTATTTTTCAACACTTTTCTCCCAAGCAAGTTAAAACATTAGGTTTCTACACTAAGCTACTCAGGGTCATTTTTAAACTATCGATTGAAGGTAAGCGCCATTGTCATGGAATAACAACATTCTTCCCTGGGCACACTGCTCAAAACAGATAAGACCAAAAAAGCAGATGAGATGTTTTACAGAACTTGTAAAACTATGTCAGCTTAACTTTTCCTCATACATCAACACCACTACTACAGAGGGAATTGAGACTCAAACTGAATGTCATTTGGGTGCAAGGTAGTGGTTCCAATTACTATGCCACTCACTGCCCTTCAGTCATTTTTCTTTATTTTCCATTTCATTATTTTATTCTAAACTGCATTTTTAAAATTATTTTTATGCCTAATTGTGCAAACTGGATCAGTTGTGTAGATCATGCAGATTTAAGTACTTGGATTTGACTAAAGAAACCATTTGAACTGGCAAAAACAACAAAATTCACAATTTAAATAGTAGAAAAACAGGAAAAAACAAACTGGAAATAATATCTCTACTTCTACAACTCAGCATCCACACCTCATAGCAGTTCCTCCTCTCAATAGCCAGAAGGTTAAAGGTTAGTCATTACCTATTAATATCAGAGTCTAACACTAACTTTCTTATGTGTTAAAATGTACAACAGAAAGAATGAGAATGAGACCCAAAGAGGCTGAAAAATGAGCAGCAAATGACAGAATGGAGAAGAAGAGAAGGACGGGGAGGGATTGAGAGAGAACGCGTCAAATTCAGATAGACACACACCACCAACATTACACTGACAGTACCGAAGATCCATGTGGGAAAGGGGTCGTTTCCCTGGAGAAGATGGTTCGACTGGACATCTCAGACATCACTCCGTTTCTTACCAAACCAGTAGCAACCAGACAGCCTCCACCACAGGATGCTTAAAACCGCACCTCTCCTTCTTCTTTCTGTCCTTCTGTATAAGAAGAAAAAGTCCCCACATGTAGGACATGGCACTCTGCCTCTGTCACAGTGCTCCTCTTCCAGGTTGTTGTACCAGCAGTCATTAAGAAGCCACCTCTGGCAAAGTGAAGCATCTTCCATTAAGGAAGGCATTCCGTTTAGCCAAGATTTGAGTTCAGCTCAGCTGTTTGAGTCCATTTGATTAGGTCTGCGATGGCTAAGAACACACGTTCGGCACAACTGAGCTGTTCCACTTGATTAAGTCAGGGATAACAAACCTGCATGCATCCACTGAAGCATTTTGCGTCCAGTCGAGTGGGTCAGAGACGGCCAAGATGCGCCCGTCTGGCAGAAGCCCTCGGTTCTGCATAATTAGGCCAGAGACGTGCGAGATGTACACATCCGACGGAGCGGCTCGGTCACACTTGATTCGGTCCGAGTTAGCCAAGGCACGGATCCAGCAGAGCCGTTTCATTCCCCCTGGCTGGGTCCAAGCCGGCCAAGGAGGAGCCCGTCCAGCCGAACTTCTCGCTTTCAATTGACCGATATCCTCTGCTGTCCGGTCCAAAATGAAAACCTCCTGATCGGGATGGAAATTAACTGAAAAAAATGTCAAGTCATACTGCAACCAAAAAGGATGTTTGCAAATTGAAGGACAGATGGGCAGTTTGACAGACTGAACGTGCTTTTGGAACAAATAGTGATTGTGTATTAAAAGCAGCAGCATTTTTTTTTTTTTTTTCAAAGCAGAGGATGTGTTCGCATTGTTTTACATAGATATCAGGAAAATTTTATTTGGCCACAGGTGTTGAAACTTTTGCATATAACTGTGGATGGGTCATTTTTTTCCGTATCAATTTACTGCAAGTATCTTGATCACAAATTATGTAGCGGGAGGTGGGAGTTTAACTTGAGTCCTTCAAGTGTAAATCAGCAGCTTTAACCATTGCACTACCATTTTAAAAATATTTGGTTATGGGTACTGGACTTAGAATATTATGGAAGTGTCCTGTGCTAATTATTTCATACTCGCTGTTAAACAGCTAACATCAGCCTTTTTCCTCTAGTGGGCAATTGCTTCATTCAAGGTGGGTCTAGTTCACTGGTGGTCAATGAAATGTTTCCTCACAGTGTTCCTCACGTTGTGTTTACGCAGTTCCCCAGTGCAAACACAACAGCCCTCAGTCGTGTCCATTCCAAAGTCCAGCAGTGTCGGGACCACTTGTCCACCAAGTATAAAGATAAGCTGAAAAAGAGAGGCCTGCGCTTGTCTTGCCTGAGAGGAGAACCTCAAGAAAAGGTATTATCAGAAGGGGACCCAGATTTGTCCCAGGAGTCCTGTAACTGAAAGGAGTAGGGAGGCAGTGAGGTTGAAGAAGATGTGTCTCCCGCTTAAGGTAGGAATCAACATCAGATCACCAGTGTGGATTAGGTGGAGTGGAGAAGTTGTGAGATACATTTTGGTTTGTATTTTATTGTGATGTAGCCTGACAGAAGGGACAAGGTGTAGGGTGAGGGTAAGGGATCAGGGGTGAGACAGTTGTTTTACATTTAACCAAATAACATGCCTATGTTCTGTCTGTTTGTGTCTTCCACATATAAATGGACTGACATTTAAATTTACAAAACTTATTCCTGCCATCAATGCAAAATACCCATTATTTTTATGAAACAACCGGATCACTTCAGTTATATTCATCAAGCAACAAAGCAACACTTCTCCAGTCTTTTTTAGGTTTTACATGTGACAGCCAAACCTTATTTTTGTATAAACTATAAACAGTGGACACTGAAGTTTCATCAAGGTGAAGTTAGGAATCATCTGTTGCACTGAAATAAGTTAACAGAAAATCCTCAGAATTAAAACTGTGTGTCACTATCATGTGGAGTGTCCAGCTTTTTTAAATAGTGCAGCAACTTATAAAACTGTTTTTTGTAATTGCCTAAATAAACTGAGCGAATAAAAGAAACATACCGTACAAGTTTTATAAATAAGCAAATAAAACATTGTTTTGTAAAAAAAAAAAAGTATAAATTAAAAAAAAAAAAATAAAAAAAAAAAAAACCTACCAAAATTAAAATGAAAAAGAAAAAAAGAAATATACGTCGGGTTATGGCAATAATTAACAGTAAAAAGCATGTTTATAAACTGGTAAGTGTCTATATACTAAACCGTATTTGCGCTGTTACTTAGACAAATCACCCAATCTCATTTTGTAAAACTAATATTAAAACCTCATTTTGAAAGAAAAAAAAAACAATATTATTTATAATGTTAGGTTACCCACTGTAGATGCTGCTGCTGCTGTAAATAGGATGTTAAATGACTTTTATACGATATTAGGTTTGAAATTATTAAAGAAAAACCCTGGCTCTTTATTTTGTTTTTTTTTTGTTTGGTTGTAGCACGGGACGTATTTCTTGTTGCAACTTCCTGTTAACTCCAAGTGTGGATTCCCATTGGGCCCCAATTTTCCCGCCCATAGAAGCCACAAAATTCTAGGATCTGATTGGACGCTGAGCAGCAGAAGAACTGTAGGACCGCCGCCCTCCCCCAGCACGCAGGAAGTTTCCTTGTATGGCTCGCGGAGACACCCGAGTCCACTTCCGGTCTGACTGGGTGTGTTAGGCGAGGGCGGACAACTAAACTCCGTAGACTTTTTACAAACAATTCGGCGGGTTTGTCTCGACTTTTGTTGCTTTGTCGTACCAGGGAACGGGGTAAATATTGCGTTTCACTGTTACTTTGCTTCAATTTCGGCTTGTTCTGCGCTGTGTTGGTTCGGTAGGGGACCGCTGAGCTGCCCGTGTGAGCGAGCAGGTCCTCCGCCGTCTGAGCCCCCTCTGTGTCTCTCAGGAGCTCCTTTTTCTGCATCGCCATAGATCATGTCCAAGTCTCTGAAGAAGATCGTGGAGGAGAGCAGGGAGAAGAACCTGCCTGAGGTGGACATGTGTGACCGGGGCATTTCCAACCTGCTGGACATTCCTGGACTATGTGAGGATCTGCACTCTGCTATGAGTTTTGCTCTAAACTGTACTTTAGTACTGTGTCCTGGTCATTTTTTTTTTTGAACAATTCATACTAAGTATGCTGATCAAGGGTACAATAACAATAATGGGACTTGAACCTTAACCAGTGTGCTCTCTGCTGGCTCTTAACTGTAATGCCCTGCAGTATAAACAGATTGTGCTTCACACCTGACTGACAGCTACTTTAATGACTCTAGTAGGCTGTCATAATGCTTAGCTTTGAAAGTAACTGTACATATATTCATATTTTCAAAATAAGATTGTGAAGGGAAGGTTCATTTTAAATTTATTGTGGCCTTCAACCAGATGCCGATGTCACTGGATAAGGAGGTGGAGAACTAACATGCTGAATGTTGAGACAAACCTTGAGCTGCAGTTTGCAATCGGCTCTGTTGCCACCCTGTTCACTGTGTGGTTTTCTTTCTCCTTTTTCAGTCACCCTGTCCAACATCACCCAGCTGGTTCTGAGTCACAACAAACTCACGAGTAAGTCTGCAAACGCGAGTGTCGAGCTGCCCACCCATCCCATACCATTTGCATCTTTGTGGATATTTGAGTGACTTGACACTGCAGGGAGTCAGCCTGCGCTCTTGTTTCTTATCAATTTTTGGTTAGCGGTCGTTTTTGTGTGTATTTGCTTATATTATGAGTCTGTCTGACTGTGGCAATATGAAATTACACTAATGTTTGGCTGTATGGGAGGTGTGTAGTTTAAGGACTAGAGGGTTAGTAGGCGGTGGCAGACTGACTCAGTGTTTTGTGATTTTGACAGTCTAAAGCTGTGTGTCACCGGAGTAGGATCGAGCGGTGGTTCACCTGCACTTAAATCCTCAGTCTGCACCTCTGTAGTAACAAACCCCACCTCCCCATGACCCTTAGGGTGACAGCTGCACCCCCACCTCTGGCCACAAGAGGCCACTGCCACTTTCAACCAGGAGAGGCTGCAATCCCATGTTTGACCACTAGAGGATTCCTAGTTCAGAGATGAGGAGCATTTGATGAATTGTTCTTGTGCATCATCTTTAAATGTGGAAAGGTAACAGCTCACTTTTTGAGGTAGGCATTTTTGTTGAGCAAGGGGATCCCTGAAGAACCTTGCTGCTCTGGGTTTACTCTTGATCCCCCCCGGTGCACCAGCATCCCAGATATGATGCTGCTGGATTTCAAGGTTTGTGTTGTTGTCATTCTGCGCTTATATACAGATGTCTTAGAGAAAGTGAGAGAAGTGTAGCTTCTCCAGCACCATATTGCAAAATACAGTAAACAGTATGACCACACAGGACTACATTGAATTGAGGTCGTGGGTAGACGAATGGATAAGAGGATGTAGATGAGCAGATAAATATTTATTTATTTTTTAAAAATATTTACATAAAGTGATTCAGCAGGCATGTTTAACCCCTACATTGGTATTCCCCTTTCCTGCTTATTGGATTAGATTAAGCTATCTATCTATATCTATCTCATATATATATATATATATATATATATATATATATATATATATACACACACACACACACACACACACACACACACACACACACACACACACACACACACACACAGTATTTTTTGACCAGTGAGACCAATTTGATGTATTGTTTTTACATTTCTCTGGATGTTATTCATCAATCTGATATTTTCTCCAAAGCGGCTTACAACGATAGGTTTGATTATTGAGCTTCTTATTATACATCAGGGTAATTTTTAGTGTACTGCTTCATAGGACTACAACAGAAGGTTAGAGTTAAAATACATCCTTTGACTCCAAGGTGAGGATTCTGACCTGCTGGAGTTCACAGGCATATATGTGACCTTCCTTTAGATTTCTGCACTCACCACCTCTCCATTTCTGTCTCCCTCTCTCATCTGAGTGATGGATTGACAGGGAGAAAGCCACACCCCCAATTCCATTTCGTTTCTGCTCAGTATTCTCAGTCTGTTGCCCTCTCTGTCCCTCATTTTGGTGCCGTTGACAGATTGACAGCTGGGTAACCACGCCTCCTAATTCCATTCCATCTCCACTCTGTATTCTCAGCAGGCCATGTCCAAATGATCCGTAGGAGTCTCAGGGCTTAATGGCGTAATTGGCATTCCCAGTGCGGGTACATTTCTCTACTTTAGGAGGAATTTTTACTGCAGGTTGTCAGATTTGGCCTTTTTAGCCAACCTGGTTTTCCCAGTATTCCTAAAATGGATTTTTTTTCTGTAACTTGTTTGTTTGGAATGATCACTTGATATCTTTGCATAGTTGTTGTTATATAAAGGTTTTAGTTGCCATGTTGTGGTGTTCATGTTCTGTTACTGTCCCAGAAACTGATGGCCAATGCAGTAAGTTTTGTAGAGGCTACTATTTTATCCTCTCGCAAAACAGCAGTGTGGTGCAGTTAAATTTGCCGTGTGTGTGTGTGTGTGTGTGTGTGTGTGTGTGTGTGTGTCTATGTTTTTGGAAAAGTATCCATGTATGCTGGTCATGGGAACTTTGGGGGATGTGTTAGTGTCTTCTGAGAGGAAAGCAAGTCCACCACATTACACACACCATACAGCAGAGGTGCATTTTCTACACTACATAAAAACACACACCGTTAATATTTTGATCAGTTTATTAAAGTTCTGAAATTGGAACTTTTGTCGATCTCATTAAATTGGGACGTAAAGATCATTGGATCAACATTGAGTCAGATATTGTGTGCTCAAAAAGGAGAATGTAGAGTTGGCCTTGTGTGTTTTATTAGAAGATGATGTTTCAGAAGCTGGTGAATGAGTTCATGCCTCAGTCTCTCAGGTTCTTTCTGCTTTGTCTGCCTCCTGTTTTGTCCTTTCTAATGGATTTAAAGTTCTTATTCTGAACTTATCAAGACTAGTGTGGACTTTCACTGACGTTTGCAAAGCCGTTTCTTGTTAGCGTAGAGCTGCTGGGGGACGGGCCTGAACCTGG
Source organism: Heterotis niloticus (assembly GCA_018136845.1). Classification (NCBI taxonomy): domain Eukaryota; kingdom Metazoa; phylum Chordata; class Actinopteri; order Osteoglossiformes; family Osteoglossidae; genus Heterotis; species Heterotis niloticus. The sequence goes on from CM030894.1 coordinate 3,846,766, forward strand.
TTACAGTCTGTTTCTCAGTGGACTTCTCCCTCTGTGTCACCCATCTTGTGTCAATATAAACCTCCCCTGCTGCGACCCACTCAGACACTCACAGCTGCCCAGGGATGAGGGAATGCTGCCGTGTTTGGCTTGAATCTAGTGAGGCACGGGTGTGTATCGACAGCAAAAGTGAAAAAATTGAACTGTGTTGGTTTTGTGTGCATGGCTGAACTTCTCAGCTGAGGAAGCTGATCAATAAAGGATCTCGGGATAGACGATAGGAGTAGTCACAGCCAGGCCCTTTCCAGCCTTTTCTTTGGGGGCAGAGCTGGACTGCGCAGCATAGTTGGCTTTGTGTGTATGTGTGTTAGCAAAAGAAACTGATCTTTGCACAGTTCCCTAAGGAAAATGTGTCCAGGGATGTCTGTTGTCTTCAACTTTTGTTAAGCCTGCGCAGCTCTCAAAGCCCTCAAAGAATGACCTGTGTAGGTTCTTTAGCTCGAAAGGGTCAGTCAAGAAGACTGCAAAGTCTTGAATAGTGTGACCTAGACTCTTCTAGTCATATGTCCTATGGTTTAGATAGATAGTTTGAACTTCAGCATACTTATGTTATCTTGAGATTGAGGTTGTGTAAAGAAAACAAGCCTTCACTTGCCTGGTCATATTTATTTAGTGTCTGATGGGTGTAGGTGTCATGATAATTCTTCAGAGTGCTTTTCAACAAACCTTGTAGGATGTACCCTGTGGTCTGAGGCCAAGCTCACTGAGAGTCCTTCTGACATTGGATTAGTTAATATTCCTGGGTATTGGACAGCGGCGCTGATCCATCTGGTGGCCGTCGCATCATGCTGTTACTGCACGTGCCTCGGACTGAAGCCACCGCTCTCTGCTTTGCCATTGATTGTCAAATAATCAGATAGAGACCTTGTTATCTCTATCGATCACCTACCACCTCTTTAAATTGACTCAGGTTTGTGTCAGTGGGGGTGGAAACTGATCCGATGCCATAAACACTTCCATCATTAAAGCGTCAAAGACATGGCTCCTGTAGCTGGCCAGGATAGAGCCATCATCAAAGACTGTCCTTTCACTCTCCACGTCAGGTCATTTGGGCGAAGACACATCTTGGTGAAAGGGGAGAGTCTTCAGTTACCGCATGGTTCTCACCAATTTGTCGTGATACCATGTGTGATGAAGCTTCTTATAGTTTCTTTTACTGCAAATGTGACTCATGATACTGCAAGCTGTGGATGTAGTTTCTCAATGGAAACCTCGTGACATTCCTGAAGAGAACAAAACTTGAGTGAGCTACATATATAAAGTGAGCTTTTAAAATTGTGCATACAGTCTTTTACCAGTTTCCATCAGGAGTTGGGACCAACACACTGTCAGGAATTGCTCTTGTCCACTAACCATCCGTTTTAGGTGCATGCGCCCTCCCGTCCTGAGGCCCTCTGACTGGTGATTTTAGCTAAATAGTTGAGCAACATACTTTTATTTCAGTATTTATTTAACATAATAATGATTAAAAATAAGCCCTCTAGTTGCAATATTATTATTATTATTATTATCATTATTTATTTATTTTTTTTTAGTGCAAGCTATACTGCTTACACAGATGCTGATATTACTAGTAGGTTGTGCGGGTTGGGTCAGAGAGATGAATTTTAAGACCATGGGAGCCACTGTAAGGCCATCTGTGCTGTACACAGCCTGACAACCTTGTAGTTTTTGCTGAGCTCACATCTACAATGTTATTGTGGATGTGATGAATTTAAATTTAACATTAAGAATTTTTTTTTTCTCATGCTTATGTAGTGTTGGGTGAACCGGAAAATTGATGCAGTACAATTTTTCCTTTTCTTTTGCAGCCATTCCTCCCAATGTTGCTGACTTGAAGAACCTGGAGGTCCTCAACGTCTTCAACAACCAGATTGAGGACCTGCCCACCCAGCTCAGTAGCCTGCAGAAGCTCAAGCACCTCAACCTGGGGTATGGCCAGCCTTCCTTCCGACTCTGCCCTAATCTAACCGATTGTGGCCTCCAGCTTGATCCTTTCTCTTCTTTCCAGCCTCTCCTCCCCCATTGTCTCATCTCCTTCCCTCCTTGTCTTCCATGTCCCCCTCCCCCGGGGGTGAATCACTCTGTTCTTCTCAATGGCCCAGACAGCGTGTAAATGACCTGATGTCTGCAAGACAGCTGCTCAGGTCCTCCTCCTAAAGGTCTCTTTCCCTCTGTCGACCATGAGCAGGTCCCCTGATATTTCCTGCGTGCCCTTGTCTCCAGTATCAACTCTTGCAAGTTCAGCTGCCGCAACTAAGATCCAGCAGTTCCAAATCACAGGTTTCATGCAGCATAAGCCCAGTTTTCTAAGAACCACTTTAGTGTAGTTGGCAGATGGGGATGTATCCAGATCTCAGCTTTCAGGGACAGAGGCTCAGCACTCCGAGACAAAGGCAACATTGTCTTTACCCTCATGTGCATTGAAATGTGTTAAGTTTTTGTTGGCCTCACTCCTTAGAGATAAACCATGTCAGTAAAGGACAGGTGTGTACACCTTCTGGTTTACCTGTCACACTTGAAAAATATATCATACCAGTGGCTTGGTGGGACCTTTCAGACTGTTATGCCTTGCCACATAGTGTACAGCATATGTGCTGTTTTAGTTGTTTTATTAGTGTCTGGAGTAATGTGTTAATTCCTGTTGTCTTAATGATCTGACGGTGAGTGAGGTAGGTTATTGCATGTTTGTGGGTTTGTAATATTCGGTTGCCCACCGGCAGAATGTCTTGCAGTGTATTTTGTGTCCTCCTTGGGTTTGTGTGAGTTTTCGAGGGGTGAGAACTAAGGCTTTGTACCTGTTTTATTTAGTGTTGGACAAGTGTTTTATTTATTTATTTATTTATTTTTTTTTTGCACAAGTAGTCCAAGTGTGGTGAGTTTAGGCTTCGTCTGTGTGGAGTATGCATGTGGAATTAGCACTGATGGTTTGTATTGTGGCTCCTGCCATATGCTTCCGGCATAGCCTCCAGGCTACCACCACTCTGAATTAGGACAAGTGGTTAACCAATACATCTCTCTAAAATCAGTTTACAGTGATTCACCTATTTGTATTTTGTGCTGGGATATTATTGGATTAGGTAGGAATTGAACTTTATCCCTGAGTCTTTGGTGTGTGTGTATAGTGATAGTGTATAGTGTATAGTGTGTATAGTGAATCAGTCCGATACCGCCAGTTTTGAAAGTGTACATCATATAGCATTGATAAGTAGACAAATGTAGATACAGATGTGTTCATCTAGATGCATATGTTTTTATGTATCAAGTGTTGCCTTTAATGACAAAGTGGAGCAAGTTGGAGTGTGCCCTTCACTGTCATGCGGGATTAAGGAAATGAATAATCTCTCACACCTCCAACATCCCATGTTTTTATTGATTTTCCTGCCAGGCGTTGCGTTTCCAGCTGTCATCTCCCAACATAAGCCGTGTCCCTGTATTCAGAGCGGCGTTCGACGCCCAGGATCTGCGCACCCGGTCGCCTCCGAGAGAATAGCTCCCCTCCTGTGTAATTGCTTTCGTTAACAAACCCTGGAAATCAATTTGTCTCCTTTGGATCTGATTCTCACTATGAGCCAGAGTAGACGAAAGGCAAACGATCTCTCACACACACACATGCCAGAGGGCATTGAGGGTAAGTGATCTGAGTGTGCTCAGCAGTCGGTCAATAAGGGAAACTGTGTGGTTTTCACTCAGTCCAGCTGTTTGGGGCTCCGGGAGGAGAGTTCATAATTAAGCGTAGCATCACATTACTGCTGAAGGCTGTTTAGCTGCAGCCGCACCCAGAATTACTGCCACATTTGATGGTGTTGCAATAGTACATATAACTTGGCGGGGGGTGTGTAACTCATATTGTGGGGTACTGTTAGGGGCAGCATCCCATTGACAAACTGCAGGAGCGCAGTTGCAACCCAAAAAGAGGGTGTTGACAAAAATTTAAATGCAGTTTATGAAAATAAAAAGACAAAACCAGTAGGGGATTAAAGACCAGGGCAATAAAACTGAATGTCAGCCACATAATTGAAATAGTTCATGGCAGAGATCTGGCGAGTCTGGTTGAGGCTCCTGTCACATTTTGCCAAAAGGTGAGACTTTCATTTTTGCTGTGTATGTGGATTTCCTGGCTGACTGGCACTTTTGGTATCATAGCTCGTACACAGCCAGGGTCCTGAACACCACAGAGCCTCCATGTTGCATCTCATTTCAAGATTTATTTCCATTGCTTCCCTTGAGCCCTTCTTTCAGTTCCCATGATGAGGGAAAAGCTGTCTGGTGTGGGGATCCTTGTTCTTGGCCTAACTTCCTGGGGGGGTGTTCAAGGTTCTGAAGGAATGTTTGCCAGTTCTGTGTCACATTATGAATGTTTGTTTTGAAAGTAGTGGATTTGAATAAAAGTGTTTTCAGTGACAAAATGTAGTTTAACTGCACAGTCGATTGTATCCTGTTTTTTAAATTTTATTATAAATCTTTTACAAGAGTGTCAGTAAATTTGTAGGTCTCTGTATAAACTGTTCTCAGTTACAGGCATAGCTTTTTAAATTTTGGATTTGACATCAGTGTTGTTAAGGCACGGCCACGTTTTAAAATCTCAGACTGGGGCAAGAATTGAAAACTATTATTTACAGTGACCACCACTGGCACTTTATATAGAAGGGATGCAGACCCAAGACCTTCAAATTGACTCTAACTGGTGCACAGTTTTCTGTCCCAGATTGTTAATAATTGTCTTTTGTGTTCTTAAAAGTAATTTAATGTGATCCTGAACTTCCGCATGTCTGATTCTATAAACATGAGTTGGTTTGAGTGGATAAGTTACTACTGGCCTTATAGGAGTAATATTTTAATTATAATAAGATAAATTGGAACACGGAAACCAAAAGTGAATCATTGGCCCTATAGGGAAAAACTGGTTGTTGACAAACTGGTTCTGTTAAACCTGTAAAAAAATAAATAAGTGAAAGTTTTCCCTGATTTACATTGTTCTTTTAAATAATTGAGTTTTGATTGATCGAATGACTGATTGATCCACAGGATGAACAGACTGAGTTCCCTCCCCCGGGGGTTCGGCTCCCTCCCTGCTCTGGAAGTTCTGGATCTCACCTATAACAATCTGAACGAATCATCTCTACCCGGAAACTTCTTCTACCTCAGTGAGTTGCAGGCATTCCAAAGCTCTGCCCTGATGACCCATCACCTCCGCTACCTTCTGAGTTCTTACTTCTCCTCCTCACTTGTTACTTTATCCCAGTTTTCTTCAATAGTGACTAAACCTTCTCCATTCTACATGTGATACCTCTTTGTTTGCCAGTGCTCCACACCACTTTTTATATTAATTTTTGGTCCCACCTCCTTATTTATATTGGACACTTCCTCCCCTCATTCTAGCTCATCTCTACCTCAGTGTTAGCCACTCCCCCTCAGCACTTCTCCCTCCTCTCCACATTCTAGCCCCACCTCTGCTTCAGCCCACTCATTCTTATTGCTCTGTCCTCCTCTTTACTGCAGGTTATCTCTCCCTGTCTTATTCCAACAATCTGCCAGCTCTCCTACAAATGTGTGTAAGCATGTGTGCTATGTCTGTACTAACACACTCCCTGCTGTCCTCTGCTCATCACCTGCCATTTAGAGTGATGCTGACTGTCGCTTGTCCATCAGTTTCTGGAGAGTATCGATTGGGCCCCACCACGGGTGGGTAGGCCAGCCAGTCTCTTTACAAGCCTCTCTTTAATTTGCAGCCACACTACGTGCACTGTATTTCAGCGACAATGACTTCGAGATCCTGCCTCCCGACATTGGCAAGCTCACTAAGCTGCAGATCGTGAGTCATTTATTTGAATTTTTTGTGCAATCCATTCATCCTTCACATGTTTTGCTGCTGGCTGTGGCCTGTGTGAGAGAATGAGCAGGAGGACACGGTCTTGTGTGTTAACAAATAATGACAGTGCAGGGCCTCTGTCAAGGGCAACAAAGTCACTTTCTCACTGGGATTTGAACCTGCAGCCCTCCTGAGTTTTTCTTGCTTCCTCTCTGATCGCAGCTGAGCCTGAGGGACAACGACCTCATCTCTCTGCCCAAGGAGATTGGTGACCTGACCCAGCTGAAGGAATTGCATATCCAGGGCAACCGGCTGACCGTTCTGCCTCCAGAGCTTGGTAACTGTCGCCATACATAGAGAAAATGTCAGTGTATGGCCGGTTATGATTTGGCTGGTCTTGATCAATGTACTTAACCTTCCATAATTTATTGTTAACCATGTAACCAAAATAAACCTGCAGTGGTCTAGATCCTGTCCCGAGGGGGGGACTTGAGACAGGGTACATCCTAAATGGGTCCACGAGTTTCAAGTAATCAATTCACCTAAAATGCATCTTTGAAATGTGGGAGAAAACCAGAGCCATCATCAAAAACCCAAGGAACACAGGGAGAATGTGCAAACTCTACACAAACTATGCCAGATTTGAAGTTGTCAGAACCCACAGCCCAGGAATTGAGTGACACAACCGCTACTTTGGGTAGTGCCGTCATGCCAGACTGATAATTTTGTCTCTGTTCCTCAGCACCGAATAGGATTTTTTTCTCTGCATCAGTTACAGAAGGCCTAGACCCATTTTGTAAAGCTTTCAAAACCTCAACCCCTGCTCACAGAGCCCCCCCCCCCCTCTATATCTTTGGTTGACATCTTCACTCACACTAGTCCTTTTGGTTCTAATAAAGCACATCCCCATTGAAAAATAATGACACTCCTCTAGGAAACGGTGCATTGAGTTTAGAGTCCAAAGAATACTGTAGATTTTGTTTTTGCAGTTTCAGTCTGCACCACAAAACCAAAGTGCATTTACTTTGGAGACACATCGTGCTGGAGAACTAGTGAATGAGCAAAAGAAAGGGATCTGGTTTGTTGAAGGACCCAGCAGAGTGCCCTGCTGTCCAGAGCAGGACAGCCTACTGTCTTGGCCCTCTGTACCTTTTTTCTGTTCTACAAGCTGGGCTAAAAGGTCAGCTTTTAATTTTCCATTCGACAGCAGCCATGTATCCTACTGGGTCCAGCCCTGAAGTAATTGGAACCGAAAGCTAGAACCTCCCACACCGTGGGCACATCGAATAGCCAAGGCAGAATCGATGAGCTACAGACTTTGAGTTTGAAAGCCACTGATGAGAGGGGTGTAAGGAAATGATGGGGGTAGGGCTAGGGGTTAGTTATGGAGACACACATCAGGATACTGTGGGAGTGGTCTTAACAGAGTGGGAGTGGTCTTAACGGAGTGGATGTGTCCTGTTGGCCCTGCAGTGCTATGAGGCTTGTTAGCATCCTGGGGTTGTGTGGCCTAATCCTTGCGGCAGGAGCTTGGTACTTGTTAGAGCTCCCGTTTGCACTCGGTTGTCGCTGAAGGGGGAGTAGAGATGGTGAAAGCCTTTAACAAGGAGCAGCGAAGCCTTCAGCCTGCCAGAGAGAGAGGGAGCAAGAAAGAAGGGACTAGGAAGAGAACATAGCCTGAGGAAGACCTGATTAAAAAGCTGCTGTCCCTGCTTGCCCTAGCTTCTTTGTGTTGACACTTTACTGTTTAAAGAAACAAACACTGCCAGCAGGATCCGCACATACCTGTTTCCTGTTGCGATGTGCATACATGTTGAAGACTTGCTGTTTCTTGCAGGTCATGTGCAGTAGATGTTGACCTACCTCTTCCTGCAGGATGCGTAGATCTTAGATCAGGTTCTTATACATTGTGTAGTTTTAAAGGACGTGCTTCTTCTTGTGGGTTACATAGATGTGAAAGGCCTGCCTCTTCTTGCAAGTCCCTTAGTTCTCCAGTATCTGCTTCTTCTTGCTGGCATTACTGCTTTCCTGCTGGCTTCACATTTTTGTGTTTATAGATGCATCTCATTGAGGCCGATAAAGTGGCTCCAAATGAATGGTGACGTAGGAGAAAGAACAGATTTAGGGAAGGGAGTGAGAATGATGAAAGATGTAGCGTGAGGGAGGTGGTGGGGAAGACTTGCAGTTGAGAATAAAGGAAAGGGGAGGAAACACACAAGTCCTTTCCAAAACATTTTTGGTTTTACTGTGGAAGCTGTGTTTTTTTTTTTTTTTTTTTTTTTTGCCTACAATATGAATGGCATTACATGGCCTCCTTAAGAGTGAAGTGATTTATGTTTTTATTCCATTAGCTGAGCCTTTCAGGTAGTTTGATATAAGGGAAAATGGGTAAGACTGATAAACTGGATGAAAGTCAACTGAGCAAAAAATTTACCATTCTGACTCCTCAGCTTACAAATACAATTGGAACTGGAACACTGTCGTTGTTAAGTGCCATTGAGTCGATGTCGACTCATGGCGACTATAGATAGCTGTCCTTAAAAGTATCCGGTCTTCAGCAAGTCGGCAAAGGCTTTACAAAGGGGCATTCATGGCTGTGGTGACCGTGTCCAATTACCGCGTTGCAGGTCTTCCTCTTTTGCATTGACCTTCCACTTTGCCTAGCATGATATCTTTTTCCAGCTAAAAATTTAGTTTGTTGATTCTAAAGTTACTTTTACCGCAAATTCAGAATCTGAAAGGCTTAGTACAGATGTGCCTCAGTTAGTACCCTCCCTTGACTGTAGGTTTGGAACTGGATTTGGAGCCAATTCAGACAGTGTGGAGTTGGCATGTTCTCCATGTGTTCACATGGGTTTCATCCTGTAGTCCAAAGACCAGGCTGAAGGACAGCAAAGGGAAACCATCGTCTTGTTACTGCTTACCAGTACTCATCACCAGATATGAGTTGCTTTAAGGGTGTCCCACATACCTGTTCTCATTAGTTGTGCTTTACTGCCATCTCTTGGCTTGGAGGGTGAATACAGTTTGCACTAGCTGTGCTACAAGCAATAATTATTGAAAATAAGTTGCAGAACATATTAGTCTTTGCAACAAGTAAAAAAGCCACTAAAAATACACCATCTCTCAATGTTACAGACAGCTGATTTACACATTTTCAAACTGCTGACAAGCATTTTTCAGACACTTTTCACTGTCATAAACTGTATAGTTTTTCCACATTCTCCACTTTCATGAACAACTTTTATTAATAAGCATTAGTAACAGCTTTTAAATACATAAGCTTTTATGATGAACTTTGTGAAAACTTCATGAACTTTATAAATAATGATGAAAAAGAAGAATCCAGCTGCAGAACATTTGGACTGACTTGCAGTCAGGAGGGTTGTGTTACCAGACGTGTCCGCCATTTGCCAGGCACACCATCGTGCTCTGGTTTAATTTAGCTTCTCTCTGGCAGGTTTCTCAACACTTCCTAATCAGAAACAATTTAATTAGCCCCCCGTGTACCTGCGTCTGCTCTGTTAGCACCATGACCCGCACCACAGCATTGCCAGTGCTTTGTTCTCACCGGCCCTCTTCCTCTCTCTGTCTTCCTGGTCCCCAAACCTCCCCCTGTGCCATGTCTTGCTGTGCCTCTACCTTCCCTTCGTGTCCTCCCCTGACTTTCCAAACAACAATACTTCTCTTATCTTTGTGCATTTTCCTTTTGCCTCCCCCTTTTGGTTCATGTTTTTGCCCCTCTCTGTGGTTCTTCCTCCTTTGCTCTGACATCCCCACCCTCTCTTTCTTCTTTACCTCCTGTTCTTTTTCTTCCTTTTCTTGCACCTGTTCTATCACAATCTTCTCTCTTGTGGCTTCACCCCTTCCTGTACACCTTCTTCCCCTGTCTTCAGGTAACCTGGATCTGACTGGGCCCAAGCAGGTGTTCAAGGCAGAGAACAACCCCTGGGTGACCCCGATCTATGACCAGTTCCAGCTCGGCGTGTCCCACGTCTTTGAATATGTTCGCTCGGAGACCTACAAGTAGTGAGTGAACAAACCAAACATGGGGGGGGGTTCAGCAATTGAGTGGGTCACCAGCAGAAGTAGGAGGTCATCTTGGTCAAAGTGAACCAGAACTACATGGAGCATATAGCAAGATAAGCAACACACTTCACCATGGTTGTGTATGATTTGCCAGGTGCATTTTGGATGGCACTTTGTGTAAAACTTTTGGGAAATTATTTCTCCTCATGGCCAAATTAGTTCACATTCATATCCACCTGACCTTCTGAGTGGTTGTATAAATCAGACAGGATGTATTTGTAAGACCAAGATATATTTGTGTCTGTAGTTTTGGTGTGAGCACACTTATTTACTCAGATTGTCATGTCCTCATGTAATCTATGCATACAGGTGTCTTTACATTTATGTGTTTAACAGGTGCTTCTCTACAAAGCACAGCAACAGACAATGTTTTATACATAGACACAATTATCAAAACACAGCTTGTTTGCCTGATACCACCATGTTGCTGGTTAACATCTCTCAAGTAGTCACCTATAGAAATGACATTCAGATAGCAAATACATAATTTATGCAGCTGTTTTCTCAGAAGGAGATGAGTTTGAGACCCTTCTTGAATGTCTGAAGGGTTTCAGTAGCTCTGAGGGACAGAATTAGTTACACCACTTCAGGGCCATAAGTAACACTTTTATTTTTGAGTGGGACTGCCATGCAGCTATCGGAAGAGTACAGAGCTCTTGCTGGGCTGCAGCGAGTGACCAGTTCCTTTAGGTATCCACATGGAGATCTTCTGACTATCTTATAGGCTGTAATCAGAACCTTTTGAGGGAGTTCTCACAATCTCATTTTGCAGGTGTGTCGGAGTGTGTGTGTCTGTGTGTGAGAGTGAGAGAGAAAGGTTGCACTTTTTCTTTGTTTGACACTTGCTTGCCGAGGCACTTTTTGCTCCTTGATACAGCGAGAGACCCTTAGATATGAAGTCAATGGCGACTGCATCAGCGATGATTTTCATAGCAGATTGTCATTAACAGCAAAGCGGGCAATAAATCAGTGCCCCTCCCCTGTTGTGTCCACAGAAATCGAACCCTGTAACTCCAAACTTTAGTTCGTTTCCATCCTCTCCATTATTCATAACCCATGCCTTTTCAGTCCATCCTATTTCTAGAAGTTCTCTAGTGCTTTGTTTTGTGACCTGAAGCTTGAAGCCTTTGTGTGTTTTGCATGTTTATAGGTATCACAAATAAAGCTGTAACAAGAAGATGGGTGTAGTTCAAGAACCGAACCTCTGGCTCAGAAGTTGTCAAGTTAAATACACACAAGAGAACTGCTGTTGTACCCAAGGGAACACTGTGGAAACAGTGCATGAAATGCAGCAGCCCTGCATACTCTGTATTTTTATGCCGTGTACAGGCTCCTCTAAATTCACGTTCCGGCTGTCTGCGTTTCACTCAGTTATGTTTTCCCTGCTCCCAGTTAGCGCATGCGTGGTTCCACAGCATGTTTCCCATGCAAATATAAGTGATCCACATAATGCTGGAGGAAAGTGGGAGAAAGGAGGTGACAGCCTAGTGTCTCCAGTGGGGGCAACAAGTTTTTGGACGTTAAAATTTATTTGGCTGATGTCTGTGTCAAATGTTACTTAATACTTATTTTGATTTGCCCATTTATACAGCAGGGTCATTTATAACAGTGTGGCTTTGGGCAAGTGCTGTTCTGTTTGTGCTGCAGCAGGAGGTAGATTCAAACCTTGATTTTTCACACCTGAAGAGTGTTGCCATAAATCATTTGTCATTTAGCTGGCATTTGTATCCAAAGCCACTACATTTTACTGTGTGAGTTCTGGGTAAGAACCTTGGTCAGCTGTGCTACAACAGGAGCAGTGGTTTAAAGCTGGCAAACTGGTAACCTTCTATTACTCTAACCACTGTGCCAGCTGCTGCGTTCACTTTTCATTTGCAGTACTGTAATCCACGGCCCAGTCTTGATGGCCGAGTGTCAGAATGAGAGAACCAGGGTTTGTCAAAAACAGAATTTGTGGTAAATCACTGTCATAAGGCATTTTAGTCTTAATGTTCCTCTCACGGAAGCCACTGCAACAATAGCTGTCTGAAGTTATCATCTGCACCTTCTGTACCTGGTGCATGTACCCTCTCTAGTGGGGCATTGGGTTGTGCAGTGGATCCTTTGTGTCCTGTGTTGGAACATTCCCATGTGGAACCATGACACGATGAGAACGGCGCCATGGGGGTCATTTACCTTCATTGCCATTAACCGCATTTAATCCTAATTTGTCAGTCATGTTGTTAACTGATGAATTTGTAAGATGTGGGAAAGTCCATGACTGTAGAATGATGGCTGCTGGACAGGGTCAGCATTCTGAAGAGTGATTTTAGTCGGTCCTCGCACTCAGTTCGACGACAACTGCTGCCGAACTGGAAACACTTTCAGAACAAGTCAAGAAATAAATTAATAAAAAAACATTTTTTGTGCATCTCACTTTTCTATTGCTCTAAGCCATTTAGCATGTGAGTGTTAAAGCAAATGAAAGTTTAATGAAGCGCAGCTCTGTTGGGGGGAAGACAAAGCGATGACAGATTTTTGCATGTGTTGATGGCACCTCGGGCCCACAAACCTGTCGCCCCCAAACCCCTCCCCATGCCCGTGAAGTGGGTGGCGAAACCGTGGCTCCTCAGCATGAACGTTAGCTGAACTCGTTCCGTTTCTACTTCAGCAGTCTTCTGCATCGGCGGCCCCACATCAGCGCTTGACTCCGTTGCCAAATGTAGTGGGTCCAGGTGATTTGGCACTGTGAGCACCACTAGGAGGGAGCTGTGTGTTTAATGGAATGGTGGAACTGTGGTGGGATTTTGGCAGTCCTTCCTCTTTTGAGTAAATGAAACATATCCGCTATAAATTTGTTCAGAACGAAAATTAATTAATTTTCTCTATTTGTGCAGTGTAAGCAGTGTTACATACCCACAGGGCTGGAAGTTGCCATTTGAACCTGCGGGAATTGCCCCCCCCCCCCATTTCTCATATTAAAACTCTGACAGTCTTTCGGGAAGGGCACTATATAAGAAATTTAAATACAGTTGTGTATAAATGTTGAATTGTGGTTGTACCTTCCCGATCTGTTCTTTGCAGTGTTTAATGAAGATTGATGCTGAAAATTAGGAACGCTCTTTTTCCCCTCTGTAGTTCCTCCGGCTTGCTAATTGTGCACAGCCTTTAATGTATTTTTAAATGGCTGGCATTATAAAGTGGGAATTTGGCGTGCATTGATTTCCACATCGATTACATTGCAGCGTTCAGTGATGAATGTTGCTGCTTGGCCTTGGAATGAGCGGCGCTTCGTAGCGCTAAGTACACCCCAAACAGAGGTGAACTCGCTCTGAGAAGGAAATGCAGATGATTCTGGGGTTGCCTGCTTCAGTACAGCACCCATGTACCTTCCAGGTGGTCTGAGCAGGTCTTATGGACAGGTGCGAAAGCTGTACGTCAAGTGAAGACGGGTACACTTAAGACTGCAGTGTGCCTGCTGCCCAGTAGGGGATCATTCCTTATCTATGTTAGCATTAAGTAATTTAATACTATTTATTTATTTATTTATTTATTTATTTATTTATGAAGCTGGGTACTTTTTAGTTGACCAATTCAGGATTGCCACTTTACCCAAAAGTACTACAGCAGCAGCTGGCATTTGAACCTGGTCTTTTAAATCCAAAAGTATTGGTTCTATCCACTGTCTGGCTGAAGGATTTGTTTCTGCTTTTCCCAAGATCCTTTCTCCTGTGTTTGCTTGTTGATGGAGAAGTTAGGGCTGAGGTTAGGTTGTGTTAGGGTTAGTCAATTTGCTGGCTAGTCACTGTCTTTCCAGACTATAGTGGGTGATGCACCTCAACCTTGCCAATGAGAACAGTTCCCTTCCTCTCAGATTCCAGCACCAGGCCTACATGTGTGACCTCACTCCAGAGGATGAGGAACTCAATTGCTGCGTTAACACTCAAAGCATCTGGCCATCCGCCTACCCTGTAGCAGACTGGTTAAATGCCCCCTGGGGGTTGGAGGTTTCATTGAAAGGCGTGTTAATGCCCAGAACCTATCTTTCTTCATTAGCCCAGCCTGCACGGCAGTGTTTACACGGCCCTGTGTCATGGCTGTTGAGAAGGACAGGATATCAGTCAGCGACCTTATTAGAGGGCTCATTTGGAGACGTCGCAAGAACAGTGACAAAGATTTTCTCAGGCTTTGCGTGCCGAGTCGTGAGGCATAACGGCTCCTACAAGGGAGGGGTTGAGGAAGCAAAACAGACTGTTTTTCCCACTCCTTAACACCATGAATATTTTACACATTGTCTCTTTTGTCAAGCGCCAATGATCTTGAACCTCGGTTTTTTTTTTTTTCTTTCTTTCCCCTTCCAGGCTTCTTTGGACAGCCAGCAGTTTTGTAGATCGGGCCATTTCGAGTCCCTTTTGCAGCGCACAGGCGTTACTTTAGGGTTAATGTGCATCAGCATGCTAACAACATCAGATCAGGCACGCTCTCCGACTCCCTGGCACCCGTTCACAGAAACCTGCCCCAGGGGTCAGCAAAACAGCCGGGTCGATCAGCCTTGCGCTCGAATCTTCCAGCAGGGGGTGTCAGTCTTAAGTTGTAGATTTGCACTAATTTGTCATGTATCTTAATTATTGTCATTTGGCTTTATTGACTGTCTCAACTGGTGCCATGGATTTCTCTTTCCCCTTCGTCAGCCCAAGTTTTTGTTGTATTTTCCTCAGTGTTGGGTCCTCCACCTTCACACGCAGGTACTGCTATGCAGGTAGGCATTCAAGTCTGTCGTGGTCCAGGATGCTTGAGGAATGAATGAAAACAATGTAAACCCCACCTTCCACCTCCCCCATAAACTTTCTGTGACAAATGATGTCCTGACTGATAACAAAACATTCCCAGAAAAAATGCCAATACTGGTGAACAACTGAACATCAAAATTCCTCCACATGAGTTGCCAGTCCAATCTTTTGTGGTCAGAAATTGTTTGAGTGTTTTTTACAAGCAGTCAGTGAATGTAAATTTATTTCAGCAACTTTTAAAAAGCAGACTTTTACAAAGCACGGTGCAAACCCGTTTACTCAGGGAATCCGTAAATGGAAATGGTAAAAAGGCGGTCAGGCACAGCTCCAGGAAATTTGTAACAACCTGGTTTGGTACCCCTATTCCTGTATGCTGAAATCAGAAAGTGTCAGTCACAGAGGTGAGGAAAACCATTAGCCTGTGGTGGTGCAGTTTTACCCGGCTGCTAGCTGAGGACAGTATCAGTGTAATATATACAGCCCCTCCTTCTCGGCACCATACCCCTGTTCAGGGCTTCCGAGGAGTGTCTGGCCTCACGCTCTGCTGGGCTCTGCTGTCAGATGCATTCTGAAACACCACAAAAGCCCTAATGAACAAGTTGTTTCACAAGAGGCCTATGTGGAAAGAAATTTCAATGTGCGCGACCACTCGGACGGTCCTGCATGTCTTCAAAAATCCCAAATAAACATCTCTAGGACTTAAGGCACTGTTGGTCTGCATTAGTCGACTGCTGTGGGCTGGTGTTTCAGCGACAGCTCTCAGCCAAAACCGACCTGACCCCATTCATAGGGGAAGGTGTGGTATAGGAACAAGGGGGAGTAGCTCAATGAGGGGTTCCATGGAAACCAAAAAGTCTTGGCAACAGAAGTGAGGAGGAATATACCAGAGCTCGGTTCAGTAAGAGTGGTAGTACCTTGGAAACCGACAGGGATATCACTAAATCAATACAGTCCATGGTTCCTGTCTCTCCACCACCACCTCTGCCTTATTAAAAATAGGGCTGACCTTGTGTTGCTGCATGTCTATAATGTTTCTTTCCTTTAAGCAGGCAGAGTAGATCTTAATTTTACCTGTTAAAGAGGCTGTACTTTCTATGTTATTATACAAGTTGGTTTCTGTCACAATTTTTTGCAGCTGCACTGCAAGTTCCTTGACAGCAGCTGGTCTTTTTTGAAAGGACCATTTCCGTGAAGTGGGTTGAGGTTTTTGCACCATGTGTTTGTTGTGTCCAGTAACTCCCTAAGGGTTCAAAATCAAAAGTCTAGATCTCAGTCTTGGTCCCAATATGTTGGAATGAGCTCCCTCAATCCCTCAGAGCTGCTGAATCCTTCTAAGTATTGAAGATAAATCTCAGTCCCATTGCTGTCACAGTTATTTCTCTGTTGATCTTCACATAGCTGCATAAATGAGACCAACACTGTCTGCTATGATTACCTACGTGTTTGCTGTTTGAAAGTCACTTCTGTAAGTAGCTACTTGAGATGTAAACCAGCATCTTGGAGGTATCAGATAGAAAGAAACTCAAAGCACAGCTTGTTTGTTTACTGTGATTTGGATGTCACTTCTGGAGGAAAGTGTGTTTTAAATAAGCAGATCTCGTTCAGATCTGTTCTTCAGAGCTATGCTGTGTAAAAATATATTGAAATGAAAATTGAATTAAATTTAGACCAAAAGGTCCTGAGAAGACAAGTGCAGTTGTACCCTTGATCAAAGAAGTTACCGTTTCAGAAAAATGATCCTCTTGCATGAATAAGCAAGAAGCAATAATGTACATTGCTTAAGAGCTGTAATATTAAATCTTCTACTAGGAAGGGAAATATTGTAAATCATTGTTGCAGTGTATGGGATGCCGCTCTTCCCCGAGTGTAATAATCATAAGGTGGGCAGATGCTGGAGCGATGAGCCCGTCTCACATGGCCCTCCAGCTTTGAGCTGTGCACTGTCAAACACGCAAACAGCTGTGATTGAGATCAGCTCATCCCACCGAATTCAGCGAGCCTTTTAAAATCCACATCTCGCCATCCCCGAGACGCATTGAAAATCCGACTTTGTCCTCTTCCCAGCATGACCTGTCGGTTCTAATTGGCTGTGGCCGGGTGGGAATGAAAACATTATGTATGCATTTATTTATTTATTTTTTTACCGGTCAGCGGACATTTAGAGAAAGAGAGCTAACAGGCACGTATTTTGTCTAGGCATATATGTCTAACTAATAACCTTTCAGGTAGCAGGCGGGGCATATAACAAGCATGAGCAGTAAAAATGTTTATTGATCGATGCGGTATTTGGGATTCGAGTATCCGTGCAGGACCCCACCCCAGCACCTCTTCACCCGTGTGGTGGTCCGACCCAAACGCCAGAGCAGGGACTAGCTCTGCTGGGAGGGATTTTCGGCTGCTTTGTTTCTGTTCCCACATACACACCCTTAGTGGTTCAGTGATTTTATTTTTTCTTTTATACCGTCGTCAAGACAACCGATTTCTCTGCCTTTCCTGAGAAATTGAGAATTTTAAACATTTTATCTGCGTACATTAAAAGACAAGTGTCCTAAAACAGGGTATATTAAGTTCTGCAAGCCATGTGGGTTATTATTACTAATATTAATCTGTTGATTTATTTATACAAGTTTTCACAAGAACAAATCAGGCTTCCTGCTCAGTGACAGTGAAGGAGAGCAGCTCATGGGATTTAAGCATGACAGCCTTCAGGTTACAAGTGTGAATCTTTAACCTTCCTCCTACATGTGAGCCAGAGTCTCCACTGACCTTCCCCTTGGCTTGTCTGCTAGGCTGATAAATTATGTAAAGTTGGTTCATACGTGATGTGATGTAATAATGGCTGCCACGTTAATATATAAGGGTCAGTAATGCATGTTGGTGAAGGAGTCTGGTGGTCTTCACTGGGAGTCATCACTGAAGCTGTGGTGCAGGGGCCCACAGGCTGGGTTTCAACTGGATCCCAGTAGGTCCTTGATTCCTGATTCATTGCAAGAATTGGATGTGATGGATGAGAACCAACCTAGCTTGTGTACTCCTACTCAAACCTGCCATGAGGGGGCAATATCTGCTGTCTGTCCTGCTCTAAACTTTTTTTTTTTCTTTTTTTTTTTTTTTTTTTTTAAAGAGCTCAGAAGAACAAATAATTTTTAAATATGCCTGCTTTTGAGTCATAGCCTTACGTATATATTGTATGTAGTGTCATAAATGTATCTTTCATATGTTTTTAGGTACTATTTACTTTGCTTTACCTGGGGTAGCAAGTGGCATAGTGTTTAGAGTTGTCACCTTTGGATTCAGTGCACCCAGGTTTGAATCCCACCTCCTCCTATAGTTCCCTTGGCCACGGTACTGACTGAACTGAAACAGTAAAAATTACTTTGGAGGAAAGTGCAAGAATAAATGTGAGTTGTTTGGTACACAAGGCTGCCATGGAGCACGTGTTGTAGATGTTCTGATGTGAGCTTGCTGAATTTTGGCAAACTCGGTGGAAGCTCCTGCAGGAGATTCTGAGGGTGTCTTCTTCAGCTTAGTAGGATATGTGAAGCAGCTGGGAGGAGTGACGGTCCCAGGGAGGGTATTGGACACCAAACATTACTACCCCGTCAGCCTTAGAGGGGGGTGACTCACACTCCATACATTAATTGAGCCATGACACCCCCTTGCAGATGCCTCTTGGAGCCCCCAGAGGGAAGGTGCAAAGTTGGCATGGGGTTGGGGTGGCACTGCTGTTCTCCAGTGGCTACAGCTCACCCTTCACCCCTCGAAAAGAGCAGGAACTTCCAGAAGCTTTCAACTTTAAGTCCCCTGAGTCCAGCGCTGACTTGTGTGCCGACAGGCGCGTCTGTGCAGAAGCAGCCTTGTGACTGCTAACAAAAAAAAAAACATACTTTACATCCACAGAGCAGTTACATAAAGGCTTCTGTCCTGAGGCACTCGCTCCACTAGGTGGCACAGAGGTTGAGGGGTTGCCACAAGGCCGCAAGTTCAAACCCCAAGCAAAAAACTGCTGCCGTCATCTAAAATGACATAGGTGTTGCCCAGTTTCGCGTCATTTGTCAACGGCAAGCGCAGCTCGCTTTGGAGTAAGGAGTTTGTCGGAATGTAGCGTGAAAAAAAGTAAAAAAAAAAAAAAAAAAAGCTGAAGCTGAAATGGTCACAAATCTTTTCCTGGGTTGTTAGTGTTGGAGGGAAAAAAGTTAATGTTGTGAACCTGCAAACATTAATGTGAAATCGGTTCAATGGAAATGCAGTGCAAGCTAAGCTCATTGTAACGGACGGTGGTTGGTTAATTTGGGCTCTTTGAGTCTCACCACAGCAGTGGACCACATCTGGACAATGTGAGCTTGAGCTCTTTTACCCTCGCCTATGCTCTTATTTTCCTGTTCAGCTTAGTGTGTCACAGCTTGCTTCCGGGTGTGGAGTGAACCCACTTGTTTTGGTAGACGGCCGCCACAACGCTTAGCTCTCAGTTAGTGGCAACAGTGTTTAAACTGAAAAAACAGTATTTACAAAAGGAAAAAACATCTCTACATTAGGTTCTGCACCGCAGATCATCAGCCATCCTTGGTTTCGGTAGCCCTCAAATCAGCAAAATGGACTCTTTAAATAATCTCATTGTTTTGGACTAGATTGCTACACAGCAGCTTGTCACAATAAAACAAAGTAAACACAGGGAACAATATAACATGAGAAGTGAAGCTGGTAGTCACTTCACTTGCACACAAGTATTACTCATTATTTTTTGGTATAATTAAATGGAAGGTCACATAGTTACAAGTAGTCACAAACAGGATTTTCCCACTGAGCTGTGAGCGTGTAACCAAAAACAGGATCATGAGATGTATGATTTACGATCATTCTCGGGCCTTTTGGCAGATCTCACAATGAAATGTGTGGCTTAAGCATTGCAAACTGTATAGAGAACAGAGGGAAAAGCTGATTGGTTATCAAGCGTTTGTATGAAATGGAGATGTAGCACTCTTAGGTGTTCATAGCCATCAAGTTACCTAAACTGTTTTAACTGCGTGCCTACATGCTACGTTTAACAGTAGAAGACCTGCTCCCCCACTTCATGCATGTTCACCTTTGTGGGTTTCATCCCACAGTCCAAATCGCATTTCAGTTGGATTGGTCACTCTAAATTTTCCCGTTTATGCGAGTCATGTTGCTCTGCTGAGTAGAGGGATTCTAAACATTTTATATGTGTGCATTAAAAGACACCACTTAGTGTTAGATGCACTACATTTGGCTGTAAGGAGTTAGCTGTAGTGTCAGCTTGAGTAAATGTTTTGGTTATGAGCTACACAGTAGTCGCTATACATCTCTTTGGGGAAAAATGTTAAATGAATTCAAGCAAATGTTTCTATATTTATTGAGGCTTTGCTTATGTACCTCCCTTTCCTCCTGTACATTTCCCATTTCGTTCATCTGCTCTTTATTGCGTCTCCTTTTTATAATTTTTCTATTTCATTCCCATGCCCCCCCCCCCCCATAAATCTTAGCCTGTCCATCTTACTCCTTTCTTCTTCTCTGCTGTGGTTTGACCTGTTCTTCCTCTTCCTCTCTGTCAGTCAAACACCGAGTTTTTCTTCTCAGACAAATGGAGACGGGCAGTGCAGTGGAGCAGAAAGGCAGACCGACACTGTCTCCTCCTGCCCGTTTCCTGCTGTCCGAGAGCAGTAAAGCTCATGGCGAAGGCAGCCCGTGCAGAGCACAATCCCACTTATCGCTGGCGTTCACTGCGGACCGGTGACTGATGGGTAACGTGACCCTCTGTGTCTGATTTCCTCCTGCAGCCTCTACGGACGGCACATGCAGGCCAACCCAGCACCCCCGAAAAAGAACAATGACAAGTCCAAGAAGATCAGCCGCAAGCCCCTGGCGGCCAAAAACAAGTGAGGAAGAGGAGCATCCGGGTCCAAGACGGCTGTTCACGAGCCCTTTGCCAGCATTAAACACACCCAAACAGACACATTTCACACCGCCATGCCTTGCGTTACACCCCTCCCCCGACCCCTTTGCAAGACACCTCAAGTGCTCATAAAAACCCTTTAAAATCTTGTGAGTGGACTTGGCGCAAGTTGGAGGTTCAGCCTAAGGGTCACCTGACCATTTGTCCATCGTGCCTGTCCCCCCTCCTCGACTGTCAGTCACCGCCAGCTGTCTCTGCAGCCGGGGGCGTGCCGCGGTCCCAGAGCCGCGGGGCAGCTGGCGTCAGGGCGGGCAGAACGGCCGGCTGCTTCAGTACCTCAAGCCCCAGAGGGGGACGTCACTCACTGTTGCCTTCTCTTCTTTCCATTTTAAAGACAACATATAAGCAGTTACGTTTGTCACATTTCCCAGCATGGCTAGCGTATTTCACCATACCGGTGTACATATCAAAGCATTTCATTTTTTTAATATATATGCAAAGAAGATTTGTTTAAACTCGATTTGTCCTTACGGTTATTTTTAATGCAACAATCTTATGATAAAGCTGTAAAATGTAAAAATCTGTAGCAGCAGCAGTATTGCCATACACCTTAATGTATGCCTTATATTTAAATATTTTGAGCTTTTCACATGACAGGTTGACTGTTGACTAAGTGTACTTACAACTTTATATTTTCAGTATTTAAACAGAACATACAAACTTTATTATTGATCTATATTTAAACATTTTATGTGCATTCATGCCTATGGTCCAGAACATTCATCATGACTAATGCCAGGGGTGTTAAAATCCATTCCTGGAGCGCTGTGTGTGTGTTACAGTTCTGCATCCTCCTTCAGTTTGAAAAATAAAACTAGCCTTGTCGTTTCAGCAGATTTGCCTGCGCTTAAGTCATTTCAGAGCTCCCCACATTAATTTGGGGTTATTAGGAATGTACAAATTATTGGCAGTTATTTGGAGGGAATTAATCCTGGAGGGGGAAGGGAACCCTGGGTTTACACCACAATTCTCCAGGAACTGACCAACGCTTCTGGTTCGTAACAATGAGTCCATTTGTCGAAGCTGTTTCCTTTCTGGTTGTGACGCATGTATCGCACCACATTTCTCACAAAGGTGTTTTTATTAAAGAATGTATCTCAACTGCTCTTGCGTTTGGATGTCAATTTAAAATACCTACTTGGGTGAGCTGGTTCTGCAAGTGGTATGGTGGCTCAACTAGCACTGTTATGGTTGTGGGTTCTAGTCTCGCTTGTTGGGTTGTCTTCAGTTCAATGAGTGGCATTGTTGTTTTATCTTCAGGAACGTGGCTTAAAAAATAGGCCCATTTCTGGTCACATTCTTCCAAACATTCACTTTAAGGTACATTCGTGACCTTGTTGAGACTGTACCGTTCAGGTGAATCCTTTTCCTCATTTGGCTCCTGCTTAGGTATGGAATCACTGATGGACAAAATTAATAAAAATCCTGCATGCTTCCAAGTTGTGTATTTGAGGAATCGTTTGAGTAAGGAAAGGGGGGCTCCTCAATTGTACCTCCCAGTGCACTGATGGTCCAAACAGTCCATCCCTGTCCCTGTAGTGAGGCAGATTTAGGAGGGTGCAGAGGGAGGAAGACAAGCAGATGGTTGTGTGGTCAATCGGGTAGACAATGCTAGAACCAAGTTGCTGATGTGTGATAGCCATCTTGGTGGTCGCACATGGGTTTGAACTCTTGACAGTCCAAATTATAGGTCGTAACAACGAGAGGGCAGCCTCATCCAGATTTCATAGCTGAGCTCACACCATGGGTCGAAGGTCAGGAGCAAGAGGGACCGTAGGGGTTGTCATCCCAAATAGATGATGATACCAGAAGAAAAATATGGCATTAAAAGCTTGCTGGGATGTCTTGGAACTGGACTTCTCATTGTCCTTTCAACTAAGCTCAAAGCAACTTGAGATCCAGATGGTGGACCAAGCCCAACCAAACGTGTTTCTTTTATTCCTCTACATCACACGGTGTGTGTCTGTGTGTCAGATGGATTGATTCCTGAAAATAACCCAGCGTATCTTTGTCACGTTAGCGCGAGAGGCCGAGAACAAGTCAGCAGCCTGCTCCTGTGGAGAGAGCAGATGTTGTGATGTTCTGGAGGTATTAGTGTCATCGGCATCTGCCGTCAGATCGCACGCGAGGACACGTTTGTCGTGGCGACCATTTCACCCCCAGCAGCCACCCTCCCACTTCAGATGTGTTTCGCATTCCGAAACATTCAGCTGACCTTCTTTAACACTTCTGTGAGCAACTGTGGGTAAGCGCGATTAAGGAACCCAAAGCCACCTTCTAAACCAGCTTCTAGTCCAGTGCTTATGTGAGACCCATGTTGGACTGTTGAAGAACCCTCCTGCTACATGGACTGAGTCTGACTGGCAGCAGAGTGGTGTATCACACCCTCCAAAGCTGACAAAGCCCATCTGCTGCTCGCTGCAATAGTACTCAGGATGCATTGCAAATGTCTTCTTTATCAGACTTATTTACAAAGAACTTGACCTAATTGGTGCAATTTGGCTCATTTCGTGTTCAAAATTATCCATTAAAGGTCCAGTAATTAAAAATGTCAAAATATTTGCAATAGATTGAAATTATAATAAGATGTACAGCATTACACGCCAGGAAAAATCCTTTTATAACTTGGAGGTCAAACCAGCATTTCCACCTAGACTTGAGTTTGAAATTTGGAATTTTGTCTAAACTGCTCCAACGCATCATATTGATGTATCTGCTAAGCCGGTGAAACCTTTTTTTTTTTTTTTTTTATCAAACCAACATGCCAACGTTTTTACAGTATGTACGGTAGGATACTGAAATGGCGCCCAAGTTCCTTCACTACGATGTGAAAGCAAGACGTTAACTCCATTCTCGGTGTTCGGTCTCCATCCTCACTTTTTCAAAGGTTATTTTGAATTTCTGACCAGAAATTTTTGTGCCAAAAGCGGTGGCCGAGTTACGTGGCACGGCCCTGCCGGAGTACCTCGTAGAAGCCGAGGCAAAAGGCAGTGATTTTACCATACCAGGGGGCGTGGCTCAAGTTCATACGCAGCTGAGGAAAATCATTAAAGACTCACACTGGGCCGCTATCCGTCTTTCGGGCCCCTTGGGTCTCTTGCATAATTGGATTCTAGCCATTATCTATGGCTATTCAATTGTGCTGTCACCTGCACTCACACGCTGAGAGATGATGTTAAAAAATCACCCTGTTATCACCGTATGCATCATCATGCGCATAGATGTGGAGACACCAAAAACAATAATCGTTGGCCTTTTGGAGAAATCGATGCGTTCCAGACGCGCGCGGAATACGCCGGAGCGCTCCGCTTTCCATTCAAATCAATTACTGCCCGTTTTGTTTTCTGCTCCATGTTTCTTTGTCCTAAACAGATGTTTTTCTTTCTTTCCTTCGTTTCAATCTCATTCATCGCTGTTTATAGGCCTCCGAGTTCCAAGGACACCGAGGGTCCCTGGCCAAAATGCTCGATTGATTTTATTGCTTTGATTTATGGGGATACTGGGAACTGCGGAGAAGTGTCGAGAACTGGGTTTTGCCGGGCAAGACGCTGCCATCCCATTAGGGAACTCAGCGTTTGTCAATGTGACTCCTAACGGCCTCTTTTTTCGGCGCCGTAGAGGGGCGAAAAATATGATCTGCTTTACGTTCTATAAAAACCTTAATTGAAATATTTTGCTGAAGACTGAAATTAAGACAATCATGCCAGACCCTTTTTGCCCCTTTATAAGATCTTGAAAATATTTAAGTGACAAACAGAAGGGTGACTTGGGAAAAATAGTCCAAATGTGTATGCACCAGGAGAACGAATGTATGAATTGTGATTTTTTTATTCAAAAAAAGCCACTTGGCATATAATTAATTAGTAAAAAATAACTTAATTCAACTTTTACCGCGTCCCTGTAGGTGGAAATTTTAGACAAGATGTGTCACAATCTCGTGTTACTATGGCAACAGATATAAACACCATGTTAATACTGGTGTAAAGCTCTTCCAGAAATTTCTGTCCTCCATATTGGGCCCTTAGTATTTAAAGGTGTGTGTTCACTGTAGCTGTGGTGGGTTCACTCATCTGGTTGCTGGTCGTCTTTTTCCCCCCACCTCTTTTCCAGTTGTTATGGCCTTTTCTAAAGATACTTTTGCTTTACTTAATGTTCCCATGATGCGACACTTTACCACGGTAACTTGGAGTGAACAGCTGGGTTCTTTTCCTCGTCTGCCGTTTTCCTCGGCTGTGCTTGTCAGTACAGAAAGTGAGTGTCAGAGTGCCTTAAAATCACAGCTGTAAGCGGAGCCATTACCACGGGGGGATGCTGAGAGGCGCGGCCCGAGTGTGTCCTCTGGAGGAGTGAGATCTTCACTGGTTCTCTAGCCACAGAAATGATCCAACAGCACCTTGGAAACCATCTAGTATTCCATGTGATCACAGCCTTTTATAAATAATCAATATATATTTAATTATTTATTTAATGTATATTTTTTAATTATTGATATATTAGAAAGATTTTAATTATTATGGCAATGAATGTAAAACAGTAAGATTACATGCACAAAACCGCTTCAGAAACTGAAGGTGTAATGAGGGTAAGCAGTTAACAAAAATGGACGAATGAAAATCTGATCCATACTAACATATTTATAATTGTTCTATTCTTTTTTATTATATTTGTTGCCATAAAATTCATATAATGTGTTTCCAGTGTAAATGCATGAAACAAATGTTAAAAAGCTTTGAAATGGTGACCTTTATGAAGGTGATAAAAACAATAAAATTATTTTACGGTGCAGTGGAGCAGGACAGAGATGGGGGGGGGGTCTGCAGGTCCAGGGGGTTGGATCCACTGGTCAGCTTGGGGTGGGTCCACTGGGTGGGTTCACAGGTCCAGATGCTGGGTTCGTAGGCCCAGGTAGCAGTATCACAGGTACAAGGGGTGGGTTCACGGGTCCAGATTGCCAGATTAACTTCAGATTTTTTGGGAGGGAAAAAAAAAAAGAAAAAAAAAAAACAAAAGTTGTGAAACAACTCTGCCCACATGGGTACAGGTACGGTTTCCTCAGG
Source organism: Heterotis niloticus (assembly GCA_018136845.1). Lineage (NCBI taxonomy): Eukaryota > Metazoa > Chordata > Actinopteri > Osteoglossiformes > Osteoglossidae > Heterotis > Heterotis niloticus. The sequence goes on from CM030894.1 coordinate 3,872,503, forward strand.
CCAATATGGTTGGCGTAGGATTTGTGAGCTACCCTCTGATATCCACCCCTAGACCCTGTTTGCAGACTGCCGGTGGTTGTTGGAACGAACAGCACCTCACCTGTACTGGCAGGCAGCAAGTGGTCAAGGTTTAGTGATGTGCTAACGGTGCGTGGTTCCATTAGGTTGTTGGGACTAGGCAGTTAACCTCGGGGTTATGGGGTTTGGATTTGGGTGGATCGTGTCTCCGGACAGCACGAACAATTTTGCGCACCGCGACTTGTGGAATCTCGTTGAGCTTTTTACGCATAAAAAATACTGATATAAAAGTATGGCACATAAACAGAACAAGAGCTCAGTGCTGATCGCTGGACTGCAAGCAGTTTTACACAAGCAATACATCATCCGGCATTTATTGGCAGGAATGACACTTTAATGATCATGCCGGTGACCTGCGCGACAACCTGAGCGGCGTTAATATAAATAAAACAAAAGTCAAATCTTTAAGCCGTTTTTGTGTAAAAAGGCAGGGCGAGCGGAAAAGCAATAATTCGGAGACACAGGGTCGCAGCAACGGAGCAAACAGTGCGACTTTATCTACAGCCCATGAGCGGAAAATAACTTCTCAGTCCGATCTGTTAAACTGTCTATTATTGTGTTCTTGTTATATTTTCATAACATTACATTTTCGACAAAATCTCTTCGGTCAGATTATTGTTGTGCTTAATAAGAAAAAAAAACGCAAAAGTGGTTATTTCTCATATTAAAGCGGTGACATTCTGGTTATTAGATGGTTGCAGACAGACAGACAAATGATAGATAGATAGATAGATAGATAGATAGATAGATAGATAGATAGATAGATAGATAGATAGATAGATAGATAGATGGATGGATGGATGGATGGATGGATGGACGGATGTGATAAAGAACTTGTTTCCCCCGAAGCGAACTGCGCCCAATGAAATATGGGTGGCTTTTGGAGAAATGTCACATCTGTATGCCCGGACGCGGCTTGACTGGGGGTCCCTGTGAGGCGGCGCTTTGCTCCTCGTCTCTCCATCTGACAAAACCTGCTCGTCCCTCCCTCCCTCCCTCCTTCTCCTCCAAGCCCACTGCCCGCGCGGCTTCACCGGGACGGCTCCTCCGCGTCACCTCACTTCGCTCCTTCCCGCCTCGCTCTACGGTCCGGCAGAAGGTGCCGCCGCTCCCTTAGAGGACCGCGTTTGGCGGAACGGCGACCGCAGGCACCGAGGTGTCGCGGGCGTCGCCGGGGACGGGACTGCGCGCGCCGGCATGCGAGAGGGGGGCGCGCGCGTCGGGCGGCGCGAGGTGCGGGCCGTCGTTTTCCGCCGCTGAGGAGGGGAGCGCGCGCGCGCGCGCGCCCGCCCGCCCGCGCGGGGGGACGCAGAGGGGCTGAAGTTTGAGGCGCGAACGCGCGGACATCAGCACAAAAAGTGGCGGAAAGAGGGGGCAAAAAAAAGGCAGGCGCGCATGTGAGGGGCTCAATAAGTTAATTACCATTAACCGGACGCCCGGCTGCACCTTTTTTTCCCTCAGTCTTAAAGGGTGTTTCGTCAACCAGCAAGATTTCGTCCAAAAGCAGACAAGAGGAGCGGCCCGCGCTCACGAGGCTCGTGGGCAGGAAGCGGCTCGTGGCTGCCGGGGTGCTGGGGGTCGTCATGGTGCTCGCGCTCGTCATCCTCATCCCCGTGCTCGTGAGCTCGGCGGGCGCCTCCGCGCGCTACGAGATGCTCGGCACGTGCCGCATGGTGTGCGACCCCTACGGGACGCGGTCGCCCACCAGCACGGCGACGGCGGACGCGGGGCGCGACGCCGGCCTTACGCAGCCCCTGCCCACCTTCATCCAGGGTCCGAAGGGGGAGCCCGGGCGCCCGGGGAAGGCGGGTCCCCGGGGCCCGCCGGGAGAGCCCGGGCCGCCCGGACCCGCCGGGCCCCCGGGGGAGAAGGGAGAGCCCGGGCGCCCGGGAGCTCCGGGGCCGCCGGGACCCCACGCGGCGGCGGGGGCCATCAGCGCGGCCACGTACAGCACGGTGCCCAAGATCGCCTTCTACGCGGGACTCAAGAAGCAGCACGAGGGCTACGAGCTGCTCAAGTTCGACGACGTGGTCACCAACCTGGGCAACCACTACGACCCCGCAACGGGCAAGTTCACGTGCTCCATCCCGGGCATCTACTTCTTCACCTACCACGTGCTGATGCGCGGCGGCGACGGCACCAGCATGTGGGCGGACCTGTGCAAGAACAACCAGGTGGGAGCCCGAACCCGCAAGCCAGCCGCCGAGCTCAGCCCCGACCCTGACCCAGCTAAGCCTAAAGCGTGCGGCCTCAGTCGCCGTAAACTCCCGATTAAACTACCGTCGCAAAACCGGCGACAACTTAGTGGACGACTCGTGCGTTCTTCTTCCCCAAAACCATCGTTCACCGTACATGGCTAGCAGGCGTAGCGCGAGACCCGAGTTAAAATCGCCGGTAAAAATGGAACGGGTTCCGCAGTTCAAGTCTCCCGCCAGGCTGCTGCGGGATGCTGGGTGCGAGCCGGTGCCAGTCTCCTCGACCGATTTCAAGTGTTTAACGCAGTAACGCGGCTGCAGATGTCAGCGAACGCACTTTTACGGCGTGAAATTATTCAGAGCAGCTGGTGGGAATATGAGGAGCTCCGCGCGCACAGAAGCGCAGAGACGATGGATGGATGGATGGATGGATGGATGGATGGACGGGTGGACGGACAGACGGCCTGCGAGAGATGCGCACTTTTTAAAGCTGTTTACCTCCTCCTTTTAACCCATTTCTGGAGTTATGATTCTCTCTTGCGTCTGAGCTGTTCGGTAAAATCGACTGATAAATGAATAAGAAAACAGAAAGTTCGGTTCCGCCCCATTTAAACTGAGCTTCCGGAGCTAAATCAGACCAGCAATGATAAATCTTAAATTATTAAAGCACTAAGATGTAAACCATATGAGTCGATTTTAATTATGTCATTTTTACTGCGGGTGAACGTTTTACAATAATTTTAAGAAATATAATAAAAGCAGTTGTCACAAACTGTTTCTTGGCGATAAAATATTGTAATAACGATTACTTATTTATAAGCTATGTATATTATATAAACTTTGCTGTATTTTAATTGAATTGCCTCCGTTATTAGCTTGTAGTAATCTCCGAGTTAAAGACAAAATCAGATTTATTCAGATTTTAAATATTTCAAATTTATGTTTCCACATCCAAGTGTATCTTTTGGTCCTCTGGACTTATATGATGGACTCGAAATGTAAATGCTATACAGTACATATTTATACACCCCTTTGGGTGGAATCAGACCATTATTATAATTACAGAAGTTTTTTAGAACCTGTAAGAACGTTGGCAAAAAAAGTGCGCCCGGCCACCAGAACTTAAACCTAAATCGATTTTCAGCCTCAGGTTATGATCTTCAGATTTTAACAAAGCGCTGCGTCGCTGGTAACCTTAATATATAATCTGTTTTCATAGACATGGTTGCCACAGTTTTCGTTTCGTGGTGGTTCTGCGTGTCCACTTTGACTTGCTGAGTTACTCCAAAACAAAAATTAGTAAATAACTTTCTGACCAAAACCCTTTTACTTAGACATATGCAGCTCGTTACAAATGCATTTTGAAATCAATATATAATGGAGTGGATACGAATTTTACGCACAGTCAGATTTACGCATCGATGCCGAGATTTATTAAGTGCTGGAAATAGAATTTGTGTGTGTGTGTGTGTGTGTGTAAAACTTCTGAACGCGTCACCCGCCTGACCTATTGGTCCTAAATCGGCTCTCCGCTGGTGATTTATGATATTCCCAGACAACCCCCCTCACACACCTAGATACCTCCAGATCCCCAGATAGCCAAAACACCCCCGCGATACCCCAGATCTCTGCCCTAACAGACCGCGAAACAGCTTGGAAAATGTTTCAGCATTACCATTACGCACGGCGCTGTGCGAGCTACCTTAGTATTTATTTTCGTTTTTATTTCACTGTGTCCTTTTTAAAATATTTTTATGAGTAATTACAATAGATTTGTGCTTATTAATGTAAGCATTACTACTCTGTATTATTATTTTTTTTTTTTGCCACGTAAGGTGCACAAAGAGCACCACTATGGGCGCAACGTCAAGCCCCAGCATGGGAGCCCACACCCCCGTGTACAGTTTTTTAATCTAACTGTAAAAACAGTGTCGGGGCACTTAGGACACAGGGATCAGTGAAATGTAAGCTAAATGGCAAAGTTCAATAAACACTTTACTGAACCAAATTAGTTATTCTTAATATTTGAAAAAGTTGATTTATAACATCCAAAATGTCAGGTATATGCTGCATATCAAGAAAACACCTATAAATATTACATATCTGTTTCCTTTGATTATGCAGTACTGTAGTCTTGAATCTAAGTGGCAACTCTACCAGACATGTAAAATGGGAATTTACTTCAGACAAATTCCCCTCAGTTTCTTGAGAAATAATAAGGATTAAGAGCAGGAGTAGAGCTCTCCGCGGTGCTGAAAACAATCTCCGGTCTCTAGGATCAATTTTGTCACAAGAGCCCTGAGATGGTCGTGACTGGAGGGGTGGGGGGTAAATGACTCCTACACTGTAAGTGAAGCACATTGCACTGATGCTGGTTAAAGGCCTCACAATTTGAGGACCATGGTTTAAATCATTCCTGCTGTGGTACCCTTGATCAGGGTGATTTAGACGTCTGCCCTAAATTGCTCCCACAAAAATTCCCCAGCAATATAAATCACCGTAAGTTGCTTTGGGGGAACCTATCAGCTAAGTAAATACATGAACATGTAATTTCTCTAACATGGTAACATGAACTCACACTTTAATGACTTTAAAATTAATTCATTAATTCAAGACAGTTCATCTCAGTTAGTGAGGGATCCATACCGACTGACCATGGAGTACCGGAAGGTGGACCGTGCTCTAATTCACTGTGTGGAGGTGGGCTAAAACCCCATGTTGTATCTATGATCTGAACAACTGTAATAACAAAATAACAGAAAAAAAGTGTGAAACCAATGCAGGTGTAAATCCTGCATTAATTTATTTCACATTGTTTGAAAACTGGAAAGTGGACTTTGTCGTGTGAAATAATGGCAAATGTAGGCCATCGAAAGGGGAGTAACATGGCTGATAATGCTCAGCAAACAAGGCTTCTGAAAGCAATAACCAACAAGCAAAAATGTAAAAGAGTGAATTAGAGTTGAAGCTGTAATTACAGACTTCTAAATGTATCCATCCATCCATGAAGTTGTCATAAGAAATGTTTCTTGGTCATGGTTACAGTGGTTCAGAGCCTATCCTTGAGTCACTGGCCACCAGGTTATGAAATCTGACCCTGGATGGGATGGAATATCAGCCCATAGCAGGGAGGCCACACACACAACAGGCAGTGTATAGTGACCAGTGAACCTGAAACATGTTTTTGCATTATGAGGAGAAACAAGAGCACTTGAAGGAAGTCCATGCAACATGTAAAAAACATGCTAATTCTACTCAGATTCAGCTGGATTCAAACAAACCCCTGGACAGCCCAGGTACCCCAATACCCACTGTACCACCATGCTTCATAATTTTTCTATCCATTTCTATTGTACTAAATTCAACAAACAAAGGCCATAAAAGTTTGCGATATATAATTTTTTTTTTTTTTATTATTGTGTGCACATTACTTCAGCTGGCAGTTGTTGATCACAGGAGTAGCAAAGAAGTTTACTCTCAAAACTCACAGCAGCCTTAGAAAAATGTTAGGTAAACAAATAAATTATAAAAATCTGTGCTGCCCTGCTATTTATACTACACCCATCCCTCATATATTCATCGATCGATACATCAATCCATTCATCCATCTATCCATTTTCGTTAGCCACTTATCTCGAGCAGGGTTGCAGCGGTCCTGGAAGCAGTGGGCACTACACTATGAAGCTGCCCCTGGATGGTACGCCAGTCCATCGCCACCAATTCTCAAATAATGTTCCTAAAGTAACACAAGTTCCCCTTATAAGAGGGTCAAATTATTTTTTATGAGAAAAATAATTGGTTCCTAGATGGAACATATGTCTAATTAAAATGCTAAAATAAAAACACATTATTTCTGATTTTTATTGCTGATTTTTTCACTGTTATATTTTTATTCACTCATTTTTCCATTCATTCACCAATAACTTTTTGTCAGAGCTGTTATGCACGATGGTCCAATGTCTATCCAGGAGTCACAGGGCTGAAGGTAGGCTACACTTTGGGTGTTGTTGAGACTTTTAACTAATTTGGGTCAATAATGTTTATGAATGTTTATTGTTTATTGTGTTATGGTGTTACAGGTGCTGCGCAACGTAACCAACTAGCGTTTCATTCTCCTTCTGGACCGAGCACCCTTGTTCTCGAGTCCAGTAAAAAATACCCTGATGTATAAATGGGGAAATTATTATAAGTAGCTTTATACTTGTAAGTCACTTGTAAGGAAAAAAACATCAGCTGAATAAACAAATAATAATGGTACTGCTATGTCTTTCGGCTGTGGTATTAGACTTCCCTTTGTGGTGGGCTGTGATTGTCAGCATAACAGGAGGTAGGCAGTGTATGCAGTCGTTGGTTTTGTGATTGGAGAAGATCAGGTTCTGTGTGCTTGCAGAGTAAAAGAAATAACAGGTAAAGAGTAAAACACCTATTTTGGAGGTGAAAAGACTGCCTAACCTGGTAAAAATGGCATTGTAATAACTAATAAGTGTGTTATATGAAAAATATGAGTGTATTTCCATAAGCCACTGCATAAGCGTTTTGTTTGTCTATTCTGCAATTATATCTGTTGGACCTGTTGTGACCAGGTGCGTGCGAGTGCCATCGCCCAGGACGCAGACCAGAACTACGACTACGCGAGCAACAGCGCCGTGCTGCACCTGGAGCCTGGCGACGAGGTCTACATCAAGCTGGATGGCGGCAAGGCGCATGGTGGCAACAACAACAAGTACAGCACCTTCTCTGGCTTCATCATCTATGCCGACTAAGGACTGCCCCCCCTCCCCCCTCCTAGGCTTCATATGTCGGTGGGGCGGCTCACGGAAGGGTTGAAGTCCGCCGCCCACTCGAGCACCCTGAACATAAACTAATGCTACCTAATGGACAACAGAAAATAGATATATAACAAACAGAAAGGAGACATTGTGAGTCAAACAGGTGTGTTTGCCTTCCACCACCAAAGCGGTACCTACAGTATACCTTACATTGTGTTAAATATAAGCCTACTGATGTGAGACTTTTTATAAGGAAAAACAGGCAATAATATAAACATTAGTAACCCTAGATCTAATATTCTTGCTGTTTTTGTCATGACAATGCTTCAGATGGTGTACCAGACATCTATCATTTGTGTTGCCTGGCAACATTAATGCTTAAATTACACTGTTGCAGTGCTTTGAAGGGACAAGGTGTGATGCTTACCGTGGTGCATTCTGATAAAAGTGCAATATATATATATATATATATATATATATATATATAAAATACACACATATAAATGTATATAGACATATAGCTATATATTCTTTCTTCATGTATGGATGCAGGTTCCGTGAATATCCTTGTAGAATTGACAGGGGTACAGTCCTTAAAGGGTCCAGTTGAGAGGTTTATCCCATCCGCCATGTTGGACCTGGTTTGCCCAGTAACAGTGCATCCCGCTTCTATAGGAGGTGCTTGTCCTCCACCTGTATGCGTCCCTTCAATCTGCTCAGATGTTTCGGTCTTTTAAGGAGCAGAGGAAGAGAGTAAGCAGGTGTCTGCAAGCAGACGGCGCGAAGAGAGAGAACCCATGTGCACAGCCATCTGTGGCCATCGGTGACTCTGTGCTTTCACGTTATGTTGTCTCAGCTGAAATAAAACATCTCAAAACTGCATCTCCGGAGGACTGACGCATCTGACAGGTGACGCGAAGGCCGTTCTCGTGCTGCGAGTTCATCCCGTGGAGCTGACTGTAAGGCGAGGGCATGCAAAGAGCCAAAATGTCCCTCCGTGACCCATCAAATCAGCGATCTGTCACCGATAGTTGAATATTATTTCAATTTGTCCAATCTATCCATTTTTTTCTTTGGTTTTTCCACTCATCGGGACTCGGTTTCCCGTTTATTCTCACAAGCTAATTAATTCCCCCGTCACCTTTTAGCCAACGTTGTCTTGCATTATATTCTGGCTTGAAACGAATGACTAAAAAAAAAATTAAAATTCACAAGCAGTTACAGAAAGTGCAGCCTTGCATGCACTTTCCCAACTTTTGAGCACTCACTAGGTGGAATGTGAACATATTTACATATTGCTATGCAGAACTTTGGAGTGGGCTATAATATCTGTCAGTGTGAGTCCCGTAGACTTTTTTTTCTTAAATTAACATGCATTGCAGATTTAAGTTAGTTTTTTTTTTAATATACATTTGCAGTGATTATCTGAAGGACGTCATTATGTAGCAGCACCCACCACCTAAAAGTGTACATTAGGGTCTTTCCAGTTGTGGCAGAAAAGTGTCAGTAAAGTTGCAGAGGACTGGAATGTACTGGAATGTTTTTTTGAGTTTTCCAGAATGTACTTCACCTGTGATGTTCCTCATTCGCTCAACACGACTCTCGTCACGTCGGCACCTGGTTACACACCTGTGCGTTCCTGGTTCATGCAAATGAGCATTAAAAGGATGAGCTGTGGAGGTCATGAGTCTTGTCTCTGTTTGCATTCGATGCCGTTCAGACGCGAATATTCCAGAATAGGGCCCTTCTCCTTAAGGATAGGTTACACCTGTGTGGAATTACTCGTGCGTCATGCGAGCACCCCTTTGGACCACTTGAGGTCTCGGCTCCATCAGCGCGGGCCCTCGGTTTCTGATAAAACGAGAACCCTGTTTTCGCAACAGAACGATGATTTGGACCCAGATTCCAGATCAATGCACCTCCTCCTTCCATCTCCACCCCCAACTGGGTCCCCATTAGCGTCTCCACACCACAAACTAAATAACCAGAAGTGATGCGATGCCAACCTGCTGCCCTCACCAGTGTGACCACTTTGCTGAAGCCACTTCTCCTGGAAGTCCACAGAAGTCTTTACTGCCTGGAAAAAAAAAAAAAAAACTATTGTTATTATTATGATAATAATTACCTGGAAATTGTCTTTGGGATTTCCCTCCATTCTACATGGAGCTGCTCATAACTGGCCCTTCTTCCACCATTTAATTCCACAAAGCCCCTAAGTGCTGCTCCACCAACGCCCCCCCCCCCATTTACCCGCCGTGTCCCTCACAGGTCCGGGCGAGAAGCTCATTATCTCCTGGCACGCCGCCTCCTCGCCCATCTCCCCACCACAGGGCTTGCGCTAATGACCCAAACAGAGACCTTTAATGGAATCAATTCCCTCCTTCATTTTTAATATCTCTGCTATGGCCATTTTATTAATAATCTGCAGCGATCTTTAAGTTGACGCAACATAAAAGCGATTAAAAGTGGAAAAAACACAGACAGCCGGGGAAAAGGTCTCGGGAGACAGTGCTCCTTTTCCCAACCAGCAGCGCTTGTGCCAAGAGAGGCCTGAATATTGATTCATTGATTTAAGTCACATGAAACCTTTTCAAAGAGAATTTTCTTCCATCAACAGGTACAAACTTCCCTCTCACATTGAGTTATTATTATTATTATTATTATTATTATTATTATTATTATTATTATTATGTCCCTATCTATACTGGACCACAGCTCATATTTAACAAGTGGAACTTAGCAAGATGTAACTAGAAGTTTTCTCGCCACAATGGCCTCCAACCCCCTAGGGCTGCTGGGTAAGAAATGTACCAAGTGCTCTCATCAGGGATGATATGTGGCATTTGTGTAAGTGTTGGTGGGTTATTAATAAATGCCGATTATGCTAAAGCTCATAAAACTGTACATTAAGTTTGTCTGGCTGTAAGAAGTAGTTTGACGATCACCGAGGCACCTGGTTGGGTCGGCTGCGCTAACAAGGCCGCGATGGAAGACCTGCTTAAATCCAATTTAAACGGCAGATGTGGGCGAAAAGAGGAGAAAACGTCACGCTCGAAAGGTCACCCAAACACACGCGATGACGGCCATCAAATGTCACCACGCACATTAACCGTCAGCCACGATTAGTCGTCCCTCATCCTCGTTCCCGAGATCCAGCCGCATGGAGGATCTCGCGGAGATGCGACACAGAACCGACCCAGTGGGGACAAGGAGAGGACAAACACAACAACTCACTTGTGCTTCGCGCTGCAGGACAGATGGCGCCTGGACCACGTGTGTCTCTGGGCTGGATTGACACGTTGGCACTTTCCTTTGACCTGTGTTCATCCGTAAAGCACCAGGACAACAAATGATGCATTAGATGTAAGAAGGACATTAAAACAAAAGTCTATTTTAATCATACAAATATGAAGAAGGAAGATGAAAAAAGAAGATCTGAGGACTTCCTGTAAAGCTTGGTGCATTTGTCATAAACATGCTACATTTTTAAACATTTTTTCATACATGGTGGCTCTGAACTCCTTCAAGGACAGAAGGATTTTCTCCAACCTCCCTCAGGTTTGTTTTTCACACATCTATTTATTTACTGTGTATTAATTAAAATGTGTTATCCCACATCCATAGGACCAGTAAAAATTTAGTTTCATTCCACCAAATCCGAAGACTGCAATTTTCTTCAAAGATTCTGCATATTTTTGCATCTTGAGTGACAAATTTTTGAACATTGGAACACTGATCAAATTTAGATGCCTGTCCAATGAAACAATTTCAAATGAACAAATTCATGTCTTTAAAATAGGTTTAGAAGGGTTATAAATGACTGTTCTTCTATTCCTATTTATGACACATTTATTAATGTCAGTTGCAAATACATAATTGATATTAAAATGAAGTGGTTGTATTCTTAATAAATAGGTACATAACTAAAATCATATCATTATCAGTTTGAAAAGAAAATTAAGAATGAATATACAGATATATTTCACTCGTTTTTTTAATAAAAATAAAGAGGCCAGAGAAGTATGAATGTGTTCATCCCTCTTTTACAGTCTCTTACAGTCTTACATCATTAGTCTGACGTGTGAACAGGCGCCAGAAGGTGATGAGTAAAGTGGATCAGAACCACGTGAGTGCACTACAGCCGAGGCCCACAGTTCCAGCCTTAGTTGAGGTTTTCATCCATTTTAATTTGAAATTATTGTGAATTATTCATCTAGCCTCACTGTTCCCTGTCTCAGAATGTACGTGTGTGTGTGTGTGTGTGTTGATGTCCTATATCAGCAGTTAAAAGCTCATAGTCCAAAATGACCAAAATGAGGGTCTTGAGGGTATTTTTCAGGGCCTGCTTCCCTGCTACAATCATAATTGTTTATTCACTTAAAAACTTAAATAAATTCATTCTATTCATTCAAAAAGTATATATGAATAAACACTACAGATCAAAATGCTCGGTCAATAACACTGCATATATGAGTGTTTAGAGTTGCCAGGCCAGATCACAGTTGTTTCTTGAGTTACTGCCAAAAAGGTTTGGCACCCAATGCCCTACTACTTCACTCTTAAACCGGGGCTACAATTTGTCACAGATGTCCTTATTTTATTTTAATGTCATGCCCTCTCTTGTTCCTTTTATATTCCAGTCCATGTGTACACCAAAAATCCATAGAAAACATTCTTCTTAAACATAGAATCTGTAGTCAGGGACAAACTCTATATCTCTCTCTCTCTCTCTCTCTCACACACACACACACACACACACACACACACACACACACACACACACACACACGTTTTGTACTGAACTTTTTCACCTCTAGTGACATAACCGGAAACTAAGGGGAAAAAAAAAAAAAAAAACGGATTCATTAGGAAAACATCAAGGAAAACCGCTGGGAGACACATGTTGTGGAAAAGCATTGTGGGCTGAAGTCATCACACAAGGAAAATTCCGGAGAGGTGCTTCCCGGTGCTGATTTATCTGAAGGGTGCCAGTGAGCAAAAGGTGCATTGTTGTTCGATGGGCAGCGTGAAAATAACAGCTCACACTTTCAAGCATAATCGACTTCACCGCTCTTAATGTGTCAGCAGCAGCCGCAAAGCGCGAAACAGACATGATCGTGTGTTTGCTTTTTCTTTGTCAACGGGTGGGAGACGTGAGGTAAAAACAATGCAGAGCCGCAGAGAATTAACACCGAACCTGCAAGACGCAGCCGGGCGCTTTGCTCTCGCAGCTCGGTCTAAAGGTCCCGATCTAGGACTTGAATCAACAACTTTCTGGGTGCAAGTGAGCTAAGCGAGTGAGCGAGATTAAACATTGCTCTGTCCCGCACGTGAACAGGCTTGGTCGCAAAGAGATTAAGTTCAGTTATACCTGCTTTAATGTGAGTGGCGGGGACATCCTTGCAAAGAAGCACCAGATCACGTTCCGGCTGAAGAAGAATCACACATCCATAGATTCGGTATCATGAGTTTATTCTATATCATTTCCTATTTAGCAGACATTTTTCTCCAAGGTGGTTTACGGTGTTGAACGGCTAACAATATGGACCCATTAGTGCAGACGGGTAAGTTTTACTACGCCAGTTCACGGTTAGTGCTGTAGTCAAACCAGCTGCAGTAGCAGTGGGAGTTGAACCTGGATCCTTTGAGGACAAAGCAGCACCTCTGATCACTATGTTACATGCAGCAGTTGTCTGTCTGCCATGATTTACCCATCTTTGGAGCAGGGTAGTTTTTACAAGGGGAATTCTGGGTAAATACTGCACTTCGATCAAAGGAGTGGGATTCAAATCCAGGTACTCTGAATGCAAGTTGACAGCGGCATCCGTAACTGTAGGTCCTGCCCCATTCATCGCTGTAATGGAGTGTTGTTGTACCAGATTTGGAGCAGCCCAACTGCAGGTCGGAGACGTGTCGCACCCGAGCACTGCCTGTTCGGGAGCAGATTAAGGCGGGGGAGGCAGATTAATCAGCTCGGCCGGATCGATGGCCGGGCGTCCTGCCTGCACAGGAGGGATATCTGTAAGTGTCTCACCAGAGAATCGAAGTCTTCCCTAAGGGATACAGAGAGCAAGTAGTGACCTTAAAATGCATGACTGAAGATCCATCGGAATCGTGCTCACCACCCCTCAGCTAGACCCCCGTCTGTCTCCACCGGTTTTGCTTCCAGAAGCAGAAACAGCACAATGAAGGAAGCAGGCTGTGTGTAAGAAGGACGTTCCGAGCACTGCTGCTAAGACGAACCAGGTCTTGATAGAGAGGGCAGGGGAGCTGATTCGACGAAAGAATTGTGTTTTGCGCCTCAAGTCACACTTGGGAGATGGAGAAGGAGACAGTGGCAGATGTCAGCGGTCACTGGCAAATGCGGTCAAAGGGTCTGATGGACTTCGGTCTGGCGGAGGACAGTGCCAGAGAGCTGCTGTTATGGGAATTATTCCACTCAGGTCTCAGCATGTCTCATTAAAAATAAAAAAAAATATATAAAATTGCACCCGTGAAACAAGCTTCAAGGGGTTTTAGTCAGGCTCTACCGCGTAGTCTCCAAGACGATAGCCCTTACGGATGAACGGAGAGTATCAACTTGGCGGTGGAAATGGACACGCGCGCGCGCGCGGACCCGAACACAGCTTCTTACGTGTGTCCACCACAAAAGTGATCATCGAGGCCCTGCAACACCCAACCCCGATTGGCAAAAATAATAACTGCCGTGTTTGTTACCGCACGGCACTACAGATGACAACGGCTGGCGCAGCCGGCACCCAAGAATGGACAAAATATCGATCCAAATGCGAGTAACAACCTTCAGCAGGCAATAGTCAATGAGAGCGCACCAATCTGGACACGGCAGCGAGCCGCCCAACTGACAGTTCTCTGGCCGGATCTCGGAGGAGGATAATTAACTCCAACACAGAGATATCCCTGACAGGCCGAAATCCCCTTCTGCTTTGACACGGGAGGAGAGACGGGAGACGGGAAAAAAATTACATACGAAGGCCAATTACACCGCCTCTCGTGCTCAGTCCCCACAGGTCAATGCGGGGAGGGAGAGGGAGGCTCGGGGGAATGCCCTGGCAATGCAGCCGCGGCACGGAAATCAATCGGATTGACCCGAATTAAATACGCACGGTGCCCGAGCAATAGTGTCGCTCTGCAAGACGGAAAGTCACAAATGCGAAAGCAGGGAATCCTGGGTAAATGCGTAGGATTGTGAGTTGTCCATGAGGACTGATGGTTTTGTAAAAATGTTTCAACTTTGGTTATTTAGTGCACAAGTGTGCAGTGTTTTATTGTGCGTTAAATGCTCGTATCGTTCTGATGAGACACTGACTTAAACGCGGGGGTTTCCTGAGAAATGTGCTGTATTTTGAAGTCTAAACATATATGGGAATGGGTGGGTATCCTTTTGTCAGACATACTGTGCATTTTGAGCATTTTATGTGTTTTTAGATGTCTTTGAGATGTTTATTGGGGTATTTAAATTTCTTGAAGCTTAATAAAAGAAAAAAAATGTACATATTGTGATTTTAAGAGCTGAAAATGTTGATTGTGGATGTATTGGCTAGAAACTAGGGGACGGGTGAAATTTGGGAAAAACCGAAAGCTGTGTGTGTGAACACGTTACGTGTCTACAATTTGTAGGAGGGCAGAGCAGATATGTCGGAACCCGGATATCGAAGATTCTCATAGAATATTCTTTTTGTCTTTCCACTCAGCAATTTTCATAACATGCAGAAGATATAAAAAGTCTTTGGTGGACAAATATTGCATTGTCATTGATTGTGTTTTAATGCGGTGCGGTTCCTTGCCTGCACCTCGTTCTTCTCCTCTGTACACAAGCTGTGGCCTAGAGGTTACCGCGGTGATTTGATCACAAGTGACAAGTGCCATGCAACTATTTGGATGGGGATGTGATTCACTTTGGCCCATGCTTATCAAATCTCCTAGAGAACAGACCATTAACTCCGAGCAAATTGTGCCAAGTAGCTTAAAGGACCCCTTGTCTGTTTCAATATTGCTCGACGGCTCCATTTTGGCCACTGAGGCGACCGCTGCTGTTTCTCATAGCAGAGATTCAATTGGAAAAGCTCACTCCTTGCAGAGGCTTTCCGGGTTTTTTTAACATAAAGCCAAATGCCACTGGTGGTTCTGGGGACCAGGTCATCAGAACCGAAGTTTTGCGCAGCTTTCGATTCTCAGAAACCACCTCTCCCTCATACTTAAGTTGGCAGATGAAGGTCAGGGGACAGAACATCTTCTTTGCTGTGTTTTCACTTCCTCAGGGTGAAAAGGAATGGTTGGAAGGGTGGCTACCATTGAGACGCTCCGTGCCACGACGCGAGTGTCAGGTCAATGATGCTCTACTGTGACAGAATGCCGCTGATACCCACTCTTCTCTCCAGCACACTGATATCCACACTGCTTCTGCACACAGTGACACGGGCGTCGAAGGAGAAACGTGCTCGGTGCAACTAAAAAACTCAAGATCGCTTATTTGATAAATTAAACAGATACCAAGGGAATCTGTCCCCGAAAAACCATTTGGCTGAATTCAAAGTGATACATTTCAGTAGTAAACATCTTTTGTTCCCAAGCCCCAAAACTGACACCTTTCTATGCTAAAATGTCACAATATCACATTAAAATAGACAACATGTTCAACTGCAAGGCAGTTTCCCTTTATTTATAACTGTACAACACTGTATAATGGTCTACCTTCATTCATTCAGGTTTTTCACAGCTGTCTATGTCCTCTTGTATGCTTAATAAACACTCAGAAACAAAACAGTCAAGCACACAATTGTGCTTTAAAAAGAAACAAGGCAGCAAAGGCAAGAGAAACGAAAGCAGCGTAAGCGTGTCCATGCTCGGAGAGATTGCAACAGGTGAAACTGGCAAACAAGGAGCAATGGAGGTCAACAATGCAGAATGAGCAACTGTAACTGACAAGAACACTGCACAATGTTTAAGCCTTGCTGTTTGGTTGCTGGCAGATGCTTAAAATCCAAATTTGGTCCTCATAAATCTAAAGAAGCCCCCTATAAGCCGAAGCAGGGTTGCTGAAGAAAATGGGCAGAAACTAAAGTTTGGTCTGTGGACCAGGCGACAGTGCAGCAACATTTCGATGACAGCAAACAGCTGAACCTGTTGTGCTTGTGACTGGGAAAAGCGAGGAGCAAACTTGGCTGGTTTAGTTATCAGACTATTGCTGTCAGCAGCTAGGCTGCAAAGGCCGTGGTAAATTTGGGGGAAATGCCCCATGATATTGTGAAATGCACACAATACATTCTGGGAGTGCGCAATTTTATTTGGAAGAACAATAATGTTTTCAAATACCATTTACAAATGAGCTGCCGCTGGAAATGTCCATCAAAATAACAGCGTATTTAATATATGAAAACCGTAGTGAGAAGTGTACCAAAAAAGGCAGATTGCACAGTCTCTAACATACAATATATTTAAATCCACCTTCCTTTTATTCCCCTGCCCTCAGATTGAGGAGGAATCCTTTCTTAGTTGTTCAGGTCACCAGTGTGCATTGCTCAGATATTAATTCTTATTAATAAATAGAAATTTGCCTGACGGATGTAGCCCTCCTCCATCAGGGCCTCCATGTCGCTGCCATCACAAATATCTGCTTCAAATATTTTATTGTTTTAAACTGTTTATTTTCTATTGCTAAATAAAAGCCACAGTCTGGTGCCCAGTGATTCTGGGATTAAACTCTGGACCGCCTCTGCCCTGACCAGGATAAAGGATCTGCGGAGAAAATAAACATGCGGAGAGACTCCTAAAAAGAATGACAGAAAACTATATTCTTGCCACTTTCACTTACAGCCTGCAAACCTATACGTACAAGATGTGAAAAATTCAGCAGTGGCTCCTTCGTGTTCTCATTTTCATAGCGTAATGACATGGGCATCCCTTTGCGTCTTGACTTTTGCGTCTTTCTACCCAACGCCAAGGTGCTATAATAACTAACAGACCTTCAGATTTATCTCATTTACAAAATGACGACTACAAGCTTTCAGCGTCTGCTCCTCCATCGCCCCGAGTGCCTGTTTTAGGCAGCTTTCAAATTAGCCATGACAGCTCTCCCTGTGAGATGCTATGAGATATTGTTCATTGTGGACCCATCCTAAGCAACCACGTAACTCTATAACCAGATCCAAGTGTCACCAGCCTAGTTTCCAAAATGTTACCAGACATTCATATCTGAGTGTTCTTAAAAAAAAAAGAAAAAATATATCATTTAGAGGTCACAGGTGAAATCACTGCATGATTAGAATTGCGCTGAGGTTGTTCGCCGTTCAGGTGGCTGCCTGGTGACAGCAAGGATGCTCGGATCTGGTTGACTGAATTTCTTTTCTAGGGAAAATTGTATAAAAGATGCTCACTTATTTAAGGGTATTTGCACAAAATAAATTGTGTTTCGCTGACAGTAAGTTGTGAAGAGCTGCAGTTTTACTGTTTTGCTTGCCTACATACAAGCTTTTTCTTTTCTTATTTTTCTTTTCCGTTTCCGAGCAGAGCACAGTGAGGCTACGACCTGTAGGGCGGCACGTTGTCCCGGATGTGTGCAGACTACAGTCTGTTTGAAGAGGAAACTGTCATGGATGTGGTTGAAACTTGAGGTCTTGGTTCCTCTTAGTTGACTGCAAGGTTATTGAGGGACCCTGCAATCTTTGGGCAGAGTTTAAGGTAGGACATGAGTAGGTCACTCTGGTGGGGGTGCTTGACCACGATTCCACGTCTTTTTTCAAAACAGGCACACTCTTCTGTCACACAGCATGATCTCAAAGCCCTTAGGGATGGCCTGTGAAAGGTGCCGGAGCTCTCAGTATCATCGCAGTGCTAATAAATCAGTGCTTGGGCGAATACATTCTGCAGTTATTTGCAAAATCCGTCCACAGTTCATGGCAGGAAGTGCATGATGTCCGGTCCTCCTCTTCTTCTCACCACAACCGTCCAAACGTTGCTGCTGCCCCAGGTTGTGACCGCTTGGTGAGACCAACATGTGACAAACGCTCAGATTCTTCCTTTCAAACATTGCACTTCTTCTGTCCTGCTTCCCTCCTCCTCCACAACCCAGGGGCTCCGCCTCAGCATCCCCACCCCTCCAAGAAAACACAGCTTTTCCTTTCATTTGCTGCTCTCATTTCATTAAAGAATCGTGGAGAACGACAGTCACTCATAATCATAACCCCTGGTTTGTTAAAACAGTTGTTAAAAAAAAGGATATCAAAAAAAAAAATAATAATAATAATAATTTTATTAAAGGCTGAATTATGCCAATATCCCCAAACCCGATGTCCGATAATTTTAGTTTATGTGAGGTATTATATTTATATTTATGTTTTTAATAAATGCATTGTGACACATGTACATGTATGTTTCTTTTTGGTGGCAGATGGGCAACTCTGACACGATGGCATCATAATTATTGCTTTATTAACTGGGGATAAACGATTAATATCTGAGCTTTCTTTAGCTCTATCTGACACTTAAAATACCAGGGTAAATCTTAGTGCAGAGGTGTGGGTCTGCTTTTTTTATACTCTTTGAGAGCGAGAGAGAGAGAGAGAGAGTGTGTGTGTGTGTGTGTGTGTGTGTGTGTGTGTGTGTGTGTGTGCGCGCGCGCAGGCGAATCGAGCTGCTCCCCCGAGACACTCAGCTGCCAGGGTAAATTATGTCTGACTTTCTTTTCTCATCCTCTCCCTTGAAAAAAAAAAAAAACATGGGAAAATTCTCCCTCTCGCAGACCTGCGCCCCCTTTCTCTTTTTTATACCTCCGCAGGAAGATTGAAATAACGTCGCCGCTTGCGGAAGACAAATCAATTGTGACATTTTTGGATCGAGCGCGATGCGTTTAATTAGCACAAGACATACTGGCGAAAGCTGAATTATCCCATAAATCAGCGCCAGGCGCCGCTTCTCCGGACAGACGGCGGTTGGGCTCTGTGCCAAGACGCGGGCCCGGCTGGCTGACGGGGGGCGCTGTCCATTTGTTTGGCACCTTCCCCCAATTTTTCAGTGCCCGTGTCTTTAATCCTGCAGATCTGAGCGCTGCTAATTGCCCGGGTGCCTTTGGCGGAGCTGTCACAGCGGGCACCCTGGAGCACCGCCGGACACTTAGAGGCTCTTTCCTCAGCTGCCCCTCAATTTCGGCGCCGAAACCCAAAGATCGAGGTTCGTTCCCGCTGTCAGTCTGGCCGAGGCAGAGCCGGGTCCCCGTCGAGCCGAAACATCGCTGGAGAGATCTGACATCTACAAGAACATCCTGGATGGAGACAGGCTGGACCCGAACAGCAGATGGGTGGTAATTGCTGGTGTGACCATCTGCATCAGATCAGAGACAAAGAAAATATTAATTTTTAACTAGTCCGCATTTCACACTGCAACTCTCGTCGCGATGGGGCATCTTAGTCCTTAGTCATCCTTCAACTCATTCCGGCAAAGAGAAACGGAGGCCAGCTTTCTGAGGGACGCGAAAGAAAACCATGTTGATTTTATGGTTTCGTTCCTGCACCCTGCTGGACGCAGCCCGGCCTGGTTTGACGGTCTACTTCAAGAGTAGTACTAAAGGTCCGGGGGGAGATGAGAAAAATAGGGCTCTTGGTTATGGATGGAGTGCCACCAGCTCCTCTCTTCCTCTTCCTCACCCAGTCTGCAGTTTAGGTATTGGGAGCAGGTTGGAGATCCGTCTTCGTCACACTGATCAGTGCGCCCCGGTCCTTTCCGGAAGCCTTCGCTGTAACGGATGGGAACGACTCGGTCTGGGAACGGTGGACCTCGGAGGAACAAACTGGGCTTCTAGATCAACCTTGTTTCTGCATGGTCTCTGTCAATTGCACTCCACACACACACACACACACATTTTTTCACCCAACAGGCTTTTTATTCAGTACAACAGCATTTTTTCCTGTTGTGCCAACTTCTACTTTCACAAGATTTATTTTATTCTCTACAGCATCACTGCCACCTGTATGATGCCTTTGGAAACTGCGATGCACATCTGATGTCTCAGAGCAAAAAGGCTTCTGCCTCTCTGGCAATCTGTCTCTTTTCTGGAAAAATCTGTTTTTTTCATCTCTACGTTACCCTCAAAAACAAAGGCTACTCCTGTGCAAGTGGATTTCAAGGGGTGGTGGTTATACTCCTGCCTTTTAATATAAATACCGGACCAAGTTCTTAGTTCAAGAACTTTACCACCATGGTCACATTTCTTCTAAAATTAGCAAAATCAACAAAATCATCAACTGTACATTCTGTCTATCACAACCACCGATTAAAGTGAATTTAATATTGAAGCTAAAATAGCATATTTGCATTTTACAGTCTGCCTTATAGAGTTAAGCTTCTAACACACTGCCCAGCCAAAAAAAAAGCCATACACGCTAATATTTTGTTGGACCGCCTGTAGCTTTGATTCACCGTGGCATCATTTCAATAAGCTTATGCAACGTCACAACATTTATTGCCGTCCAGAGTTGCATTCATTTTGCACCAAGATCTTGTATCGATGATGGGAGAGTCGGACCGCTGTGTAAAGTCTTCTCCAGCGTCATCCCAAAGATTCTCAATGGGGTTAAGGTCTGGACTCTGTGGTGACCACTCCATGTGTGAAGATGATGTATCTCTCATGCTCCCTGAAGCACTCTTTCACAATTTGAGCCCCATGAATCCTGGCATTGTCATCTTGGAATATGAAGAAAAAATCCATTGATGGAAAAACCTACTCATTCAGTATATTCAGGTAGTCAGCTCACCTCATTTTTTGGGCGCAAAACGTTGCTGAACCTAGACCTGACCAACTGAAGCAATACCATATCATACCACTAAGTTAACTCCAGGTGATAACTTTTTTTGGCCGGGCAGTGAATTTATTAAGACATTTGCATAGTAGTGCAGTTTTTATTAGAGTAATTCAAAGTACCTTGCTCAAGGTTTCTACAGCAGGAGCAGGGTTTCAAACTATGGATCAAACTTAATGCTGCCCTACAGAGATCAAATAAATAAATAAATAAATAAATAAATAAATAAATAAAACCGCTAACGCTTAACTAAATTATTTAAATGATACAAAAAGCTTTCATAACACTGAATGGTTTACAATTTTGTAAAAAATGTAAAAAAATTTAAACCTCATAACAGTGATTTAATACTCACCTCTACTGTCCCGGTGTCTGGCAGTGATGCTTACAACTTGATTTCTTTACATCAGAAACATATTTAAGCCACTTGCTGTAAAGGTTTCTTTCCCAGTTTCACACACTATGTGTTTAGGATGGGCTCTGGACCTTCAGTACCCTGCTGTAAAGAGGCGGACCCTTAGCTGCAATTTGAAATCATTTAAAGTCCAACAGCAGGACTCTCCTTCCTCTCAGAAGTCCACATCCCTTAGCAATGGCATTACTTGGTAACACCCATCCCAGCTGAAATGTCTGAACAGGCTGTAACATTTCTATGATTTTCAGAGAACGATCAGTCATGAAAAAAAAGGTGAGCAGGCAGTCAATATTTCACAGTCCAGCCCCAGAGGGGGTCTCTACTGGGACATCTTAACAGAAGTAAAAGGCCAAACCCGGAAACTGGTTTAGCCTTTGCATCCAAGGCCGCTTTTGCGGTGGGCAGTTACCCTGTGTTTGGCTGAGATGTTACACACATCGGCGCGACGTGGCGTTACGTTGTCCCCCATGGAGTTAAGGGTGAAGTGCAGATGCCACAGATGCCAGGTTTCATTTAGTTAAGGCCTCCATTTTAAAATCGTCATTAAAAATACATGGCAGCGCGTGTCTGTTATTTAAGGGCAACTGACAGGAGCCCCAAGAATTCTTAGCGCTCTGCTGTGTTTGGTCGCCACCTCTCGGGTCCCTCAGAGGTCTTGGCGGCTCTGCAAAGAGGATATGAGTTTTTAAGTAGAAGGATAGTGATGGTGGAATGAGAACTTGTGGGCCTGAGGGTCTCCACCCTAAGAGTCTGGAGGCTGCAGCTCAGGCACAGCACCTGAAATTCTATCACCTGTGCTTACTGGACCTCAGCTATGTGAGAGTAGCCAAGGCTGGTGGTCCCTCTCACATGGTGTGCAGTTCAAAGCCTGTAGGTTCTCAGTTTTGACCCTAATGTGAGCTGTGGAATCCCTTCCAGCATTCAGTAAGGGTCTCAGACCCATTTGGTGGTTCTACTTACGTGAGGTCCAAAATCAAAGCTTTTCAGCTCTCAGTTTTGGCTCCGATCTGTTCTTTGTAGGTGCTGATCCCCTTCCAACCTTCAGTAAGGGTCTCGAACCCATCTCTGAAATTCTGAAAGCTGAATAAATGAGTCCAACACCTTCTGCTGTAATTGTCTGTTTATTTTTTTGAAGGTCACTCCTACAGGCAGATAGCTGGGGGGTGTGAACCAGCAACATGATGGTATCGGACAAATTGTGTTGAACATTTAAATTGTCATCTGTAGGCGATACTCGTCTCTACTTTGATCTGTACACCGCTTTGTGTCTGCTAAATGCATTCACGTAAATTCAAACGAAAATCTAAATAAAAACACCTTATTTCATTATATAATTTCAAATAGCTTCTCTGGAACTTTCTTCCAAAAAATATCCTATAGCGCTTAGAACACCCTAAACGTAACTTCACCAGAAATTGACTGGTAGGCTTTCATACTTTGGCTTCAGATGTCTCTTCAACCTCTGATTTGGTCTCACTATCATTTTGAAGCACCTTTCGAAAAATTCCTTTTTTTTTTTTAATAAATTTCAGGGGTTTTCCACTATTTGTGGATTAGTATCACACATGGGAAGGCAGCGACTAAATATAAAAGTGACATTTACACGGGAATTTGAAATGCGGCAACTCTGGCGTCTTCAAACAGCACCCCGAGCCGCCGAAACGGGGAGATGCTGGGAGGGGAGGAGGAGCGGGGCCTAATGTCAATGAAACTTTTCATTTAACAGGTAATGACAATTTCCTCCTTAACTTTCACGCTGAATTATTAGTTTCCCCGCGAACCTTGATCCAGCAACACATGTAAATGGGGCCGGAGATGACGTCTGCTCGCGGGGCCTCAAACACAAAAATACTAATTAGAGTCACTTGTTAAAGCTGTGTTGTTCTCGACTCGAGTTTCTGCAAACCGGAAAAAAAAAACACCGTTTTTGGTGTAAATTACTTTTCCAGAGTTGTAATATTGCTGACCTCCCTGTTTTGGTGTCAGGCTGAGCTATTTGAAGCCCCCTAATGAGAGTCCCCGGTCGCCCGGGAAGAAAGTGCATATCCGTCGCGAACCTCGATGCCCTGATGTGGGGTCGCAGCCCGACTTGCGCTCGTGCTGCGTGATTCTGTCCCGCCCCGTTCTGAAGCGGGGTCCGAAGCCCGGACAGATCGATTATTTTAAGGTCAGGATATTGCACTCCTTTCTGATCGGTGGGTGGGTCGGGGATGGGTTATGCGGCGAAGTAAAGGTCCAGAATGTTCTGTATGAACGTGAGTTGCCTGGCCGGTTTGGTTGTGGGTTCAAATCGGGCTCAGTTTGTATGGCGTTTGCGTGTTCTCCCAGCGTGCTTTGGTTTCCTCCCACAGTACAAATACATGCGTTTAAGGTTCATTGTGTGTGAACACCGTGTCATAGACTGGCATTCCACCCAGGGTGTAGCTTCGCAGTCTACTTCTGACCCCTTTATCCAGCAAAATGTTACACACAATGAAATTTACAATGATTTACCCATTTATACAACTGTTTTGCTCAAAGGTTGACCAGAATTCAGAACCTTTAAATTTTGGGTTAACAGCTCCAACCACTACGCCACCTGCTGACTAGCATAGCCTCATAGGAAGACATTTTAAGTGCTCAGACTGTTAAAATATGGTGAGACTCACAGGACAGCTGATTGGTTGAATTATTGATACAAAGAAAATTGTTTTTTTTTTTTTTCACTCTTATTTCCCTCCAAAGCAATTTTTCAACTTTGTCCACTTACAGTGATTTATTTAGCCATTCTTACAGGTGGGTATTTTTTTAATAGAGTATTTTATGGTAAGCACCTTGTTTGTGGGTCCTGCAGCAGGAGATGGCGCTTGATGGCAACTGTAACCACTATGCAACCTGCTGTCTTGTTCGGCTAGTTGACAGGATAGCGACCATGGCGTCCGCCGGAGGGCACCTGTTGTGCTCCACCTGCACACCAACACCATCTTGTGCACAGCTGTCCCACCACCGTCTCCACGGCACCCCCCTTCCTGTACAGGGGGCCTTATTAATGGCCGTCCACGCTGTTGCTTTCATTTGTCACGGTCCTTATACCCTGTCGTAACTTTTCAGGCCAAACTGGCTCAAACGTGATAAATAAAGACGATCGGTGTAACGCTCCGTTTCCACGGAAACCGTTGTGACCAGACAAACACACACACACACACACACACACACACACACACACACACACACACACACACACTTTTCCAGAAAAGACTATCCTTATACTTCTATCAAAACAAACTTATCTATGGTAAAATTGGCTCCTTTAATTCTGTGATAACAGATTTGTAGACGTGTGTTTCTACTGTTTGTTGTTTGTCTCAAAACCAAAACTAAAACTATTACAGACCAAACAAAGCACCTCTCTTGCTTGATCCCCCATGATACTTCCTAAAGTAGCACAACAGAATTATTATACATTAAAAATGAAATATTATATATTCAATAATATGCACATTTATAACCTTGGAAATGAAATTTTGCCAAAGTGACATTGAGTTTTGTACAATAAGTTATTTAGTGATTTCCTCATTTATACAGCAGGGTAGTTTTTACTGTGTCGATTCGGGGTAAATATGTTCATCAATACCGCAGGAGGTTAGGATTTGAACGAACAGAATTGCTTTGACTCCAAAGTGACAACTACAAACTACGCCCCTGCTGCCCTTAAAAATCAAAAAAATCGCCAATAAAAGTAGAGAGTGTTTAAAAGGTGCAAATCCGGGCAGGAAGTGCTGTCCTCACCCGCCATGTTAATATCAGTGCTTTTTCAGCTCTTTATGCGACACTCAAAGCGCCCGGCTACCAGCACAGCACAGTGATAGTGGGGAGGTGGCGAAGCGGCGCCATTCAGGTGCTCAATAAAAAAAGATCAGTAATGGCCTTTGCGGAAAGCAGGTCTCAGCCTTCTGAGGGCGGCTTCTCTGCCCACGTGCTCAGAGGTCTTAGCAACAATAGGGTGAAGCATCGCTTCGAGTTTCCCCCGCCGGCTTCCGACGTTGCAAATTCCAGCCCTGCTTCCTGGTGTTATCAAATAAAGCAAGGTATTTACCCTAAACGCTCGCACATTCCTGACTTCTCACAAAATTTTCCGTGCCTTGCGTTCCGGACAGACGCGGCCACGTTAATCCAGATAACTGCTTGTGAACGCGTTCAGGTGTGGAAGGTGAAGGTGACGCCAAATGAGGAGAACGCAACATCCCCGTGACTGTGCCGAGAAGAGGGGCTTCGTGCGCGGGAGAAGCAGACGGATGCGAGATGCCTGTCGAGAAACGCGCTGCGGGGACGGCGCCGCTCAAGGTTAATGAGGCCCTAAAAGATGCAGGTGTCGGCCGAGGCGGGGCTGTCATTAGGTGGGGGGGCCACGGGGGGCGCCGGGGGGGTGGAGACAAGGCCATCGCTCTCACTCGATGGCAGGGGCGTCACACAGGTGGGCGGTGGGAGGGGTTTCGTCATCAGACAAGCAGGGGACCGAAGTGAGACGCGGGCCCTCCGTCAGCTTGACAAGAAACGCGCCGTAATGGCCGATTTAATTGCTACATCAAAATGTAAAACCGATTTTTTGAGCCTCCTCCGGGGTCCCAGCAGAGCGGCCCTGGCGCAGCAGGAAATGGGACGCGGAGGGCGAAAAGGGACACATCAGCGCAGCCTCCACATCAGTTTGAAACATGGTAATAAGTGAGAAATAATTTTTTCATAACTTTGCTGGTACTGTGTTTTCCACTGCGTCGTGATGTCAAGAGAAGAGCCGCCGGGCATCACAGGTGATTAATGCGGTGCCACTTGGGGAGAGGGACCCTCCCCTTCAAGGTGACAGCTGTCTGCAAGGTGACAACAGGGGGTGTCGACTCTCACTCACCTTTTTATTCACCTTTGCTTCTTAGCCCCCTCCCTCCCCCCCATAACTGACTCAACTTTGAAGGTATTTCTTCCATGTTTAAGCGACGCTTGTAAGCAGGGTTCCTCGCTGAGAGACGGTGACCATCAGGAGGACATTGTGAGCATCGCAGGTTGAGCGAAGACGGCGGCGCGGGGAGGATGCGCCTGAAAGCTGCGCTGTTGCGGCAAAACACTTTGTCCCCATCCTTTCAGGGACGTTTAACACTGAATAAATGTAAAATGGCGGGACTGCGAAGAATAAAATGTTATGCGAAGACATGTAAACTGTGCAAAAGTGTAAAAGTGCATTTCTTAGGGTAAAACTTGTGAATGTACTTGTTTTAGCGATAACAATGAAATGTAAATGTGTGACCTGTAGAAGTGCAAAGTTGTGGTTCAGAACTTGCCCGTTTGAACTGTCGTGTAAACATGAATCCAAAGAGTACATTTTTCAGTTACTACTGTAAAATGTACAGTAAGTGTAAAACTCGCAAATGTGCACTTTTAACTAAAAATCATGCGGCGTAAATTTATAGTGCAACACTGTAGTACAAAGGTGCGTAAGTTCAAAAGCAATAGGAGTGGAAAAGTGTAGAAGTGTAGCTGGGATGAAGACTTTAAATGTGTAAATACACACAAGTGCAGTGTGAAAGTTTAGACATGAAGTTAAAGTGTAATAAAGCAGCTTTAAACTTGCAAATATTTAAAAATGTAGTGTAATGTGTTTTAATTCTAAAGTGTGAATATGCTAATTTAAATTGTAAAGCTACAGTTTTAGCTGTAAAGGTTGAGAATATAAATTTAACATGTGAAACTTTAAATGCAGTGTATGAAGCGGTGAGCTGCGCAAGCTGCCTTGGACAACAGTGGTTGTCAGAGCTGATGGAAGAATAATAGCTGCTGAATCTGAAGTCTGGAATTACGCCAGGCACCAGAAAGTTGTGGGGTCCAGCCCGAGAAAGAGTTTAGAACTTGAACCCAGAACGCTCCTGCTTGTCTGTATCAGGATGAGTGAATGGGTGGGATGAACCCAAAGAGTATTACACATGCACGTGTGCACGCGCACGCGCGTGCGCACACACACACACACACACACACACACACACACACACACACACACACACACACACACACACACACACACTCTTCCATTAACCACTACATCTGCCCCATAGAAAGAAAGTGCAGGTCCTGATCCTCCGTGTTCCTACCGTGCTGTCCGTAGGGACCCCATCAGTCAGACCTGGCATCTGGATCCTCCATATCCAAATCAGTGGGCCTTGAACTGCCATTGTCTCCTGGCTGCCGGTGAGAGGGAGAAAGAGCCACATAAAATCTGCATGACAATGGAAATGGGGCTGCGGCAACAGGTTTGAGTGCAGGGGCGGAGGGCTGTTTGATTGGCACATTATGTGAGGCAGCCCGATGCGACCCCCTCTTGGGGCGACAGAGGGAGGGGGCACCAGAACGATGGAGGGTGCGGGGGGGTGTCAGTACCCACTGTCTGTTCGAGTCCACCAGCTAAACAGAGAGAGGGAGAGAGAGAGAGAGAGGGAGACATCAAAAGAAGCCCCCCATTATCACCAGTCTGCACATGAAAAAGTCCCGCAGACTTCAAAACTTTTCTCATCATGTCCCTCTTAAATAAGGAAATAATATTTTCATTCTGCTTCTCAATTATTCATTTTCGCAATGGGAGGGTGGCTGCAATTCAGCTGGTCTGGAGAATGCTGCACAGAAAGGCCGAATCCCTCTGTTTGACGACTGTTCGGTTTCATTTTTGTTTCAAACCCACGTAGCCTGAGTGCCGAAACCAGCACCACGCGGTGCTAATGCATTCAAGCAGCTACTGTACCCCCCTGTGAGCTGCTGAACACCACATAGAGGCAGCAGCACCTAGATGGACTTATTGCCCCCCCCCCCACATCAAAATATCACAAAACAAAAACACATCTATACCGCTCACCAATAGGGGGCTCCACTTTGAAGGGGAACAATCAAAAACACACCTGTTTGCAGTTTTAGCCAAAGTAGATGACTGAGTCCACCAGTCCCTCAGCGCTGCTGAATCCCTCCCAGCATTTAGAAAAAAATCTCAAAATCATTTCTTTTACATCTCATTTTTCTCATGATCTCCATATGCTTTGGATTTATTTATTTTTGCCTCATCCCTCACTTTTGTATTCAGTTACTTGAATGCATGCAACAGAAAAATGATGGCATCAAACAAGAAGCCGCACAGCTTCAGTAATCATATTTGTTTGCCCTGATTTGCATGTTGTTTCAGATGAAACGTCTGCCCGTGCATTAATGTAAATATAAATACACTACAAGGGTTATTACTGGGGTACTAAGTCAGCGAGATGTAGTAACTGTGTTGTCAAGCATGGTGTTGGCCAAATTTGCATTCAACAGCTCCACTTCTCATGTCTTCTTCATGGGGACTCTGTGTGAGAAGGACCCCACAACCTTCAGGTGTCTAGACAAGCAGCCATAAAAAAAGCCCAGTTGTTTATACCTCATTTTCTGCATCTGGGCCCCAGATCAAGTTTTAATAACTTCAGACATCATATTAATCTTTACAAGAACAGCTTTCCACCATCTCTATTAATATTTAATTAAAAAGCCCCACACACTTATGCTCCCCTCTCCACCCACTCACTGGTGTTGTCCTTGATCCCATAAAACTGGAGCATAGAAAAGACAAGAAAATCCAGAAGATACTCTTTCTGTCCTGTACTCGAACCTCAATTCTCCCAGGTACATCATATTTCACCTGGCACTGGCCTATATGGGACCGTGGACCCCCCAACTTGTCCCTGGTCATCACTGTTAAAAGCTTTGATGTGATTACACTGATCCTCAAACCTTCTTCTCTTGTGTAGAAAGATCTGAGTTTTGTTGGAAAAGTTTTCAGACTAAAGAATCTCGCTTTGCATCAAGACCATCATTAGAATTTTTGTTCCTCTGCACTAACAATGTTCTTCAGCTATCGAATTCTGGAATGCGTGTGCATGTAAGTAAAGTGCAAATCTTACTTTTCTGCTCTATCTCCCTCGGGCATCTGTCATTCATCCTTCTGTCTGCTTCCTTTCTCCTTGGAACCTGATTGGTGACAACTGGTCTGTCAACATGCATTACGGGACAGGAAGCCACACACATCTCTCTGAGCGACTGTGGGAAAGCTTGGTTAGAAAAAAAAATTAAACATATTCACATGATAAAAAGTATAAAAAAATCTGCATATCAACAGGGAGCGTAGCCTGACAGTTGCTGGTTCAAGCCCCCCTGCTGCCGTACCCTTGAGTGAAATATTTACTCTGAGTTGCTGCAGAAATATCATCTGTATATATGGGCCAAATGTTATAATTTTCTTTATGAAAAAGGGTCAGGTAGAAAATAAATTATAATAAAATTTATATACTGTGTTTATGCAGAGCTCTTGTCAGCAGTGTGATGAAAAATGTTAAACAAATGACCACAGATGACCATAAGAAGAAACTGCAATAAAAACAAACACTTAATAAATACGTAAGTAAGTAAATAAATTGGGTGGCAGTTGAAGAGAGGAAAACAAAACAAAAAAAAAAAAAAACAGTAAAAAAACAAGTGAATAAAATAAAATAAAATGTCTCAGGGGTTTTCACTGGCTGCAAAATTATGTTTATTTTTGCAGATACAGAATGTAACAGGATGACAGTAGAGGTCAAAGGTTGCTGTGATGTTCACACAGGTGAGGGAGGTATGCTACCGAGTGACCGATCCAGCCCATTATTTCCTGGCTTCCATCCAGCACCACACCTCCTCAGGTCTTCAGGTGCGAGAAGGAAGTGTATGGAACTGAAGCATAGGCTCACACATGTTCATAGAGGCAGCTTGCATCAGCACTCCCTCTCTTGGGCTTCCCTCCTGACGTTGTGTTCGCTGCTGTGTGACCGGCGTATCTTTGGTGGTGGGAGCAGCACCGGTGGCGGCAGGGCAGCTTGAGTGTGTGACAAACGGTGAGTACTGGCTTTGTGAGACACGGGTCCTATGAACAAGATCAAAACTTTTGTGATTTCGCCCCAATCCGGTGCTGTACTGCTCCTCCTTTCCCATCTTACTCTGATTTACCTGTTTATATAGCTGGGTAATTTTTACTGTGCCAATTCAGGGTAAGTACCTTCATCTGAGGCACTGCAGCCAGGGCGGAGATTTGAACCCAGGTTTATTGCAAGGTGATAATGCTAGTTAGTATGCTAACCTGCTATGGGCTGTATGTGTGATGCAAGGAAGAATAGAGTGTACTGGTGGGTGGAAGGACTTGGGTTCAAGTCCCACTTCTGCTGCAGAACCCTTGATCAAGGTAAATACCCTAAATTGGTGACTAAGGAATCACTAAGGAAGAAGCTTAACCCTGTAAGTTACTTTGGAGAAAAGTGTCAGATAGTCAGAATATAAATATTTATAATTTGTAGAAATCTTTATCGTCTCTCCTGCTTGTCTTTCTAGCCGTCTACCAGGACCAAGGTGGCATGGGTTCTTCTCAGAGCAAGAAGTGGAAATGCACGCAATACCTCAAAGGAGAAGCACCAACAACTCACACGCAAAGTAGAGCCCCGAGTCATCTCCTGGGTGACCTTTGACCTTTAGGGCCCCTGTTCTCTGTCACACTATAGCCTATTCAAGTTCTGCTCTCACTTTGTACACACAGATAGGGGTGCGAACAGGAACACATTGGCCGGGGTCTCCGCGGAAACGTCATCGCACAACCAAGGGGTCGGAAGATATCCAGCAGCAGGGGCTGATGGGAAGGATGGGTCCCCCAAGCGTGCAAGTATTTAGAGCAGCTCTGGCTCTTCCAGGCGGAACTGGTGACGGAATGCAGACTGTAAGAATCCACTTTTTTGTTAGCAAAATTAATATTTGTTTTTGCCTCTTTGCTTTTATTTGAAATGCAAAAGGTGGAAATTAAGATTTGGCAAATAGTTTTTTCATAAAACACTCTTCACAGTAAATGCTTGTTGCTGCTGAAACATTGGACTTACCCAGTTGTATTTGTTGCTGGGTTTCTGCATCAGATGGTGTTTGGTAAAATATCAGACATTTAAGTCAAAGGATGCTGGATGTGTCCATTTGATATGAATTTATTTAATCAAAAGTCTCACGTGTGGCCAAGGAATGCAGGACTTTGGAGCACTCCAGAGTACTGGCAGCCTGGTCGTGCTGCTTTGAGGTCTGTGTTGCGGAATGCGGTCAAAAGTGCATGGCATCTCTGTATTGACACCAAGTCTGTGGCTGTCATCCAAAATATAAAAAGTATTACATGGGGTGGACAAAATAATAGGAACACCTTATATTAATATCAAGGACAAAATGAGCAGTAGGGCCCCCCACTGCTTTTGGAACAGCTTCAGTCCATCTTGCTGTTACACACTTGAACTACGCACTTTGGGATATTGCACCATTCCCAGAGAAGAAAAGCTTTCAGGTCTTTGAACTGTGAGAGAGATGGGGATGTTTAGATCTGGTGTTTGACTTTATGCTGGTGTTTACCATTCAAATATGAGAAACATGAAGAACTGTGTCTGCACCACAGGGTGAACCGGCTCCTAAAAAATGGCCTCATATTCCATCCATGGTACAGTCCAGTGCATCAGTGTTTGGACCAGGTGACTCCTGCAAGATGTTAGCCTTACCAGTACAAATCCACCTCCACATTTAACAGCTGAAGGTTGAGGCTATCCTTTCTCTAAATATAAACCTGTCTGGATGTGGGGATTAAAGTGAAACGTGACCACAGGCCACATCACCTTTTCCCATTCCAAGTTCCCTCAGGGGTTCAAGTTGCGTGCTCCTTACACCAAGTTATGCTTCTTTGTGCACTGGCCTTATATACAAGCATGGCAGCCCTGCCATAAATTCCAGCTTTGTGATGCTCATGATGTACTGTTTAATTTAAGACTGGATCACAGAGGTCCAGATTCCATTCTGTGGTCCTCTCTGAAGCTACAGTTCTGTAGTATTTAGCCACCAGAAAAATGTCTTTTTTCCACCCTCAGTGAGCTTTGACTTTGAAATGTTGTTCTCTTGCTGAGACTTTTCCCCTTGATGCTTTAAAACCTTTCACAAACAACACACCATCAGCTCAGGTACCAGCTCTCTGACTTGTTGAAGACCCTGTTGCTTCCTTCATGTTGTTTTGGAACCTCCTTTCGAACCTGATACGTTTCACCTTTGCAACTATGTTTGTTGCTTCAAAATTGAACTGCTTTGTGCTTCTGTTATTTTGTCCACCTCCTGTGTGACCACAGCTGTTTAGCCTTACTTTCTAAATTCCTTAGAACTGAATATAAACACTTTCTATTTTAAGATTCATTTCACAGTTATAATTTGGGAAGCATGGCAATGGTAACAAAATGCATTTGCCAGATGTCAAAAGATTTCTGGGTCAAGTCCCAAATTGGAGCTTAGCTTGCAAGACTAACATTTACATTTGCAGTTATTATTTTGAGACTCTTTCTTCCAAAAGTGTTGCTCAAGTGCATCAACAACAGATGAGCAGCTTTAGATAAAGGATGATCGAAACACAGCTTGTCTGTCTGACGCCACCATGGTGCTGGCTCACGTTTCTCAAATCGCTGAACTGACCTTCAAACGGCGAACACACTGCAACTCATAGCAGATGGCGTTGGACTCGTTTCAGATCAGATGACAAATGGCTCTGAAAGAGATGGGTTTGAGACCCATGCTGGGAGGGACTCAGCAGCTCTGAGGGACAGAAGAAGCTTAATTTTATTGCTGAGAACCAACAGGCGTTTGATGCTGAACCCCTTATGATCGGGATCCAGCCTCCTCCATACAAAATATGAGCAGCTTAAACTGGTCAAAGCATGGAGTCACACGCTAACTTGTCACTTAGCCATGGGTAGTGACAATGGCTATGCCACTAGTAATCAAGTGGAACATTTTGGGTATTTAAGCAGTGTGCAAGTGACAATTGATGGAATCGCGTGACAGAAACTGGGCTGCGAGTCACCACAGCTCTGCTTCCAGGGGAATTTTCTTGCGGTGCAGAGGAAGACTATGTGAGGCCACAGGAGTAAAGCGATTCAATTGACTTCCTTGGCTACATCTGTCTCCCGACCATCAAAGAAGAGCGTGAATGTATTTCTATGACTCCTGTGAAACTGTCAAATTCCCACCCAAAATGCGGCGTCATTCAAAAGCATCTGAAAGGCGCATTAGAGCTCAACATGTTAGCAGCTTTTAAGGCTATTTTTATTTTTGCAGTTTCTGAAGGGAAATAATAAAAAATGTATAAATTAGTTTTGTTTTAATCCTATCACGTCTTCAAAGTTTTCCTGAATCGTTCGTGCTGTTGTGGTAGCAAACAGGCCTAAAAATAAAGTTTCCTTGCTTCTACACCTGGAGGTTTTCTGCAACTACATTTGGAATAGAAGCAAGAATGGTGAATTTTCTTTTATTTTGTGCTTAACATTTTTTTTTTTTTTTAATTATAAGGAAATGCAGATAATGGTTATAGAATTGGTATGGTTTCTCATTTTTTTTAAGGTGTGTTAGGTTAGCAGTAAAATGCGGATATGTATTTTTTGCAGCGGGCATGAACACAAAGGGTTTGGCTGCGGATGTATTTCCCTGTGCGGAAAGATCCGTCAGAAGGGTTTGCACACGTGAGTCTGTCATGGTTCACTTCCCCACAAAGTGGCATATCTGCACGTTTTGTTTACCATAGAGAGCCAGATAGACGGGTTTTTCACCATTTTTCTGGCTCTGATGAATGTGCAGCTCAAATCCAGCTTCTGTCTCGCTTGGCCGGTTTGGGAGATGATTTGAGTCTGAGAGGGACCCTGTGTGTGGTATGTTGTCATGTTACAAGGTTCTTCTGTGTGTATGTGTGTGTCTGCACATGAGTTGTTAATCCAGCTAACAAACTCATCCTGAACAGTGGTTTCCACCAAATATTCTTTTCTCTGTGCCTCTGACAAAAGATATGAAAGTAGTATTATATGCAGTTAATGACGTGCATTGAACTGTTTTGGCAGGAAGTGACCTCACCTGATCCTCTGGGAGTAAAGTGCAGATCCTGGATGAGAAGGTCCCTCACACCACCCAGATGCTGAAGTCCTAGCCTAGAAACCACAACCAGCAGCTCTGAGCTTCTTGGAGCCCCTGCGCTCCTGTATTATTCCTGCATTGCTTACCTCGCCATTCTTTCATTTGCTGTGAAAATCATACTTTATGGCCACAATAACTCATCTGAACCTGTTGTCCATCCCCCTGACCTTTAACATGGCTTCCTGTATTTATGCAACTCGCATGTAAAACTGAGACAACTTATAACAGAGTGTTGAAAAATAATATTAAAATCATGCGTGTCAATTTAACTTCTTTTACTGGTGTGCAATAACATTTTGCCTTAACAATTCATCTTACCACGTCGCCCCTAAATCGGTGTGTGATTGCAACGGAAGCCCCTTTAAATGCCACCGCAAGCGTGCTGGCGATCCGGTGTGTTAAAATATATGAGGACAGAGTTTGGGTCATCTCGCATCGCCTTGCTTTACTTTCCAATTTGCTTTCCACAGTGTGAATGGATGAACAACGAAACAAAATTTA
Source organism: Heterotis niloticus (assembly GCA_018136845.1). Classification (NCBI taxonomy): domain Eukaryota; kingdom Metazoa; phylum Chordata; class Actinopteri; order Osteoglossiformes; family Osteoglossidae; genus Heterotis; species Heterotis niloticus. Next base: position 3,907,292 of record CM030894.1, read on the forward strand.
ACTTGGTATATGACATTACTCTTGTGCCTGCCTCCCTCACCATGGTAACACTTATGGCTCCAGATACCACTCGTTCTATAAAAATGTCTGATGGCCTCGGTGGCTCCTCTTTGAGGGGGGGGGGGGGGTGATGGTGATGGGGATGCAAAACCTGGCACTAAGGTCTACATCACATTAACATTTATGTATTTGGCAGATGCGTTTCTTCAAAACAAGGTATTGCTGTCCCTTTCCATATGGATGGGACTCAGCAGCTCTGAGGTACACTGTCCATCAGGTGCATGGACATATTCTAGTGTACTGTCCATTGAAATGGTGGGGTGTGGTTTAGAACAGTGCAATACATTGTGATTAAATACAAAGTGCAGTTTTTCAGAAGATGTTTAGGCCTTCGGTCTCCTTTATGAGGAGCCACCGTTGCCCCTCCCACCAAAAAAAAACTTGACAAGAATCAAGAGCTGTTGCCAACTGTTTGAACAGTTTGAACTTTTTAGCCACAAGACTTTCCATAATGTCTGCATGAATGACAGCCCTCACTTCGGGCCTAGAAAGGGAGCGAAGGATATAACCGCCGGCCATTGCTCCAACACCATAAATTCCCAGAGGAGAGTAAAAATGTTTATGTTTGAATTGTAAAGCAATGGCATCTAGAAAAAGCACACTTCATATTGATGGGGGGGGGACACAGGTTCTCTTCCTGTTTATTCATGGCCTTGTCACACGTCCATACGTACAGCCTTCCGATCCGCCTCACTTTTATTTACAGCCATATAAAAAGAGGAGCGGTTCGTTCTGGGCAAAAATACAGCAACGGCGCGGCAGGATTACGGCCCTACAGGCCTCAGCCGCAACAACGCAAATAGACTGTGGTCGTTCGTGTGTTGAAGTTGTGCTGAGAGCAGAAACATCCATTAGGTCAATTGGCTTCCCTTCGCAACCCTGTTGATATGAGTTGTTATGTAGCTCCTCCCTCTAGTGGTGTGGAGTGGAACCACAGCTGAACTCTGGCTGTTACTGGTCGGGCAAACAGGGTTATGAATGAGCAATAAATGGCATCTGAAGGACAAAACGGACAAAATGTGCAAGCAGTACAGACAGAAACATTACAAATGTGCTTATACTGGACCATCTCAGTAAATTTCTGACTTTATAACCAGATCAAGTGAATACTGTTGTGGGCAAAGTTGAATAAAAGAGACCAGGGCCAGACAAAAATCAAAACTTTGATCTAGAACTCAGGGGTCAGACACTGCATAATTTCATTTGGCTTCCAGTGATGGAGTATCTGACAGACCAGTTGGCTGTCGCTGGGTCACCACATTTAAGTTAACATATACAAAAAGACTGGACCTCGTGCTGCCATGAAATTACACTCTGTCTGAAGGAAAGGCAAGAAAATAGATGAAAATCTAAATACGCAGCAGATATCATGGTTTTATAAGTTATAATGGTGATTTGGTACAGTAGAGAGTTCACCAAAGGAACTGATAGATGAAGCCTTTCGTATTTGTTGGGCAGTGGTTTGTGTGTTTTGTGATTATTCATGGTTTTTGCTTACATTTTACTTACTTTCATGTTTTGGCCCTTGTGCTTTGTCTTTTGTTTTGGATATTGATTCTTGATTCATACAGATGTCCTGATATATTGTTCCATAACAGAATGCAAAGCGTATGGGTGACCTTCAAGAAAGATGTCCTGCTGTGGATCAGCTCCGGTGTGATATGTTTTTGTCTAAATGAAATTAAACAATTTTGTTTTGTCGGGCTTGTTAAAACATTTTAATGTAATTTAGTATTTCCATTATTAATAAAGTACTAAAAAAACATACAGCATAAATATAAGTATTTTCTGGCTGCTTTACATTTTATATCTTCCTCATAAAAAGCTGGAAACATTTCTGTTGGCACTGTGGGGCTTTTCTGAAATTTCCGCTGGTGGACAATGTGTGCACAGGCCATGTGGCTGCTCATATGTGAAAAGCCACTGTAAGACTATATACTATAGTTTTACAATACTTCATGTACATAACTGAGTATAACTACATGGACCGAGGGCTGCAAATTGTCTTACTGTCCAAATGCTGAGGTCACACCGGCGGTGCAAAAGCAGAGATTCTGCACTGTGTTCAAAGCAGCTTTGCCGCACACTCCTCGACCAAATCCGGTTAGTCTCCGGGCCGACTGGATGCCTCCGGCCAACTGGCTGCCAGGAATGCTGGGAAGTGCCCCCTTTGCCATCCGAGCTCTATTATTTGCAGGGACAGCGGAAAAATGCGGACTTTGCCGCACGCGGGAACCCGTTTGCCGTCCTCAAACCGCATTACGGGCCGCGCTGCGTCCAGACAATAAAGTCTAATCGCATTGTGGGCCCCCATTAGCGGCGGTCCTGTCACCTCGGCAGTCGGCCCTAAATCACTTTGCTCCTGGACGGGAGGCGAGGAGCCATCCGTCGGTGCTGTCACGCCGCCGCGGCATCTCCCCCCACAACTCTCACGCTCCCACACCCGTGCACACACCTTACACTCCTTCAGAGAGCAGCCAGCCCCCAACACGCACTCCCTCCTCAGCAACAGGCCCGCTGTGTCCATCACGTCTTCATTTCTCACAGTAATAATAACAGCAGCATCAAACATAAGGGCTGTATTTGCGAGATCTTTACAGTGACGACTCGCGTCAATGAAATATTAAAAAATACCGATAAAATAAAAGGACTCTGTTTGCAGGTTGTTTATGGTGGCTGTCCACAGTCATATATTGCACTTTTATGGTTTTATATCTTTTTAAAGCTTTAAGCTGTGATCATGAACACACACTGTAACCTGAATGCTGTTGGTTTGATTCCAAGATGAAATAGCCCTGAACAACCGGCTTTATTGAAACTCCTGCTGGGTAAACTCCAGGTGTATAATAATGTTGTTTCTGAAGAAAGGAAAAAAAAAAAATATATATAGAGAGAGAGAGAGAGAGAGAGAGAGAGAGAGAGAGAGAGATTTCTTTTTTCCCAGTTCTCCCCTATTCTCCAGAGCTGGAAGTATGAAGGTACAGCCAGGTATCTTTACTCTTCCTTGGATTGTGCTGTTCTGGGCTGAGACCGATGTCTCTCCAGGCATTTGATGGACCCACAGCTCCAAGAGCTCTTACCATCAATGGAACCACCTCAGTTTTCACCTTTCACATTATTTCTGGCTCCTCTTTCAGTCTCTTCCACATTCATTCTTCCTGATGCTTCTGTGACTTGGAGTTGCCACATCTGTCACCACTTTTTCAGTAAATGTAGATGATGGCCTTCTCTTTATCCATAATTCCCTCATTTGCTTCATTCCCTCATTCATCTCATGTAGCTTCTGCCAGTGACACTGTTGCCCACTTACCATCAGACTCTCCTGGTTTCCCACCATTCACCGCAGACCTTGTTGATCCAGGCACCCAAACTGACACAACTCTCTTTGTTCCAGCCACTCTCATAGTAGGAGAACAAAGGCAGGTGTGGCGTCACTAACTCTTACCAAGTAGCGCTGGTACTCCTGGACCAGGAAAAGAACTTCATTTTCCCAAGTACTAGACGATGCTTTTCGCCGCACTACTATCCAACCACCACATCCCTGTGCTGCAGTTTATTATAAATTTAATTAGTAATATCTATTATATATGAATATTTGACTTATTTATTTATGCATTTTACATATATATTTTTTTGTTTAAGGGTTGTATTTGTAATTGTGATGTGCACTGCGGGTCAGACATTCCTGGCAGCTTTATCCAGCTTGCCCCTCATTCCAAGGTGGACTTACAGTGTTTTTACAGTTAGAATATTAAACTTTGCCCAGTGGAGAAAACTGAAATTGAAGTATATATATAATATTTAATATATGATATTATATATTATAATACACATAAAAGTTATATACGTGTACTGTATACTGTGTATGACAGCCAGAGCTCCAGGTGAGTCAGGGGTATTGCTGTGTTTGCAAAGTCACTGTGAAAGGAGCAATGCTACTAATAATACACCAACATCATATACAACTTCTATTTTTTCTTTTTCATATTCATTGCGCTGAGCTGCACAAAAAAGGAAAACAATGTGGATGTCCAGATAATAAAACCTACAGCAGTGCAAGTGACATCCAGAGAAGGAGAACTGTCTGATCTCAGTGTTAGGTGAATTATCAAAGAAGCTACGTTTTTTGCTGCAACCTGGAGTTTAGGGGTTGTTTTTGTTTGTATGGTGGTAGGTGTTTCAGTTCTTTATTTTGGTCAGTTGGAAGTTTAATTGTGGGTTTCAGTGTTAGGCAGGTACTGTCGACAGCTAAGGCCCTCGGCGGCCACTGAGAATGCTGGGATTGTTGGTCTTTCTTCTACCTGACAGCTTCACTGCTTCAGCAACTTGGATGTTGGCTGAAACTGAAGTTGTTATAGAAGCTGGGAAATTGAGACCTTAACCTTGTTTGTTTTTGTTAGCCTGAATAAATAGTAAATGGTGAAACAGTAATAAATCATTTAAATATCTTCACGAAGGGGCCAGTATGGTGGTGCAGTGGATCATACACTGTTCACGTTCAATGACTGTAGGTTTAGATGTGGATTCAAATCCTGCTGGACTGTATGAAGTCTAAGCTGGACTGTTGCTCCTGTTTTCTCCCACAGGTCAAAGACATGTGTTTGAGGTAAAGTGTTGACTCTGAATCCACAGTGTGTGTGTGTGTGTGTGTGTGTGTGTGTGTGTGTGTGTGTGAGACTGACAACTAAAATTAAGAAAAAACAGTCATTCTGCAGGTCTCTGCTGAGCAAGGTGAACCCTACTAGCAGGTGGTGTATTGACTAAGGATGGCAGGGTAACCATGCAGCAAACTAAACAGTGTAGTATATTGTGTACCTGCTTAAACATTTTCTTTTCTTTTCTTTTCTTTTTAAAGCATGCAGTAAATACATGCATCGTGCTTTAAATTTTTTAAATGTCTACTTTCTGACAATTGGATTTGATTGACACTTTTCTCTAAAGCCCTTTACAGTGTTGAGTTTGTACACTAAGCTGCTTATAGGGGTTCAGCCATTTGTGCAGCAGGGTGGTTTTTACTGGACCATGCCATGGTAAATGCCTTGAGAAAGGGTTTGACAGCAGCAGCTGTGGACACAGCTTTGCCAGGTGGACGGAGACAGGTTCAGCCACAACCCCACCTGCTGCTCTTTCTGCTTCAGTTTTGCTCAGAGTAACTAAAAAGGGCATTTGGTAGAATGTACAGTAAGTGGTGGTTTGGGAAACCTTCTTCAAATTGAGTAAGTCACCTAATTCCACCTGAAAGCAATGGTTTTCTGCAGTTTTTTAAAAAGAAAACTTTATTACAGATCCAAATATTACATTAGGATAACGTGTTTCGCTTCAGCAGAACAACGTATCACCATCTTCCATTCGCCGACTGCAGCAGTGCAGACAATAGGATATCAGCCTTACACTTTGCATTTCATCATAAAATTTTATTCCGATTAATACATCAACACATTTGCCATGAATCAATAACCCAAAGAAAAAAACTCGAGGGCTTGAACATCAAATATAATCCATTAAAAAGCATAACCAAATACACAAAATATTACCCAGCAAGTATAAGGAGTTTTTTAATATTTGGACCAACTGTCTGCACGCAACAGATATTCACTCATTAAAAAGGAATTAAATCATAATAGTAATTAAATAAAAAACACAATAAATAACAATAAAATTGGGTTTCAAGCAACACATCCGAAGGGCCTCCTTCCTCTCCGTTCCCTAGATGAGGCTCCTCAGTCGGTCCGCGTGCGCTAACCCCAGGAGGAGGAGACCCCACCCGGTTCTCTGCATTAAACGCTTTAAAGATGGAGCATGAAAGTTCAGGCGGGAGTTTAAGTGCGGCTCAGTCCAAACACCTGCCGCCTCCCTCCACGACGCCTCCTGCTGCCCGGCGCCTCGCCGTACACCCCGACCATGGCCGGGAGCGATGAGGAAAGTGAACTTTTTAGCGCCCGGTCATCGCTCGAGCCCCAAGGCAGGGGGCCATTCATTAGGCGCCCGGTGCTCGGTTCCGCAACAGAAATCGTTTCGTTCTCTTAAACAAACCGGGGTCTTTTCTCTGTGCGCCTGCACTCCGCTTATTAGGTGTGATGGATGGGCCGCGGCGCCACTTTCATTAAAGGCTCTAATTTGCGCCACAATTACACTCCATCCTTTTGGAGAACGAAGCAAATATTCTCGGAGCGTTAATTAAAAGGCTCGGACTCCCCGGCCGGGAAGATGGATGCGAGCGGCGTTCCCACGGGCCCTCTGCGCCGTCCGCAGGCCCTCTGTTTTCCTTTTGTCATTTCCACCCTTTCGCCCCCACCTGCTTTTTCCCCCAGGCAATGGCCACAGCCCACAGACTGGGGCTTGGCAGGGGTGGGCGTGTAGAGTCTGCTGTGCTGGGTCCCCGAGCGCCCCCTGGGCTCGCTTAAACAGTCACTCCATCAGTTGGCCAAGCAAAAACCAACATCTAATCGGGAGCTCCTTAAATTATTGATTGTGGTTGGGGGGGCTCATCTTCCATTTGGGAGGTAGGGTGGTGAAAAGCAGTCTTCTCTGAGGGTAAGGTAAACTTGGGAAAGTTCTAGCTCTTCTGCTTTTCTGGCTCTTCATTGATTTCTGCTCACCTGTCCACACACACACACACGCAAGCAACCTAACTACACACAGATTACCGGAAGGCTGGGCCGCACCTGGCAGCCCACCTACGTAACGGTAACAGCTATAGCAGTTCAGCAAGAGGTACCTTTAGATCTTTGCAGAAAAACACAGGTGGGATTTCTTTTATTTCGTGAAGAAATAAGCATATTGCCACATTAACTGAACTGCAGGCCTCTCTTTAACAGATGTCATGAGAGTAAAAAACTGAGATGGAAGGTATTAGTTGTAATTTCTGGCTTAGTTGAAGTATGGACAATCCATAACATATGTGTTTCTTGAATAGATTCAAAAGCTGAAGAATGCTGTTTGCTTCTTGAAAAGATGGTGATAAGACTGAAATAATGACACCTGGGTTATACCTTGAACATCTCAAGAGAAGGTAAAATTTTCTCGGAAAGGGGGTGATAATGTGAAAAGTTGGGAAAGAAGGAAGAGGATGACCAGCAACAAAATGGAGAGACTTGATCATTGCGTCAATGGACATGAGCCTTTCAACGCTAAAAAGACACAAGTTGATGAGAGAACATTTTGTGGATGTACTCTCAGTATGTGGTCAAGAGGACAAAAGGACTTGATTTAGTTGAAACAAGGTATTTCCAAGTTGTCCTCTTTTTTCTGTGAGGTTTCTTTCCTTCCCAGAACCCAATTCCCCCATGCTGTTGCCCTCTGAATTAACTTTTCTTTTAGTGACCATTAGCAAACCCCACTGATTTCCGCAGCCCGGAATCCGCAACTTTCTACCCCCGTCGTGTTGATCAACCGTGGGGCTGGATATAGACTTCGGTAGACCTACCAGACATATTCACAAAGGTCCCAAGTAATCACAGCAGATGCCCAGGAAGGGGCCCAGCCCCTAATATATGGAGCCTCATAGGGTTTATTTTTCTCCCCTTCTTTACTTTTAGGGGTTTGATGTTTTCCTCTCCTAACTTTCCACCTATCCTATCTAAACAGCTACTATCTCAATCAATTTAAGAATGGAAAGTTTGTATTGGGTCATTCTCTGCTCTGGCTTGTCCTTTGAATGTTTGTTCAGCATTCTGTGCCACCCTGTTGGGAAGAGCCCATATACAATAAAGTGAACAAAATTACATTGAAATTGAACTAAACTGAGTCAAACTGAATTAAAAATAACGGATCTGACTTGAACTGAAGTGAACCACTTGTGCTGAAATGAAGTAAACTGAAAAAAATGAATTGAACTAAATTGAATTGAATTTTCTTAACCGTCAGGAGATCAGGAGAGAAATGGCTCTGAAAAAAGGGTTTGGAACCCTTACTGAATGTTGACAGAGATTCAACAGCTTTGAGGGGCAGAGGGATCTCATTACACCACAACAGGCCCAAAACCAAGACTCTTTGAACTTGCAGTTTTTCAGTTATAAAGTTCAGGTAAAGAAGAAATTCCATCTGTACCACACCGACCAGGTGCGGGGGGCACCAGGTTTCAGGAAGGACACTGGGAGCCGACATAGCAACAAAAGGGAGATTTTTACATGATTTTTATGATTTGGGGGAGGAAGCAGTTTGTCTCACTTTGCTGCATCAGGCAGCAGATGTCTAGGAAGCCCCATATGAGAATTTATTTTAAAGTGTCAGTTTGACTTTGGGGTTGAACAAACGCTAGAGGAGTCACATTGGCTTCCAAAATATCTAAACATTTTCTGGGAAAGGGGTTCTACTCCACCCTGAAAAAACATCACTTGCACCAACTTTATCACAGCCTTGGGCAACCAACTGGCCAAAGGCTGTAAGTGGATAGTTTGTAAAAATGTGCCAATTTATTTTAGGGGAACCAAACTAGTGCGTGACAAATATTTTAGAAAAAAAATGGAACTATGTTATTAATTTATGTTATTGTACGATTGTTAAATTAGGCACAAAAATGCTGTACATCTGTAATGCAAAGCAAGCATAATGTGCAACATAAAATATAAGCAAAAGTATAGTTTGTCATGAGGAGAAAATACATTTGTTTGTCCAGCATTGCTAATATTTATGCAATAAAAATTTCATAAAGAAATATATAAATAGATGTATAGTTCAAGTTTTCTAAATACATTTGTCCCTGTTATACACCTTATTCCCATGCTCTCAATAGAATTTCTCTTGTTTTTAATACCAAAAATTTGTATAATATTCAGAATTCCCCAGTAACATTTTTTAACTTGGTCATATACTCAGCCTGACTAAGATCCTCATCTTTAAATAAAAGTTTTTTTTTTTTTGTTTTTTTTTTTTAATGTGAAAAACATCTAAAACACATTTTTGTGTGTTTTCATTGTGAATAAAAACTCGCCATCTGTAATGATTTAAAAAAAAAAAAAAAAACATTACTTGCATGTACTGTTTTGTCTCTGCTGGGTATCCACAGTATTTGGCCTGCAATAAAGTCTAACTGTGCCTTTGCTCTTACCATGTCATGTAATACATCATCTGGGTTCCAAAACCTGTCATAACATCGGTACTGTGAGCGGAGAAATGTTGAATAGCCTGCCACTGCTGAAGAAAGAGAAGAGAGAAAGAGAGAGAAAGAAAGTCAGGGTGATGATGGTTCATTAGTTACATAGGTGTTTTGACATTGTTTTAGTGATTATTTTTGGAAATTGGTTTTTAGGAGGGTCGGGCATGAAAAAGAATAGAAATAGGCTCCCATATTTTACTTGTTTAAGTCTGGATTTCAAGAATCAATTCAAATTATGTATTTAACTTTTCATGTAGATCTATTTGATATTTTATTGTTAACTGATCCAGTAAAATAACCCCAGAATATCAATTGGTAAATTGCTGTAAATTTTTGATTGCTGAGTCTGTCTGGGGTGCTAATACGATTGGTTTTGGACCACCACACAGTGGAGCTTTCCACAGCATTCAAGGCAGTGTGTTTATGAGTTTGTGTGCCTCAGTTAAGGCTTCACTTCTTAAAGAAGAGTGGACGCCTTCCACTATCACATCATCTCCCAGCTCTCCATCCTGCCAGCAGCATGTTAGATGCCCTCCATCTCCAAAACTGGTCACAACCTGTCTCCTAGAATCCCTCTGCATCATTTCATCTCACACACAGGCATCTGCCATTTTCTTTTATTTTACCCTGGACATTTCTAAAGCGTGGATGATGGGCCCAGCTGATGGCGCACGGTTTTCTTCTGCCCCAGGAAGCTTCACCCTGGCTCCTTTCTTGCATGCAGAAACATCCCATGGGAAGCCACTCTGCTAACAGCAAAGGTCTCTCATGGCCAAGCTAAAGGGCGGCCTTACGCCATATCTGTCTCAACCCTCTCCTCCCTATCGCCCCCACTCAAGGGGCCTCACTGCCACCATTTTCCCAAAGTCCCAAGTCTCCTTTTCTGAACGCTCTCTTAAAGAGAGAAAAGCGTGAACATAGAAGAGGCCATCTCCTCCCGGGTGTCTGAGAGCATTGAGCTCAGGAATAAAGACAGAGATAAAAAGGTGACAAAAAATAAATCTGTGAAGGAAATGCATCTGCGTGTGAGTTGTGTGGTGGATGGGGGTGTTCTGGGAATAACACCTCCCAGGGAGCCACTCTAGCAAGGAAAGTCAGATGAGGAATTTGGGTTAACAGCACAGAACCGGGGGCACCGAGCCCAATTAGCTCTGTCGGGCTCAGGCTAACTTCCTGTGTGTGTGTGTGTGTGTGTGTGTGTGTGTGTGTGTGTGTGTGTGTTTTCCACTACCCGAAAGAGTCATTCTAATAACACTGAATGGATTTATCAAAAAGATATAAAACAACAAAAACTGCACCTGTATTCGATGCAAAAAATCTGTGCAGCCTGTGCTGTGATTTTTGCTCCACGTTGAATCACTTTGTGTTCATAATGACTTTGGCTGACTGTGAAGATATAACAGCATCAGGACAAAGTTTAGGTGGCAGAAATGGTTCACATGTGCAGCATGGTAGCACCAGGTAGCATAGTGGTTACAGCAAATTCTGCCTGCATTTCTTGCAACACTTTTTTCACCATTTGTTCATCTTTTCATGCTGTTAAGTATTTAAAGAAGTAGTGAAAGCATTGAAGTCATACTTTCTGTTCCTCAAAAGTACTAGCTTCTGGGACTTGACCCAGGAAAATAAGAAAGATGAGAAAGTATTGAGCACCAACTGTTAGCTCAATATGTGTAAAGCCCTTTTATTACTGGAGTAATAATTTGCATTGAAGAAACGTTATGTTCACTTTGATGATATACTGTACTGAAGTACAACTGTTATGGCAGTGCATGCTGTATTAGTATTACAGTGGCTCCTTGTCAAAGAGTCAAAGAGTCAAAAGAGTATGATATACATTAGAGTTTCAAATTTAAAAAAAAATGTTTTTGCATTTTTTCCAATTTTTTGCAGCCACAGCTGTTTCCACAGTGTTCCTGAGCTGTCAGTGTGGGTTTGAATCATGCTCAGTCTGTATCCTGAATCCTGCATGCTCTCCTTGTGTCTGCATAGGTTTTGTCCCACAGTCCAAAGGCTTGTGTTTCAGGTTAACTCGCCCCTGTATATTGCTGCTGAGGTGTGTATTGGTTGCCCAGGACAAGCAGTTAACTGAATGTGTTTACCCACCAAACCAAGAGATGGCAGTAACAAACACCCAGACAGGTGTACAGGACCAGCTTAAATCAACTGATTTCCACATTGTTTACAGCTCCTGTCTGGTGATCCAATGTTGTACACCTTTATGGGATGCACTGCCATAACAGCTTTTTAAAATTTTCATTCATTTGAATTAAGCTTGAGTGTAGCATGTAGAAAATAAAAATATTTAAAAGTTTTAAAAACCATTTTTTAAAAGCTATTATAGGTACATCCAAAACTTACAGAATCTAACCTGAAAATAAAGAGGTCTGTCTTATTTAAAATTTATTGATTTTGGCTTAGTCAAAAAAAAAAAAAAAAAAAAAAAACTGCAGTCACAGACTTCCAGTCCACTCTGTATTGATCTGTGCATAATAATAATAATAATAATAATAATAATAATAATAATAATAATAATAATAATAATAATAATATGAAACTGCAATGAGGTGCAGCTGGTCTTGTAATAAAAAAAAATGCAGTTAAGAAGATGATTTTTCCTTTTTCCAGTAGAGATGTTCCCTTGTTGTCGCCCATGGCATTACAGATGGATCTTGTAAGCACAACATCAACAGAGCCAAACTGACAGGCTGCTCAGGGCTCTACATTCTCATGAAGATGGCATTCTTTCCAGCATCAGGGTGTGATGTGAGCTGCCTTACTTCTACAAACTCTAAACCCACAACCTGCCTGTCGAGAGCTGAGCCATCACACATGCAGGCGTTAATAAGGCTGAGATGTTCCAAGGGCAGATTTACCGCGGTATCAGGGCAGTTTCTCAGACGTACGACTCCCTGGAAGAATTACAAAGCGCCGTGAAGCTCCTTCGAAACGTCCAGTCTCGCCTGCCTGATGATTAATGGTCGCCCAGGTGACAAATCGCCGTGCGGAATAGCAGCGAGACCAAGCGGCCCTCTGCGTATGGACTCACGCCGGATCGATGCTGCATTGTTTTGTGTTTTTTCTTTTTTTAATTTTGTTTGCTTATTGGTTTGCTTTGCGCTTCTTGCTTCTTCCCACCTGTTACATGGTGACTCCGGGAGGCCCGACTGCATCTGAGAGCGTTGCCCACCCTCCCGGATGTTAACACATCCGCATGACTGCGACACACACGGCTGCAGCTGAGCGGAGACAGAGGATGGTCCCTAATGGCCCTGCCAGGAGTCCCACAACCGCAGTGTATTTTCTGGAAAATATTAGTCGCACATATAAAAGACATGTCATGTAGCTTATTTATTTGTCTGAGCCCTCTCTCCAGAGGCACTTACAGTGATCGGTTTGTTCACTAAGCTACTTACACTGACATACTGATTTACACTGCGTGGTAATTTTTACTGCATCAGCTCAGGTTTAGGACCTTGATCAAAGGAACTACAGCAGGGGGAGGGATTCAAACCCAGCACTTTATAGTTTCAAGGTGATTATTACTTCCTACGCCACCTGCTTCCAGTTGCTGCTACACTTTACAGTGATTTACCCATTTATATAGCACGGTAATTTTTGCTACATCACTTCAGGGTTCAGATCTTAAGCGTAATAATGGATTAGAACCAGAGGCCTTCAGCATGCAGGCTGTAATCTTTGTACCACCTGAGTAGAACATGGCTTAAAGCACAAACTACTACTATTATTTGAGTTATGCAAAATATTTATACTATACTGTGTGCACTATAAACACATAAAGAGAACTAAAATATTAAGGCAGTAAGTCAACATACATCATGTGAATGTGCTGATAGATATAAACACCAACCTCAATTTACTGTGATGGTCCTCTAAAATAAATGAAATGGAAAATAATAATTCTGACTCCTTCCTATTGTACTCGAAATTACTCGAAATTAAAAAAAAAAAATTTTTACGCTTTCCACAATCTAAAACCTGCCAATTCTCTCTGCAAAATGCTGAATCTTTCACTGTTTCTCCAGAGGTCAAAGGTCACGTCATTCGGCGGCAAAAATCGGTGTTTGGTTCTCATTCGTTTCAGCTGTTTTCACTTCTTGCAGGTTCACGGCAGCTGTGGGTCAGCCTGAAGTTTCGGCGTCCAAACCACACTTCTGCTGGAGTGAGCTGAGCCGTCCGCTAAAATATAAATTTCTCATTCGGTGTAATTGTCAATATTTTAGAAGAAGATGTGGCCCACTTCAATTTCCAGACATATGTCCTGTTTTTCTTGGGCTTTTATGAAATATTTTAGGCTTATTGATATTATTTGTGACCTAAGTAGTCCGGAAACATCAATTTATTTGTCTCCAGCTGCCTGGAGAGTGAGCATCTGAGGGCCGCGTCTTCTGTGGCTGAAATTTCAAAACCCTGTAATGACATTTGTGATGTACTTCTAAGTACATGTGAGGAGAAAAAACTCCACTTTGGTGATTTTTAATAAACGCGGGGGTCGGGACCGTGGGAGGTAGTTCTGGTGGCGCTCAGGTGGCTAAATGTCACCTTCAGATTGAATAATTAATGCAGTCGTCTTCCGCGTTTGGCGATCGAACGTTGAAGCTAATAAGCGAGTTCCAGAGAGCAGACTGCAGGTGGGCGTAGAGCGCGCACCGAATTGACGTGGAACTTGCTGTTCTCGCACGCCTCCAATTGCCCCTCCACGACGCGGCGCTCGGTCCCAAGCTCATCACTTGGAGGTCGTGGACGGAGAGTCCCTGATTTCCCAAGTGTCTCAGCACATCCGGACCACTAGATCGGAGCGGGGAGGCTCACGGAAAGGCCCACGGTGTCACCATGCGTGACAAACAGCCCACGGCCCAAGGAGGATGGAGATCTGGGCAGTAGTCCACACCACTGCTCTCAAATCCCACCGCTGTGGACTTGCATTCAAACACAACCACAGTTTCATCAAGTTGTCCTCAATAGCAACCCAGGTGAGCAGAAAATAATAAAAAATTTTTAAAATTAAGTGCAGTTTGTCATTTTTACCCCGTGTTCATGCCTGATTCCACTTACTGCATGTTTATCCTTGTTCACTTGATATTTTGTATATTAGACAAACATTAGAACTAAGTTAAGTTGTGGTAGAGTTTCCCCCCCACCATTCTGGAGAGGGAAAGGTGCACTGACCATCCAACCGGTGACCACCTATCTCTTTTGTGACTTTTTGCTGGGTTTTATCAAGAGTTTCTGCTGGTTGAGGTCAAATAGATTTTTTTGTGTTAAGTCTGCTGATCCATACTTTCTTCTCCTTTCTTCCTGGGTCCAGCTGGAAATGGATTTTATACCTTGTGATCTACAGTGTTTGTATGTCATGCTTCAGAAAATGGATGTGCGGATTTGTGTGTTTATGGTTCCTTCTGCTCTGCGTGTGCTTTGCCAGTCTGGGTTTAATGGGGTTACCTGTTTTCCTCATCTATACAACATGGCACTTGTGGAATTTTGCACCATATTCACAGTTTGAGATGTTTAAGGGTGAACTGTTTGTGCACCACATTTTGTCTTTTATGTAAGTTAGGCTTTGATTTGTCTTTAGTTGCTAAAGTTGGCCCAAAATTTTTGACAACTTTACTATTGGTGCTGACGATGCAGAAGCTGAGCAATTTTGCTTCTTGGTATAAATGATCAGCAACAGGGACCTAGCAGGGAAGAGATTTGCTGAAGACCTGCACTTGGCAGAATTGCAGTGAAAGAGCTGGAAAAGATCCTCCATTCTGCTGGCACTCCCATGAATAAGACAATAAGAATTACTTGGGAAATGGCTTTTTCTGCAAGACCATATGAATCTAAAAACCGGACAAACGGAGCCCTATGAACTGTGGAAGAGATTTTTAAGGACTCTACCAGTAATTCAAACAGATGGAAGCTGGGTCAGATCAAACCAATGGAATCACAAAAGATGAGACTGAGGTTCCCACACATCAGCAAGGAGCACTTTTGGATGTAACCAGAAGAATATAGATGGGCATTTCTTTTATTTTCCAAAGAAATAACCATATCAGCTTATTAACTGATATGTATGCCTTTCTTCATTTTTTTCTTGTCAGGAAGCTGGAAGGAATCAGTTGCAGTGTTTTGGTCTCAGTCCAGATATGAACACTCTATCCGTGTTTCTTGCAGAAAGTCAAAGGTTGAAGAATGTTAAGTTTTCTTCTTGAGATGATGAAACCTGGTATATCAGACTTTGGATGCTTTACAAAAAGGTTGGATTCTCAGAAAAGTTGGAGGGAAGAAAGCAGCAGACAACAAATGACCATGCTGGTGGACTCAGTCACTGCTAGAATGTACACAAACCTTTGCACAGTAATGATATAAATGGAGAATAGAACTTTCTGGAAGCACGCTACACAAACGTGACCACCAAGAGTCTGCACTACATTTTATGATACGTAGCAAAAAAAGATGTTCTACATTTAAATATAAATTATTAAGGTACAGCAGTGCATTTCTAATAAAGGCACGTAGAGCCACCAAACATCTCCGGCGTGAATAGTTTGTTCAGAACTGTGACAGCTGCTTTTTCTTTGATTGTGCTTGGACTTGTCTGAGCCTTTAACAATAAAAGTTTTTGTAGGGAGACCCTCAGGACTGCGACAGCTCAGGACCTGAAGCAATTGAATGCATTATAATAAAACGGCATCTTCTGGATCTTCAGATGTTTGATATGGGTGCTTTCAGTTAAAGGTCACAGCTTGTCATGACCAAGAACTTGGAGCACCTTGGCAGGGGGTGTAGTGGTTTCATCTGTTGCCTTGCATTTGAAGGACATGTTCAATCCCATCACCTGCGGTTGAGCCCTTGATCAAGATACTCTTCCTAATGTAGCGCTGCTATATATTTATAGTCTGTTTGGAGAGAAGAGTGAGACAATCATAAATGAAGCTTGAATGTGGAACTTAAGCAGAATTTATTTATGTTCTTCATTTCAACTAGGCTGCTCAGGCTTCCCCCTTTCGTCCAACAGTGAACCTAATGGAATTCAGTCTGAATGGCAATTTTCTCAGTCAACCAACCAAAATCTATGCAGAATAATAAGTTTCCCCACCCTTTTCACCCTTTATTATTTACATTTAAGCTAAACTTTTCTCCAAAGCAATCAAAAATGTTAACCCATTTAAACACCCCCCATGCACAAAGCAACTCCATAAACATAGGGTTTGCCCAGGTTGGCGTGGAAAAACTTGAGTGGTTACACAGAGCCCTGATCTCAACCCCACTGAGCACCTTTGGGATAAACTGGAATGCGGACTGCGAGCCAAGCCTTTGGTAGCCGACCTCACTGACAAATTCCCACAGCTGGATTCCGGAATCTGGTGGAAGGCCTTCCCAGAAGAATGAGGACTGTTACAGCAGCAAAGGTGGGACAACTCCATATGAATGCCGATATGTTTGGAACTGAGTGATAAACAAGCACATATGGGGGTGATGCTCAGGTGCCCGCATACTTTTGGCCATAGCATGTATGTAAAAATTGTTGTTATTAAAAATATGTGTTGATCATGGAGAAGGCAGGCTGGGCTGTGCTACGATTCACTGGTTGCCTCCAGAGTCGAACCATTAGCTTGGCTTCCAGTGTTTATATATGTGGAAGCTTTCCCTCGCAATTTCTCCCGAATGTTTCCTTTTACGTACACTTCTCAGAATGTGTATCTATTGGTTTTAACACATTTCTCATTTGGTAAGATGGAAACTATTATAAACACAGTTTTTTCCTAAAACTTTAGTTTCCACTGAAATGTTTAATTGTATATCTTATAAAGGCACAAAATGCTCCACATGGGTACATGACTTTAAACATGAAAAAGAAAAAAAAAATACCTTGGGCATTTTTGGTTGCGTATAGTGGTTTAACCATTTAGACAGCTGGGTAAATTTAACTGTATTCAGTCAGGTAAGTACCACAGTCAAGGGTATTACAGCAGGAGTGGGATTCAAGTCCAAAGTCCAAAAAGTAGTGGATCTACCTGCTGCCCATTATTCTTCATCAGCTAGGTTCCAAAATCGAAATGCCCCTGTATATGACTGAGTGTCAAATGAACACACGTTTACTATGTGAGTGTTTGTTGGGGGTGAGGCTAGAAGAAGAAGCTCGAGAGGAGCGGTCTCACCAGTGTCCCCCTCACTGCGGATTGCCAGGGGACCCACAGCCTGCGCTATGAAAATAGATCTGGTCCGAAACACGTCCCACCTCGACCCGCCGCCCTCACGTTCTTTGCGATGGCTGTGTGATGAAGTGTACAGACACATGCGGATGGCAGCAGCAATACATCCACCGCTGCCCCCCACACACACCCCACCCACCCAGTACCACATCTCCATCTGCCCCTATCAGTGCCCCGCACACACACCATCCCTTGACCACAAATAGCAGAACAATCTTCACCTAGACCTCCCCGATTAATCCCCATCCCACCTGTAAGGACCAAGCGATGACTGATAGCGGCGTTAGCTGTTGAGGTGGGGTGGCGTAGGAGGACGGTGATGGGAGGGACGCTCGGGGTTGGAAACTGAGGGATGACGGAGCAAGCGAACACTGACAGCTTTGGGAGGCTGGGTTGTGTAGGGGAGAGCCGACACCTTTGGGCAGGATGGTAGCGCCTCAAAATGCCTCAAAATGCTCCCCTCGTGTTTTCTCCCCCCGAATCCAAACATGGCTCATAAGTCCAATGAGCGGCGGGACCTGGGCCAAAAAATGTCTCAGGACTCAGGTAACTCTCCAGTCCTATAAATCACACATAAACAACAGAAGTGGCAGCAGAAACTAGCATAGCAGTTAAGGAATTAGAGCTCTGACTGAAGAGCTGCCTGCTCTTTTCCGAGCAGAAACCGCCTTTCTACCCTAAAGGAGTGCCGAACTCCAGCCCTTTCACTGCATTCCCATGAGGAATTTCACCTGCGTTGCATTTTTACAGGAAAAATATCAGCTGTAGAAATGGATACAACCTGATGACTGAGAGATGGAGCAGTTTCACTGAACTGGCCGGCTAGGGAACACAGCAAAGAAGGAATGGACCTTTAACATACTGTACTTTACATCTAATGTTTTGTACTTTTAAATATTGTGTGCAGGTAGCATACCGGTTAAAACTACCGCCTTTGATCTTCGAGGTCACGTGAACAAATCTCACTTTCTGCTGTAATACCCTTAGCGGAAATACTTTCCTGACTCAGATCTGGCAACAAAGAAAATTGAATAGGTAAATCGGTGTAAGTCCATTCCGAGAAAAATCTAAAAGTGAGTAAAAGTAAACGCAGTGTAGATTTTGCACACAGTCCGCTGTTTAAGGTCAAAGCTGTATATGAAGTGGCAATGTGTCAATAATGGCATTGGTCCTGAGAGCCTTGATGTCCTTTGTGAGATTGTGGAGAATCTAGATCTCAATCCTGCTGTGGTGTCACGGATGGGTTATCAAAGGAGGCTTTTAGAGATTTCCCACCGAGACTCTGTGGCATCACCCTATGGGCAGCTGTAGGTTTTTATTCGTTTGGCTCTAGTCTGTCACACACCATGCATATCTCTGAGGATTTATCTCTCGCAACTGCAAGTGCTTTTAACCTCGGCCCTCCTGTTCACTTTTGCTGTCAGTGTCATTCAAGGAGGCCGAAACAGAGTAAGACAACATCCTGATAAAGCAAGATCAGACAAGACAGAGCCAGTTTACAACCTATCAGTCTTAATCTGAACACATCCACAAATTTGTTAAAAGTTGTTTTAAAAATGGTGTCATATGTTCTCCTGAGACTCAGCCATTCAGTTTTGCTCATACTAGAGGATGCATCTCCTGACCTGGACACACCAAGATATTCTATGGCAGAATGAAATTTGGGGTGGAGCTTGGACAACCGACCGACAATCCTACAAATATATCCAAAAAACTTTTTTTTGTGCTTTGTTGTGGATACTATTTCTAATTTGCATGCTGTGAGAGGAAGTCTGGAAGAAACCATTTTTGCTGAAGGGAAGCTGAAATTCCTAGCCTGTCAACTGAGGGGACAAATAAATCTCCAGCACCCTTCCTGCAAAGTGCTGAAAACAGCACACGGTCATCTCACACACCTTTGCGACGAGCGGTAAGCTGCTGAAGTTTAGCTTTCGAGCCGCACATCCCCGGCTGCTTTGTACCCGTTGAAGGAGAAGTGCCACACTGTGTGTACGCAAGTAGCTTATGAACCCGTTACATGCACATCATTCGCTTCGCTGCCGTCCAGACGTCGCTACAGCTATTGAATATCTTTCTTTTTGCTCTTTTCTTTTTTATTAGCCTGTACCGTGTCTTGCCGCAGCATCCGTCACAGTGATTTATGTGACGCTAGGTTTGGAGATCGTTCTCGGGTTGGACAGAAGCCCTCCTGTGGGGCCAATTTATTCTTTTGACAAATGCAGCAGAGTAAACATGATACCACCCCCTCAACCATGGCACCTGAAACAAAAACAGGAAGTCAGCAGATGAAAACAGGAAGACCCTGCAACCTTAGTTTGGTGTAAAACAGGAGTAAAGTGATGGAGCACTTCAGAGTCCATGAGGAAGCACCACAAACTGATGCTGTCACTGCCTGTTTATGACAGAGTTGAAGATCGATTGAGGAAAATGCTGGAAAAGATGGTAAAAAAAATGCCTGTAAAAAGGTGGTTTAACTAAAGATATGTTCATAATATAGTCACAAAGTTACTATGGCAGGAATCATCAAGGGTAGGAGGCCAGCGGGAGCAGTCTGAAGGTCACGGCAATGGAATACGCTCAGTAGAATAATTCCTCTCCTGCTTTGTTCATGCTGGGTGTGATATGCGATAAACAGGCAGAAGCCGAGGCTCCATTCAGCCTTAAACCAAAATGTCTCCAACACGCTACAATGGGAGTTCTCCCCTGTTCCACACTCAGTTCTCTATGCGGTGAAAAGGTGGAGATAACAGCTCTCTTTCCACAAGATCCTAGGCAATGATGCCGCTGAAGAAACCGGGCCATCATTCAAAAACCTCCTCCATTAACCGAGATGCCACCGGCCTCCCGCTTACCCCGCTCACCCCGCTTGCATCTCCTTCCTACCCCCAATAGTGAATACCCCCCAAGTCCCACTGGAATGTCTCTGTACAGTTTCCATTTTTTGATAAAACCCTAAACATCCCAGACAAAGTGTAATAACCCGGGAGGACAAACCCAGCTTCGCCAGCCAACCCCCACCCCCCACCCCCCAGGCCTCAACTCAATCAGTGCGTTTCACTCAAATCAAAACCAAGTTCAGAGCTCCTTTGTAAAGGAATTGCAATTATTTGTCACTTTAATATGTTCAACATGACAGAAGATAAAGATTGTAGGGGTGGCAGGGGGGAAGCAGGAGAGTTCGAAAGATACAGGCCGGTGATTCATGGCTCAGCCTTCCTCTGAATTAATATCTGAATGTAATTATTGCTTCCCCTGCCATTAGCGTGTGGCTGAAATGAAATCATGTGAAGGAACTTTTTCATTAGAGCTCTCTGAAATTGTCTGAAGATGACCTGGCCGGGGCGTCTGGAAACGGGCACCGGCGCACTCGAGGCCCACGTCCTCTGCCACGCTGCTATTTATTCTCATTTAGACTGAAATGATTGCTGCAGCGCACCATGGGAAAAAATGCACACACATATGGACGCAAACACACACACGCACGCACGGTATCTTATTGCTTTCAGTGGATTAAGTGATATATAAATCAATGCAAAGGGCCTCGGCTGTAAATGTCCACACCAGGGCTTTTACACCACCGGTGCCCCCCCCGGTTGTTTATTTATATTGTGATGCTAATGGAATTTCTGCTATTTTGTGAGGGGCCTCAAAGAGCTGGGAAGGACAGCTTTGTTTGACTTTGGCAGGAAAAAAGGGAAGGCACATTTTGTTGTCATCCAGCACTGTTTCGGTGCTTCCGAATCTTTTCTTTAGGTGTCCAGCTACAGGTGGTCAGACCAGCTTTCTGGGTGCTTTAGTCCACGACCATGAGCAAACATATTGATAGATAAGGGGTCCAACTTCAGGGGACGTGGTGTGCTTTGAATGACCGTTTTGTGTACATGGCCTGATAGATGTAGTTTTGGGTGTCCAGTTGCAAAAGTTTGGGTTTTTATGCTAATTGTGTTCAGGCTTCTGACTCTTGAAGTGCTTGATGGACTTTTGAGTTCCATTCTCATATGTTTCCTAGTTGGTTTTGAAGAGTTTTGCTGTGGTGAAGAAAGGGACTCATTTTATAGACCATTGTGAGGTTGAGCAAAGTTATAAATGTGTTTGTTCTTATAATCCGTCTCTTACCGTCACAGACTTGCGTATCAGTTGTGTTGTGTAAGCGCGCCTGGGGGGGGTGAACAGTCAATTGTCCTTGGTGCTCCATCACCTTTATAAAACTTTTACCAGTTTTAGCTGTTGCTTTCTATCCTATGTTGCCTCCTGGCTCCCCCAACTTGTTTTTTTTTTTTTTTTTTTTAACTATCTGTCTCTAATATCAGTTGTTGCATCTCTGTATTTTTACATTATAAGTCCTGAAAGCGCTCTGAGGCAACATGGTGGAAGCTATAGAGGAAAGTAATTGAACTGAATGAGATGGTGGGCTTTTGGAGCTGCGTCTGTATTTCTGACACTGATGTTTCAAAGTACCTTGTCCTTCTTCGGCATCCTCTAAGCATTCATTCTTCTAGGGTACTGAAGTTTTGAGATGCTCTCCTCTTCATGTGTGCTGCTCTGGCTTTCATCCCGATGTGTTTATGCTGTTTAAAGCAGCACTGTTTTACTCTTGAGATACACTTCATGGCCAAAGGTATGTGGACACCCCCCCCCCCCAATGATTGAGCTGAGATGTTTCAGCAGCACCCACACGGCATAAAAACGTGTTCTAGATTATTGTGTTCTTCCAGCTCTGTGGCCACAGTTTCTGCTTTAGCATGAGTATGCCCCCCCATGCACAAAGCAAGCTTCAAAAACACATGGTTTGCCCACGTTGGTGTGGAGGAACTTGAGTGGCTGCACAGAGCCCCGACCTCAACCGCATTGAACATCTTTGGGATGAACTGGAACGCCAACCATGAGCTGGGCCTTCTCGCCCAACCTCACTGATACTCTTGTGGCTGAATGGGTACAAAATTCCACAGCCATGATCCAAAATCTGGTGGAAAGCCTTCCCAGAAGATGGAGGTTCTTGTAGCTGCAATGAGGGGGAATAACTCCATATTAATGCCCATGAGTTTGGAATGGCAGGTTCAACAAGTACATATGGGGGGATGCTCAGGTATCCACATACTTTTGACCATTCATGGTTATTAATAGGTCATGTGACATCTTTCACCCCCCTACATAAACCACAAGGTCCTTAAAGAAGTGAGATAACTGCAATTTTACAGTCACTGGCCCAAATCCCCCCATAGCTTTAATCGTCTTTACTTCAGGTGCAAGTCAACTCTTTTGACTCTCTTTTGACTCTTTGACATGGCTTGGAAGAAGATCAGTGTCTTGGAGATGGAGGATTTGTTTAGGAAACTTGTGAACGAATTGTGTATTCTTTACTCTTCAGACAAAGCATATTTGGAAAAGACAAACCATGTGACAGCAGCAGTCATTAGACACAGCAAGGAACATCTAAATGAGGAGAAGAGGGACACGACGCTGCGGCTGAGGTCTAGTGTTTGTCAGCTGAGGCCTGATACTCAGCCTCCCATCAAACCAAACCTTATCAAAAATGGGGGGGCACAATGACCCTGGCAGGTGCCCTGCTTCCCTTTAGGCTTCCATGATTGCCTCTGGAGAGGTCATATGCTCAATAATTTACTGTACATGTTATTGTGGCAACTTTCAATACTGTGTGACGTGCTCACGCTTATTACCGCAATGTACTGGGATGCAGCTCAGTTCACTGTGCCTGGGGGTGCAGGCTGGGGGAAGGCAGAGCTTCTTTAATTGGTTCTTAGAAACTGTTACACCTTCCATCAATTGGAAAATGTTCTGAAAATCGGACTAAAAAATGACAGATGGTCTCACGCTGAAGAGGTTGAAGCCCAGGACCGGGTGCTTGGCATCTCCCAGTGCACCTACCTGGCACCTCTACCGCCACCCGGAGGCCCTCTGTGCCATCACAACAACACGGAGGCCCATTTTGCAAGAATGTCCCAGATGTGTGTGTATGGGTTTGTCTGTGAATGTTTATTGGTATCATAGACCTTACTAAGATAAAGGATGCAATTACTTTACAAGTTAAAATTTATTATCATTGCATAACATGACCACTCAGTTTCCCTTCAGTATTTACTCTGTTTTACTGTGTGTTTATCTTCATGTATTCAGATTTTCACAGCTATCACTGCGGGCGACTGTACACTCAAATGCTCACAGACATAACACGCATGTATATTATACTCAGGGTTTATGTATCAACTGAGCTTTAATACAAAAAATAACAGCAACAAAGCGGAATCAGAGAAAAAAAATGCATCACAGTCAATGAACTGCAGCCCAGAGCTGTCAAGATTATGAAAGTCGAAACTAGCAAACATGGAGACATGGAGGTTGAGAACTTCAAGCAGCACAAGACAAACTATAACTGTGAAGAAGACCGCATGGTGGCTCCAGTCTCTCTTTGCTCATATGCTGGGAGACATAAAACCCAAATTTGGCCATAAGAAACATTTTGTAAATGAAGGTAGGGGAATTAAACAAAAGCACATGGTCTTTCAAATTCTTTTAAACAGAATTCTCATGTGTCAAGGGTGAGCGTACCTCTGCACAGGACCTCCAGTCGTACACACGGTCAAGCGTGCGAAGGTCTGATTTTGCCGCGGAATTAAAATGAAATTGCTGATATGAAAACGTTAACAGCTCACGCAGCTCCGATTACAGTCCCGAGTCCCCAGAGACGGCACTTCCAGTCAATCGCATCTGACGCCGCGCTCCTTCATTTTGTTTTATTAAACTTTAAAAAGAGGGAAATTTGTGCCCTTCAGCTTTAATATCTGAAACAAGCCATATCCTAATGGCACCATAAAAATGAAGAATCTCTGCAATATGCTGGGCCCTAATGGAAAGGCTACCCTCTCCCTGGCATTTTAAAGCGGTCCTGTCCTGAGCGCTCCTGCGCCCCGCCATGCCTCCCATGACAAACAACACCAGATCTTCTCTGACCCCTTGGCTTCGTCCCCACAGCTGCTCCCAGTGACACCTCACACTCCTTTAACTCACCGCTGTGGTCACACTAAGGTCACAACCCCACTGGCCTGCTGAGGGCCGCACGCTTGTCACACAATCGGTTTGCACTGGAGCAGCAGTTAGAGCTGCCAACTTGCAGTAGAACTTGGGTTTGGATCCCACCTCGTGCTGTAAAGCTCTTATGTAGAGTCACTTCAGTAAAGCTTACCAAGCCATAAACAGGTAAATCGCTGCAAGTCACTTAGGAGGAAAGTGTCAGCTAAGTAAAGAAGAAAATGTAAATAGTCAGCTGCTTAAAATTGAAAAGCACCAAGGAACACAAAAAATTAATAAATTCCAGCATTTTTTTGCATTTAAAAAATGATTAGCTTCCAAGAGACCTTTGCAAATTCTTTTTTTATTGATATTTCGGCTAAATGTTTAAAAAAAAAAAAAAAATCAGTTCTTTGGGAAAAAGGACCGGCGCCACCTATTGGTCTCTCACACAGCAGCCAGGATAGGAAGGCAGTGTGGGGGGCAGCGCCCAAGGCTTCACCATGACGTGACTGAGCCTGGCGCTGTGATGGATGTCTGGGCCCTGTGGAGCATATTGCCACCCTAATAAAAGCAATTCAGGCGGCCGAGGCTCTCAGCCGACTCCCCCCTCCCACACCCACCGCTTTTAAACAACAAAACTGGTTTAAATGTCAAAAAGAACGATGCGCCGGTGTGTCCGGTTGAGATGCAGAGGGCCAAATTTACAGAGCAGTGTGTGTGTGTGTGGGTGGAGACTTTACACAGCGACAAAGAGGAGCTGAGAACAGTCTTTTTTTTCCAAATTGAGAATAAAAACCACATTTAAAAGGCAAGAGATCAAAAGAACAAGTTAATAAAGATAATGAATAATCCATGATATGCAAATCAGGGAGGATGATATGACAAACGCGCTGGGTCGCGAACTTATAAACCGAACTCCGACCGGAAATGTATTTGTTCCTACCTCGAGAAACTAGCGGTCTGCATTGAAGTGTCTACATGTGTAGTGCAGCAGCCCCATCGCCGGATGTCTCAGCTCCCGGTTCCCACGTTGAACCCCACAGCTTAATGTCAGCTCATCTGTGTTACAGCTGTGGGGTCTGGGTGGGCGGTGGGCTGAGATCCACTGACCAACTCTCCTTTAGTAGACAGTGCAGTTAGCGCTGGAGCGCTGGGTGCACATGAAGTCGCTGGTCACCTCCCTGTACCCGGGGACATTCGTCAGGCCGCTACCTGCCGGTGGGACAGAGATGGCGTCAATCTGTTCCAGTAACACAACAGCAGGCGGCGTAGTGGTTAGAGCCATCACTTTGTTCTCGGAGGAAGAGGGTGCAGATCCCACTCCTGCTGTAGTGCTTACTCTGAAGTTATAGTGAACCTCAGTTATAGCAAAGCAACACTAAGAAGCCAGACCCAGTTCAATATGTATTAATTATAATAAACTGTAACATAAATTTAATTTAAGTTGTATTTCCCAGGGCAGGCGGCATTCTGGTTTAGGACACAAGTTTACAACTAAAGATCCTGGGTTTGAATTCCCCCTCCTGCTGTATTACCCTTGATCAAGGCCCTTACACTCAATTGGTTCAGTAAAATTTACCCTGCTTTATAAATGGGCAAATCAACTGTAAGTGGCTTAGTTTGCCAATCTAGCACAGTGAGCTGCTTAGCATAAATGATAATAAAAATGGAAATATGGCTCTCATTTCAAATACCGGTTTGGGAACTTTGGACCGTTGATCAAGGTAATCGGGCTCAGTTGCTTATGCAGAACAAGACTATAAATTGACAAATATGTGAATACAGTAATATGCAGTCAAAGTGCAGCAGATGCAGGTGGGCAGCAGCTGCTCTCACCTTCCAACAGGTTGTAGAGGTTGCAGTAGTTGGTGCCGTGGTCATGGATGATGTACCAGGTTTCTGAGACCGACATCCCCTGTAGGAAGCCAAGAGGTGGGGTGGGATGGTCACACCAGGAACTCTTACAAAACACTGCTCACATCCATCCATCCATCCATCCATCCATCCATCCATCCAACAAAATAGCCATTTACTCATCTATCCTCCCCTTCACACTCAATAAACCATTGCAAGGTCACAGTGGTTCAGAACCTTCTCCAGCAGCACATTGTACACTGAAGGACCACCCTTCCTCTGTAGCCTCTCCTCCCCCCAGTGCCACCATTCTGCCCACTTCAGGGCAATGTCTTTATAGTTGCTGCAGCTACTGAGCAGTTTGTTGCTTACTTTTCCTCAGTTTATATATAATATGCAAATATTGCACCCACCCATGCCCTGCATTCCAAAAAAACGTCGTACATCACAGTTGAGCGTTTGAGGAACCCTGTGAGACCAAACACCCCCCAGCAGAGCGGCCAGCCAGTTAAACTGTTACAATCGATCTTCTTCCCGCTATTGACTTTAATGAACTGCCTTCCCCGAGGTCAGGGGAGCATTTCTCCCATTTTCCTCGACTCCTTCTTGTTTCCCAGCTCCCCCGAGAAAAATGTTGCCAGGTTTCCACCCACTTCTGCTCCGAGCTGCCGGTAAGAACAAGAAGCACCGCATAAAGTGTGATTGGGTATTTGTACCGCCATGACCTTTGACCTATCCAGAGGACCAGAGACGGATGCCTCACCGACACGTGGCAACGGGTGCGCAGGTCGTAGGGGGTGAGGCGGAAGCTGAGGTCGTCCACATATTTCGTCACGGGCGTCGTATGCTTGGCCGCGATGAAGTGCACGTTGGCCGACTCCAGCTGGGGGACCAACGTACACACAGCAGATGGAAGACAGCTGCAACATCCCCCTGTACTATTGGTCAACACTGGCTTGTAAGTCGCAGAGAGACCCTGCTGTTGTACCCTTGAGCAGGTGTATTATATGACCAGATTTTTTTCTGGCAAATGTACAGCTGCATAAATGGACGCCTGTTAAACAGTGAAGTAAGTACAGGTAAAAACCATTTTATAAAATTAATTTGTTCCTGAATTTGTGTAAACTGGGATCTTGCATTCTATTACACCTGTACCGCGGTATTCATCCTCCTGGTGTCCGAGTATCTGATGTAACAATCAGTATTTCCTGGCTCAGTATCCAAGTCAAGAGCCCCAGCATAATAAATTCTATCGGACCAACACCGACAAACATCAGAGAAACTGGCATGAATATGAGTGTGTCACTAGGTGGCGTCACTGTGCCCTGCATCTGGGTGCAGTCTTTGCTTCATGTGGCCCAGATTCAAACACAGGTGGAGCTTCATCTTTTGGTCACTTCTGTTCAGGGAGTCAGCCCCCCACTAACAGTTCATAACAGTAACAGCCATTACTGTGGGTAAATTTTATTGCTTATTTATATTTTATACTGCATCTTTATTTTTAAATCAATTACAGTATGTGTACTGCTGTATTATTCTGTAATGTTCATTGCTATTATTACTTATAAAAAGGAACAAAAATGTAGTGTATGACACTAAAGAAAGAAACTCAAGCACACAAAAATGCATATTAATGACTAATCTTAATATTTAATATTTTATATTGGAAAAGCGCTTGTAGAGATGGTGCCTAATGTTCTTAAGATACCTTACATATTAACGTATTAAAAAGAACTTATTTCAGTTCTTTCCAGTCTAAATCTAATTTTTTTCTTGAAAATGTATCTTACTCTGCACCTTGTGGCAATGAACTAAGTATGACAAAGCAGGTAATTTTTGACAGTATTTACTTGCCATGGCTCTCTATAGCAACTTACACTGTTAGGTGAACTGGTGACTCAGTAGAGGAAAACTTTAACTTCACAGCAGATGCAATAAAATCAACATCATCAAAAATAAAATGCATCAGTGACAAAATACACAATAATAATAATAATAATAATAATAATAATAATAATAATAATATTAATAATAATAATGAGCCTCACAAAGTTGAGCCTAAAAAAGTCACACCCAAAACCCACATACCTTATAGAGGCACTTCTCCCCACCCATGGCGCAGCTGCTCCTGGTCGTCCATCTGTTGATCTGAGAGACCAGGGCCTCAAACACCTCTCTGCAGGAGATCCCAAAGTACCTGTTGGGGCAGAACAGGTGGCAATCTCATTTCCTCCTGGTATAGCACCTTTCCACCCACCTTTTGGGTTTTATTTTAAGACTCATGTTTCCAGGTTCTGGTTTTGATGTTTTATGGAAATAGAATTTGGTCTGTAACATGTTTTCTGTTCTTTCAAAAATTACATTGGAGTTAATAAAGGGCTAAAATTCCTCATAATTCACACATACAGCCTTTCTGATGCATTTCCACCTGCCAGACAGTTGCAGGTTCAAAATCTGTCAGCTGAAACACATAAAGCACTGGAGGATTTGCAGCTGAAACTATTCGCTGGGAGTGACTTCCATCTAGTGGCCACAATTCTGTTACTACAGCCTTCCTGCCAGCACAAGGTTTTCCAGGTCCAGAACATTTGATGGTTTGGGAGTTACACTGAGATATGGACCAACAGACTAGCCAGAAGATGACAGTCAGTGTTTTGGATCCCTGAAGCTATTTCTACAGAAACCTTGACTGAGAAACAGAGCAACAAATATGTGTTGCAATTATTACGATGCTTGGCTTCTTAAATGCTATTAAACACCCCAAGAACAGTGATGCAGCTGTCATATCCATTAGAAAGAACATTCAAGAAACATAAACCAGAAAACAGCAGCTCTGCACCTTGATTTATAAACAGAATAAATTGACAATTTTCATCATACTTACATTAGGAATCCTCTGACTCCTCTACTTACAAAAACAACTGAGAGTTGGCTGTTTGGAACTCATTTTGTTTGCATCATCAAATGTTTTTCCTTCAGTCCTGGTCAGCAGAAGCATAATAATATAAGCGATGCTTCACTTATTTACAACTATGGTTCTATAAAATATTTAAAAGTTATAATAATTGTTTGAGTCCAACGGTCCTATTTTGTTTTGGTGTTGCACCCTCAGTCAAGGTTCTTACTCTCAACTTGGCATAAAAATTACCCCGCTATCTGAATGAGTGAACCGCCAGCTGGAGTAGGAGAGTGTGGTGGGTTAGCATGTGTGGTTAAGGCCCTTATTGAGGTCATCCACATGTCCACGTGTTTTTGGAGATGAAAAGTCACAGTGTTTGTGGGAGGAAAACAAACATCTGACCAATTAACAAATTATTAAATGACAAAACTTTCCCAGTGATGTACAAGGATGAAACTCATCTGGGATTAGAACTTATGACTCCCTGGTGCCCTCAGAGTAGTCTACATACCTTACATTATATTACATTTAGAGTGATTTGTTTAGCATATGTAACAAGAAAGTAGAGTTAATTTCTTTTCTTCATTTATCTCACCCTGTTTGCCAAGGTGACTTACAGTGTAACATCTGCACACTAAAAGCACCTACACCGATTTGCTTGTTTATACAGCAGGGTCATTTCTACTGCATCAGTTCAGGGTAAATACCTTGATCAATGAAACTACAGCAAGGGATCTTTGTAGGAGTGCTAACTGCAACGCTACCTGCTTGCCCAGGTAGCTCCTCTGAGCCGAGGACTAACCCTACCCCAACATTTCATTGCCAGTCACCTTAGAGAAACATGGACAAATGAGGTGAAATTAAAAAGTGAACTTATCAGTTTGCAATTCTAGGAAGGAAGTAAAATTCTTTTTTGCATTTCATTGTGTTTTTCAACCCTTGTATATGTTTATAATTTGCTATATACTTCATATTTACAGCTGATGAACAAATACAGTACAGATGTATTATATACACACTTACTGTGAGAATGGGCCCATTCCCAAAACTATCAGTTAAAACCAGAATTTTCAAGAACTTAACCTCACACAATTGCTACGAACCAACTTAGTTTATATTATTTTGGACAATTTGAGCAGCTTTATTAAACATAAGAAAGATAATTTTTCAAATAAGAGCAACATGCAAAATGGAACACAGCAGCACTAAACTAAGCTGGAGGAAGCTTCCTTCAGCACATGTCCACAAATACTATTTTTAATCTGTAGCACACATACATACACACACACACACACACGCCATAGATGTGACGCACCATTCCACCTTGCACTGTGCGTGGAGGGGCCCTGGGGTGGCCAGTGCCACCATGCCCAGCAGCAGGGTTGCACAGAACAGCATGGATCCAGTCCGTATGACTGTCATCTCAGCCCTTCTTTCGCCTCACTGACTTTTATGCGCGTGTGTGTATGTGTGTGTGTGTGTGTGTGTGTGTGTGTGTGTGTGTGTGTGTGTGTGACAGAGAGAAAGGGAGAGAGAAAGTCACAGGATGGTCATGTGCACCACCCCAAAAATAAGCTGCAGTAAGCTAATTATGAAGGGTTCCCACATGACCACACCCTCTAGACCATGTTGTCAACACTGCTAAATACGGTAGAGGATTTTGTAGTTACTTCCTTTTTACAGCTTTTACAGAACAGAATGTTTTTGCATATTTTCATTTCTTCTATTTTTATGTCTTCTGGGTGGCAAAATGACTCAGTCTATGTAAAGTTGGCACACTCTTCCCTTGTTCACATGGTATTCCTTCAGGTGCTCTACTTTTCTGTCACAGTCCAAAGATGAATGTTTTAGGTTAATTGGAAAAAATAAAGTGCAAAAGGTGTGTGTGTGTGGGGGGGGGTCAGGGTGTAGGTTCATAGCCTGGTTCCAGTAATTCCAAGGCTCTGGTTTACAGTAACCCTCCAAGATAAAGCAATTAAGGATCATAGAAGGCTGTGCCTTCTGTATTAACATAAAGTTAGAAAAAAGCAAAGCATATTCAATAAATGCTATTATCTGGATATAATTATTTGGCTTATGTTTCAAATGGTTTTAATGATATGAACAGCAGAGCAATACTGGTCACCAGGAATTTGATGTACAGTTTCTTCTGGGTGTGAATAAAAATGCAATAATGGGTGTGCATATTAACCTCTTCGATCTTATTTAATCAGTGAAGTTCATAACTCAAATTTTGTGGACACTTTATGACTGTAATGATGTTCCGACCAACTATTGACTTATTTACCTGCTCCCATTCAGTTACAGACTGTCCCTGCTTTATGTTGCTGTCTACCTACGGCACCCCTTACTTATAAACATGTCACAATAACACCGTTTCACCCCGTAGATACATGGCTATACAGCGGAGGGGGGTTTAACCCAGAATTTTAATTTATTTACAGAGAATCAAACAAAGCTTCTATATATTTTTCGCTATTTAAATGTTCCTTTTTGATCATAAAAAAAGTTTGAGGAAATACTGAAGCTGTACACAGTTTTTACTACAGGGTACTATATTTGTTGTGTACTCCATTGCTCCGCCCTAGGGCATCATAAATATATTATTTTACACTGTAAAACATGTCTAAAATCTTTTGAATAAAGGTCTGCATTTTGAGTCGAAACCAAGTACTTAACATTTAAACTAGTAAAATGGTACTGAACGCTCTGTCCATGTTAGTGACGATTGTATTATTTATTATGACAAAAAAAAAAAAGAATAAAATGTTTTGGCGTCCTACATTCTTTTATCCGTTTAAAGAAACGTTTTTGTTTCATCTTCTCATCTTTCATCTTTCTTTGGAGAACCGTACAGTGTAGGGTGAGTTTTCACTGTAACCCAAGCTGAATTATTTAATAAAGAGCTCAATGTTCACATCAACACCCCCGCTGCTGTTTCCTTTTCCAGAAATTGAAATTCTTCTTTTTTTTATAACTCAGTTGCAGACATTTGATCTCCGTTTGTTCGCAAAGACACGCTACACATGTGATGACGTGTGCTTCGGGGGCGTTCCCGGAAGGCGGGACAGGGCAGGCAAACTTCTGCTTCGATTGGCTCAGGGGGAGAGGCCGACCACATTTTCTCCGTTCCCATAGGAGAAGCACTAGGTGGGCGGAGCCGGAGGCTGGACATTATCTTCTCTGTTTTTTTTGCGTGAGCGACGTGCGTGAACCGAGTGCCAAAAAGTTGAGAAATGACCGTGATTCACTCGGAGAGCCGTTTCTCATTGAAGTGTTGTTTCTGTTTGCTTGAAAGCCACGTCAGTGCGCGTCCTTGAAACCCGCTCGGATGACCTGAACGCACAGTAAGTTTAATTCGCTCGCAAACTGGAACCGCGCTTCGAAAACGCGCACATTTTCGCTTTTGTGCTTCAAGCGAGAGGGTGGCGCGGAGTGACGTCGTGACGAGTTATTCCTACAGCTTTTCGCGTTATAGAAAGTACAAAAATCCCTTTGTCCTTTGTGCTTCTCCACTTACTGACTGAAGAAAGAGTGTTTTGTGTTGCGTTTATATCGTGTCGTGACATTTTAATTATTTTCAAATTGTGTTAAGGATGTTATTTTGTTGCCGCTCGTTTTTGCCCTGATAAAAAAACGCGCATCATCACTGTTCGCATTTTTTTTTTTTTGACTGGACAGCCCTCCCGATGGGATTTGAACCCAGTCATGTGAATCCCTTGAATTCGTCGCCTGTCACGTAACCCGGCTGTAATTGGGTTTAGAGTTTAATAACCTCTAAATCCAGAAATGATTAAAAAGTCTGCCACACGTTTCACTCCCTCAGTAAGCCTACTTTGTCTGTGTGTGCTTAAACCATTTGTTACAGACACCTGTTCTTTAAAGCTGTCCCAGTTGGCCGCACCTGGAACTATGGATGGAGACCCAGAAGATGCACCACAGGTGACAAAGGCCCGTAGTGGCACCGAGTGGTGTGAAGTGTCTGAACCCAGTGTGGAGATCCAGCTGTCTGAGAACTACATGGTACTACCCCCTGTATTTTTTTTTTCTAGAGGCAGCAGGTGGTTTTGTGCTTCGGGCTGTCACCTGCTATGGAGAAGGTCCTGGGATCAAATCCCCCACTCCTGCTATCATACCCCTGATCATAGTATTTACTCTGTATGGATAGAGTGGGAATGCTGTAGTATAAATGGATAAATCAGTGTAAGTCTGAGTAAACTGCCTGAAGAAACAACAAAGGTGACAATTTAATGAACAATAATTAAGAAGCCAATGGTTAAAGAATTGTGGTTGTGACCAAAATGTCAAATGTGCACATTTCTGCAGAAGATCAGTGACTCTTATCTTTTCAGAAGCACTCTTTTAAAGTGAAATGTGTGGACCTCTTGGAGACCAAGTTTTATTCTCCTTAATGGTTTTTCCTTCTCAGATAACTGATTTAAAAGAATAGTTTTTAACTGTTTGTTTTCTATTATGTATATGCTGTGTATTCTCCCTGCTTAGTGCTGGTTGTTTGTGTTAGTACTAACTCCTGCCCTCTCTCCCTTCCACTCCAGACCCCCAAAGGATGCGGAGCAGTGGGGACCTTTG
This sequence comes from Heterotis niloticus, assembly GCA_018136845.1. Lineage (NCBI taxonomy): Eukaryota > Metazoa > Chordata > Actinopteri > Osteoglossiformes > Osteoglossidae > Heterotis > Heterotis niloticus. The sequence goes on from CM030894.1 coordinate 3,941,043, forward strand.
CCCTGGAGACCTTTGAGCTCCCACCCAGTGTTCAGCTGGAAGTGATGCCCCTGTTCCCACAGTGGCGCCTGCCCCTGAAGCTAGGTACTAGCCTACTGGTTCTCACCTTCCTGTACACGGTGCTCCGGGATGTGGTGCAGCCTGGCATTTCCAAGGGCTGGAGGGACCTGTACAAGATACCCATCCTAGTGGTGAACAAGGCCCTCCCCTGGAGCTCCATCACCCTGTTGGCCCTGGTCTACCTGCCTGGACAGGTGGCGGCACTGCTTCAGTTGCACCGAGGTGTGTACACACACACATACGCACACGCGTGCGCACACAGGTGCCACACAGTTTGGAGTGAATTGGTCGCTCTGATTTTCTTATAGGGTGTGTGTGTGTGTGTCTGTGTGTGTGAAAGCATGATTGACCTTGTGTACAGGGGGGTAAATGACTGTAGGGAGTTTATTATTATTATTATTATTATTATTATTATTATTATTATTATTATTATTATTAATAATTTTATTTATTTATTTAAACATTTTATATGAAAAGTCTAGTGAAGTATATTTTCATCATCATAATATGATGTTTCATTCATCATTTTCCCAAGTGCAGAAGTGAAACCAAAGCTGTCCCCATGTGTGAACTCTGTTCTCAGTCTTACTTGCCACACACACACACACACACACACACACACACACACACACACACAGAGCTATCTTGTTTGCTGGGACTTCAGTGTCCTGGTGTAAACTACAGTCAGTGCAGGAAGAAGATATTTCTGTGGCAACATCTAGCAAAATGTGACAGAAGAACTGCAGAAGATGTTGCTGCTGAGCTGCTTATGCTGATTTACCGGTTCATACAGCAGAGTTATTTTTACTGTATCAAATTAAGGTAAAAACCTCGATCAAGGGCAATGCAACATTAGGCCGGATTGAAACCAAGATGGAAGAAGGTTCTAGCCAGTATGCCACTCACTGCCCCAGATGATTGGGCAACAGTTAGCATGGTGCAGGTCATAGAACTCCTATTTACACCTACAGTAAACATCCTTAACTGCAAGCTATGTTAACAAAAATAGTCCATCTACTTTACCCATGTGGCCCTTTGTCACCTGTAAATACTATAGTAAAGTTTACATTTTGTACATTGTTTTTAAGTTTTGACAATGCATATTTATGTTAAAGGAAGTTACAATTTAATGCACATCAGATTCCCTAAAATCAGTGCTGTTAGCAGAACCAGCATGAACCTCCATGAACATTAGAAATGTACCTCAACTTACAAACACAATTGGGATCAGAAGTCTGCTTGTAACTTGGAATCGTCCAACTATTACATCGCAGTCAGTAAAAACACAATTATTAATTGCAGCTGAATCCATCGCTTCTTAAAAATGGAACTAAAAAACAGTTGTATGATCTGTATTTATATTTTTTTTTTTGTTTTCATCAACAGCTTATACAACCCATACAATGCAGTGGGCATGAGACAGGAAGCAACGTGAACCTTACACCAGGATATCTTTTGTTAATACAAAGAAAAATTAAAATTATTTTACTTAAAAAAAAAAAGAAGCCAAAATATAAAATAAATTTGAACTCCACTGCCAACTATTTACCATGTAGTTGTTTTTTGCTTTATGCACAGGAGATCATCACATGAACATGTTTCTTAAAATCTGGTCAGTCTCAGTTTCCATTCAAAAAACCAAAACAGACATGCATCTCTTTGTTATACATTTGGTAGTTTCTGTTAAACTTTCTGATACACCAATATCAAATTAAAAATATGTTGTAGTGGGTAAAGTTGCCCTCTCCTTTCCCTTCTCCCTCCATACTTTGAGTTTCTATTCTGTTTGAGTGTGTTTTGCTGCCCCTAATGGCCAAAAATGGGAATGAACTAAGGAGTGCTGTGCACTGCAGAAATTGAACTTTTGAAAATAGATAGAAGAAAATGCAATTACATATTAATGAAAAATGTTAGTATCTTTGAAAAGGTGTTTGGGTATTTATAAAATGTGGTACAAGGGTATATACAGACAAACAAGTACCATAAAATAAGTTTCTGTTTGAAAGACAAAGTACAGCCAAAATTTCAGGCCTCCAATGTGCTCTCTATGCCCCAGGTACAAAGTACAGACAATTCCCAGCCTGGCTGGAGTGCTGGCTCTCCGTGCGGAAGCAGCTGGGTCTCCTGTCCTTCTTCCTTGCCACCCTGCATGCTGTTTACAGTCTCTGCTACCCAATGAGGCGCTCCTACAGATACAAACTGCTCAACTGGGCCTATCAACAGGTGTGCCGCTCTCTGGGGGGAGGCTTGTCAGTTGGGGACCAGCCTACTGAAAGAGGAGGGATGTGTTTACAGGGGAGGAGTCTACCAATGGAGGATGGGCTTGTGAAGGAGCTTCTGAATAAAAAGGAGTGGCTTACTAAAAGAGGAGGGGCTTTTCAACAGGGAAGGGGCCTATGAATAATAGAACAACCTTATTTTCCACCACACTTTAAGCTGTTTCTATTCTCCAGTCTGGAAAAAGCTGCTTTGAGGAGCCATGATTCTTGTTAACAGCATTTACTTGCTCCTTCCCACTACCCAACCCCATGCAGGTGCATCAGAACAAGGCTGATGCCTGGGTGGAGGACGATGTTTGGCGCATGGAGATCTACGTCTCGCTAGGCATCATGGGTCTTGTTGCCCTTGCAACAGTGGCCATCTCCTCCGTGCCTTCCATTAGCAGCGTCCTCTCCTGGCGGGAGTTTCAATGCATCCAGGTGAGGATTAAGACCGTGAACATTGTTCAGCTAATAAGGAAATCCACTTGATCTGAACAGTGTTTTTGTTTACTTTTTACTAACCTGTGCAACCAGTTAAACTGGGAATAATTAAATATATGCATTTGCTTTTCTCTAAAACAACATATAGAATTGGAATGAATGTGCTGTGGGCTCATTTTATTATGTCTGCCAAATTGCTGCTGACTTGGTACCCATTTACACCACAGAGCAAGAGATCTTGTGGTGCCATACTCTGATTTTTAACTATTCCCTATTAGTATTTCATCAGTGGAAATGATGGATGTATTGACTGAGCTGCAGCTCTACAGATCACCTTGTTAGTAACAGATCAACACATTTAAACTTTCTGTCTTGCAACATAATCAAAATGTGTGATATTTTTTTAACTGCCTGACTTCAAAACTGAATTCCAAAATGTTGAATGACCTAATGTTGTTTCTGGAGTGAAAATATATATTTTCATTTTGCACACAGTAAAAATATCTTATTTACCATACTGTGTACCAAGGCCAAAGGCTTACAAACACATCCTTATATTAATTCAAACATGCAGAGTAAAAATGATATGAAAAATGCTTTTGAAACATATGTGAAACATACTTTACACATGTAGCTACAAGCAAGAAAATAATTAGTATTGATCATATTTTTTTAAAGGCTGCTCGATTCTGGCACTCTTCCCCTGAGATTCCAGCAATGTTCTACTGTTTGGTGACCCTTCCTGCCTTAAATCTTTTCTGAGCGGCAAAAATATCCTGATGGAGTTCTTCTCCGTATTCCTCACTCGTGGCACTGAGGTAGAGAGAAAGATGGTGATGGAGAAAAATGTATCTTAAGGTCACATATTGCACCCCATAGTTTTCTATAGTTCCAGCAAATGTTCAACAAGTTCACAGTAGTTGTATTTCCATCACAACAACCTCAAGTTACTGGAGTTACTTGCCTTGAGTAAATTTGCATATAATAATAATAAAAAAACTTTTGGCGATAACAAAAATAATTTTTCTAGTATGCCTTTCTAGCATTTTGAAACACCCCTAATATGACGAAACTCTGTTCTGCAGAGGAGTCTGGGATATGGCGCCCTGCTGCTCTGTACCGCCCACGCGCTTGTCTACGGCTGGAGGAAGTGGGCGGAACCTGGGAGTTACATATGGTACACTCCGCCCTCCTTCGTTCTGGCATCCGTCCTCCCAGCAGTGGTGCTGCTGGGAAGGGCCACTCTGCTCCTGCCGTGCCTGAATCGGAGGCTGGCACGGATCCGGCGGGGCAGCGATTTGCCACATGCATCATCACGGCTGCATGAGCGGGGGAAGGTGTAGGAGAAAGATGCTGCCTACCACAAAAAAAAAAAAAAAAAATACTTGCTCTAGACTTCTTATTTAGAATATTTAAACTATAGAGTGGAATGGCACTACTCAGTCGACATCAATATGTCCTGAGACAATCTGCACCTTTTACCCTCTTGGTATGATGCCAGATACCTGGCAATTTGAGTCAAAGTTTAATCTGTTCACATCACCTTCAGGACACCTGAAAGGAAAATCATTAATACTGCTGGGATCACTGCCGGGATCGCCATGGTATGCTTGGCACCCCCTCCACTGTGATGATACTGATGTGGTAAATGTGGTAAAGTAATCCTCCGGAAGGGTATTACAGTAACCATACAGTATAGTTCTTCCACTGCCACCTGGCTCCTAATTTACAAACCCAATCTGGACCAGAAGTCTGTTTGTAACATATAGGTCACAGTCAGTAAAAGTTTTATAATATAGATGTCTCCTGATTTTTTTCTAAGTCCTGTAAGAACTTATGCAACAGCTTCAATAAATAGCAATTTTAAAGTTTCTGTTAACCTCAGTATCTTAAAATATTAACAATAATAATACATTATATGCACCTTTTAAAACTGTGAAGCAGTTGTTGTTTTGATACTGATACTCGGGAATTCCAGACCGAGTTGTAAACACTGTTGAGGCAAGTGGAATTAAAACGGTCCTGCTCTCCTACTGTGTTTGGTTGTGCTCTACTACCATTTGTTGGCTCACAGGGTAAAAAACAGGGTTTTTGGTCCTGAAACAGAAATTGAAGGGAATGCATATGTGAAGAAAATGCAGTCAAAAGTAAATAAACAGGAAAATTTGTTTTCAAAGAACTTGTAATGCAACTGAGCTGGTGAACTTTCCCCTTGGCTGGAGTCCAAATGTAGTGTGGGAGGGACTGGGGTTGTACCACGGTATTGTGCTGCTGAATGACGCCCTCACACCCAGGCTACAGGTGAAAAGGCCCCCCCCCCACTCCATAAGTAGATTCCATCTCTGTGCCATCAGACATGACTACGATTTTTTTAATTTTTGTGAAATGTTAACATATTTTTACAAATTGTTGAGTTAAAACAAAATCCTTTTAATTGTAATTGATCTGCATCTGTGTGGCTGAGAGCTTTTGCTTTGTTTTAATGTAATGATGCATGTGGAGCAGAGAGAAAACACACACACCTACAAAGTTCATATTCAGGATGGACACACACACCTCTTATTTCTTCATTGACAATTTAATTGATTTATCAACAAGGCTGCTTATTATGTATATGTTATGCATGTGTGACATAACACTGTACTATTAATATTATTATTGTTTATTAGTTCATCTTATACAGTGCGTCTGCAATTTGAACCCACATTATATTGTTTGCTTTAGTTTTTTTATTGAAATGATTATTTTTGTTCCAGGTGACTCCAGGTACTTCTATTCTAGTGTGAATATCTGTTGTGTATTTAACTAGCATATTTTAAGAGCAGCAGGGTCAAGGTTATGTGCTCCAGGTTAGGAAGGTTAGTAGGCTGACACCAGGGTTAAGAGGGTTGGAGGTTAGAAAGGTTAAAGGTAAGTGCATGTGGGGTTATAGGGGTAGAGTAAGAGGACAGGATTAGTAGGATGAGTGGTTAAAGGGTTTTATGGTTAGGATGTGGAATTCAGGTGTTAATAAAGCTGGGAAGGGATAGGGTGCAGCATCAGTTGTGTAAGGATGTCAAGTGAGAGCTGGGAAGAAAAATAGACATTCCAAGCACAGGAGTGTCAGGTATAGCCAGCTGTCCAGCATGACAATTATAATCTCTCCACTCATTACCTCTGTCTATGATTTAAAACTTTTTATCAAAAACATCTACTAAGCAGTTAAAAACTATCATGCATACAGTGAAATGTAATCAGTCAAGTCAAAGTTAAAACCAACAAATATAAATGCTGAAGGACAACACACTGAGCGAGTACAGGGGCTGCAGTAGCTTCTGTGCTTTAAAATAAGTGTGTTATCCACACAGGATGGAGGGAATGTCGCAAACCATCTGGGGTTGGAACCAAAAGAAACCCGTCCACCCCTGGCCCCCAAGCAGCCCCTTTGTGCAAGATCCTTGAAGGTGGTCCCGGTTGTGTAGAACGCATCAGCTGGGGAGCCCAAATATCCTTTTGGTGGTAAAAACGGTGTGGCAGTTTAAGTAAGTTTAAGTAGTTCTTCTGTAAGTTTCAAATTGCGGATCATGACCCCGACATTCTACTCGTGCATGTACACATGGGGACTGTGGTGACGGGGGTGAGGCTTAGTCAGAAATAGGTTAGGCTTCCCATAGGGTTCATCCTGTCAGCCTTAGGCATTCAGGGTCGCGGCTGATGCTGCGCAGTAACCATAGCAACGACGCATCCAGAACTGAAGGTCGGCAGGTCGCGCACGCGGTTCCTCGCCGCAGTCGTCACGCTCTCGCGCGCGGCACCTGCGTTGCCATGGCGCTTCCCTCCGGCCTCGTGACGCCGTGCTCGAGCGTGATGCGCGCGCCGGGCGTCCTCGCGTCGCCAGCGCGCGCGCCGATCGAGGGGGGCGGGGAGGAGGAGAGGGGGTGTGCGGGTCGCGCGCGCAGACGCCGGCCGCGAGCTCCGTCGGCACGCGAAAGGTAAGGGCGCGCGCGAGCGAGCGACCTCGTCCAGCCCCGAGGAAGGAGCGTGAGGCGCGCGCGCGTGGGTGAAGCACATAAATGGACGAAGGGATTCCGTGCCCGCTTGCAGGTCGTTCCCCTCGCAGGGACAGCCGGTGAATAAACACCGCGATTTACGCTTTTCATCGCGTCATGGCTCCGAAGGACACGCGATAGTCCTTAAAATGTCGATGCAGTTGTCTTTTATTTCTCGTTCGCGCTAATAAACAGGTTCGCGCCGGTAGCCTGAACGGAGTGCAGCGTGGTTGTAACATTTAGTAACCATAACACGCTTGCTCTCGCATGTAGAAAAATAATACATGTACAACTGAATAAATTATCCGATTAAGCGGGCATAAAACGGTGCATGGCTGTGCGGTAAAAGACGGTACAAGGCGTGGTAAAACGTAAGCCTCGCAGGGTCCTCGACGCGCACGAAACATCGATGGTCACGTGACATCCGTAAAGAATCACGCGTCGACAATTTTAAGAGAAAAAAATATTTAAAGATCATACACTCAGCTGCTTCATGCTGCGGAAGTAGGGAGAATCTGGCTGTATTTTGTACATTTTTGGAAAATAATAATAATCACGTATGTCAAAGCTGTGGGGTTCAACCAGGACCTCCTTACACAGATGTAAAAAGAACTATACACACAATTAACATTATATATATATATATATATATATATATATATATATATATATATATATGAGACCAAGCACATCTGCACATACAGTGAAGTCACTGTCAATTCAAACAACTGGTGCAAACAGTGCAGTGCAGTTACTCGCAGAGATTGGCATGGATGTAAGGAAAATGAGCATAAAGATGAAATTTAGCTGCTGGGTTAAAAATATGTGTAAATAAATAGATTAATTAAACAGGTTTGTATCTAAATGATCACTGTGGTATATTAATGTCCATTCGAGTCTGAATGTAAATGATGTGGTAAATCCTTCAGTGGCGGTCCAGACTGCCTCAGACCACCAGAGAACCCACAGGCTGCCAGCTGGACTTGAGGATGGATGCCATCTCCATGCTGGGCCACAGCTCTCCGAGTGTCTGTGACAGCGCCAAGAACGGCCCCAGGGCTGTGGCTATCCTGGGCTCCGGGGACTTTGCCCGCTGCCTGGCGCTGCGGCTGCTGCGCTGCGGGTTCCGTGTGGTGGTGGGCAGCCGGGTGCCGCGCAGGGCAGCCGAGTCCTTCCCCCATGTGGTGGACGTGACTCACCAGGAGGACGCGGCAGCCAAGGCGGGTGTGGTATTTCTGGCCGTTCGCCGTGAGCATTATGCCTCCCTCTGGGGGCTCCGGCACCTGCTGGCTGGCAAGGTGCTGGTGGATGTGAGCAACAACAGCCGGGCGGGTCAGTACCCTGAGTCCAACGCCGAGTACCTGGCCTCGCTCTTCCCCGACTCCCTGGTGGTGAAGGCCTTCAATGTTGTCCCAGCGTGGACCATGCAGTCTGGACCCAGAGATGCCAGTAGGCAGGTAGGAGCAGCCAGGATGGGGGAGTGGCTGTTTCTGCAGGTCAAGTCTTAGTAGGGGCTCTGCTATTGTGCCTTTGAGTGTGGCACTACATCAAAATTCTCCACTAAATCATATATACTTTGGTATATGCTCAATATATACACACTGTGTCATAATTTAGGAGAAATCCAAAATACTTTTCAATTTTGTCACATATACCGGCTCTGGAGGGGCTTGACTATTGTACCTTTTACAGAGTTTTACTTTGAATTATGGCAGTCTTTTATGTTTAAATCACATACACTATATTTACGAATTGAAGTCTTCTGCTGTTGTATCCTTGAAAGTGATAAAAAACATTAACTTTCTCCACTACATTATCTATGAACACTCTACAAGTTCAGATTTCAGGAAGGACTAGACTATTGTACCTTTGAGGATACAATAACACTAAGCTTTTTGCAGTAAATAGTGCAGTAGCAGGTCACTTTATTAGGTACACCTATCAATTACTGGGTCAGAACCTCTTTTGCCTCCAGAACAGCACGAGTTCAGCAATAAGGTGCTGAGCATGTTGCACAGGGTTCATGGTCCATGCTGGCTTGACAGCTTCATACAGATTTCGTAGATTTTTTGGTGGCACTTTCATTCTGCTAATATCACATTCCACCTCATCCCAAAGATGCTCTTCTGACTGGAGAGGTGGGGAACGTGAAGGCCACTGGAGTAAAGTATAGGCACCGTGGTGTTTTTGGAGCCAACCTGAGGTGGTGTGTACTTTGCATCGGTTTGAAAAAGGCTACCCTGATCTTCAAGAGTGACACCTTCTCACTAACAGTGATTTGGTACTTTGTGGTGTTCAAACAATGTTTACTTGTTAAAAAATGTGTGCAAAGAAAACATTCCCCACAGCATTTCACTGTCATTACCAGCCTGTACCAACTCGGTGTACCTAATAAAATGTCCACTGAGTGTATATACTTAAAAGTTATACATGTGGGTTCAAATTCTGGGGTCTCTCCTATTGTACCTTTGAGATGGTATTCGCTATATGTTCAAATTTAAATCCCAGGAGGGGTTTGGCTGTTCAGTGTTCACAGTACCCACACTGAATATCTCCAGTTAAATCTACATTTATGTTTTACTTAAACCTACAAAATACTCTAAAAATAATAACAGTAGATTCACTGCTCCCACTTCGGTGTCTTCTTTGTACACCCAGGTGTATGTGTGCAGCAACTCTGCTGAAGCTCGATTCCAGGTGATGGAATTGGTGCGCCGGCTGGATTTCGAACCCGTGGACATGGGCACGCTGTCGTCAGCGCGAGACATCGAGGACCTCCCCCTGCGCCTCTTCGGTGCCTGGCGTGGCCCCGTGCTCTCTGCTGTGGCCCTGTCCGTGTTCTTCTTTGGCTATGCGTTTGCACGTGACGTTCTGCACCCTTATCTGCATGGCCGCCAGAGTTACTTCTACAGAATCCCTGTAGAGGTGGTGAACCGCACCCTGCCGGGCACAGCCCTCACGCTGCTGGCACTTGTCTACCTGGCGGGTCTGCTGGCTGCCGCCCACCAGTTGTACCACGGCACAAAGTACCGGCGCTTTCCACCCTGGCTCGAGGGCTGGCTGCACAGCCGCAAGCAGCTGGGGCTGCTCGGCTTCTTCCTAGCCTGCGTGCACGTGCTCTACAGCCTGTGCTTGCCCCTCAGGCGGTCCGAGAGGTACCAGTTGCTGAACATGGCCTTCCAGCAGGTACCCAGCTCCTTGCCGGCACCATGTGCAACACCATGATATGCTGGATTACATTAGAAGACATGACGTTAAATTACAGTAAATCAGTGGCGAAAGCTTTTCTCCAGAGTGACTCACAGTGTTAGTATACTTTACACTGATTTACTTATTTACACAAAGGTAATTTTTGCCGTGTCAGTTCAGGATAAGTACCTTAATCGAAGATGCTTAAACAGATGATGCTACATGCTAACTAAAAACTAAATTAGTTGAATATTTGTCCATTTTACGGTGTACATGTAGTTATATATAGGTTTTCTGGGTCTGTAATGTATTCTTTACTTGCATTGTGTTACATTTCATTGTGCTGTATTACTTCAAAACACAAATAATTCACTTCATCTAAACTCAGTGAATATGGCATGTTTTAAATACAAATTTGCTGAATTCCCAGAATTCTATATTTTGAATAAATGCTTCACAACAAAACAGCATATATTTGAAACAGTGCAAAATGTTAATTATTTTTGCACTTGTGCAAAAGTATAAAAATATAGCCCTCAATTTATAGTTAAAAAGGTACTTCAGTAGCTGCAGAAACAGCTATATAATCTGATGAGGTGGTAAATTATAAGCTGCTAAAAGACCTTGTGGATAGTAATTTTTCATGATATTATTTCTCCTACTTTACAAGAGTATTCGGTAGAAACAAGTATTTGCCAGTGTTGGCACTGTGTTGCCCTGAACACTCCCTACCCTCTACAGTCAGTGTGGCAGGATGACCCATATTAATGGGACAGGTCACAGTGGACAAGCTGACTCAGATATCCTGCAGGCTCTCTTGTGGACAAAGCACTTTCAAAATAAATCAAACATGCCCAACAACTGCCTGCACAGTGAAAGCTCTTAAAGAGATGCTGTTCATTTTTAGGGCGGTAGCTGTTAAAGTGGTTAAGGAACTAAACGAGTTTACTTGAAGCTTAGGCACAACAGCTAGAGCTGTGGCAGATACCTCATCTGAATATATGGAGCTCCTGCGGAGGTCCGGAAATGGGATGATGACATAATTTTATTTGGAAGTAATAGATGAATAAATAATAATGACAATTCAGATCTGCAGAAGGCCCTCCTCTGGCTACTTGTGTCCCCCCAGCTTATTGTATCAAAAACCTTTGATGACCATCAGAGATAATTTGACTCCTTAAATAGTTTAATAGCTGCGGTGGTCCTGTCACTTCTATACTTTGCCCTGCCTTCCTATCCTTGACTCCACCCATACTCACCATCTGCTCCTCCCCCTAATTCTTTCCAACACAGGTTCATGCCAATGTGGACAACTCTTGGAACGAGGAGGAGGTGTGGAGGGTGGAGATGTACATCACCTTTGGCGTGATGAGTCTGGGCCTGTTTTCCCTGCTGGCTGTCACTTCAATCCCTTCTGTGAGCAATGCCCTCAACTGGAGGGAGTTCAGTTTCATTCAGGTAAATGGCCACCCGTAAACACATACACACACAGATACACACGATGCTCCACACATTAGTGATGTATGGGTATAAAAGTTCAGCATATTTAGTTTTTTTTCCCTTTCTGCTTGACTGTAACCGGTGTGTCACTCTCTGTGACCATTTGTCAGTCTGACCACACTAACAATACTTATGTACTAAATAAAAACACTTTGATGGTAAACCATGTCGGTTATTATATAATGTGATATTACTATTTACTTTTCCACTGCCACACCTTTTTGATATGGTTAACATAGCCAGAAAGTAAAAAAAAAAAATGAGAAGTGTTACACTGTGATGTAGTGGCTTTGTGTTTGAAGTGTACCCTGCCCCGTGCCCTGATTCAGGAATCATCTCAGGAACCCTGCACTGGACAGGTGCGCAATATGAGTCAGATAGTAGTGTGAGCAAGTATTTTTTTATTTATTATAGTTTTGTCTGATGTTTTTTACCAAATGTAACCAATGTACTAATGTGTGACTTTTCTTAGTTACTAGTTAGTGGTTAAAGTGACTTTGGAGTTACAAACAAATCAAGTTAGGAACAGAATTTCATACTAAAGAACTAGAGAACTGTGTAAAATATAGACAGTTATTAATTTCTCCCATTGCAGTCGACGCTGGGCTACATTGCACTGCTCATCGGTGTCCTTCATGCCCTGCTGTTTGGTTGGCGCCGGGCCTTTGAGGAGGAGTCATACCGCTTCTACCTACCACCAAGTTTCGCCGTGGCGCTGGCCCTACCAACAGCTGTGGTGCTGGGTAAGGCGCTGCTACTGCTACCCTGTGTGGCACGAAGGCTGCATAGGATTCGCCGCGGCTGGGAGGCCCGGCAGCACCGCAGTGACATTACAGGTTCCGCTCTCCACGTGTCCCCTGAGAGGGTCACCATCATGTGAGCGCCACTCCACCTCTCAGACAGGAATCTGGTTCACAGGTACACCATGGATTTAGCCCGGACTATATTCTCCCAGCAGCAACAACATCACAACCCCTCACGTGTGACCTAGATCCAAGATGTCAGTTATAAACCAACTTGTTTTTAAACTTTTTCTTCAGTAGAAGCGCCATCCACCAGTATTTTTTTCTTTTTTCCAACTTGTTAGTCTCACTTCTTCAGCTATCACCCTTTTTTGGACTCTATAATCCTTCTCATCACCCTGCAGGACAGCTCTGTTGGCCAACACTGGATTCTAGGTAATCCATGTAGTCCATGGCTGTGGCATTCATACCTCAGTTATGAGTAAAGTGCTAAAACACTGTGTCACAACATCATTGCCCTGTTGATTTTGAGGATCACTTACCAGGTTTCTCACAAGAATACAAACAAAGAGTAATATGAGGTCAAGTTACATGGCTGAAGAAGGTAGACATCAACAGACTGGATAACTGCATTATGAGGTAACTGTGACAATCTGTACTTTTGATCATGACATTTTTTTGTCCAAGGACCCAATCGTGATTTTTGCTGCCCAACACGTCCGCTGTGACCAGAGTGGTCCTGCATCAGAAGATCATTACCTTACTTTGACCAAAGTTAATTTATGGAGGTTGATTCATAGGTATGAGCAAGGACTCACGCAGTGTGTCTTGGCTGAAGGAGATAGACATCAGCAGATGTTAGCATTACGAGCTAATGGAGACGATCTCCATCTACCATCATCATGTTTATTGTCCGGCGAGTGTGTTTCCTCAATGTGCTGTTAGTTATCGGTTCCCACAGTTTCAAATTGCTATGCTGTTATGATGCTGTAAGTCTGGACTGTTAGTGTGCAATGGGATCAAATGGTGATGCCCCACTTCCTCTTCGTGGGGGACCCCAAGTACGAGGTAATGACTGAGGAGCAATTTGGATGCTCTTCACTTCTGATGGCTGTAGTGACATTGGCAGGGGTGTGTCCTTGACAGGTCACTTGAAGGTCAGCCGAGACTCAGGTTTGGCATGGATGATCTGAAATGAGGCACAGTGAGTTTTTTCATATGGAGCTTGGAGGAGAACCACAGAAGAAGTGGACAAGCAAGAACTCTGAACCTCGCTTTTGTTTCACGGTGCACTCAGCACCTTTCCTGGTATCTGCTATATAAGGACCGTGTATCTTGTGTGTCCCTGTGGGCTGTAGTCCCTGTTCACCTTAAAAGATATACTGTAAGCCTGCCAGTAGTGGACAGTCTTGTCTCAGTATTTTGTCACATCCTCAATGTGCCAGAATATTTTATCCATTTATCTTTAGCTGCTGTAAAATTAGCTGCTGTAAATTTTTTATTGTTGGATATCACTTAAATATGCACAGTACGTAGAGCAAAACGTGAAACTGCATCCATGTAATATTTTAGTCCTCTCACTTTGGACAGTGACATTGAAAAAGTAAATAAATACACATTGTTTAGATGATGGATGGTTTACAGGTTTGAATCCTTACTTGACACCAGTTAAGTCCTTGAGAAACTGTTTGCTTTTAGTTAATCAGAATGAAACGTCCGCAAATTACAAGTCATAGTGAGAACTGAGCGGTGCGGTGTATTGGTTTGTGGTTAAGCTCTCCAGGCCCACTAGAACGTCATTGTGTATTTTTAGTCATGACTGTTCATATGTACCCCGTTTATTATAAATTGTTTTAATGAAATAGCTGGTTGTGCTGCTGTATTGAATGACAGATTTCTTCAGGATGGCTTTCAGAGTGAGGTTTGTACACCATATTTGCTGTGATTTACCAATTAATATAACTGAGACATTGCACTAAGGTGTGGCTCAGGTACTTCCAAGGTATTTCAGGGTCACAAAGGGTATTTCATTCAGATGCTGGCTTTGACCGAGTTTGCTAACTGAATTCAGTTATCTGTTGGCCCATAAATGTTTGTCTGAGTACTTTAGTATTTTAACAGATATTTAACTGAGTAGTAAAATTGGAATAAACTTAAACTTCCTCCACTTGTAAAACAGTGAAACTTGTATGGCAGCAAGTATTTACATAACTGACAAAGCATGTACTGTGTTTTTTCACATGTAGGGGCAGCAGGTGGTATAGTGTTTAGTGACCTTGTAATCTGAAGGCTTCCGGTCTGAATCCTCACTTTTGCTGCAGCACCCTGGTATTGTTGTGGTACTTTCCCTGAACTGATATGGTAAAATTACCCAGCTGTATGTGTGGCTGAATTACTGTGAAGATGCATCTAGAAGATTGCACTGGTGTTGGTTTAGTTTCATAGCCTGGCACCTAATGATTCCGGGATTGGCTTCAGACCACTGCAACCTTAACAGCAGTTACTGAGGGTGGATGGATGGAGGTGGATCATTTCAGATTTTTTTCTTCTTCTTCTTCTTCTTCTTCTTCTTCTGGCCGCTCCCATTAGGGGTCGCCACAGCGGATCAATCGTTTCCACTTCTTCCTGTCCCCTGCATCTTTCTCCGTCGCACCCACCACCTGCATGTCTTCCTTTACCACATCCATAAATCTCCTCTTAGGCCTTCCTCTCTTCCTTTTGCCTGGCAGCTCCATCCCTAGCATCCTTCTCCTGATATATCCAGAATAGATTTTTTTAGACTTTGGTGTAAGATAAATACAAATAATATTGATGTGAATAAAGCACAAGCAGAGGCCAGACAGGTGCATGGTCACAGGTACACAGCACCTTCTTAATGGCAGGAACCCTTTATTCAAAACCACATCAGTTATTTACTATGATTTACTGGTTTACTAGACTACCTAGTGTGTAGCAGTGTCGAGGTTAATTCCACATCATCACTGTGGTATCATGTCAGCAGAAAAGTCCAGAAGGTGTCCATAAGAAGCTTGAACCACTAGTTACACTTTGGAGAATATCAGACAACTCCAGGCTTATATAAACTACAGAGCTGTTTTCTACAGAGCATTTGAAATTTCAGCTGGACTCTCCATGGTGGACCCTGTCTCAGATGAAGCTGTAGTTCTCCTTGACATCCTGGTGGACCTTCTTTTTCTCCACCTCCTTCCAACCTGCCATTGATACAGTACCTTTCTTGCACCTCTCATTTGAGCTTTTGGCCATTCCTGTGAACACAAATGTCACCTGCTGAATCTCAGTCTCCATCAATGCGGAACAACCATATATCCTTCCGGTTCTTCTTACCGGATTCCTACAGTCTACGCTACGGTGATCTACGACCGATGTAGGGAATTAGTTGTAAGAACCATTGAGGAATGGGAGACAGTGGTGCTGGGATCACACACACACGCATGCACAACACACACAGTCAGTCCCACCTGGCAAACGCACACACTCCTTGCGGTGTCTATCACTCCACGCCTTCAATTTACATGTCTCACTGCAGTAGTTGACCTCACGGCAACGGCTGCAGGGGGTCAGCGTCACGCCCACTGAGCGCCCGCACTGGTAGCAGTACCAGAACAGGGGCTTCCTGTAGACCCACAGGATGGAGAGTGGTGTTAACACTCATATACACACACGCATACACAGTCAAACTTCTCTGTACCAGGAAAATAAACATTCTGCATTAACCAAAAGTTAAAAGTAAAAATATTTTTGTCAATTCAACATAATAAATAATCTAAAAGTTATCAGCTGACAGCAGTCTCTGGTTCCACTGTACTCTCTTGCCTGAAATTACACCAGAAAAGCATTCATAGGCCTTAGGGCCGATATTAACTCTGTGGAACAATTAAAACTGGGACGGCCACTGCCAGGCCACTAGGGGTGCTCTATCAAGTCAGAAATTGATTTAATAATTAACAAATAAAGTTTATACGCTGCCTGGCCAAAAAAAAAAAGTCACCACCTGGATTTAAGTTAGTGTTATGATGAAGGGTTGCTTCAGTTGCTCAGGTCTAGGTTCAACAACGTTATGTGCCCAAAAAATGAGGTGAGCTGACTACCTGGCCCATATACTGAATATTTATTTTCTGATATACTTTTGTTATACTTTATACTTCATTTCTAATATACCGAATAAGCAGGTTTTTCCATCAATGGATTTTTTCTTCCAGGATGACAATGCCAAGATTCATGGGACTCAAACTGCAAAAGAGTACTTCAGGGAGCACAAGGCATCATTTTCACACATGGATTGGCCACCACAGAGTCCAGACCTTAACCCCATTGAGAATCTTTGGGATGTGCTGGAGAAGACTTTACACAGTACTCCAACTCTTCCATCATCGATATGAGATCTTGGCGAAAAATGAATGCAGATCTGGTCGGAAATAAATGTTATGACATTGCATAGACTTATCGAATGCATGCCGTAATCAAAGCAACAGGCAGTCCAACGAAATATTAGTGTGTGTGTGACTTTTTTTTTTGGCCGGGCAGTGTGTATTAAATTTAAAGTGTGGGAACATTTGACCCCAGCATAGACTCCCCAGTGCACTATTAGGTGTGATATTTGCCAAAAATATAATATATAATAAAATATAAAATAATATATATATAATATCTAAGTATAAGTAACTATAGCAGTAAACATAGTAGGGAAACAGTGTGATGGGGAACCTCTGCTCCAGTGTTCGGGTTCCCGTTGTGCTCTCCTGCCCAAAGAGGGTCTCACCGAGGGGTCGGGCCCCTGCTCCAGTGTACAAGAACTTGTGTGAAGGGCTGATACCTGAACACATAATAAAGCAGACAGACAGTCAGGGGCTGTGAAGCCAGAATATGTGGAGCCCAAATGGTGTCCTAAACATTGCCTTCTCCCGGACATTTCTAAAGGCATTTTCCTCACCTGTCCCTTCACATTTACTTGTTTAGCTGACGTTGTTCTCCAAAGTGTTCATTTTGTTAGTATACTGAGGAGCAAGCACTGAGTCAGACCCTGTAGAGCCAAAATGGTGCCCTGTAGAACCCATAGAGTAGAGGCCTGCAGAATACAGCTCATCAACTCACGGTAGATATATTGGCTTTGCTCCTGCTGCAATTGCTGGCGCTCCATCTGCACGGCAGCCTCTCGCAGCAGGTCTCCCATCTGAGCCAGAAGTTGACGCTGATCTTTGAACACCTCCTTCTCCCTTGGATCCAGGGTGTGGTACGGTGTGTAGGTGAAGCCCCAGTCCTATTGGGGAGGTCAGATCAACCTTCTGAAATCAGCAGGCTAAGGTGAGGCCAGCTCCCCTCAACCCCACTTAGCACCCAGATGGAATGTACCTGCAGGTAAGAATGGTAAGCAAAGTCCACAGCTGTGCCCATGGTGGCCTTACACCCCTCACCTACCAACACAAGCATCAGGATGTTGGCGCCCGCCTTGATCAGCTTCTCCACCTTAAAAGGAACAATACAGCGGCATAGAGGAAAGATTTCAAGAAAGGAACTACTGCTGTACATAGTTGAGGGTAACTCTGAATAAGTTGAGCAGTGTCCCACCGTCAGGTTACTTATAAGTGAAAGATCCTTGCTTAACAAAAACAGAAAACAAGCAAGTATGTAGGAAATATAAACCAGAAAATAAACCCAGATTCCTTGAAAGGACTGCAGCTGGACAAGATGACAGGACTAAATCAGAACCATACAAGAGGAAAGAAGACTAGTTGGGAACAGTTAACAATTTGACTCTCAGTGGACCCCACAGGGCCAAAAAAACAAAGACTTGACTGTGAAGGACATAAAGTGGATTCAACAGGAATGATGGGACATACACTGAACCACTGTGGTAATGTGGTGATGAAGATACTCTACCAACCAGCTTGGTCCTGCTCCCCAGGCGATTTGCGGGAATGTAGTTGACGCTAGTGGCGGCACACAAAGCGCTGCCCACATGTGGCGCCAGCAGAAGGTTGGGGTCCGCGCCGCCAGCCAGCAGCTCTTCCACTGCCTTGGGAGAGGGGACAAAGGACATCATCTTGGCATGTTGTGCACAGGTTGAACATTTCAACCAGACGAGGAGGTTTACCGGTGGTAGCAGAAGCAGGGCAGTCACACTCACAAGGTCATTGCCGCTGGCGATGGCCAATGAGAGGGCTGAGTGTCCACTCCACAGGAGACTCGTATCGGACTTGTGGGACAGCAGAACGCGGACCACGTCTCTGGCAGTCTGCAGGGGGCACAGGGACGACCTCACATGGTGGTCCAAAAGCAAAGGAGCTCAAACCTGACAGGTAAAAAATACATGCAGTGTTGTTCCTCCAGCTGCCTCGCAGGACTCACGGTGTAGTCTGTTTCTCTCTGACAGGCGACGTGCAGCGGGGTCCGTCCACCCTGCCTTGGGATGTCTTCAGGTACCTTATCAAGCGGGAAGACATCACAGGTATCCTGGGCTCGGGCGTCAGGGTCGGCCATAGCATGGAGCAGCATCTCCACAATCTTGGGGCCTTCAGGCCCTGGCAAGGCAGCCGCAATGTGCAGGGGATAGAGGCCCTTTCGCTGGAAGAGTTGTGTCGTAATCATGGCAAATTCACTCAAATTAAAAAATTATTTTTAAATGTAAACATGCAAACATGAAGGACTAGGTACATCATATTGCTATTGTTATTCATATTAACTTTTAATGTGCAGTTTATTCCGCATGATATTTGCGGGGAGAAACAGCACCTCCAGTGGCAGCATCACGTCAGTGTGGGCTGCAAACTCCAGAAGGCGCTGCACCCCATGCACGTCGCCTGCCTCGACAGCCAGGAGGAGCACTGGTGTCGGGACGCTGGAGGCGTTGGGGTCGGCCCCTCTGGACAGCAGCAGGTCTATGGTGGCTGACAGACACTTCTGCCTGCCGGTGGGGGGGACACAGCAAAGGCCATCACAGAGACTCAAACTCCATCGATTAGGTTCTTACGATGCTGAGACCCCCACTGTCAATCCACACACTCACTGTGCCTTCCTGAGGGCCATCTCCCGCACGGTTTCCTTGGTGACGGTGGTCCGCACAGCCCCTAGGCCTAGGCGGCTCAGCGCCTCTGCGCTCTGTTGCAGCACCTCTTCCGTCACTTGAATGGGGAGGCTGACCCATGAACGTGTAGAGTCAAAGGTACCATCATCCTGTCTGGATTCCATCTCCAGGTCAGACTCGGGGTCCCTCGATTTTTCTCCAGGGCTGCTGGACCCCTCGGTGTTTGATGCCAGCTGCAGGTGGTTTGCAGCATCGCTACAGCCAACCCTGACACTACAGTCCATCACAGTCACCTCTGAGCTAGCACTGTTTTGATGGGGCGTTTCGACTGAGATCCCAGTGAGTCTCTCCTGCGACGAAGGACCCCAGGGCCACTGCTCCTCCCCAGCCTGTAGGAAGAGGGGACAGAGCAGCATTTCCAGGGTAACCTGACAGATGCTTTTATTACTATCATTTCATTTCAAACTCACTTTTCTCTAAAGCCACTTACAGAGCGAAGCTGCTTACACTGATTTACTTATTTATACAGCTGGGTAATTTTTACTGTATTAATTCAGAGGAAGTACCATGATCAAGGCCCGGTACTCAGGTTCTGTACACTTTTGAGGTACGGGGTGATTTCACCTCTGACCCAGCACATGGGTGGGAACTCTGCAGGAGGCACTTGTCCTTGGTCCAGGGCCACAGGAGGGTGCTGTAGTAGAGCACATGGCAGGCAGCCAGTGCAGAAACACCCTCCGCAGTCAGCTGGTTAACCTCAGCGCCACAGTCCAGCAGCAGCTGTATCACATCGTCATGGCAATTCACCTGGAAAAGGTGAGAGGGCAACAGTCCAAAACATAGTGCAAAAAAACCCCCAAAAATGATCACAGATGAAATAATATTAACATTTTTACTGTTAGCTTAGGGTGATACTTTGTACTACGGCAGCAGAATCCAAACTGAAGTTGTAAAAACATGAGGTTATGCTCCCAACCATCAAGTGACCTGCTAGCCCAAACCCAAACCCAGTCCAAGCTTACAGCAGCCACGATGAGCGCCGTGATGCCATCACCATCTGCCACGTCAGGGTGCACAGCCCCATCCTGCAGGGTCCTGCACACGCTCTGTCGGTCCCCACGTGACGCCCCCAGGATGAGCTGCTCTGAACCCTCTTCTAGCGGCCCTTTGGGGCCAAACCGGTGTCGGGCATTTGACATTACAGCAGCCACATCCCAGTCAAGGGCCTCCGCCTGGAACCTGTAACACCCAGCAGGGAAGGATCTTGACTTAAAGGTTGTTTTGTCAAATCCTGAACTGGCCTTTACTGTTGTAGGGAACCTTGGGCCTGTACTTTATAGGTTCCAGTACAACAAGTAGTAACAGTTGAGCAATTGAACTACTGTTAACATGCAGAATAATTTATATACAAGTTACACAAAACCTGTGCAGCTAAACTATTGGAAATGTACATTACTGTTGCACCAGCCTGTTATCGGGTCTCGGTTTGCCACCTACTTCCACCTTAACCGCACTGCAAATGTTGGTAAAGACAGCAGATGCTGGCACAGCGGCTCTATTGTAAAACACATAACAGCTTGTTAAATTTACGGTCACACTCGAGTACAAGAGCGGTGGCGCGCGGCAGATGTACTCGGCTCTTCAGTCCTGACACTTTTATGTTTTATAAACCGATTTATTTCTGCACTTAAGGCCAACCGCCGAGGTGCTGTGTGACTCTCCACTGATTGGCCCCGACGAGACATGGCGGCTGCTGATTGGTTGATCCTGAATTTTACTGTTAACAGCCAAAAATCGTCTTATTAGCTAGTCGGTAGTGGAAGCATTTGGTCTGTAGTGCTGCGAATTTATGAATATCCATGAATGCATCCTAATGCTGGCATTGAAACAGAAAGCACACAAAGCCACCCAAACAATAGACGTCGCAATAGTTTTTTTTGCTGAGCCATCATACTTTTACCATATTTAATCATATTTTTAAATTGCCATTTTTAGTGTATTTTAAATTAAATTTTATACCTGTAATCTATAAATTAAACTGTTTTCTGCATTTATTAGCTTTTATTAATGGAATAACTAATGTATTTTGAATCTTGTTGTCAATGAGGTAGGTGGTAAACCGAGTGGAGAGTCTGTGCTTGGAGCTACCTGTGCCTGTGAACATGGGTTTGCATCTGCAGCAGGAGTGGCAGCGCCGGGTCCACATCTGGGTCACCTCTCTGCCCACCGAAGAAACGCCAGTCCAGCTCTGCACGCAGCTGTGATGCAGGCAGGTGGTCTGAGTCTGTGGAGCAGCCCTTCGTACCAGGGCGTAGCTTGTTGTGAGGACAGAGGAGCAGCTCCACAGAACTCGGAGGAGAGGGGGGGGACAGGGCTGTGAGTGCGGGGAAGTCCTTCAGTGTGAATCCCCCTGGGAGCTGGCGGCAGAGCTGGAGCAACTGGCCTCGGTGCCACATTCCCACATCCTGACGCCCATCCGGGTAGGTGGCCAAGCCGGGTCCGAAACGCTCACCTCCGTGGTACAGACCCTATGTGTCAGGGTGGGAGGTCAGAGGTCAGACATTATCAATGGCAAGTATCCAAACAGGCCTTCAGAATTGACCTCACCTGGAAAACGGTGCCGTCCGGGAAGTACTGAGTCCCATATCCCTCCCTTTCGTTGAGGTAGAACTTTCCAACAAACTTGGAGCCCCCAGGCCAGCAGTAAATGCCCTGACCGTGCCGGTAGTCTTTGTAGAAGGAGCCCTGGTACACCTTGTGTAACAAAAACACTGCATGTCTAGAGTATTTTCCACAAAATAGATAGATAGATAGATAGATAGATAGATAGATAGATAGATAGATAGCATACTTTTTGTTTTTATCGGTATAGTAGATGTCAGTTATGTGTTTGGTCAGCGATTCATTTATACTGGGTGATTTTTTAAAAAAAATAAACAAACTGTTAAAGGAATCGGTTGAAACAAAATGACCCCCCATGAAACAGAACAGCACCAGCAGCACCAAGTTGGCTGACATGTTAGCTGGAGTTAAGCTTCTGTGGGTTCAAAGCCCATTCCATGCAGCTTTTATGTAATTTCATTTCATGTCAAAATAGAACAGTTGTGCTCTAATAACAAATAACTTCTGGTTATAGCCAACAAGCCACTAACTGGGTCTGAACCCTGATGCCTGCAGGACTTGACCACTCGCTACACCCATCAGACCTCTGCACTTCTCCACTTCTTTCCACTTGATGGACCCTTGCAGATCCAACAAGCATCTAGGTTTTGTTGGGGAATGAACCCTCTCTATCCCTCAAATTTGCTAAATCCCTCCCAGCATCTTAAATTGCATCTTTTTTGGACCTCCTCCCTCCTGATCTCGATACACAGTCATCATGCCATCTTACAATAAATCGTACAGGCAGCTACGCGGTAAAAACAGTGTTACTGGACAAACTGGCTGCATCTCTATAGCTGTGTGTGTGTGTAAAGCTCATCTGGTGTAAAATGCACTTTGTCGGTCTTTGCAAAACAGGCTCCGCAAAATGAATAAATGGAATATTAATAAAACCGAACACCCGTAAGAGTGTTGAACTCTGGTTTTAAAAGGAAAAACAAAAGCGCACAGGACTGCTGGGCAACAGAGTTTTAGGGAAAAGGTCACCCTTTAGAAGCCTGGCAGATTTTTTGAATTATGTGTTATACCAAAACAGAGAAGCGATAATAACCCAGGTGACCACAGTCCACATTACTGTGCCGGCACTGTGGTGGCCCTCTTCTTCTGGGTGGAAACGCGCCACTGAGTGCACTGCACAGATTGTGCTTTATTGGCATCACGAGTCTCTTATTTGAATAAGCCATTTACTGTCAGAGACATGTTGACAGAAGTCACCCCCCCCACGGATGGGATGTTTGAGGAAATGTCAGGCGCGATCTAATTTAGCGAGACCGTTCAACTTTTGAGGCCGTCTGTCACTGTCAGTCTGCCTCACTGGGGGCTCAACTTTTTAATTCGTAAGACACTGACATAAAGCTGGACCATCATTCATAGTCACTGCAGTCAAATCATTTTTTTTTTTTGTGCTCTTTTGTCGGACAGCAGGTGGCACAGCGGTCAAGGCCACTGCCTTGTTTGCATCCCTTCTGCTCTAGAACCCTTAACCAAGGTACTTAGCCTCACTTGGTGCAGCAATGACACCCTGCTGGAAATGGTGAATCAGTGTAAAGTCAGCTGTACAAACTTATAAGCTGCTTTAGGCAAAGGTGTCAGACAAAGGTTAATAAAAATAAAAATGAGACAGTCATTAATAAGGAGAGAGTTCATTTAACTGTGTGCCCGTGGACTCACCTCTCCATTTGGCCAGGTGTACACACCTTCTCCCTCCTTCAGGCCATTGACGAACTGTCCCTCGTATCTGGACCCGTCGGGCCACTCCTGGACCCCTCTGCCATGTTTGTGCCCACCAACACCTGTCTCCCCAACGTAGCTCCCCCAAGACCTGCCAGTGTGCCATCCACCGTCGACCCCCCGCAGGGAGGGTGTCGGCTGTGTTCCCACACCAACTTCAACAACCGGCTGGTACATCTGTCTCAGTTACCCTCACATTTATTATCAAGAACAGGCGAATTCTTGAGCTTATGATGTGTTATTACCAATAAGATATATTTATTATTACAGATTGCAGGTGTATTTGCTAGTTTGAATAACAGGTGAATTTACGAGTCGTTTATGAGTCACAGGTGTATTAGTAAGAATAATGGGTGAATTCCGGCAGGTGAATTATCACTAACTGGGTCCTGTTCCAGTGAATTACAGATGCATTTATGATTATGAATAAGAAGTGAATGATTTACAGGTATGTTTAATATTATAAATTACTGAAATGTTAGTGCGAGTTACTGGTGTCCCGTATTTATTATTACAGCGCACAGCAGTGTAATTGTTAGGAATTTACGCATTTACGGATTGCAAGTGTATTTATTATTGGGAATAAGATGTGAATGTGATTCAATATTTAATATGATAAATCACTGATGTTTATTAACGGGTCTCCGACGTGAGGGTATTTATTATTATGACTTAGATGCGTCTTGTTCGTTTATTATGAATTAAAGGTGAGTGAATTACAGGAATATTAATAAAACCAAAGTAGTGCTTTGCGTTAGTTGTTTATTTTCGGTGTCAGTTGTTTTGTTAGTTCGACACTGTTTGTTGTAATGGATCATAGGTGTACATTAATATCCTGACACTAAGTTCGCAGCAGTTGCATTTATTTGCTGTTCCGTAGCTCGGGCGGCTGCGTTACTGTGTTTTACGCGCCATGACAACTGGACGCTCTTTATTCTTTTTTCTTTATTCCTCGTTACATTTTGTTCTGTTTTTCCACTTCACTCACCGGCGGAGCAGTGGCGTCCACCGTCGACCCACTTTAACTGCAAGGCGGCAGGAAATAATAGAAATAAGCGGTTTAGTAGCGGTTAAGTCGCACGGAAGCCTCCGGCAGCGCGGTTGCGCGGTCACAGGGGCGCGTCTCCGCCGTGGACGCGATCACCATGGCAACGGCACACCCCCGCCGCCCTTTTGGAAGTCACGGACTGGAAGGCAAGGGATTGATCTGCTTTCATACTGTTTCGACATGTACTGCACCCAGCACCTCCAGTCGCTACTGCAAACCGGGGCAGCAACCATGGAATAAGTCACAGCAAAGAAAATATTTTTATAAACTATAGTTAGAAACACTGGCAGACGGGTCTGGAACGCAGGGGGTCCAAATACGACCAAAATAACGTGGGTTTGAGGCGCATAGCGGGGCTCAGTATTTCTCTTTTGATAGGAGAAAAACACAACTATTAAAAAAAAAAAAAGTAGCTTTAAAACATTTAGCTTATTTTACGGTACTAGTATCTATATTTAGGACATATTTAAGGTATATGCCGTATAATACATACTGTACGTATACTTTCCCCAGTAAAAATATAATAATAATAATAACAACAACAACAACAACAACAACAACTATTATTATTATTATTATTATTATTATTATTATTATTATTATTATTAATCATCATCATCATCATCACCATCATCATCATCATCATATTCACAGCCTATCAACCAGTGATTCCAGAATAGGTTCCAGACCCATCCTTATCCGCCTCAGGAAAAAAAGGGGTTAAAAATAATTTTTGAAATGATAATAATACAATAAAAATCTGTAAATTAGTACAATCAAAACAATATATATGATAAATAAAATAAGCGTATAAATGCATTTTTTTGTGGTTATGGCATTTGCTTTGAGTTAAAATGCTGGTTATCTGTGTGGACACAAGGGAGGTGTGTGTGTGTGTGTGTGTGTGTGTGTGTGTGTGTGTGTGTGTGAGGCACAGTCCAAACCATGGTGTGGTGCTGCGAGGGCCATCTGTAACACAGAAGAGCAAATGGTCAGATGCTTCCGAGATGCTGAGTGTGGAGATGGTTCTTCAGAAAGTGGCTGAAAGTCACCTGAAGTCAGGAACCCACTTGTGTGCCCACCCCCCAGGGTGCGACTCTCCGGGGCCCCATTTCTCCACAGTGGTGGTAGAGGCCAGGGTTCACCAGAGTTGTGGGGCCTCCTAAACAGCGTAGCAGCCCCTCAGCTCCAGCTGGACTCAG
The DNA here is from genome assembly GCA_018136845.1 of Heterotis niloticus. Lineage (NCBI taxonomy): Eukaryota > Metazoa > Chordata > Actinopteri > Osteoglossiformes > Osteoglossidae > Heterotis > Heterotis niloticus. The sequence goes on from CM030894.1 coordinate 3,966,949, forward strand.
ATTGCCGGAATCAGATTGGCACTGAGACTCGGAGGCGACACAGCAAACAGCAATGTGTGGAAACCTAATACTGATGGCATCTGCTCTGCAAAAGCACCAGCTGGTGTTTGGAAACATCTGCCTAAAGGTCTGCAGAGAAAAAGACCAAGGAGAGGAGGATGAAAAAAATGTCATTTGCATTTCTGTGCTGAGTTTTGGGGGTATTACTCTATTTTTCTGATATCAAACCCTGTGTGCCAAATTCAGAACTAACACATGTATTATTTAGCCATCTTTATAACTAATATGAATGTTCAGAAGGCACGATCACCAGACTTGAGGCAACAGTTCAAATTTTTCACCGGCTAGTTTGCGACAATGGATCACTTTCCCACTCTAGCGTCCAATAGCAGGTGCTCTCCCTGGACGTGGGCTCCGGAGGTGTTTGTTCTGTGGAAGTTCCTCACTCTGCCCACAGGGAGGCAGTGGAAGACCAGGGCTTCGCAGGGCAGCCTGAAGACCACAGCCTCCAAAAGGAGGCACTTCCAGGGGGCAGATGAAAATAAAGCAGCGGCGCGAGCTGCTCAATATGCATTAAATCTCAGGTGCGTTTAGCCTGCGCTATCTGGGAGCCGAATCTTAAGGGAACTCTGTTCCGGGTGGTTATGAGTTCAAGCCTGTTCCTCATTTTGCCCCCCAGAAAGACGTCCGACTGCAGGTCGTACGTCTGATGTAACCGCATGCAACACATCAAGTGTGTGCTCATATCTGCTGCCGTCCTTTCTGTCCACAGCGGGCTTCAGATCCCGGTAAAATGCATTCGGAACCCAAGAGGCTCAAAGGCCGTTTCATTTATTTGTTATTTTTGCTCCAAAAGAAAAATTTTCATGGTAAAAAAATATTCATATGATGTCAATACCTATAGGGTCACCGTAGTCTGGGGTGTTCTGGAGGCACAAGGTGGGAGGTAGGGTTCATTTTGAATGGCATCACAAGACAATCTCACGTGTGTGTGTGTGTGTGTGTGTGTTCGCTGTTGTCCAGCTGAATAAATTTAGGGACTGCAGTATAAGTCACAAAAGTGTCAACTAAACACAACTTATTTACCACCATCAAAATTAATAAAAAATAAACATAAATATTTCTAAACTGTCCAGCAGCAAACTGGAATAAAGCAGAAAAAAAATGTTATATTGATGGAAAAATGTATGCATTCATTCCGCTAGCATTGTGCATTAATCTTTCCTTCACTTATTTTATTTTGGTTATACTAGTTAGATATTAAAGGTTCAGCGGTCAAGGGTCAGGGTTCACCTCATTGTTCTGCAGACCTAAAGGGGAAGAAAACGTAGCTTTGTGAATGCGGTGCACGGCAGTGTGACATCAGGGGACAACGCAGGTAAAATGAGGTGGAAATGCAAGCGGATAAATAGATTCATATAGACTGATTAATAGATAAATAGATGGGATGATAAATAAATATTAATGCTGTTATCATCAGCAGAGGATGTCTGATAAATGTGCATCAGTCAGCCATGCCGTGTGGTAATAAACTTTGTTGGTGCTGGTAAAATGTACATCATTTACCTGAGTGACACGCACCTAAAATCTGTGTGAAAGACGTAGAGTTAAAAGAAGTAACCGGGGCCGTGTTTTACCACAGAGCCGACGCATTTACCGCGGTAATGCGGTTGTTTCGCGCTCGACACAAGCAGAGATGGTTTGTCATAATCTGCTTAATGCTGATCGCAGGCGACAGCGTCAGGTCTCATCGTCGCCCGTTCCCCGCGCATCCCAGAGCCTTTCATCTCCTGCTTTTATTCTACAGCGACTTAAATCGGTTTTTTGTCACTGACGTTTTAAAACACAGCAGTGGTTTGCGAGGCTGTTGCCGCCGCGTTTATTCATTTATGTGAGGTGTTTGTCAGTAGAATCTCACAAATGTAAGTGGTTTTGTATTCCGTTGAGGAGGACTGGGGGCTTCACAGCTCCTGGAAGAGGTGAGGATAAACACCTTGATCTAGAGCAAATGGGATGTGAACCCAAGGCTTTAGACTGCAAAACAGCAACGCTAACCACTACGCCCCCTGCTGCACGAGCTTTCCATGTAACATTTATTACACTAATTTTAAAGCTGCTGTATGTCTGAAAATATTGTAGCTTTCAGGCTGATGCCACCAAGGTTAGAATCTGCTTTTTTCTGCAGACTGTCTACCAAATTCTGGACAGTGAGGAATTCAAGGACTCATTGCCACCACCGCTGACCGCCAACCCACTGCATCACTCGCAAGGTAAGTAAAGACTTTGTATACTTACACCCAGCGTTTCTTTAATGGTTGGAGCAGCAACCCACATGTGAACCCGGTGCTGCCACTCCTGCTTCAGATGCGAACCCATGTTCACAGATGCAGGTAGCTCTATCTATCTATCTATCTATCTATCTATCTATCTATCTATCTATCTATCTATCTATCATGTGGTCTGGAGAACTATGCACCATGGAGACTATTTTTCCTTCTCAGTGCAGAATAACAATAAAGCAAACCTTGATGTACAGTGCATATGCAGTCATTTAAACAAAGATGTGACTAAACTGTTTACAAAATACTGGTATAAAATTTAAATGTTAAAGAATCAAACCAGCTCAGATAGTGGGTAAACAGGGTAAAAAACAGGGAGGAAGGGCTTTACGCTTGGCAAGATGCCTTCAGAGCACCCACAGGTTGCCCAGAGGTTAATAGTACTGCCGTGCAGAGTTCGTCTCGTGCAGCGCAGATGGCGTTCGCGTATTTGTCCGGTTGCGAGGAATTTCCAGAATGTGCTGAGCTTCTCATATTCTGAACTTCTCTGTCTTCCGACTTGTTTGTAAGTCTGTGATGAGGGAAGAGATGACTGTATAATTAGATTTTACCAAAACCCAGCAGATTTGACAGGAAATTCTTCCCAGCGATAATTTTGTTATATATTGATAGTAAAACAGCATGGAAGGAGACGCAAAATGCCAATAAAACACGGCAACGAACATGCAGAGATATACATGGAAATGAGACATGACAGTGACACGGAAGAGGCCAATTATTCATTTATGTGTCCCAGCAAGCAGCTGACACAGTTTGTCAGAGAAGACTGCTCCGATAACCCTCAGAATGATGTTAACCCGGGTTCGAGGTTATCGACAGTGCGCTGGCTCCTCACCTTATCGAATTCAAGTGGGGCACTGCTGGAAGTAAGTTTGTAAACCAGTTTGTTTAGCCAAAGTCACCCTCATCGCTACATCGCAGTCAATAAAAGCTAAATAACATCATGCCTTTCGATTTATTTGCAGGTCAAGTTTAGAAAAAATCTTGAAGCAGTTATAATTAATTGAATCGCACAAATACTTTTTACCGGAAAATTTTTATTACCTTTGGGTTGCATTAAAACTAAGGCTACAGTTAAACCCTGTTGTGCTCCCATCTGAGTTGCGACAAATCAATTTTACGCAAAGTTCGGTTAATATTTAATATCTCTGCTTACGACCAATTTTTTTTCCACCTTCTGACAGATAAATGGCACAAGATGTTAGTCACCATGAGGTCTGATTCGCAGTTGTGCTGTGGCCTATGCTTCCGCATTAAGGTCTCGACCTCCATTACCCCTTGTTTGCTAGTTTCACCTGTTGTACTCACCCTAACCATGACCCTCATTTGGACTTACCAAACCGTGTCAACTTATCCAGTGAGTGTCAGTTTGTTTTCATAGTTTTTTTTTTCTGATTTTTCTTTACTTTCTTTTCTCTTTTTTCAGTTGAACTGACACATAAACACTGAGCATTACGCTGTGTGTATGTTGGGACTGTGAATGTTAAGTGCACTACGTGCCATTATAGCTATGAAAGAGCTCAGCGGATGCAGGTACTACAGTGTTCCATAGCAGTAAATGAAGGGAAATTGCCTTGTTATGTTGCGTTTTTATTAATACTAATAATATTAACAGTAGTTGTGCACATTCTAATGGGATTTAAATATATGGACACCTGAGCATCACACCCTTTTGTGCTTGTTGAACCTTCCATTCCAAAACCCATGGGCATTAATATAGAATTGGCCCCCGGCCTTGCTGCTATAACAGTCTCTTCTGGGAAGGCTTTCCTCTGGATTTTGGAGCGTGACTGTGGGAATTTGTGCCCATTGGGCCACAAGAACAGTCAGTGAGGTCGGGCACCAAAGGCTTGACTTGCAGTCGACGTTCCAGTTCATCCCAAAGGTGTTCAGTAGGGTTGAGACTGGGGCTCTGTGCAGCCACTCAAGGTCTTCCATGCCAACCTGGGCAAACCATGCATTTATGGAGCTCGCTTTGAGCATGGGGGGGGGGCAGTCATGCTAGAGCAGGAAAGGAGCTTCTTCCCCAAACTGTGGCCACAAAGTCGGAAGCACACAGTTGTCTAGAATGTGTTTATATGCTGTGTTGGTGCATCTGAAACAACTCAACTCAGTCATTGGGGGGGTCCACATACTTATAGGTAAGTGAAACAAATTTCAATTCAAAATACACAATCCAAGAAGAAAATGCACTTAGTTGAGCGTAACCGAATGAGCCAGGGTCTGCAACCATTCAGTAGAAGGTCGCATCACATGTATACACTCTGTGTTTGCTATATTGCGCATGCCATCTCGTGGTTTTGGAACCCTGCACAACAGCAGTGTGTTCACGGCGTAGCCCACTGGCTGCTTGTCGCTTTACCGCACCTACAATAAATGGCATAGGTTTTGCAGAATCATATAACACAGCTACAGTTAAGCATGCAGACTTGGACACAAGCTGAAGTAAAATAAAATACAACAAAACAACAATTTTTCAGATTAGACACAATATTCACAGTTTCACTTACTATCATTTTACACTCGATCGTGGCGTTGGGCCAAAAAAGGTTGGACGCACCTGAACTAGGAATAATTTGTGAGGGGGACGGTGTGTTTTGTTTGAAAATACACTTGACCCACATGATGTTGGACTTTGAGTAAGAGTGAATATGTATAGAGAATGTGGGGCAAATGGTTAAAAAGTTCTTTTCCGGCGTGGGAGGCGGTGCCACTCGACCCGAGCACTTTGCACGAATGAGCGGCAGACTAAAACTGCAGTGTAAGTAATAACTGCCGTCGAGCCTTTTCACAGCCTGCCGAGGAAATGGATAGCAGGCAAAATAGTGTGTGTGCTGCAGTCAATGGAGGAGTTAAAGTAAAATGTCAGTTGGGGACTTCATCACAAACACACACGCATGCAACTGTCTCCCTAGCAGTTGCCTTTTTTTGCCTTCTGTCACTTAACTCTCCATGCAAATCAATTACGCAGCCGCTAGCCATGCTGATTCATACCGGTTGTCATGCGTACGCTTTCACACGTGGTCTCCAGAAACACCCTCCCATGAAGGTCAGCGCTGCCCCCCCGGAGACCCTTTGTGAGGAACCTGCTACTGCCCACACAGGGGAGGAGCGTGTGCCATTTTTAGATGCCTTGTTTTGGATGCTGTATTTGTACGCTGTCGTCCTCATCTCCATCAGGACCTACAGGTTACTCGTGTGGTTGGTCACAGCTTTTACTCAGGGATGCTAACTCCTCACACACACACACACGCACACACACACACACACACAGACACACACACACACCTTCTTTGCACTTTTCTGATGCTTTTCTCCAGTTTTGTACAGTGTTCAGCTACTTACACTGGTTTACCCATTTATGGTCATTTTTACTCCATCAATTCAAGGTAAGGGTACTACAGCAGGAAGTAGGATTCATACCTGAGTAGATATTCGGTCTAAAAGATTACAGCTCTGATCACAATACCACTTTCTTACAGGGTCTCTGCAGACTGTTGGCTAATGAGTTATCTGCTGAGAGCTGCTGAGAAAATACAGATGGTCTGTTTTTATGGCTGAGAAAAATACATTTATTAAAATATTAATTTAGCACAATTTTCTCCTAAGCGATACACAGCCCAGAGTAAACAAAAGTGCATTCGGCAGCAGATGCAGAGCTTCAGATGCTGACACGTCATTCTCAAAGCACAGTTAATACAATGCCAGCACACATGACACAAGAAGCTCCATGTAGCTCTGGCAGGAGATACAAACATGACAGATTTAGATGATATGAATTTGTACAAACAAGGGATCAGGTGAGAAGTGGGTCTGAAAGAGAGGGATTGTGCAGCCTTTCTGAATGTTGAAAAGGTCTCAGGAGCTCAGGGAGTCCATTCCACCATATTGGAGGTAAAACTGAAGACCGACAGACTTTCATTTTTTAACCCCTTGACAAGGTAGAACATGGAGATGAAGTCAATTGTCAGGAGAACTGAGCTTTGCCTTTGTTGGCCTGACCACCCTGGTGGAGAACAACACACAGTGTGTAACAGCGGAAGGTGGGGTGTCAAAGTGCTGTCTAACTGCATCAGATGAGGATCATACCATAGCCATGAGTGTTGCGGTTGGCTGGGTGTCTGAACACTGCCAAAGGTGGAGTCCTCACTTCCAAGCAGTGGGAGCTGCTGCTGGTGACAGGAACTTGCTGTTCGTCTTGAACCAAATTATTTTCTGATAATAGCATTAGCCAGAACATAAGCAATTTACTTAATGGTGCAAAATGAATTAATTTAAAAGGCCTTTAGACCACTTCAGTCTTCTCTGGACTCCTTCGTTTTTCAGGAGCCAGCAAACTGTGAACGTGCAGGACAGACGAAATGGCCTTCAATGATGCGAAATGACACAAAATGATTCAAAATGGCAGAAAATGATCCCTTTAAACCCGTGGTGCCAGGGAGAAGTTCCCCCGCTGTGCAATGAGGAAGTCCATGTGCACCTCTGCCTGTTTAAAGAAGTCCAGGCTCTGCTGGAGGTCCTGCAGCCCCAGAATTTGGTCTGCCAGAGCAGCAGCGATGGTGTTCGACTCGCACGGCCTGTGTTTCACTTCATGGGTCAAATTTCTCAGCGGTTCAAGGACCAGGAGGCTCCTTCCGGTTCCGCCAGCCGGGGGTGGCTGCTCCTGGATGCTTCGGCGGAGATGATCAGCATAGCTGCGCATGACATCCGGCAACCTCGTCCGGTAGTAGGCAGCCAGGGAGAGAGCAGAGTCTTTTTCGGCGGCACCCAGGCGAACTAGGTGGATACGCATGTGTAGGTGCAGTGCGGCACCATTGATCCACTGTTTGACGGCATTGGCGACAACATAGTTCTCCTCAGTCATGGCCTCGTAGCGGTCAACAAGCTCGCGGGTCAGCTCGCTTTCGCAGCGTCTGGTCAGTGCTCGCATGCGGACCGGATCACCCGCCACCCGTGGAACCTTCTTCAGGTACTCACTGGCAATGGGGCCGACATCTGAAGAGTGGTCGGCGGCAAAAATGCGTCGGATTGGGTCTGGGGCACCACCCGCGTTGCTTCTTTGTGCAACCTGGAGTGAAAGGACCTCAAAGACCAAGGACAGGGCCAACGCCACCACACCCACACTCCCAAAAACCACAGTCCCACCCTCGCCGAACATGGTGGCCAGACTCCTGTTGAAGCCGGAAAGCTGTGGCTCTGGCAGAGAGACCTGGAAGTCAGCATACTGTTGGCTCAGGGCTTCAGAGGAATTAAGAGAGAGGAAGGTGACCAGTGTGCGGTCGAGGGTGAGGTCTGGGACCACACCTGCATTCTTGGCAACAGAGAAGATGTTGTCCACCGTCCCCGGAGCAGGACTGCAAGAGTGGTTTCCCATGCCAGGACTGACTTTCCTCCCTCTTGTTCGTGGCTGTTCTCTGGTTTACTCTTACACACCGTCACACTCTTTTCAGTCGCGGTCCTCCCGCTTTCTCACTCCTGTCTGCAGAAACCCAGCACAAAAACTCTGTCCCACGGGTCCTCGGGGTGGGCGCTGGTGTCCTTTAAAGGACATTGCACTGCACCACGGTAAATATTTGTCTGCGTTTCCAGGGCACAGCAGACAGATGGACAAACAAAGAGCGACCCTCAAACATGGTGAACTTCCCTGTGGAAAATGGCTGTCATCGCAGGTCCACAGCTACACATTTTTTATACGACTGTATTATTGAGTTTGGAGTGGGGGATGGGAATAACTTTCTCTTGGGTTTCAGGGCCATAAATGCTTTCAAAAAGACAACTTTTGAGTTCTTCTGATCACATTAATTTCACTTTCTGGTCTCCAGCACCACCGAGTGCTTCGGTATGCACTGGTTCTTCTCTACCTTTCAGTATCTCCTTCTGCTGGGCATCCCAGTATGCAGTGTGGGACCTGCCTTAGTTCAGTTCACTTCCACAGTGTTTACAGGTCATGCCCGGGAGTTCCTCAGTGCTGCCGATCAATGACACAGTAAAGAACATTACACATTTAGAAGATGAACTGGTCAAAAATAAAGTTAAATAGGAATTTTTGGAAACTAAATATTTTTATTTTCAGTAATTTTAAGAGAATTTTTAAAACTTAAATGCAGCATAAATAACAGAAATATATTAAAAATACATTTTTTATTTGTTAGTATAGCAATCTGTGAGCCCATCCATTCATTCAGTATCCTTAACTGCTTTTCCTGGTCAAGTCCCAGTGGTCTGGAGCCCCATCCTGGGTTAGGAGGGGCCACCCTAGATGCGTCACCCATCTGTTAGAAGGTATTCACAGAACAAAGACTATAGCTTGTTTTAGCAACATTTTCTATTTCATCTTCTTATGCTTTTATGTGTTGTGAATTACTGGTACAAGTGAGTTTGAATTTAAAAACAAAACAAGCTGCAAACAGACTCCCGGTCCCATTTGGGCCAATAAACTAGGAAACCTGCACATCCATCCTTCGACATATTTGCAGCTAGGAAAGAATTTCATCCGTCAGATTTTCACTTCCCACAATGAGGACTGTGGTAAGTGCGTGTTTACTCTCCTCCCACACCGAGCTCTGTGTTCCAGTCTCCGCCCAGCCACCCAGCAATAATTACTCCGATTAAAATTCCACTGTCATCGGCGGTCTTGCGTACGATATAGATGGCTGTGCCCCCCCGGGGGTGCTCCTCACCGAGTTTACACGCTGATGTATTTCCTGTGGCGAGCGGAGCAAAACCTCCACCTGCTCACATGTTTTATGGTTTAATATGGTCGGAGAGGGAAGTTTACTCTGTATCATCTGTCAAACGGGCCGATTTCACGTCCGGCTCGTCTGTCTCCCTCTTTTGCGGGTGGTAGTCATCGCTAATGTCCCTCTCCATCACAGTTAATAATGTTTTCATTTATTCATGCTAAAGGAAAAGCTCCTCAATCTTCCACGGGTGGGGCGCGTGTGGCAGAGGCTGATCATCCCGACCACCCATCCCCCTCGGAACCAAACCTGCGGATAGCAAGTGGCCGCCGCCACCTCCACACAGTGTGAAAAAAGTGGGGCAGTAATTTATTCACACCACAGATTTGAAATAAATCGGCGTTCTCCTCTTGATCCACAGCATCTACGCTTCTTTACAGACTGGCACTCCGGTGTAATCCAACCACAGGTGTCCTTTAGCTGCTCACACAGCTGCCTTCTGAGAAACCTGCCAAGGAGTTGGGGGACTTAAGTAGAAATGTGGAGGTGATGTGTTTGCAAGTAAGCAGACTTGATAGCAAAGTGATTGATAGCCTGGAGGTTGTCAAGATGCCGTGAGGCTGATGTCAGCTCTTGGAGACCATGTGTGCAGCAGGCCAGCAAGTTCTGTCCGGCGCTCATACCCTTAGTGCAGAAAGAGGTGCATTGATTGTCATTGTGACTGAATCCCCTCATCTCACCAGTTCATTCTTTTCATCTTCCTTCATCTTTTTCAACCATCATCATCTTTTTGATGGTCCAGTCTTGTCATGATGTGTCCAAAGTGCGAGGACCTCGGATTCATCATTTGGGCCCCCGATAGAAATTCACTCGGGTTTGATTTGACCCAGCATCTATCTGTTTGGCTACCTTCTTGGCTGGCCATGGTGTCCAGTGCTGCAGGTCCAAGGAGTCCATGTTCGTCCTGTCCTGCTTCTTCATAAATACATAATTGTTGAAAAAACCATTCATTGACCACATTTAAATTCATTTCTTGTTGACGCCTCACCACATTGTAGGATGTTTTCCAGATCTTTCACGGCAGCTTTTCCAGGTCCTTGTCTGGGTGTAACTCCTGACTGCTTGGTCCCTTGTCCCATTGATCCAAAGAGGCAAATAATTCAATTCTTCCTGCACCTCCGCCACCAACTCTAAACCCTGTTCTGGAGAAGCAACTGCATTTAATCTCAAACATCTCTCATGCAGATCGATATATTCTCTAAATTTTCTCTTTAGAAGGCTCATTTAATCTCCCAATGCAGAATACAAAAAATAAGATTACAGTAGCATGTTTAAATAAAAATAAAAGTTATGACTGCGCTATTCTTGACTTATGTTCATTTTTATAGCAGAGACTTCAAATTGTTCCATTATTTCTTGTTTATTGCTCCAAGGGGCCTGTAGGACAAATAAATCGGGCATTAGAGAATGCGCACTGATTCATCCGTAAGAAACTCCCCTTTTTTCTCCCGAGACCAAAAACATGAGTGAACGAACCAAATTTCTCCACTGGGATCCCAGTTTGCTGCGGTGATCGTATACCAACCTGCGGCCCGAAACTCCGGTACCTTATTATGTGTAATCCCTTATTTATTCACTGTGCTTATTATCTTTACATAAATATGGCAGTAAATCTGTAGAGCAGGTGTTTCAGGATGCAAACATGCTCACAAGCTTTTAACTGTCTCAGAGAGACGATCAGTGCTGAGATTCACTTTTTTTCCTGTGTTTTGAATGTGCAGAGGAAAAAATGGATTGCCATTCTTATGTGAGTGTGTGTGTGTGTGTGTGTGTGTGTGTGTGTGTGTGTGTGTGTGTAAGTAAAAAATGGCCACAGCAGAGGACTTCACTAATAGCAATTGTTATTCTGAAGCGCTCGACGTTTGAAGTGTTAGACAAAGGTGTCGCACGGGAATTGTCCAGTTTTATCAAAAGATGAGTGACATTCCCACAAGCACTGGAGATCCAGTGACAACTCCTCACAGGTCCCCTCTTGCCCCGCTCCACACTAACATCTCACATCTGCAAGTAGCTGTTTCTATTGTTATAACCTAGAAACCCTAGCTTGCCTGCCACTTTATTAGGTACACCTATCAAGTACAGGGTGGGAACCTCTTTCACCTGCAAAAGAACATGATTTCAGCAATAAGGTGCTGGACATATGGGAATGTTGCATTTGGTCAGCTGCAATGTTTTGGCACTTTTTGCGGCATTGAAACTGCAGTCAGATGGTGCTAAAAACCAAAGGTGTGTCAAGGAAGCGTTTCCACCATCACCACCAGCAGCCTGTACCACTTGATGGTTCCAGGGATCCTCACAATCTGCCTGTCCCAGCGGGACTGAGAACTTCACAGATCAGGCACTGGTTTTCTACTCTTAATTCTGAGACTTCTGTTGACTCTACGTCCACTGGAACCTCATCTTATTGTTCTGACCTCACAGGAGATGAACCTGGTATGGTCTTATGCTCCTGTAGCCCATCCTCTTCAAGGGCTCACAAGTTATCTATTTCGATATGCCTTTCTGATCCACACCGAGCTGTTGTTTTTGCATAAACGTCCTCACTGTTATCTTTAACAAGTGCGGCCCTTTTCCTCTTATTAGCAACATGTTTTCCCCAACAAAGTGCTGCTGAGTGGATGTTTTTGTTTATCACACCATTTTTCATGAGCACTAGAAACCATAGCGCAAAAAAAAACAAAAAAAAAAACGGCTGCTCTTGACATGCCAGCAGCAAGTCTGGAAGCAACATAAAAACCAAATTCACATCTGCTTAGATCATATCTTGTCCATTTTAGCACTTAGTCCAGCAGCACCAAAAACCTCACAACTTAGTTTGTGCTGAGCTTCAGCTCTGGGGTTTACTGTCTAAAGCAACAGGTTGTTAAGCATTAACTAATAGGTGTACCTAACAAAGTGGCCGGGGACCATACACCTGCTCTTCTTCGTTTAAATATAAATAATCCTGCTAGATATGGAGACCCAGAGTGAAAAGAAAATTTTGGACAATTACCTACAAATTCATAACATGATATGCTATTTTCAGTATGTAAATTGAATAACGGCTTTTAAAAAGTTTTTTTTTTTATTATTTTATTTTTTTTTTTGTACAAATTTCTTCTTTGGAAAAGTGACAGGGGAAATTTGCATAAAGTCTACAGAGAGTAACTGCCTCATTTTATCATAAGTGTGTTAATGCTGCCAGACCTCACAGCACAAGACTGAGAATGCGGCTGTTTTTCGAGATGTGTTTCAGCCCCCATCGGTGTCACCGTGGCCGGTCCCAGGGGAGTCCAACAGATGGGAGGAACGGCCACAGTGACACCCACGGGGGCTGAAACTAGTTGCAATGGGTAAACACAGAATAAACAGAAGTGTATGAACAGGATCATCAAAGCACAGCTTGGTGTCTAATACCAGCATAATGCTGGTTCACATCCCTCCGGTAGCTGCCTATAGGAGTGACCTTCATACAGCAAATGCAGATGGTGTTGGACCCATTTATGTAGCTATCAGCAGATCAGGAGCGAAATGGCTCTGAGAGTGATTGGTCTGAGACTCTTCTTAATGGTTACAAGGGAATCAGCAGCTCTGAGGAACAGAGGGATTCCTTAGGTAAGAGCCAAAACTGAGAACTGATAGACTTTTGACTTTGAACCCAAAGTAAATGGGACCACCAAATAGCCAGAGGTGGAGAAACCTTAATTAAACCGATTAAACCAAAAAAGAGCAAACATTAAGCAGCTACGCTTATGTGACTGCTCTCTCTGCTGGGGATTCATCTCAGCCGCACTGCCATACATACGCTGACAACAGCCTCTGTGCTCACACACATTCACAGCCCCTCCGCCTGGGGTGGGATTGCACTACTTTGCCGAAAAGGTGTTTTTGGAACACCTATAAAACGGTGCTTGGAGACAGGTGGGACTCCTTCGGTCCACAGGAGCCTCGCAGAGCTTTGGCTTCTCGCACAACCGCTGCTCTTCCTAATTGTTTGAGTAATTATTTATATAGCGAGTCTTCACGCTCGGCGCCGAATGTGTAAATTGGGTGAAAGTTAAAATGGATTCGGGGAGCAGCGGGGCGGCGGCCCCCAAGGAGCCGACTTTCGCGTCCCTGACCCAGATGCTCGCAGAAAAAAGCAGCAATTGTACTACAGCCATCGTGTCAAAACCACTGTTGGACCGCTTTACAAATCCCAGCGAAGGAAGCGGTGATGAAAAATGTATTCTTCCCACTGGCGTAAACCCCCTCCCCACACACACACGGGCACACTTCCCAATATGAGAATGCGCCTCTACACTGCAACACAGCACCCATCCGGTCCGGCTCCTGCCACCAATTTGGCAGGAAGCACTGGACCCCGAAGTGGCGTCACCGCTCGCTTCGTTGGTGTCCGTTTCAAGGCCATGCCTGAAGCAGACATGGCGAAGGGTTAGCCCATGAGTCACCTCAACACATCGTTGCCTCTCCAACTCTTCGTCTCCACTCATTCCCTCAGCGGCCTTTTGGGGTGAATACAAATACAAACAGAATGGCTCAACACTTCAAAAATGGCACCCGGTGCAATGGTTTGTAATGTGAAATATTAATAAGCGGTTCCGATAACCGCATCATCCGCAAAGGACCGCTGTACACTATACTTTATCTCATGCACGTGGGCGATGTGGAAAATTTCCGTGAATAAACCAGAGGCTGTGCTACCAGGCTAGCTGAGTGTTTTCACGTAAGATCAAAAGGATGACGTCCAAGTGGGTTTAAACCCCAAGCCTGGTATCTGGTACTACTTTGTAGATCTCAGAAATTTTGTCATTTGCGCACATGCACGACGTGAAGGTTCGCTGCAGACTTCCATGCACCTGACAGCCCACAAGTGCTGTGGAAAACGTTTATAAATGCAAAGTAAAGGTGTTTTGTCAGCATGGCTGAGTGATTTTGCTGTTGGGTGTAAGACCCAGTATGCAAGCTCCCATGTGGGCTTCAGTCCTACGACTGTTGAGAAGTTCCTTGTAATTTCCAAATGTTGACAAAGCATCATGCACCCCCTGTGGAGGACATGCTTAATCGTGGAAAATGAACAGCAGGACATCATATACATTAAGTATGAAGATTTCAAGGCACCAGGTGGTGCAGCGACTAGGACTCTCACATTAGTCATGAACGTCTCAGGTGGAAACCCCCCCCTTCTTGGCTCTGTGCCCCTGATCACGGTACTTACCCTGAATCTGCACAGTAAAAATTACCCAGCTTTATAAACGCCTGAATAATATGTGAAATACAGTAACTTAGAACCAATGAGTAATCCAAATGAATATTAATACAAAGCTTTTGGAGGCGGGATGTGAAGGCGTTCAGGTGTCTCTAGCATCTTCCGCACCGTCCTTTAATGAGTGGGAGCGTCGTTCGCGTCACAGGTTCATCACGCAGGAGCCCCAACCGCGGGCCCTTATTAAAGAGCTTTGTGACACAAAATAAACCCGGCTATGCGGCTAGATGAACAATGACAGCAAATTTAATATCGCCAGCAAATCGGCACTGTGTACGGCCAGCAGAATTGGCCTGTAAACGGTGCGTAATTGGCTTTGGGGGAACAAGCAAATTATTTTAAAGAAGCGGTTCCTGAGAGCTGTGCTCAAAACTGGAAAAACTGTATTTGGCTGTCTGAGTACAAAAACCGCATTTCAAGTTTTTTCTCAGCAGGGGCGCCTACATTAAAAATGATTCAGGTTTTATTTGTTGCGTAAAAAAAAAAAAAAACAGTTTAGAGAGCCCTTTTTCTTTGAAAAGTTATATTTATGTCTGGGGGGGGGTCATTTGCCTGTACGTGAGATACGCAACATGTTTTCCCCAACACTCCTGCGCATGGAAAATCTACATGTGATACCTGCATGGTGTACAAGGTATGTTAAGAAAAGACTAGAAGCACATTGTTGCAACACTTCTCAGCCCTGATCAATGTCATGCAGAAGATATTGGCTGTTCATATACGATGCTCTTCATCTTTGCGGTTAAGGCACGGCAGTAATCACCCCCCTGGTGTTTCGAGTCTCTCCGCTGTCGGCACGCAGGCCTGATCTCTTGTTGTTCTGCTATTTAATTCGATTTCCACGGCTAACGGTCGTTTCCATGGTTATCGGTGTCCTTTGCCGAAAGAGGACTATTGACACCCCGGTAAAAAAAAAAAAAAAAAAAAACGAGTGTGACCTCTGTGAGGTTAATGAAAACAGACGGTGAAGGAGCCGTTGTTATAGGTAACGCGGTTAGCGCGGCTCGCGCAAAGACGGGATTAATGCTGTCAGGGAAAAGAGGTGCAAGAAATGAAATATTAGGGCAAAAGAGGGTGTTGAAGTCAAAACGAAGCTGCCGGGAAGGTTTGGAGTGAAATGGGAAGGAGCATCCTGGACTTTAGCACCGGCATTGCTTAACATGCCTAAAAAAGACCAGAAGCCTTTGCGCCACACCGAGGGATAAATGATTTACTAAACTTGCCCTCAACCTGGAGCAGATGAGAAAATGCCGAGGGGTAAAGCGTGGCTTTTTTTCACAGCCCGGCAGCCGGGTCCGGTGAGATGGTTCTGGCTTTTAGGAGCTGGTCTGCTGTGCAACCGTGACCGTGAGCTTAGACATTCTTGGTGGTTCTCTAACTCCCATCAGCCCCCTGTGGTGATTCCTAAGCACTTCTCCACAGGAGTCTATTTCAGCCCCTTAGTGATTTACGTTGTTCTGGGTGGGGTGGCAAGGGGAAGAAGATTCTAGGCTCAGGAACTGTAGAGCTGTTTTGCTGCTTAAAGCTAACATCATGACTGGGGTTATGAGTGGTGCCGTTGTTCATACACGGCAGCTACTGGAATAAACTGGTTAACCACGATGGACTTCCTTTACTTTGAATTTGTCACCTGGTGCCACTCAACCTAACAAGTGAACCAGGACCCGGCTGTGTTTTTCCACAGATGGGAATGAGGGTATTTTTTACCCCACCAGAAGTGAACCAGAACTGGAAAGCAGGAATGCTGCTGAGACAAAGTCCCAGATTCATATCATTGGTTCCAGACAAACATGGGGGAGGGGAATGGTGTTGCTGCTGCATCTCCACCCTGTTCAGCCCAAACCTGGCCCCCCTGAACCCTTCCCCAGAGCATCAAGGGTAATTGAAAAGGAACAGGTGTGCAGGCCTCTTTATTGACAGGTATGCATCGGCCCCGTTGGCGAGGAACACGTCTGTCAGCCATCTCGGGAGGGAAGGCCTTTATGTGGACCATCTGCGCACGGTACGCGGACGGTAACAATGGTGCGCGGGAATCGCTGGGGATGCGGTGGTGGGGAGAGGTGGGTGAAGAGCAAGCCTGCAAATATCATAATGAAATGCTTGTGCAGTGTTCCAAATCTGCCAAGTTTTCAAAGGTCATTATGCATGTAAACTCCTCCCCAGCTCACAGATGAGGATAACCGGGCTGGGGCATGGGGGGGAGGTGGTCCTAGGGGGCGCTGCCTGCCTGCCTGGAGTGCCTCCGCGCCCACCCAGCTGAAGCACTCCAGCACTTCCCTGCGTCCGAACAAGGAACGTGGTCTCAGCGCTTTACCCTTCCCGTCTCGGCGCACACTCCCTCCAGCGGGCACGTGACACGGTATATCGGGGGTTGGGGGGGTGGGAATGGCTTAAGCCGTCCATTACATTTCAACCTCATCTTCGGGGCATTCCTTCCTCAGAGTTAGTCAATCCAATCGATTCGCTATTTAACATTTTATTACATTTAAATTATACATCCACGCTGGGCCCAGAGCACCATTATTACTGCTGTTTTACATCACTTTGAGGTTGTATAAAAATTCCGCACAAATCGTGATGTTTAATTATTTTGCCACAGTGTGACCTCAGATCATTTTAGCAAGAAGTAAGACGGTGTTTGCACATACAGGGTAATAAAAAAATAACATTTTCATAAATGTGTTACTCAGTAACTTAGTACCATATGAGCATGCGGTCTAAACCAATTCGTAGTAACTCGGTTTTTTCTTAACCTTAAAAATGTTCAGTAAACTACATGTTCGTATGATAAGTAGTTACTGGGTAAGGCATTTATAAGGGTTCTTCATAAAGGTTCATTTTTAAGATTAAAATTCTTTTTGAATGACCATGAATTATTTATATACAGGATGATTCAAAATGCGGTCATTTTATGCAAAGGTAAAAGCAAGATTATAGAGTTTTGCTAATTTATGTTTCATGCATTAACTTGTAGCCCTTCTGCGTTGTGGAAAAATCTGGAAAGGTCACACGCAGCAAATATCTGCGCGTCGTTGCATCGTGACGTCACTGTGGCGTCACCGCATCGCGACGTCGTGGTATCGCGACCACAAACCCAGGATGCGATCCCACCCTCCTTTGTGCGCTGCCCAGTTGCCCCTTTTATTTTTTCTTTTGACACATCGGTCCTGCCACGCAACTGTAGATCCACCCCCCCCGGCCGCCGCTGGTAGGCGCTGTTTCACCGCGGGTCGAACCAAGAGCGCCACAAAAAGTGAAAAGTTTTTTTTTTATTATTATTATTATAATAAACCAGCGGCATTAAAAATGGGGGTTGCTCCGCTTTCATTGGCTCGGGATGGGTCGTTCTCGCCCTGTGATTGGATACAAGGTGTTAAAGGGGTGTGAGATGAACTGGGGAGGGGGGCGTCGGGGGCTGGGACGGGGGGTTCTCACCCCCCCATCCCCATCCCCCCCTCCTCCTCCTCCTCCTCCTCGTACCTCGGCGTCCGCAGTCGCTCCTCACACACTCCCTCCTCACTAGGGCCTGAAATGTGAGTGGGAGAAGATCCACGCCGCAGGAGCGCCGTTCTGTGAGAGCCCACGGATCGTGTGCGCGCACGCACGGACGGACGCACGCCCCTCGGTACCCACGCGTGGACACGGAGAGCACGGGACGCGGGACACGGGACGACGCCGCGTCTTGGTGGCCATGAGTGTGGATTTGCTCGCGGTTTTGTGCGCGATCGCTGCGGTCTCTGCGGTGGAAGGTAAAAAAAAAAACAAAAAACAAAACAAAAAAAAAACAAACCAAAAAAAACAAGAAAATACCAAACGCCGCTCCCGCTCGCTCGCTCGCTCGCTCTCTGCGTGGAACGCGCGCCCCGAGCCCGGGTGCTCGAACCGGGGCTGCGTGCGCGAGAGCCGGCACGTGCATGCGCCTTACCTGCTACCTGTGAGTTTGTTTTTTTTTTTTTGGGTACCTGCACCTTGGGTTGGTGCGCCTTTGCGCGCGCTCCGGGGGGTCCCGGTCCGTGCGACCCGGCGGTGACACGGGAGTCTCGGAGGCTGCAGTGTGTGTGTGTGTGTGTGTGTGTGTGTGTGTGTGTGCGTGCGTGTGTGTGTGTGTGTGCGTGTGTGTGTGTGTGCGCGCAAACCCTCTGCTGAGAGTGACTCTGGGGTGATGGCACAGGACTGGACCCCGGTTTTTGGGGCGATGCTCCAGGCGCGCGCCGGGGGACCGGTGTGGTGACATTCCCGGTTTTCCCGGCACCACGGAGTGTGTCGCCGCCGTCCGTTCATGCAGTTGTATTCCGTTGTGAAGCATCGTGGGGCTCTCGCTATCCAACAGGTTTCCGGAGTGAATGGAGGGATGCTGATCTGCGTCCCCCGCCGCTGGGGACAGCCCGTTCTTCCCTTATTATTTCTCTATTTCATCGTTATTTTGTGCTAATATTAGAGAGGATTGCTGTTAGTTTCAGCACTGTGGAGAGCGGCGGGTTAAACCATCCTCGTGTCCTGTGGTCTCTCTCAACCTGTGGGATGTGGGTTTCTGTCTCAAGTGTGGACCGGGTCTGCGCCAGAACACTGTGAATCCCAGCCATGCTGCGGGTCGGGACCCTTTCGGGCCGCTCTGACCGTATTGGACCAGGTCTCTCAGTGTGGTTCCCCTCTTTCTGTGTTCTGTCACTGCTGGTTGCGTTGCTTGACTCGTCTGCCTGTTCACTATAGTAAAATGCCAAATTTTGAGGAAATCGCGTGACTGTTCCCTGTTCTGTATTGGTCCATACGCGCTTTGTCCAGCGCACCGTCCGCACTGTCCCCTCCCTCCGGGGTCCCGGGCGCTGTGCTCCTTTTTGCGGGTCATTGTGCGCCTCTTTCCCTCGTGTCTTGCAACCTAGGCTGTGGAGCTGTGGAAAGTTGACTGCGGTTTGCAGACAGCGGACTATTTGCGACAGCGGGTTCTCGCTTATGGACTGTGTTCCGTGGACCGTGGACGCGGCACTGTGGACTGTGGGCCATCGCGCCGGTCGCAGACGCACCAATTTGTGCACAGTGAACGCGCCTTTACGCTGGAGCCCGAGATCGCGCCGCACACACACACACACACACACACACACACACACACACACACAGCTTCCCAAAAAACATCACGTGCATTATTTTGCGGACTTGATGCATGATTTTCTGCGCGATTTCCCGCGCTGCGCTCGATGGAGCCCTCCGATCCGCGCGCGTTTCCAGCCATAAGCCCACAAATGCGAATTAATGATGAAATACGGACCGGGTTCATCGATTAATAATCCTGTCTGTTCGTTCCCATTACGCTCTTCTCCATCTGTCACCGATGTGTCACTGAACAGCCGCACCAGTGAGTTTCACAGCCAAGAATCACGCAGTTTGCGGGATTCCCTGTCCGGGGCGTTACGCGCCTGCGGTCCCCCCCCCCCAGCGGCGCAGTCGGTTCTGTACTTAGATTCTATTTGCTGGACGTGAACCCCCCCACACACGCACGCACACGCACACAGGAAGGCGGAGGGCGGTCTCCAGAGCAATGGGAGGGACCTGATGTCGTGGCCCCGCCCACCGTGCGTGGGCTCTGTTCACCGCAGAGCTTTTAATTGATTTATCAAGATTAATCCAATTTAGTTGTTAATTAACTCTAACCAATTTGCCAGGCGCCCTGGCGGGTCTCCCATGCGTTTCGCTGGGCCGGTTGTGCCCAGCAGGGCACCAGGCTCTCTCCAAGGTTGTGAGTAAAGAGGCCTGCAGGTCCCATCCCCAAGCTCATCTGATCTCCTCATTTAAAAAAAAAAAAAGCAAAATTTAACCGAAATGATATGTTTTAACGTTTATTTGTAGTTGTGATGGATTGGTGTCCCAGCATAGCCTTGTGCCCTATATCACCAGGATGAGCTCCAGACACTTGCAACCCTGACCAGAATGTGCGTTTGAGGATTATTATCATTATTAATGAAAGTAATAATAATACTAAGTTTATTATTATTCACCCTGTCACTCTATCTCTGCACATCTCTCGCTGTAAATGTGCACACCTGTACACCCCAGTGGCAGACACAGTCTCATCCTGTCAGGTGTGACTGATGGTCCTATTCCCTTGTGGGTGGGGGTGCAGTCACTGTACAGATGGGAGGCTCTGATGGGGCAAAGTTGTCCCATCTGCCTAACACAGTATGGAGAGGGTTCACTTCCCATTGTTCAGACGGGGGCTAATCTCTGAGGTGCCACATGCCCAACTTGCTCTCAGTTGCTGGAGGGGGCTCTGCTAGTCGTGGGACGGGGGGAAGGAGGGATGAAGTTAGTTCTACCAACTGCTCAACCCTCCCCTCAACCAAACCCCAGAGATCATCCTTTGGCATTGTGGCAGCAGTGGTCACCAGGTGGTTAAGGAGCTAAAATCATTTGCATCCGTGCTTTGAGGCTGTAGGTTCAGATCTTTGGAGGAACGCTGAAGAAAAGCACTTGGTCCGAACGGGCCACCCCGCTGTGCGAGTGCACTCAGTAAACAGTCCGGTGTGCCATTTGTTCAGGTCCCAGTCATTCTCTCAGTTTGGGCTCAGCTTCTCAGTGTCCACCCCGAATGACCACCCGAAAGTTCCACCTGCTTTGGAATTATCATCCCTTAATAAACCGGATTACGAATTAAACAATTTATTTTCTCCAGAGGGGGAAATAAGAAAAAAAAAAACATTTTTATGATGATTGCAGACAAGAAGTTATAATAATTGTAATCAAGGTTAAAAAAAGAAACACACACACGCGCGCACACACACACACACACACTTGCGGGGAGCATGCAGTTTCCATAGGAATCAGCAGTCTGCTCTAGTCATTGCCTTACCTGTCACCCCTCGGTCTAATCCGTCCCTGTGCGTTTGTTAAAACTCTCTGTGTTTGCGATGAAAGCAGAAGTGAAAACTGTGTGTATAATCCAACACGTGCGCACGGAGTTTGTGTATTATTTATATTTTTTGCACCGCCACTTATTGACAGATGAAGGAAGCTGCCCCTCCGCTCATTCAGGTGTTCCAGATTCCAATTCTGCTCCCGACCTTTGACCCCGCCTCCCTTAAGGCCTGCCCCTGCGATCAAGGTGAGGTTCCTGCGGTGATGAAGGAAAGTGAAACTTTCTCTATGGGGATGGGGGCAGGTCAAGCCCCTGAGCCTTTTATTTTGACCTGGGGGGCCCTGGCCATCTCTGGTCCCCATCCCCCATCTCTCTCTCTCTCGCTCTCATTCTTCCCTCAAGTTCAAGCTCAAATTGCTTCATTACCGTGATTCGCGTTTGTGCAGACCTTACCAAAGCTCAGCGGGACAATAATCATTTTAAAGCAAGAATGGGACAAACGTTAATAAAGAATAAGCAGAAAATTAAACATACGAGCTGGAGCAAAGGTAATAGTGAAAAATAATATAATGCAAATGAAGAGGGTACTTTTTCCTGTGCATGGTGATCGTTGGCTCCTCTCAGCCTGGTACAGAGCCGTCCTGGGGGGCTGTTTTTATTTCCCCTTCTAATTAGGTTTCATTCCTTCTCAACCTCTAAACTTGAAAATGTGGTTTGGATGCTACTGGATTCTAAAAGAAGTTGTCTTTGCTTTTACTGCGGTATTTACGGCAGCGAAAGAGAAGTTGACTGTCTGTTTCAGGCCAGCCCCATCGTGAAAATGACCACAAAAGAGAATCTTCTCTTTCTAATCTCAGTTTTCCATGTCAGCTTTCTGTGGTTGTTATTTTTAAGAGAAAGACATGGGGATATGGGGGTGGAGTGGGCTGGGGGGGGTGAAATGAGAAAAAGGCAGAAACAGAGAGAAAGGGATGCAGAACAGGAGGGAGAGACAGAGGAAGAAAGGCATTTCACTCACCCCCCCTTTCCCCCTGTTCCTCCTTCTTTATTTCCCAATTACTGCTGGCAGAGCAGCAGAGACCCACAGCAAGGGGTGCTCCTGCAGTCATGGATGGATATAGAGGTGAGGAAATTAACAGTGACGGTGCGGTGCCACCGTAACACGTGGTCCAACAGCAGAGCAGAGCATGGACCAGACTCATGGATGCAGTGTAAGGAAATGATGAGTTCTGGATGAAGGCAAGGTGTAGACTTGGTTAGAACTGGTTTTCAAACCAGGCCAAAGACCTTGGTCTTCAGATGGTGTTGGAGGGACAGTGGCTGCCTTGGTGGGACATGACACACTGATGCTCAGGGGGGTCTTGATGCGGAAGGTGAGAGGAAACCTTTTTTGACTGTAGCATTACAAAGATGCATGCTTTGTTCCTATCCAGACCTAACCCAGCATATCCACACCCTGGTGTTGACTGGGTGTCTCCATCTCCCAGAAGGCACTCGGTTTTATTTCCTTGCTTTATGAAGGGCCACCATAATTAAAGTCCACAACGGAATGTGCTTTAAGACGAGCCCCACAGCACTGTGACTAACCGCTGCGGATGCTTTCTTTTATTTTTGGTGCTGAATAGTAGCGGACTTAGTCATTTAATTTATGAAACTTGACCCCAACTCGGTGGTGACACAAGGACGGTTGGGGTCTGGGTGCATTGCGGTGTTCTTGGGAACTCTGACCCCTGTTTGGAGGACCCACGTAAACCAAAGATCCTTATATAATAATGTCTTTGGTGCAGTGTGGTTAAGGTCCTCAGATTGTAATGAAATCCTGGAGTTGAAGGATTTTTTTCGGCTTCAATAATGGGACGGTAGTTGAACGATGTTGACAGCATGTTGACGGGACTTTGGAGGGATAGCGAGGAGGGGGCGGAGCTTAGTTTGCTCAAGGCTACAGCTTTAATCCCCCTCACTTCCCGAAATAAAGCTGGGATTTAGCATCTTTACTATCGGCATGGTTCTGTGTTTGCTGCAGATCTGCAAAGATGGAAGGCTGTAGACTAAGGATAGGTCATTGCCGGTCATCGCAGGCAACTTCTAATTAGCAATGAAGTGACTTCCATTGCAAATCAAGGTTTCAGTCATGAAGAGCCGAGGCGGAAGGGCAGCCTGCGGGTTCTGCCGCCGCCGAGTATTACCCACATATCAGGGTCAAAGGGCAGCTTATTTTAGCGGATGCTTGTTTAATGTTCTTTTCAGTGCAGTGCAGCTAAGGTCCCTCAGATCACAGTGATATCATTTAGTGGATTTTCTTTTACCCTCAGCCATGTGGTGGTTGGTAGTGGGGGACAGGAAAAGTGGGTTGGTTAATAAAGCAGGAGGTTAAAGGACACGGAAGAAGGAGATCCGAGGGAACGGTGGGCGGGCGAACCGAACTGAAGTGACGAGGGCATCGATGACCTTGCTGAGTGATGGTGCCCGAGCTAGAGCTCCACCGGCGGGTAGAAAAGAGACCATTTTCAGGTAATTAAGTATTGATTTTTAAGCCAAGGGAATAATTAAAAAGGAAAAAAGCACCGTAGCCCCTCCCCCCTCAATTACGACAGGGCTGTCAATAGTTGAGCGACTGACTGGTCCGAACACGGCCGATGTGGCGACCGGGCCACACCCTGACTGACCACGATTAGAGGGGAAACTTCGAATCTGAGCCACACCCGTCACATGGGCAAACAGTACAGTTATGCCTGTGCCGATGCTTACGCTCAGGGTACCTGCAGGCATCCCCAACCGAAATCGTCACCTGTCTCCAGGCGGCAGGATTGTGGGAAGGGTCATTTTTTTGGCAGTTGGGCTCTGCAGATCTCACTAATAATTTTGCATTATTTCAGCCAACCGGAGAAGCCGTGGGGGACCGATGCTGCCTGTTTACTAATCACACTCTTTGTTATGTCAGTTAAGGACACCGTTGGCCTGTGTCCTTTGGCAAACGTGTGCCGTGAGCAGGGTGCGGATCCAACTCGCTGGCCTTTGTTGCAAATCCTCCACAGCTGGTAGGGGAAGACAAACGTGGCAGGTCGATGGGTGTGTCGAACCCCTGATATTCTTCGCTCCTCCAGCTGCGGTTTGATAACGTAGTGCCCACCACTGACATCTTTTCCAAGTCTTTGTATTTGAAAGATCAGGGGTTAAGCTGTCTGGTCCATTGCCCCACCAGTGCTTTGGAAACATTCCAGAAATATCTTTCACCCTCTGTTGCCTGTCCTTGGTTGAAAGAGAGGAGGCTCCACGCCCCTCTGCCTTTCTTAATAAACATCAACGGCTCCTAACTACGGCTAGATCCTAACTACACGCCTTCGATTCAAACGTCCACTTGTTGTGTCTCTTTATGTGTTTGAACTTGTACTCAGGCTTTCTGCAGGAGGTAAGATCCCGCCATCCACCTCCAAGGGCACGAGAGAGTGTTTTCCTCCACACTGGCTGATGCTTTTTAATTCCCCGTGAGAAATTTCTGTGCAGCGCTCTGCTGTGTGCAGGATCGTATTCTGCTGCCCGAGCACATCTCCCCGCTGTGGTGAAGTGAGGATTTTCTTCATGGCGTCCGGCATGATGTTGGCATCAGCATAGCAGGGATTGCTTTAATGTAAAAGGCTACAACTTCATCCTGCGGTTAAAAAATAAAATCAGCTTTGTGTTAGGTTTCACTTTATTTTGATACAAAGGACGGATGCATGGAATGGGAAATGGCTTTAGACTAAGAGGGTGTGACGGGTCAAAGCAGCACCTCAGAAACTTGAGGATGAATCAGGAATGTAGGACAGGTGCAGGAAATGGATGGATGGATTTTGAGAGGCGGTAGAGTGTAGCTTGAGGTAAATGTGGGTCGATGGTGGCTAACATCACCCTAGGAATGACTCCACCTTCCCTTGGGGCTTGAGCTGTTTCCTTGAGTTACGTTTGCTCAGCCTTTGTGAGACGTCTTGGTGAAACCTGCGCAAAGCCGATGGTTTTTTTCTAGTTATGACAAATTGGGTGTCGCTTGAACGGAGCCTCCCTTTGATCATTCAGGCTAGTTTCCTTCCTCCTCCATACGTTTCGGCGACGGAAGACATCCTGGAAGACAGATGTCTTTGATGGCTCATCTGGGGCCCGAGTTGACGCAGAACGAAACGGAACGGTGGAGGTGTGGAAGAGTGGTCTTAATGCACCGTGTGTCCGAGCATCCCGCCCACACCTTTACGACGCCATTATTGCAACACATGGATCAAAGCCTTCAGTAGTGACTTCTTTTAAACCAAGAGGTAGTGCCGTCGAGCTGTTATGTGTCTCATTAAATCTTTCACGGCAGCCATTTATAAGTCCCAGTAAAGCACTTTATGGGTTTTGTTTTGAGTTCATAAGCACATTAATGGGTTACTTTATGCAAGTGAAAGGACAGGGGAAGAAGAGTGAAGTGGCCTGATTTGTGGCAGATCTGGGAGTGCTCCATTCACACTCCTCACGAGGGTGTGAAGACAACCGAGTTTGAGTACAATACACTTAATGGGAATGGAAAGTAGCATCGGTTTCTATATATTGTTTTCAACTACATGTCCATATCCCACTTAGTGATCAGTGTTTTCAAGTGTTCATTATTTTGGAATCACCCTGTATATCGGTGGCATGTAGTAGCCTGAGGAGGACTATATGTGGGGCTGTAACAAGGACATTGGAGGGCAAAAGCATCATGTGGTGGTGTAATGGTGGAGTATAGGGCCACGTGAAATAACCTGGGCAAGGGTTGGAGGGCGGAGTTGTGCGGTAACATTGGACGAGGCCGTGCGTGATGGCACGTCAACACATGCGGCACTGTGCTGCATTCGGCCTAAAACCTCAAACTGGTATGAACCTGACCGATGCTTTGCTGTGTGTCAGCTTCATCTCTCAGTGCCACCCGGTCACTCGGATGCTGCTGGAACCTGGTGAGATACCCAGACAGCATGTAGCCACTTAGCTTCGATACTTGACTTTTTCCCCGATCATATTCTTCAGGTGTACAAGCTTGGCTCAGGTGGAAGGTGGTTTTGAACTGGATGGCAGGTGACCATGCTGTGAAGAACCTGTCACCTGAGTGTGATGCTTTACTGTGACCGGTGTCAAAAGGGTTACAGCCATTGCCTTTGCAATCCGAGGATTCGAGTTTAAATCAACCGAGCTGAAGTTTCTTACCCAAAAAAGTTTCAAAAATTACCCAGCTGTATGAATGGGAATATCACTGTAAACAGCTTAGTGTGTAAACCTAACGCTGCAATTTGCACTACAGAAAACTTTTACATAAATAAGCAAGCGTGTGATCTCTGGAAAATAACAGACACGCAAAACAGCCTAGCAGCACACTGATCTGTTTTTTTTCCCCATGCCGCTTGAATCCATCATTTCCTGCCCTGTGGATTTGGGATCCAAACCTAAAATATCCAGTTTCATGTAATCCTTTAAATCCACCTTCACAGCAGTTTTTAGAACCCGATGAGCTTAAAGTTTTTGACGTTGAGCTTGTATGAAATGTAAGGTTGGTTGCGCGGACGTCTTTAAATTGTGGTCGGATGTCCAGTTTCGCAGACTTTGTGGTCTTTGTGTTGCTGGACTGCCTTGTTAAATCATATTTTTGAACGTTAATATGATGGAGAAGTTAGGGGGGTTGCTCATCCAAAACTACGTTTTGCGCAGCTGGAGCTATTTAATTACCCGCTTTACGCGGTGGCGCTCGAACCCCCAACCCCCATCACAGACGGCTGAAGAACACGGAGGAACTTTCCCTTTCCGTCCCGCTGCGGCCCGTCTCCCCCGCGCACCAGCGAGATGCTTCTCATCTTGTCCTCGTTGTTTCGGCACCACCCGCAACTCGAGACGAACTCATGAAAGGCTGACGCTTGTGATTTCTTTCTCTTTTGCGAAAGAGAGAGAGAGAGAGAAATGGGGAGGGGAACAGAAAATTAAATGCCAAGCAAAAAAGTAAATTTAATTCCTAAACACTGAGCCCACTGTCGTAATTTGCATGGAAGATCTGAGCTTCGGAGTTAAAAGTGTTTGTGTGTGCGAATTGAACAAAGTGCTTCAAAGGAGGAGGCCTTTGTCGCTCGTATACGGTGAAGTCATCCCGTCTGGCTTTTAACGGTTATTAACATGCGGAGTAAACAGGCCGAACCAGCTGTCACCAGGCTCGCGCACAGCGGGAGTGACGAGGGCTTTTCAAGCGCTTTGAAACGCTCCTTTTTCTACCGAATTTGGCCGCTGCACTCCGGGTTTGATTTTTTTTTTTTTTTTCCTTTAAGTTAATTTATGCTTTTATTTTTCATCTGGGTTATTCAGAATAAACTGTTCATGAAAACAGCCCCCATCCCCCTAGACCTTGCTGTCACTCATGCGCACCAATGGTTCAGTGAGCTGAAGCTGGTATTGAGAGGTTGTTAGTTCAAGTCCTAAACGGGGAGGTTCTGTGGAATCGCTGGTTTTAAAGCTAGGAGGGCCGATTTGAGCCCCGTCACGTTCAGACCAGGAACGCTTGCTAAGGAAATAGAGTGATTCTACTGGAATCCCGCAGGTCCATCCCTTCACGACAGCCAACAATCGATGGCCACGTGGTCACATGGTTGTTGGCGTGAGCCAGTCAGCAGGCAGGTTGTGGCAGATGATTATTGGCCCATCAGCTCAATAATGTGCAGCGGACCAATCAGCTGTCAAGTACTGACGTTTGCACATTTAGGATAAATACTTTTGGCAGCGGGTAGCATCGAGGTTTGCACAGTAGCTTTGCAGTTGGAAGAAACTGGGTCTGAATCCCAACCCCAGCTACAGGACCCTGGAACAAGGTATCTACCTTGAATTGAACTCCCATGAAAAATTGTCAAATATTGATATAGCTTTATGTACAAAGGAGGACCATCCCAGTTTTCTCAGTTAAGCAACTGACACCTAAATGAGGTTCTGAAGGTGCAGAGATGCTCAAGTGGTCAAGACGGTGGGCTGCTAATATGTTGTGTGGGTTCAGAACCCATTGTGGGTGACGTTACAAGAGAACTATTGCTGAGTTTTTTGGGCCCAACAGGTGGCGTAGTGGTAAGAACAGCTGCCTTCCACTCAAATTATCTACGATTCAGTCTCATTCTGCTGTAATAGATTTGAGCAAGGTACTTACTCTAAACTAATGCAGTAAAATAACCCTGTTGTATCAATGGTAAATCATTTTAAGTAGCTTAATGATGCTTGGAGAAAAGTGCCAGTTAAATAAACACAGGTAAAGGTATAATACACAAGTAAGGGAGCACCGTGAAAAATTGTGTTTCTACGAGGAGACAAAACAGGCATTAAAAATCAGATGCAATAGAGCCGCTTACCAGCCCCTGACTGCCCTGTGCGGAAACACAGAGAGGGAGGAGAGATGGGTAAACTGAGCCGAAGGGGAAATTGCCCTACGGTTGGGCTGTAATAACAGGGTGCAGTGTGGATTTTGGGGATGATCGCTGCCAGCGAATGGCTTTGCTTTGCCCTGTAAGGTAATACCATGTTTATGTTAATCTCCTAATTCCGCCTGGATGTCTGATGAGTTCCAGTCGGTTCACTTGGGGGATCATGTTGCGCGGTGAGGAGGAGTAGAGCCCCGGCATGCAGGACTGTGGTTAGGGGGGTTAATCCCGCCATTGTTACTGGTGACCTGAGGGATGGGAAACAACGGTTTGTGTCGATCTGTCTCGACTGCCACCTCACCCGCATTCCCTTGGCGCCCCGATCTGGTTTGTGTCAATTAGAGCTCCTAAACTGTTTGACTGCAGTGCTGTCTTTGAGAGGGATGTAGACAAAGAGGGACATAGAGTTGTAGGGACGACACACACTGACAAAACTGTCACATGCCAGCGCCTCATCAGATTTAAAAGCCTCCATAATTATGGCCATTTTTGATCCAAAGCAGATTTATTCTTGGCATCCAGCGTAGGGTAGACCCTGCCTCATACCGTATGATTCCAGAAATAGGCTGTAGAACACTGGATGCTGCTTTGGAGATTTGGTTAGTGAACATGAGTAGATGAATAAATACAGTATTGAGGAACCAATAATTAATTTTATTCACAGCTATCATAACACTTTTATTCTGGCGTCCTGTTCCGAGTACAGGCCTGTGCTGCTGGGATGCACTCTGGACTGCTGTAGCTTCGATTCGAAGAAGTGGTTCAGGATATTTTCATTTAGTTGGATACTTTTCTGTTGCGTTTCACTGAGTTGAAACGATCAATATTTCATATTCAGATCCAGCCAGGATCTCTTTTTCCCAGCCAACAGGTGAGAGGATAATGAAGAAAAATAATGATGGAATCCCATCGCCCAGCAGGGCAGGTACAGGGCCTGAGTGCAACTTGAACAGCAAGATCACTGACTGACATGTTCACAGTTGCCATTAAAAAAAAAAGAGGGTTTTCACCCGAAAACAATTAAGGAATGTGGCTGCTGGGATTGAGTCGAGCAGAAAAACAACCAAACGGGCAACAAAGGAGCTTGTCAAAGCCAGAACAGGTTGTGCGGAAAGATGGCTGCGCCCTCTCTCCCCACCACACCTCAAGAAGATTTGGTCCTCCTCAGCTGCTCATCTGCTTGATCACAGGTTCCCTCAGGCTCTGGGCGTTTGATCTCGGCGACGGCTCACAGCATCTCCTTCCTGTTCTTTGTGGATAATGACTTTTTAGGCTTCCTTTGAGTTTATTTATCTTCTTTGTAGATAGCGTTGCGCATTTGCGCAATGGCTCGACTTGCCCCGCTTCTTTAAACTGTTTTGCTTGTTTGCTTATTTATTTAATTCATTTGTTTATTTATTCTTACATCTGTTAAGTTATGCGGTGCCTTGCGTGGTGGCGGAAACAAGCGCATCCTGAATCCCAGGCGGCGACACGGGTGATGAGGCAGAAGTGCAGCAGTTGTGTGGTTCCAAAGGGAGAGTGTTGTGCGGCAGTTTGAGCACCAGCAGGGAGAAGCTGCTGCTCTCTCTCCTGGCTCTCATCGGCTGGACTCATTAAGACACCAGCTCGAGTTTTACTGAGCTTCAAAGTTGGCTCCAAACCCATCCCATTCACGCTGTCTCAGCTCCTGCTAGCTTTCCTTTTACAGTAATGCGGATGGTGAGGGCCCCCCCTTCGCCCCTACCTTGAAGGTATAAATATGGTGCCAATGAGAGGAGACGCCTTTATTAGACCTGCAGCCTCGATGGCTTTTCCATGCCCTGACATAGCGCCCCCTCTAGCTTGCAGCGCCTCTTCTCTGTGTGTCAGAGCCCCATCAGCACCATCAGCATTGATGACCTCTGTCGTGCTCCCTGTTCATTTTGTGCTGCCGTTTAGTGTTCAGTACTTTTATTAACCTTTTATTTGTTGCATCTCAATGACTGTAAGAAATTGTTAGCAAAATAAATATGTGCACTTTTTTTTTTCCCCTCTGGTTAGAGGAGTGCTTAGAGATTGCACCTTTATGGTCTTGGGTTTGAATCCCAGTTCTCCTGTAATACTCTTGGTTAAAGTGCTTACCCTCAAGTGATGCAGCATTTACTGCTTTGTAAATAGGGAAATCAGTGTAAACTGAATAAGAGTGTATAGCCATGAACATAGTGTGAGGTGTATACATGTTAATAATCATATAGAAATAATACTGGTATAATAGGGTCTGTGGGTAGTATGGTTGCTTCCTTCTGCTTTAAAGACTGTGGTTCAAAGCCCCCCACATGCTGTAGTTCCCTTGATCAAGGCACTAGCCTTAACTGGATGCATAAGTAAGTAACCAGTATTGGTGCTTTTAAACAAGTTGCTTTTATTTAAACTATATATGCAGTCATGTTCCACTGTTATACACTATAAGGTCAAAAGTCAAGTATGTGGACCTCCCCTCCCCCATGGCTGAGTTGAGCTGTTTCAGCTACACCCACGCAGCATACAAACACATTCTAGACAACTATGTGCTTCCATTTTTGTGGCCAGAGTTTGGGAGGGAAGCTCCTTTCCTGCTCCAGCATGACTGGGCCCCCCCTCATGCACAGAGCAAGCTCCATAAACACAGGGTTTGCCCAGATTGATGTGGGAGACCTTGAGTGGCTGCAGAGCCCTGACATCAACCCCAATGAACACCTTTGGGATGAACTGGAACACCGACCGCAAGTCAGGCCTTCTCACCCAACATCGGTGTCTGACCTCGCTGAAGCCCTTGTGGGCGAATAGGCACAAATTCCAAAATCTGGTGGAAAGCCTTCCCAGAAGGAGGAGGTTGTTATAGCTGCAATGGGGGAAGTAACTCCGTATGAATGCCCATGGGTTTGGAATGGGAGGTTCAACAAGCACGTATGGGTGTGATGCTCAGATGTCCACACACTTTTAGCTATACAGTATATTCACAGCAATGACTGTTCATTTGTGCACTTGGTAATGTCTTAAAGAAATGCCCTAGAACAATGAGCACCTGAACTTATAACCTACTGGCAGCATGTTCACTTCCCTCCAGCTTTGAACGGATTCATAAATATATAGGCCTGGTGCCAAGCTGTATAACCTGCTTTTGAGTTCAAGGGTGTGAAAAATTCAGAGCTACAACAGAACATTTTAAGGCAAAAGCAGAATTACCTGTCCTTGTGGAGCACGGAATCGCAGATTAAGGCAAGCCAATTAAAAAAGAACAAGCACCGGGTGTGTTTCCTTTCGCTTGTTCCTCCTTCCTCCTCGGGCCTCAGGGCCCAGGCGGGTCGAGTTCCGGCAATTCGGATTTGATGAGTTCTTTCATCCGTCTGCGTGCTTTGTTTTCTGCTCCATGCAGATTATTGTTTTCCTTTGCTCGGTGGCAGACGGCATTGCCATGTTTTGACTCTTTGTCTGCATGTTTGCTTGTTGAGTCTGGCTCGGCTTTCTCTCGCAGTTCTGAAAATGAAAAGCCTCACCTCGCCTTCTCCAACACAGGAGAACCTGACAGCCGCTCGTTTCTCTGACGCTTCGTGACAGAAATCTGGGTCAGTGTGCGACACAAGACGGCGACACAAAACAGATGACTGACAGACCCGTAATTGACTGTTTTTTTAATCTCTGTTGACTAAAAATCCCTCCAGAGAAATTGTTGCCCCCCCCCCCACACACACACACACTCCCTGATGTAGTCAGTTCTGAAACGTATGTTGTAAATTTATAGAAGATGATGGAATAATCTTGGAGTTGAGCTTGTTCTTTGTGTGTGTGTTTGTGCATTTGTGTGTGTGTGTGTGTGTGTGTGTGTGAGAACAGGAGAAAGAGGGAGCCCAGGAAAATCGATGTGTGTGAAAGCCAGAGTCTTTCCCCAGTAAAAGTCTGTTTTTCATTCGACGGGACCCAGCGGAGCCGAACAAAAGAGCCTGGCTGCTGAGCCTCATAATTGATCCCATTTTATGCTGGAGTTGCTGAGGATGGAGACAGAGAGGGAGATGGAGAAAGCGATTGAGAAGGTGCTGAAGGAGATGGAATAGAACTGTGAAGGAGACAAGGAAGGAGATGGAATATATGGAGAAGGGTATATGGAGGGACACAAGGAGGCAGATGGAGTAGATGTGGAAGGAGAAAAAGATAGATAGAATAGGGGGAAGGAACCCAAGAAGAAGTTAGAGAAGGGTATGGAAATAAACAGTGAAGTATGTAAAGAAGGAGGCAGAAGAAGATGAGGATGGTGAAGTAGAAGTCGGAAAGTTTGAAAGGATTTGTGGAAGGAGAAGATGTAAGGAGGTAGAAGGAGGCAGCAGAGGGTATGAGAAGGAGATAGAGAAGAAGACACAGAAAGAGACTGAGGGAATGGGGAATGGGAGAATAAAGAGCAGAGAGAGTAGAAGAGCACCTGAGAAGGACATGGGGAAAGAGACAGTGAAGGAAATAAAGGAGGTGGAGAAAAAGACATGAGGATATAGGGGAGAAGACAAGGAAGAACATGGAGGAGGAGATGCAAGGAAATGGAGAAGTTGGCAGGGAAGGGGTATGATGCAGTATCTGTAAAGAGAACTGGCACAAGCAAACACAAACACCTTAGAGGGGTCACAAACCCCTTAAAATGCTGCCAGCCCAGTACTGCAACCTAATTTGCCCATTCAATAAACAGAAAGATGCACTTCTGAAGGCCCCGTATTTGAAGCCCACCCATCAGGCAGCACGGTGGATAAGGACATAAATGGGTAACTGTTAGGTTGCAGGATAAAGACCAAGAAAGGCTATAACTCACGTAGTTTGGGCAAGAAGTAAACTTCTGCTTTACTTCTAAGAAAGTCACCTAGCATCAGTGACTTTGGAGCACTGTAAAGAAATTTACAACACAGCACTTAAAGGGGTTATAAGTGCAAAAGTGTTAAATAAATGTAAAAATGTTAATCTTGTATAATGTCTGCATTACAAGCATATATTGAGTAAGGCGCTGTTGGCGTGCTGGTGTCCTACTGGGACCTCTAATGCCTGATTTACTGTAGCTGTGCGCTGTAAGTGTTATAAAGTACTATTTATTCCCACTTTCATATCTGTCATTGTAAGCATGTGCTGCGGAAGATATAGTGTAACACACATTGTGGGCTCGCACTGCAGGACGTGATGTATTTGGGATGGTAATTATGACCGATGCTGGCAGGAGAAAGCGGGAGGAAGTGTGACGTTGGACCCGTGGCACGATGCCCGGGCTGCCGTCTGATTTACACAGACAGGGGCGGCCAGTGGGGTCCAATCGAAAACGCTTTCCGGGAGACGTGTACCAAGATGGGGCCGGTGAAGAGAGTCAACGGATGAAGCTGTTTGTCTTCTGGACATCATTTCTCTCTCTCTCAGCCTCCTCCCCTGGGCAACCTTTCCGCCCCGAGCTGCGTTCTGCCAGGAGGAAACCATTACAGGGGATAAAACATTGCTCGTTGGCTGCAGTCCCGGCTTGAAGAACTTGACATATTCAATAGCCAGCGTGAGATCCATTGCTGAGGACCTTTGCCGAGGACCTGCTTGTGTGAGATGACCGAAAGGTGGCAGAAGGGAGAGAGGTGATTACCGAGAAAGCCTTGGCTTTAAATGGCAGGGGATTTTGGAAGAAAACCTCCATCGGCACCTTTGAGATCTTTCCTCTTGCTTGGTTAATTAGGGGGGCTCGCAAGCTGGAACGTTCTCTCGCCTTCTGACACATCAAGGATCCAGATTTTGCTGTTGTACTCGTGTCTTCTTCCTTGAATTCCTAATGTAGGTAATTAGAGGCACGGGAAAGGGAAGCTAGCCCCTCCCTCCGAGAGGAATGATTAAAATTTTGAACCGAGACAGCTGTCATTTCTCAACCACCCCAGAAAGAAAAATTTTGATCATTTGCCTTGCTTTTCCCGCTCAAATGTCTCGTATTCCCTTCCCCGTCCTCAACGGCGGTACAGAAGGTGACGAGGAGCTCCGCATCTTGCTTTACTCTCCTTACGGATCTCCTCTCACAGGTGTCCGATTAAACAACTGCAAGGTCAACTCAAATCCTCCCCATCCAGAGCACCCAGGAGACACTCGACGGGGAAAAAGCTCCATTATGTGTTAAATGCTTTATTTTTTATTAATGCATTTTTTTGGGTCGTCTCTACCAGGAAAGGAAAAGCGGCAAGTTAAAAGGAAAGTTTTCCAAGGGAAATGAGCTGCTCCATTTGCCTTTCACCCTCTCACTCACCGCCCCCTGGTAGGATTCTCATTTTCCTTTTTCTGCTTCCGCTCCGAAGTTCTCACTTTATTCCCGCGACTCATGTAAACAAGCTAATTAAACAGGAATAAACTCCCTCTGGCCTCGGTGGGGAGGGAGCGACCCGCCGCTGATCTATGGTTTTGGACCGTGCCAGATGAAAGGAGGAGGAGGGGCCACGCCGGGGGAAGAAGCTTGAAAGCAAGCGCCTCGGTTCCAAAGCGCTGGGAATGGAGTAGACCTGTTTCTCCACCGTCCCCATGTCCTGGGGGCATGGGGGGGTTTAATTAGGGCTGGCACATGACACTTGGATAAGATAAATCACAGCACTGCACTGGGCCTGGCTTCCCGTGTGGCGAACGGAAGGAGCAGCTTGCTTGGGGTGACAGCCGGCGGCAGGGCAGCTGGCCGATCGGACGCACCTGGGACTACAGCTGAAGAGCGGCAACTCTTATTCTCACGCTAAATTATTAATATGTGAAACATTCTCATCCAGAGTGAAGTGCCTGATGTACAACTCAGTTCCTTATTATGACTGAGCTCACAGATTAGTTAGAATTATTTGCTAATTTGTACAGCAGGTTTTTACAATTTTTATTGTAATGACGTATCAGTCCAGGGCGAGCAGCTTGATCGCAGGCGTTACAGCAGGAGATGGGATCCAAAGTGTTTCTGGGTGGTTTGGTGAGAGTGGTTTTCCAAGAGGCTGAGCAGCTGGTTCACACCATGTACTCCTCCAGGACTGGATGTGAAGAACGTGGATGCAAGGTGCGCCACTAGTGGTACCACCCAGCCTAGACGGAACCTATTTAAAGTCAGCAGCTCTAGCCGTTACGCCACGTACTGCCCAGTCTGTGTGATATTGTATTTTGAGGAGGTCACTGAGCCCTTATGGCATGTAGATATGGTTTGGCCCATCATGCTGCGTTTGCGGGCATCAAAGTTGCTGGGTAGCCCTCTGAGGTTGGGAATTATGGGCAGATTTCCTCTGCTGTGGAGTGGAGATTTATGGATAGGTCAACCACTCTGTGTGGTAGTACTGTATGGATTTTCATGTGCCAGCTGTGAGCAGTGCATTATGGGTAGCATGGCTGTCCTTCGGGGAGGTGCGTTAGGTGTGAGCCACCTGTTGTTCTGAGCAGTGCCTTATGGGGAGGTCACCCCCTCCTGAGCCGCTGCAGTCGTCCCGACGACTAGCGTGGAGTGATGAGCGCAGTGGCAGGGGCTCACGCGCTCCTTTCCGGCAGGAAGTCAAGCGTGTGCAGTGAAGCGCGCCATCTCCGGCTGCTGGGATCTGTCTTGACCAGCTTGACCGCCCCCCTGGCCCCGCCACCCCCGCTTTCTGCTCCCTGCTCGCTCTTGTTAGCTTCCTGTCACACATCTCCTGCCCCATCCCCCAAACCGCCCCCGCAGCATTCTGCCCGAGAGGCGGCCTGACACGGACCACTCGCGTCGAAGTGACAGCCGCATCATGTTGGCAGGGCGGCCCTTACCCACAATGCACTGCACTTGGTAGATCCAGACACCCTCCTCCTCTGCCAGAAAGCCCCGGGGGACTCGGAGCATATGCACAGAAGTCATGGGTCGCCCCGCTTCTGCTCCAGGGCTCTGCCTCTGAGCTACCCGGGAGCAGCTCCTGCGGGGGTGTCTTTCAAATGCAGAAATGATCTTCACTAATTCTCCTCAACAATTGTTTTTCTTTCCCCTATGGGATCAGAATGGACATACCAGCACACAAAGGTGTCTCAAAGTACCTCCCATCAAGCATGATAGTTATCTCTTCATTCATCACTTCTGTCCATACTAAAAGCTCTTTATTTAAAACCACTTCTCCTCAACTATTGCTTTTCAATGGTCTTTAATGAAAATAACTTAATGTTCTGCGATGGATTGGAACATCTGGGGGGTGGGACGCAGCTTTTGCTACTGATTCCAACAGCACTGGTTGCCAGATACAGTGGTTCAAAAATGAAATGGTGACTGTCCTACCACAGCCCATAGTGCGGCCTTCAATTCCACCGAGAATCTGCAGTTTTTTCACACTTGTGGGCCACAAGTGTCCTCCAACCGACCTGAAGAACCCGGTGCAGATTTATCAAGATGAATGGGAGATAATAACGCACGAATGGTGTGCAAACCTGGTACATGTTTACCCCAAAACACTTATGTGCTTAAATACTTAAGCTGTTCCTACAGAATAGGTGCCTTGACCAAAGATTAATGTGTGGGCTTTAAATAACTGCCCAAGCATCATATTTCAGTTTTTCAACTCCTTTAAGATATCTGCAAACAAAAGTTATTTTCACTGTGGAAAATGAATGTTAGAGCACATACGTTTGCAATAAACATACTTGACAAAAGAGTCATTTATGATCGAGGCAACGCTGATACCTTTCAAAGGGTTTGAATACTTTTGCAAGGCATTGCACGTCTGACTCCTTTGCGCAAACTTCAGAGAAACCTGTTGTAATTGCCTTGTTAACGCTGTATGGTCGCGCTGTCCGGATGCGCACGGGTGCGTGCGGCTTTTATGCAGCTTTCGTGTTTGTACACACCTTTGTTGCTTAGAAAACGGGACAAAGATGCGCAGATCGTTCCCTGCTTGTCAGGTGGTTTAAGCGATGAAGGTGCTCCCTGGCGATTAGCCGGGCCGTGAGCCCACAAGGGAACGGCGCAATGAATCGCTTCGGTTCCCTCGCAGCTGTAAACGCGGGTGCCGTGCGTCGCTCTCAAGACCGGCATCTGCCGCACAGAGGGATGAAAGCAATGATAATAATGACAACAATGTGTATAATAGGCCTGGAGATAATCAGATAATAATCCTTATGCTGTGCTGAGTGGCTCCTGTTGGCCTTCTGCCAGACATCCAGCACAGGGATCCTACGTTGGGGGCACCCCAGCTGAGGATGGGGGGTGTCTCTTGTCCTTTGGCCAAGTGCACTGTGGGAAGGATGCCAAATGGGGGTTTACTCAGAGCCCAGGCTGTTGGAGTAAGGTGGCTTAGCGAGACGGGCTGTCCGAGGGGCCGAGAAGCTGGTTCGCACCATGTGCTCCTCCCGGACCAGATGTGAAGAACGTGGGTATAAGGTGCGCCGCTAGTGGTACTGCCCGGCCTGAGTCAAAGGTGCATAACCGAAGACAGAGCTGCGCTGAAGAGAATTTGAGGGCATAA
This sequence comes from Heterotis niloticus, assembly GCA_018136845.1. Classification (NCBI taxonomy): domain Eukaryota; kingdom Metazoa; phylum Chordata; class Actinopteri; order Osteoglossiformes; family Osteoglossidae; genus Heterotis; species Heterotis niloticus. The sequence continues at coordinate 4,004,966 of CM030894.1, forward strand.
AGGTCCGGTCCTGAGGTGGTACAGCCTGGGTTGCCAGGGAAACCAGGATTTGAAAAATAGACATTTGCATTCCTGATTGATTTTTGCTTGCTGTTCGGGAAAAGGATGCGGTTGTTGATCCTGGTAGCGACTGTGCGTGCGCGCGCGCGTGTGTGTATGCTCTTTTCATTCAGAAGCCTGAAGATAAATGTGAAGGTGAGCAAATGGTGTCTGGAGCTGCCAGGAAACAAACGCGGCTCCACAGCATCGCGATACGGTCGGTTTGACCTTCATTACAGAAGCAAATTACGGAGACGCCATTTGTTCAAAACGCGGAGCTCTCGGGAAAACACGCCACCTGAGTAATCACAGATTCCGTGTTGTGAGAACTGGATTATCGCCCCGATTTGGGAAGAAATGGTCCCATTCTGACAACTGAGGTCCAAATTGTTGTTGACTCAGACCAACTGGACCGTTATTTTATCTCGCAAACAGAATGGCATCATCATTTCCTCTTTTTTTAAGTCCCATGCGAGGCGGGATGGGGAGGTCTCGAGCTCCTAGACATGAATCAAAGTGATAGTAAACATTAGTAGGCAAGAAATATGGTAAAAGGGTTTCTTTATTTAATGAAATAACATTTACACTGACTTGTCACGGGCCTGAAAGTCTGTTTTAACGTTAAATTTGTAAAACAAAGTCGATTGTTACCGCTAAGTCACAATGTTACCACTTAACAATACAGATGTCCCTATATTTACTTCTGAGTTACGTTATGTAAAGGTCTTAGATATCTTTTAAACCAAAAATACTTCAATTACTTTTTGAAACATTTTACAGTAACATTTTTCGAACCTTTAAGGTACATTAAAGTTAAAGAAATTTAGTAAGAACTGTAAATTAGAAAGTGTTGTTCCCCACAGCCTCCTATTCAACACCAAATGCTGAACGATTCATCCTCACCAACACCAGACAGGAGTTGTAAACACTGTGAAAGTGAGTTGCATTAAAGTGGTCCCACACTCCGTTCTGTTTGGGGACTCTTTACCACCAACTGAGGGCTGGGTATATGAATACAGGTCGCAATTGGTCCAGACAGATATTTTACGTGACTGACAACTGGCAGAAATATGATTACAAACATTTAAACGTTTGTATCTCTGTAAGGTGAACAGCAAAGCATATATGTTGTTCTGTCTTTTGTTCTTTAGTCTTGCTGACAGGTGTGACACTGGAATAGTGCGGCGGTATTGACAAAATGCGCACCGCAGGAAATAAGAAAGGGACAGAAGAGAAACACGGGCAGATCGACAGGCGCACAAAGAGGTCAAAACAATACGGCCTTCCTCCTCCGGCTGCCTGTTCTCTGCCCCTTTGTCTGACCGGGACTTTATCACGATGGGCTGCGTATCGGGCTTCAGCGTATGCTGGCAATGCGCTGCGTCTAGTTCACTCGTCCAGGTTCGACGTGTTCGAATCGAGGGAAGCTTTCCTCTCAGGCCCCCCGACATGAAAACAAACCGACTTGGCAAAACATCGACAGGCAGATAAAGCCGGTGTTAGCCTTTCCTCCCACACAATGGAAAAAGTAATTGCTTATCGATTCCCCCCGGGGGCGTTGCGTGAATGTTTGTGTTTGTCTGCGGTGCTGGTGGAGCCGCAGGCGTGGCGTGGTTGTGTGGCCCACGGCACGAGGCTCTCGGCGAGCCGTAACCACTTCCGCGCAGCGAGGACCCCATTCTCATCTATCCCAGTTCATCAAACCGTTGAGCAGCTCCTTCAGAGGTCACAGCAGGGCACAGGGGCGAAAAGGTGTTGTGGTGGTTAGGGGTGCAGCTTCTGGACAACGCCCACCTCTTGCTGTAGTAGCCTTGATCAATCTCCTTAGCTTGCAACTATGCAACTGTACAAAAAGGATGAATAATTTGGTCTGTAAGGTTAAAAATTGTAAAACATAGTAAAATGGACACAAAGGAGAGACCTGTGTGCTGGAACTGAGAATTAGCCAATCAGCCGTCAGCAATTATTTGCATGTTATAAACTTGACTAACAGGATTTCAGCAGGGGGTGTGGCCTATATGCGACCTGTCCAATTAGATTTTACTAAATGCTTTTCGATATAAAAATCCATCCATCCATCCATTAGCCATCTACTTGTTTGCTTGATTCTTTTTTTTGCACCCAACAAGTGTTGTGCTTAGTGTTGTTGTATGAAGCCCTTTAGAATAAAAGTTTGTAAGAGTTTATGAGGCATCCAGACCATAGAGATGACCAGGGGGAGATGAGAGCCCCCATATTTGGCTTAGTGTGGGTTGAAGAGCCCCCAACATGGTGACAATGTGGGCGGCGGGGGAGGCGGGACGATTACCTGGAGTGCAGGAACAGATGCGCCGGCAGTGCCGAGGTCTGGCTGCAGTTAATCGCCTGGAAGGGCGCCTGGGACGGGAGGGTAACCCCACCCGGCCTGCCAAAAACAAACAAACAAACAAAAAAAAAAAATCCCTCTGTAGAGGAAGGTGTGTACACAGTCGTTCAGGATGGGTTGGCCCCGCTTGGCCAGCTGTGGGGGTTAAAAATGATCAAGATATAAATATTAATGACTGTAGCAAACATACATCCCCGCCAGGTTCGCTGTGGTTAGATGGTTAAAGCGCCGGGGTTTGAACTAACCATAGCCAGTGGATCAATGCGCTTCATCAGGTGCGTCACCAAGCAAATAAATATTGCAATGCATACAAACAGTACGATACAAAAGTTGCACAGGGCCTCAAGGAGTGCGATGAGGCGATATGAGTGTCCATTTTATTATTTTTTAAAACTATCTGAAGCCAAGCGTGAATCAGTCATTAACTCAGAATGACCGAAAAAATACAAATTCATTAACCGAACTCTTTCCCTTGTTTAGGGTTGATATTTGCACAATTTTTATGTGCGGCACGCTGTGTATGTTTATATGAATATAATAATGTATTCTTGTTTGTTTATTGCCTCGCGAATGAGGCTGTGTGTGTGTGTATCAGTGAGGTATGGCCCATCAAAGCAGGATACGAAGAAACAGAAACAATGCAGCAAATTCTGACCACCTTTTGTTGCCCCCTTTTCCTGATTCCCTTTCCACCGGGTCTAGAACCCACAACGTTCCAGGCTGGGTCACCCCCGACCCCCGCTTAGCGTTACTTTGTTCAGCTGCTTCGGTCGCACGTTGTACGTAAGCAATGCCCGAGTACCGTTTATTAACTGTGAAATTAACTCTGTGTCAAGGTTCATTGCGTGTTTTTATTTATTTATTTCCTTGTTTGTTGCGGCTTGTCACGGGTCGCAGGCCTCTTCTTCGAGGAGAAGAAGTTGCCTTACCTGAAGCTGCTAAGAGGGCATGCGAGACAACAGGGTTGCAGCTGCTTGACCTTTGAGCATCTTACATGAAGAGCGTTGGATTCCCCTGTAAATTTTCTCCCTTTTCTTACTGCTTGGTCTCAAGTGGCCAACAGTGAGATGTTTGAGCACTAAGCTACTCAGTGATTTATCCCTTTAAACAACAGGGTACAGGGTAAATATTTTGTCGAAGGGTCCTACGGTAGGAGTGGGATTTGAACTCGGGCTTTTCCAATCACAAGGTGATGCGTAAACACCACGCCACCTGCTGTTTAACTGAGCTTCAGCTTTTGCATTTGTATTTGACATTAGTGGTGTGAAGGTGGTGGACAGTGTGACCAGGAGGGAATAGGTTCGCGCCCTAGAGTAGCCCTGTTGTTGTGTCTCTTGGCCTAGAGTCTATCTGCAAAGTGCAAAATCACACGATGCATGGGGAGAAAAATGTCTGGTGGGAAACTCAAATAATCGCATGTGAAATGATCCCACTCAGTAAATACCATCCGCAGGGAAGTATGCAGGCAGCTCCCGATAAGAGCATCTGCTGAGTAGATAAACGGGCTAAAGAAGTGCCGTGATTTCTCACACCCCCACCACCCCCGCTGCCCTGCATGCAAACAGATCCTCCTCTGTCACGAGGGGGCCTTCGACGCCCATGTTATTTGGGCTCCACAAGACGGCGAGGTGCCATTTTAATAAAAGCAATGAGTTTGGATGTGGGGGCGAGTGGAGGGTGAGGGAGGGGGATCGGCTTGTCTAAGCGGTCAGTGTGATCGGAGGGTTTTCTCCAGCTTTACTTAGTTTAATCTGGTATTTAAAAATGCACCTCGTATACATTGCATAAATTTAATGTAAAAAATGGGATGACAGTTTGCACTTTAATGTGTTAATTATTAACTATTTAAATATATTAAATATTGTGTTAAAACAGGATATATCATCAATGACTATTTTAACGCGGTTCAGTCAGTTTGTTTTTTACACATTTCTCTTGTCACAGATGCAACCAACCCTCTCATGCCGATACAGCAGGTATGAAATAAGTCTATAAGTCTATAGATAAAAGGTTAACTGTACATTTAATGGCTATAATAACTACTGCCTAGTAAAGGTGTAGAGCGAACCAGCTGGCAACTGAGGAGTGGAAAACAATAAAGATCTCAACCAGAAGGTGAGGGAGAAAAATAAACCCCTGGGGATCCAACAACCAGTGGTTGTTCACCCTTCCTGGACATCGTAGGTAGAGAAAAGAGCCAGTAGTTACAGCCTGGAAAAGAAACACAGTAAAACTCTTTATGACATTGCTGTAGTCACCAAGAGCCAATAACTTGACCATCTGTATTCAGAGGGTTTTTTTTTTCCCCTGCACGCCAGAGTGGCCCAGTTTAAGCATGAAATAGTGGTCTGCAAGTGAGGTGTGTACTGAGAGAGCCAAGGGATCAGGTTGTCTCATGGCATCAGGGGGTTTGTGGTTCAAGAACCTCCTCATAATGGGGTTTTCTATTTCCGGTGCAGGGAGTGGCCTGCTGCCACCCCATCCCCAGCAGAGTGGAAGCAAGTCTTCACCGATTAGAGAAGAAACCACTCGATCAAGTACTTCAAGGGCTCAGATCCTGCGTTGCACATTCTTGCTGAGGCTCCTTTATGGTGTATTACCCTGGAAGCCCTTAGTCCATTCGCAATGGTGAATGGACTTCAAGACTTGATATCAATTTCTCATGTTTGGTTTTCCATAGGAGATGTGCATCTTACATTTTACCTGATCCATCAAACAGAGCACCTGTACAATTTTGGAACTTACTGGAAAGACAGAAATAAAATGCAGGCCATGTATGTAGTGAAATCAAACAGTTTCTGTATTATGATGGCAGTTGCAAAAGTTTTAATTTATCTTACTATCAGGCAGGAGTCAGAACAGCTGTGACCGTATGACTATTAAGAATTAAGTGAATTACCTGTGACTCATTCAGATAACCATTGCATTGCTGAGAAGCTCTGATCTGGAACCAATGGGTTTGCTCAAGTTGAGACCATTATTATACAGCTTTGAGTGCTTTAATACTCATCCATCCATCCATCCAACCAGCCAGCCAGCCATTTTCAAAAACCAGTTGTCCAGTGCAGGCTCACAGTGGTTTGTTCCAGAAGCATAGGGCGTAAGGTGGGGTTCACCACTTATTCACTCACAGTTTCCCACACTACTTTTTGTGACCATTCCACCTAAAACACCTGTCTTTGGACCTTGGGAGGAAACCAGAGTAGCTTAAGGAATTGCATGTGAACACCATATAGACTGAGCTGGCTAAATCTTTTTTCCCATTTAGGTTTAGCAGAATTAAAATTGTTTACAAAATACGTATCCCTTTATTTTTCTTTCACTTGATACAAGAGTAAAAGCTAATATTTTACTGGCTTTATGCAATATTGTAGTTCTGAAAATTAATAGTTGCTGACTAATTGAAACAACATTATCTATTTCAAAGGGCAAAAGTTAGAAATGCCTTTACTTGTGCTATTGTTACAGTAGTGATTCCTAAGTCTGTCTGTGAAATGGAAGGGTAACCCATTTGTTTAAAGATGCGGTGAGTTGAGTCAAGCATGAAAATACACAAAATCCCTATAACTGTGAGTAATAAAGTGGACCAGAACATCTACTGTGGGTGGTGCTTTTTATGGGTTAGGGTTCAAACTTGAGTCCTCTGCCAGAATGTGATTTCTCTCTTCCGTCACCAACAAAACGGCCATAAGGCCACATGTTGTTCCACAAGCAAACAAAGAAGGACCTAAACAAACCTGAACAAATATTAAGTTGTCAGGTGTGTCTGCAAGAACCTGAACTTTACTGATGGAAAATGAAAAATTCAGGCGTCCTTGAAGATAGAATGAATCCTTTCCTTTCAAGCTTTCTGTGTTTCTACAAAACAGTCAATGCCTCTAGCAGTGACGTTTGTAATCTGTTTAGGATTTAAACAGATTTTTAAACATGTCGAGATTGTTTACCCATAAGAGAAATGTCACCTTGGATGGAGGATGGATGCAGCATGGTGAATGGAGGGCTGTGATTTAGGGTTAGCCCTTGTTCAAGCATCAGGGTTTAATGCAGATTTAGGCATTGCACTTTATTTTGCTCTACTTCAATTTTTCAGGGATCAAAAAGTCGATTTTTTTTTTTTTTTTTTTTTTTTTTTTTGGCTAAAACATCTTGTTCCTTTTTTGAATTCATCATTCCCACCGTTCTAATAAAAGCATCGTAGACCAGAAGACCCGAAATAAAGCCAAAGTCCTGGAACGGCAGCCAAATTCCACAGAAGGTGCTGGCATTGCTGATGTCTTTCTCCGGACGAAGTTCAGCTGCTCACTACCTAATGTGGGCCCCACGGGTTCACGAAATGTTTAGATTCTCAAACGTGTTTTATGACCTCTTGTCAGGTTTAAATGCTTGTATAATAATAATGGTGCAAAATTGCTCCAAACAGCATTTGAAGTGGAAAATGAAAAGTGGACTTTAAGTGCTGGTTCTCCCTTTACTGGTGTGTGTTGTCCAGTATAAGCAAACTGTTAAGAATGCTGTTACATTTTGAATTTATGCTGTGAGAATAGGAGGTGTTGCGGTATTTTTTGATAAAGTGGATCCAATTTTTTAATGAATAGAAGGAGACCTGTGTGTGAGCCAACTTGCAGTGCAACTTATTGCACCCTGGGTACTGCATACTGCTAAAAACCACATACTTCTAGCGCTTGTTCCAGAGTAAGATGCATTCCAAATGAAGGCTTGTATGTCTTCAGACTTTTATGCTTGGTATGTTGTAACTATTGAAAAAGGTGGGCGGTTCTAATTCTCTCAAATGTGGAAGCTGCCAAAATCCTGACAGCTTCATTAATCATTGACATCCCGAAAGTTACAGCAGAACAGGTCAGAATTTAGGGCAACCCTCTTGTTCTCGGTCCTGATGTTGACTTCAGATCAACTCCGTTTGAAGTGCCAGGGGCTTTCAGGTTTGGTGTGGGCAGTGCGGCAAAACCAACACCTTCGGTGGGGCTAACCTGCAGCGCTGTCAGAATGGCTTCGGCAAAACAAATTGCAATCTGTCAAGTGTTCGCACTCCCTCCAGAGGAGGGAAAATAACTCCCATCGAAAACAGTTTTTGGGAGGACTTTGCTGTGTTGAAAGGTTAATCTGCCAATAATTCTTGGCTAATACAGCCATCCGAGGTCCTTTGTGGCAAGGAAATGGCTGCGGGGGATTCCAAAATCGGGGTTAATTGTGCTTCGCAAAGGTCAGAGGTGGCTTCTCCATCTGCAGCTGGACTTTCGTTTGCCTTCTTAAGAGACCCTCAGATGAACATCTGCATGTGTGTCACAGAGAATTTAATTTCCAGCTCGAAGCTCTTCCTAAGAAACAGCTTGTCACAGTACTATGTGGAGAGCTGGCCCTCATGGAAAACCTGAACTACTTAATGATGTTCAGGGTGTTTTAGGACAGAATGCTTTCTTTACATTGAACTTCTTAGTTGTTTTAGGATGGTTGGCCACTTGTAGAAATCAAAAGGCGCCCGTCGCTTGATCATATCTACTGTGACTTCCTCGCTTAGCAGATGGCCCATTTCTGTTGCTCAGTTTATATTTTTATTCTTTGCTAACAGAGCAGAACTGGGTCACAACAACACGGAGACAAAATCAGTCTCCTGAGAAAATACAGATGCATGTAAATCCAACCCAAGGGCAAAAGGTTCCAATCTTTGGCAGCAGTATTCTGCAGTGCTTTCTAAGAAGCTTCGGAATGGTGACCAGATGTTTCGGAATCCATCCGAATCATGATGCGCGTCAAATGATGTCTCTTCCAGTTGAAGTAGTTATGAGCTGAGCTTCTCTTGTGGACCATAGCAGTAAGATACAATTTCTTGCTGACTATGCTAAAATAATCCACAAACTTTCCATATTTTCAGAAAAGTTTGGATTGTGAATTAACAGGTACAGCCATTGCCTGGTCGCTGTCAGCATTGGTGCCCAAAGTTCTGTCCGTAGTCCCACTTGTCTTCTAACTGTGGGAATGGGTTAAATCACCCACTTATGAGGTCCTATGACTGGTACCATTAAATAAGTGGAAGATGACAATACACAAGCATTTGTTAGAAATTTGCTGAAGCAAAACGTTGACCATAACAAATAGTCACCAGAGCTGAAAAACTACTAATAAAAAAAATATTTCTAGCAGGACAGAGCCAAGCTACACTGGATTATTGGCTACAGCTGCTACCATGGTGTTTAATAGGGAGAAGGAGGGCAGTAGTCACTGGACTGTGGGGCTCAGACTGGCATTGATGTGCTTACAGCCGAAAGTTCCTGTTGCGTTTTCTTACGGTTGTGTTGTTCTCTTTGTTTTATGCTTACAATAAAACCCTCTGTAATATTTGCACAGAGAGAAAATATTATTTGTAAGTCACGTGCTGGCGATCAATAACACAAGTTTTAAAGAAAAATACTTCCGAGTGCGCTCATTAAAATGTGCATTATTGAACGCTGTCCAGATACATTCAGGTTTGCCCATTGTCCCAGTCTTCTGGATCCATATAAATCCATCATGAGACGATATTGAATGTCATAAGACATAAGAGCAGCATAATTTGAAACAAAAAAGTGTGAAAACCCAAAGAATGAATCAGGTGGCTTTGAAAAGAAACAGGAGAAGGACAAAGGACAAAGAGATGCTTGCCGGCAGAAGCTGGTTTATTTTCTTTATAGATTTAGTTAGTTTGGTATTTTTTATTTTTTTTTAATGCTAGACACTCGCTTTTTGTCGCGCTCGTGGTTAATTAGAGCCTTTTTGTTCCCTTCGAATTGTGTCCAGCAGTCAGCACGCAACCCATAGCAACCGCCTCTCCCAGGACGGCCAGAGAAGGATGCGGTGCAGCACTCTGAGCCGCGACGATGCTCAGAAGAGCTTTCACAGCCTTCACTCCTGTTTCCCAGCACAAACATGCTGGCGAGTGGCCCGCACGCTGTGATTTACTGCATGCTGGATTGTTGCATCACTCACTTCACAGAGGGAACGGTGCCGGAACACAGAAAACAGAGACTTTAGCGTGTAGCCAATGTGTGACGTTAGCTCAGCCCTTGATTCCCATAAATGAGCGACTTTGAACTCGTCGATAGTCTCGGACTGCAGGGATGGCGAACTGAAGCGAATTGTTGATGGTGATGCCTGAGAAATCTCGGCTAACAGATGTCAGTGAAAACTCCCAAGGCTTTCTCTTGATCCCTTGATGCCAGACAGGTTTCGCCTTGATGTCATGGGTAGGGTTGCCATCGAAGGGCGTGGGTTTGCGACCAAAATGTCCTGTCGCTTGACGTGGACCGTTCCTCTTAAACCAAGTAAAAAGTCTGTGGATCTGAGCAAACTGCATGCTGAATCGTGTATTCATTTAGCTGATGCTATTTTATAAGATGATTCACAATACTGAGCTGTTTGCAGTGATCAACCCATTTAAACAACTGGGTAATTTTTACCGGAGCAATTCAGGGTAAGGGCCTTGCTCAAGTGCGCAGCAGCAGGAGGTAGGATTTGAACCCAGGTTCTTCAAGTCAAACGGATTAAAACTATCTTACCGTCTGAATAGCATTATGTTTAATTCTTGTTTCATCATATTCCCTGCGGAAATGGCTTCCACTGCTGTCCTTGTCATCGTGTCCTTGGTGCTGGCATCGTGCCGCTCAATGTGTCGGCTGTTTCAGAAATAAAAGGACAAGCATGAAGGTAAAACAGGTTTATGTCTGATGTGCCGCATTCCTTTTCTACTTTCCACTGACCACTTCAGCCAAATTGAGAAAAAGGGTCACCGGGCTTCTCACTGATGATGTGACACAGCGGCGGCCAACTTTCCGTCAACGTTCTTGCAATGTTCTGGCCACCCTTCAGCCTCCAAGTGAGAAGTGTGTTTGGGGTGATGGGAAGAAACGAAGCAGTGGGAGCCGGCGTTGGCTTTGTAGCGCGTGACCCACATACAGACAGCTCGACCCGAAAAAGCCAAACTTAAGTGTGCTGCAGCTCTTTAATTCATTTGGAAAAAAATATATATTTTTGATGACTGTGTGACAAAGTGGCTTCTGCTACCACATGCTCGACTGACCCATCGCTTTTAAAGGTTGACCATTAACTATGAGTGGATAATGACATGGAACATGTGTGTGTGGTGCTGCAAGAGCTGGCTGTCAACAATGTGCGGGAACTGGACGTTGTGTTGAAGATCAGGAAGGTGGGCTGCAGTTTTTCCTCCATTCTACAGGGATTCTTTAGTCACCAAAAGAATATAGAGGTAGGACTTTCTAAGGTCTACTTTGGGTAGAAGTGGAGTCAACTATCTGAGGGAGTAGACATAAGGATTGAATGAGAAATTATAGAAGAGACCTGGAAAGTGGTCTTCAGCAATCTCTCCAAGGCATAGACATGAGATATAGCTTTGTAATCTATGGGAGGGGCTGGGAGAAGAAAACCGAATGCAATACAGTGGGATGCTGAGGTACAACTTGCTTCAGGGTGGAATGGAATTGGGAATTTGTAGGAGGAGCCAGGAAAAGAACCCCACAGTTCATGCGGGAGAATAGGTAGGTGGGACTTGGTGAGGTCTGCTCTAGGTAGGGGAGGAACCGCTTTGTCTGGAGAGATAAAGGTAACCAGCCATCACAAAGGAAGATGGAAAAGTGGGTCTTAGTAAGGTCAAGAAGATGAAGGTTGTGGAAGCACCACCTATATTTAGCAGGAGATGGGACAGGAGAACCAGGTTTGCTCTGGGTAGAGCAAAGTTACCAAAGTTATTAATCTAAGGAGTAGTCAGATGGCGGGAGCAAGACTTGATGCATGAGGCTGGGAAAGCTGAGCCTTGGATAGCAGTGCCCTGTTAGTGTGGCCATATTTCTGTGGGAGGAGGCAGTTAGATGATCAAGCTAGCTGGATACAAGGAGGTGAGGGCTGAAGGCGCGCTGGCCTACTGAATCAAAATGATGTGTTTTGAGAGACGGAACACATTTATTCCCATGGTGGAGCCGTTGACTGTCCGTTTCACAGGATGTCACAGCTTTGCCCCAGGCTGTTTTTCCATCACCTTCCTCATCCTGTTAAAAAATTTTGTGGGTAACAATTATTTCTGAGTAACACAATAAAAAATTAGCTATCTGCGACTCTGGACTAATAAGCATGAATTTTATCGAACCAGTTGGCCTTCTGTGTGTGTGTGTGTGTGTGTGTGTGTGTGTGTGTGTGTGTGTGTGTGTGTGTGTGTGTGTGTGTGTGAGAGAGATAACATTGGTGTCGTGTCCACGAAGCCACACGTTGTTCCGCGCTTCCTCTACCTGCAAACTGCCGAATAATTGAGTCTCCGTGGATTTTTTTCCCCCCTATTTTCTCTTTTTTGTTGAGGAGAAGAAAATTGCTCCATTTTGTTAGTTATCATTCACAAAGGAAATTGCCCAGAAAAATGATATCGGTGCAACGGGCTCTGCATTCAGATTGTTAACTAAGTCGTAGCTGGTGGCTGTTGCTTGTAGATTTTTGCTGGTTAATCTACAGATCAGGAGAACTTTTTTCTTTTTCTTTTCCAAGGCGTTCCGCGTTTGTTTCCCAGCACTTTGTATTTTCCTGTCTGGATTCGGAACAGATTGCCGGTGAGCGCGCGCGCGTGTTTTTCTCTTCTCAGACGTTACACCTGTTTGAAGTCGTACCTCGGCAAACCTTTCAGTTAAACACGTCCGCTCGCTCCGAGTTAGTCGGCGCGCAAATTCGAAATTAATCTGAGACGGCAATTATCGATAAGAGGAATGTTTGTGATGTGCGCTATCAAACGTTAAACACGGTGTCTGGGAGTGGAACTGATAGCTCCTTTAGAGAGCAGATAAGGAATCAGAAGAAACCAATTTGTCGACATTAAACAATCTGTCGGTTTGTTGACGCTTTCTCCTTTGCGATAACGCTGCTTCCCCCAACGCCCGGGCCCGCGAGCCGCAGGTCCGCTGCGTGTCCTAGCGAGGTTCCTATGCTGCTTGCAGATGCTCTGCCGTGGTGCAGGAACAGGAAATGGGACCTGTCAAAGGGCTGTGGACTGTGTTTACTGAAGTCACCTTGGCAACAGGGAAACGTCTCATTATATCTATTGTGAAAATAGTTATACGAGGAAAACTGCAACTTGGGAGACCAGGAAATGTAAGCATTAGTGCTCTGAAGAGTTGTACATAAATGCGAGGGACATGTTAGGGTCGAGTGGTGGGGTACATCCCCCATTTTCTTTTCTCACACCCAGGGTTTAAACTAAATAGTTCATTATACTGCAACGTAGATTATTTGGCAACTCAAAAAAAAATCAAAGGTGTAAATGTAAAACTAGATCTAACCGTGTCTTGTATGTTTTCCTGACTCCATGCTTTCAGGTGCATCTCCTAAACTGTGATGTGCTATGGTTATCTCATTTTTTTGGGTGCAGAAAGAAAAAAAAAAATATTAATACAGTATATAGAAATGTACAGTATAGTTACACATATTAATGCATACACTGGTAAGTAAATCAGCATGCGTATTTTCTGAAAATACTTATGTGGCTCAGGTTGTGGAACCAGTCCTTAGTGTAAAGAATGTTACGCCATAAAGGGGATGCGGATTCATAACGGTATGCTTGAACATGTTCTGCATAAATGTTAATATTCAACATGGAGATGAACGTGTCCCTTTTGCCGAAAACAGATATACCAATGACATTTTCAAATGGATTTATTGCAGTTGTGAACCATGTTGTTTTTGGTGAGTGGTTGCATCATTGGAAAAGATGGAGGGCGTGTTATGGTGGCCTTTGTCTGAATGCCTTATTGACCTCCTTTCCACCTTTTTCTTATTAGTGAATCTTTAATCTTTGGTCATTATTTAATCTATGGGTGAGGGTGCCATGGAGAGCGTGGGCTGCTGCTGCTGCTGGCCCCCTAGGTTCCTCTTATTCACAGCTCAGCTGGCTTTTTGGTGTTCTCTCTACAATGCCCCCACCCCACCTCCACCCCACACCCAGATACAGGAATCAGGCATGAGAAAGTAAATACCTGGAGCACCGAAACTCATTCTGTAATCTGATTTATTGAAGAAAAAATGAGGAAAGCACACACCTCATGTAAGGCGCGGTAAATAAAAGGTGCCTTGCAGTCTTGTCAGATATTTAAAGAAATTATTTAAATCTTTTGCAGATTGAAAGGTTTATTCTTGCCATCTGAGGCTTAAACTGTCCACCCCCAGAGTGAGAGTCAACACTGGATGTTGGTTTTACTGGCTTCATGTCATCTCTGCTATTTAAACACGTCCTCCATCATGCCACATTGACGTCCTCATTGTCACATGGAGATGTCTGACCCTGGGGATTCATGGACACCTCAAGATTATATGAATTTGATTTATATATGATGTATGTCACCACCGGTTGGATACGCGATGTGACTGAACAACAGTTGAAACCTCTCTTTTGAAAATGTAAGGTAGCTTAAGGCAAGCAAGTTGATGTTTGAACACTTTGGAATTGTGAATTAAAATAAAATACCGTGAAATATCAGTTAGGGTGCGCGCTGGGAATACTTATGTTTTGTTTTACAGGGTGACACAAGGTAAAGCTGGGAGACACTGGAGAGCCAAATTTACTGAAAAAAAAAGAAGCCAATCATCTTTAGGGAGTCAGCATTGATTCATCTGCCTGGCCAATTGGAATTGGCAAGGGGTGTGGCCTGTATGTCAACTGTCCAATTAGAATTATGGAAAGAAAGCAGAACACACCTACAGTAGATCCCTTCAGGTATAGAAATCTATATCTATGTCTATCTTTCTTAAATGCCAACAAGATGTTTTGGAAATGTTACATAAAACCCTATAGAAGAAGTGTTTAAAAACATGAAATAAATCCCAGTGCAAATGTTTAGCTGTGCAACGTGATGCATCACATTTTTTTTTCCTGTCTGGCGCTTGTGTTCCGTTACCTGTCGGTGCCTCTCACCCCATCCCAGGAACGGGCCTGCGGTGTGCGCCGAGCTAATGAAAGATTAACCATTAACGTGGGCGCGTTTCACAGCATAGCTCTTACTTCAGACTTAATGGGCCGTGCTTCCCTCCTCAAATGGGCCTGGAATGAGCTCGGCCCGTTTTATGACACGGGGAAAATCGCCCGTGTAAACTATAGTAAAACAGTTACTGGAATTAGGAGCTTCTTTTTGTTCTGGATCATTGTGCGTGAAGTTAAAGAAAAGTTGTTTTTTTTTTTTTTTTTTTTTTTTTTAAATTTATTTATTTTTTTCTTTTCCCCCCACCCCCTCCCATTGCAGTCTTTGCCGTTGACAGACTGGCTTTAATCCCCCTTGTCAACGTGGGGGGGAAAGGTTTTTTATATATACGAAAACGTCATCTATCAAAGCTGGATTTTAGCAGGCATGATAAATGAATCCGTTGCATTCCTCTCTTAGGTATTATTTTAAACACTTTTATAAAGGTTATCATATGAAGTAATTAATCATTTACATTAATTGTCTCCCTGCTGTCCCTGCAGAACGCCATTTCCGCTGTAGGCTTACATTCTGCGCTTTTCGGTTTGAGCTTTTCTGTCAAGTTTTATAAGCTGAAATTTGTTTCCGTAAAATCCTGTGATCGTGGGCTCGACTGGAGAAAAGAAATTTCCCGACACGAGCAGGCCTGTGTTTACACCACAACAGTCCTTTTTTACTGTGAAAGCTGTACCTGCGATTACCGCTCCCCACTGTCTGGTTTTTTGCTGACACTTTTCTCCAAAGCAGCGTACAGTATTAACTTACTCTTCACCATTACTTACTCACTTATACAGCCAGACAGCTTTTATCGTACAAGTTCAGGGTAACAACCTTGGTCCGGTACTACAGCATGAGATGAAACCTGGGACTGTAGGCTTAAACAGCAGTATTAGCCCCTCGACCACCTGCTGCTCTGGGTTTGAGTGTGGCTGGAGTTTTGAAACCAGAACCTTCTGGTGTACAGTTATACACATGATGAAATGGATTACCAGAGACTCACACACTACTGCTGCTAAGGCTTGCTACCCCGAGTGGGGCCTAGACCACCGACAAGGGCTCTCCGGGCTTCGCAATCTTGTGCTAGATGTTCGAGCTGTCCCCAGGTGTAGCCCATCTTCTTGATGTCAGCTTCCAGGCCACGGCGCCAGGTGTTTCTTGGTCACCCCCTATTCTTCTTCCCCTGGGGATTCCATGTGAGGGCTTGTCTGGTAGTACAAGAGCCTGGTTTACCCAAGGTGAGAGACTCACACAGGCACATGTGAAACAAAGTCAGACACATTAGCTATTTGGATATGAAATTACTGAAATATACAGAAACATACATTTCTGTATGAAGTTGTTCAGCTTTAAATTTCCTGGCTTTGGAGGACTGGAGGAGCTCCAGGTTGCAGTTGATAAGGGGTCCAACTGAACACCTCTATGGGTTATGCCTACCCCCAACCCCATCCAACACATCGCCATCACTTACGGTCTGTTGTCCGTAAGTTGTCGACTCGCCGCAGCCACTGTGTCTGGGGCACAAGTTAGTGCTGACTGAGGGTTGGTTGGGCCCCAGAAGGGACCCCCTGGGAGGACAAGCGAAGGACTGTGTCGGAGACTTGAGTTGGAGGGGTGCAACAGCAGCGAGTTTAACAAGGGCCGATAGCGACTGACGGACAGCTGAGTGGCGGTGTGAGCGTGGTTTCACGGCGGTGGGAAAGGAGGATTGTGGACGAGTGGGGAGGGAGGCCAGCGATTCCGTTCTGTCAGTGGAGCTTGTAGTTCTCCCAAGCTCCTGGGGATCCAGGCAGCCAGCTGTTCGAGTTCCCCTCTCTCTCCCAGAAGAGTAGGGAGATCTTGGTGGACGCTAAACCTGCCAGTCTTGCTCAGTCAGACTCAGGGGCCCCATCTACCACCGCCGGCCCCCGGGACCGCCTTCCTTCCCTTGTTCCATCCCGCTGTCTGGCTCGCTTCATTTCTTGTGTGCCCAGAGGACGCTTTCATCTGACAACAGTTTGGAGAACCTCACATTGTTCCTCGCTTGCACTGCGGCGTGTTTTGCTGAAGTTACTCGTGCACCGTCATCTAGGGGACAACGGCAGTTTCCCACCTCGGGCAAAATGCTGCCTTGTTGGCTGGGAGTTCCGCTCCATGATTACCACGCTAAACCTAAAGGGCTGTTTGAGAAATGGTTCAAAATAAGTTTCTTTATTAAGAAAAAAGTTCTTCACACCACAATTGTTCTCCCAGAAAAATACAAAAATAGTTTCCAGAACTTTCTTGCTTCCTTTGTGACGTGTAGAGCTAAAATGTCTGGGATGCGGAGCGGAGTTGTTTTTTGTGCTGTTCCTTTCCTTTGAACCTCTTCACCTCTTTGTAACTTGTTTAACTTTGTTGAGGGTTGGCATCCTTTTGCAAAGCTTCTAGAAAACTCACAGGCAGCGATCGCGTACCCTGGCGCACCGCTATGGCTGTAAGACGAAATAAAGAGGACGTCCCGTATTTATTTCGGCGCTGGCCTGCCGGAGGGAAGCCATCATCCAGACAGATGGTTAAAAGCACGTCCAGGAAACAAATGCGCCCTTGAAATCAAGTAATATATGCCGAAAGTATGGAATCTAGAATTAATAAGGCATGCATTTTTAATATATGCACCAAAATAG
Source organism: Heterotis niloticus (assembly GCA_018136845.1). Classification (NCBI taxonomy): domain Eukaryota; kingdom Metazoa; phylum Chordata; class Actinopteri; order Osteoglossiformes; family Osteoglossidae; genus Heterotis; species Heterotis niloticus. Next base: position 4,022,008 of record CM030894.1, read on the forward strand.
AACATTTATTTTGGGCTATGCTGCTATTTGTGCATGTGGCAACTCATAAGTGACAGTGCAGGAAGGATATCACGATGCTTTGTGTGCGGAAAAAAGCAGGACGCAGATGTCGCTCGCGCTCATGAATGTTTAACGCTTTGCATGTTTGTAAACACACTGAATTTTTGCCAGTAATACCTGGATTCGTGCTCCATATATGTTCTGAAATGGTGCTTGGTGAAACAGTGCTATAAGATGTCATTGATACAGTTTGTTGCATAAATGGAGTTCACAAGGTGTGCAGAAAGTACAAAATAGGTTTTACTACATCTTTACAAGGAGAATGCACACAGGAAAAGGTGTACTTTATGAATTAACAAAGGACGGTCAAAATTTTTCCACTTTTTTATTTTTTTAATTTTCAAAACCCTTTTATTCGTCCATACTTTATTAGCATTCCGAATACTACATTAAAGCATTTCAAATCCAGCTAAATGGGCCAAAAATATCGCACCTTTAAAATTGCAGAGTTGATCCACAAAAAGATGACGTTCCTCTGTATGCGAAGTGCACGTTACGCATCGTGGAATGTTAGCCATTGGAATATAAAAATACACTTCCATGAATCAATAAGGATTAAACCCAAACACTAGAACATTCAACAGTTATAAAATAAAATAAACCATACAAAAATATACAAAACATCACCCAACAAACATGTAAGGTTTCATCTATAAAATGCTAGGGCCAACTCTATACCCTTCAACAACACACACGTTAAAAAGGATTAAACTACAATTTTTAAAAAATGATAAATTAATATTAAAAATTAGTCAAAAGAGTGAGAGACTCTGCTATAGGAGGTAGCGCTAATCGACGTGTTACTGTATGGTGGTTGCGGGTGCGAAATGGGATGCCATCGACCAACGGCTGGTGATTCTTGAAAAGAGTCCCAGCAGGCTGGATGCAAGAGGAGTGAAGCGGCCAGCTGGAGAACACATTTTTAGCTACCAGGCTTTAGAGTCCATGTTCTTGCGCGATGTAAGAGGTCTGCGTCACGCGGCTGAGAGCTATAATGGTCCGGGTCGGCCTGCTGGGGTCCAACTGTCAGTTCATGTCTCCGACTTTTGGGTTCACCTCCAGGTGGTCAGTTGTTGGGAAAAAGTAACTGATTTTTTCCAGACACCGCATGCTCCACAGCCCCTTTTCGCTCCCACACATCACCGTGGGCCCAGAAAAGGAGCAAATCTGGCCCATGGTGAGATAGAAGTGTGTCCGAAAATATGCAAAGGTGGCTGCAGAGGCGGGAATTAATGCAAAAAAAAAAAAAAATTACAGGGGTCAATTTAGATTTAGATAGATTTAGATTTTATAAGAAACTATTTTGGGGTCTATTATGTATGTTAATGTTAATAGGGCAACAGTAGAAATGACAATTCTTAAGTATCCGTCAAGTGAACTCATTCATTCATTCATTTGTTTGTTTCTTTAGCACACACCTTGCAAGTGAGGTGCAGTGTTAGATGGTTAACAGTAATTTATCCTTTTTTTTTTTTTTACAGCAGGGTGTTCTTTGCTTTTTAAGGGAGTTACAGCAAGATGTGGGATACAAACCCAGTACCTTCTTATTGAAAGGAAAGAGCCTATAACCATCACAGTGTCTGCTGCTGTTTAGCAAACTAGTTAAAATGATTTTAAACAACAGCCCAACAGCATTTTTACAAGCAAGATGTAAATGACAGTCTTAATCAGCTTACATTTAAATTCTTCAGATTCACATTCCCAAATGAGCCAAAAAAGCTCAATGAGATTCAGCGAATGAAGGACAGAACGTGGACAGAAGAGAATAATCACACTTCTTCTTTTCAGGAAATACCCTCAGAATAGTTTTCCTCACAATATTGTTGCCAGATGCCTCTCTGTGATGATTTTAGACGAACAGTTAACCCAAAGGCTCATGAGGGGACCAAGGGAGAATTGGACCACCCCTGTGCTCAAATATCCATGTGACAGGAAAGAGTGTGGTTTCACAGCCCACCGCCCCGTGATTCTGTGATAGACCAGGATTAGTGGTAAATGATGGATGGATGGAACAGTGGCCCTAGATGGGGGTCCAAACCAACAGAACCAACAGAACAAACACACACACACAAAACTAGGGGCTGAGGAGCTTCTGGTGTTTGGAAAAAATCAGTTACTCTTTCCCAACAATTGACCACCTGGAGGTGAACCCAAAAGTCAGAGACATCAACTAACAGTCGGACCCCAGCAGGCCAACCGGGACCATTATAGCTCTCAGCTGCATGACGCAGCCCTCCTACATCACGCAAGTACATGGGCTCCCAAACCTGGTAGCTTAAAACAAGTTCACCAGCTGGCTGCTTCACTCCTCTTGCATCCAGCAAACCACAGCAAACCTACATGGCCTGTGGCTTCATTGTGCTTCAGGACGACAGCCACCTCAGACTGATGTGCTCAGACGGGGCTCTGTTGCCCCCGGATACAGAGGCTAAACTCCAGGCCATAGATAGTGTCACCTTTTTTACACCGTCTGTTTTTCAGTCTTTATTTCAGTCTGTATGTTGAAAAATCATGTAGTGTTGGTTGCACAGCTATTTTGCTTAAAAATAAAAATGACTAAAATCCAGTATATTTCTGTCCATAAAATTAGATCAGTTACAGTTTGATTAGTCAATCAAGCCAGTTCGCAGTAAATTTTGATATATATAATATATATATTTTTTTCATGTATTGATGAAAATATTGAGTTACAGTGATGCAGAATTGATGAACAAGGGATCTGTCTTCCCAAATCCATGTCTCATTATGATGATCATTTTATAGCTGAACAGAAAAACAATTAAGGATCATCAAAAAGCTATGATCATTTTTTTTCCTTTTTATATATCAAACATCAACCCCCGTAGTCAAAGCCACAGAGTGACTGGATTGTTCCCTAGATGGTGGGATTGGACCGAACCCATAAGCATAACCCATAAGCAGCACTCATTTTGGCTAAAACTGTTATCAAACTTGTATCTTTACAAGTTCCCTTTTACTATGCATTTACCTTAATAGGGCATAATTACCATGTCAGTTCAGGGTAAATGCCTTGATCAAGGGTTATGCAAAGGAGCGGGATTTAAACCCAGAGCCTCGACGTCACAAGGCAACAACTGGGGTTATGGAAATATTTCACGATTGTAGCTAAAATTGACAAATTATTTCATTGTCAGCAACTGAGCAAGTAGAGACCAGTAAAGTTACGGGGAACTTTAGAATAAAATTTAGTTTATAAACCCAACTGATTGTGGACTGAGTTATAAAGCATGAGTTTTCCATGTGTCAAGTAAATACTGTGCCACTCATTTTAGCCCCAAAAATGAAAGGGTTTAACAGATTGGTAAGGTGGATTAACACCTGAGTAACATGTTGCCGTTCATCGTTTTTTTAAATTCATTTTTAGAAAAGCTCACCAAGGTGAATCCGTGCTTTTTTACTGTACCCTCATGTCACTTTGCCACAGCTGCTGAACTCCGAGTGGACGCCTGTAGTTTTATTTTTCACTCAAATTAACTTTCAGAGTCCGCTTTCTGCTTGTTGATCCGTGCTTGTACAACCTGGCAAATTTACCTGATGGACTGAGGTCCGTTGTTATTGATGGCTAAGTGCCGCTGAGTCAGCGTCAGCTCTTTGCCGCCGCGCTTTATCTAGTGCACCCAGAAAGTTCTGTCCAACACGTGTCCTTGTTGTTGAAAGGCAACGTGTCCTTTGCTTCTGTGATTGAATCCGTCCATCTGGTTGCCGTTCATCCTACAGCGTTTCTTGTCATCATCTTCCTGTCTTTTTGAGGGAATCTTCATGTCCATAGTATGAAAACTTAAGTCTTATAATTTCTTCTCTAATGATTTGATCCAACATCCATCCATTTTTCCTGACTCTTAAATGTGTTCTTAAAAGTCTCCCAAAACTCTGCTGTTCATATTCATTTGTACAAGCAGTTTTATTCATTTTAGTCAAACAAATATGTGGAATGAATTAGTCATCATTAGAATCATGCTTTTGGACAGAATTTTCATAATTATTACGACTGTGACCTGTAGTCACCCTCTAGTTCATTGACAATATTTATTTTTTCCTCAATTTAAAAAAAAAAAAAAACTGTCCCAAGCAAACATTAAATGAGCATTTTGTGGAACAAAGCCTTGGCGATGTTGAATGTCTTGCGGAGCATTGACTGTTGTCCTGCAGGACATTGACACAACTGTCCATCAACAAAGACATAAAGAAAGTCAAAAAGGAACAAAAAACCTAATAAAGGGAGGCAGAAAGGAAGGAGAAACAGGTGATCCCACGGGGTTTGAGGTTGAGGACTGTCCACCAAGTTAAGTGGACATGGCAGTGTGGAGAGCTGTCAGCGTCGAGACCCAACGTGTCCGGGCTACAGAATGACACGTTTCCAAGTGGCCTTGGGGTTGGCATTAAGCAGACCGTCACTGCTCTTCTTGACAGCTTGAGTGGGATGGGAGCTGACACCATTGCCTAATGTTGGCCCGCATCGCAGTCCAAGCCCTTCCTTCACCCCCCACACCAGGTGCGCTCAGGCTCTCATTTGCCTTAGCCGGGTTAGAATAGTGGGCAAATGCTCGCACATTGCATTTCAAACCCCCAGGCAGTGAGCAAAAACACCTGGTCTGCTTGCACCTCACGCTGATGCCTCGCAAGCCATAAAAAATACAGCATGCGTTAAAACCCCACATGCGTTGTGTGTCAGTCCGGAAGCAGATTTTGCTTAAAAACCCTTCCTCGGGATAGGTTGGAAAACAATGTAGCAGCGTTAAAATGTCTGACAAAATGGAAAAAAAAAATGTGTGATAAAATATTTTGAAAAATTAAAAATGTCAAACAACTATGTTCACTTGACGGTTCGTAAAACATTTCAGATTTTCAGCAGTTCTGCTAAGCTTTGACCACTTCGGCACAAGAAGCGATCTGGTAGACAGAGGGTTGCAGGTTGAAGCCCCAGCTTTGGCTCCTCCATTGTACCCTGGAGGCAGAAGCGCAGCCAAATGAGAAGTCTGGATAAATACACAGGCTTGTGCTCTTTATATAATATTGGCGATAATTTAACAGAGATTTGCTAAACAAATAATAATACCACATTCAGTTAAGCTTCCAGCTGAAGGTGAACAGAAGGGGGTTTTACTTCTGTTTAGCTCCGTGTTTCCAGGGCACCCATATTAGTGTGGGAGAACTTACCTCTGTTTTTAGCTTTACTTTCACCTTCTTTTCTGTTGGGACTCTTTTGGAGAAAACATCAGCATCCTGCCTCTGGCCAAACACTTTCTTGAAAACGACTTAGCGCCATGTTTTATTTTTATTTTCCGAGATATATATATATATATATATATATATATATAAAAAATTTTTTTCCAGGCCGACGCTCCTCGCTACCTCCCACAAAGCCTGCGGGCGGCTGTTGTCGGCGTACATACTTTTCACTAAATATACCTCTGATCGTCGGCCTGCAGCAGAAACTTGGAGCCCCGTATAACCTGGATGGTTTTACACATACACACACACGCACATGCGCTGTCTTAGTGGGTAAATCATTGTATCTAGCTTAACGCTGTAAGTTGCTTTGAAGAAAAGTGGCAGCTAAAAAACATAAACATGTTAAAGAACAATTAAATGTAAAAGGTTTCTGAGGTTTGTATCTGGCCATCATGCTGACAAATTTTGAGCTTATGTTCAATTTGATCATTTTTCTTTAAATCGCACGCATTTCTATCCATCCAACTATCCACCTATCTGTCTTGATCAAAGCACTCACCCTGAACTGCAAAAATTATCCAGCCACATGGGTAAAAAGTAAATAGGTAATAAATAAATGGGTAAAAGATTGCCGCTTAGTGCACAAACCAAACATTGTAAAAGTCACCTTGGAAAATGGTATCAGCTAAATAAAAAAAAAAGCTCTTTTATCTACAGGCCATAAATCTGACTCCATCTACAAATCTTGACATTTATAAACCCCTAGTATTTTTTTTTTTGTAGGCTCATCTGTTCTTGTATTTGTACCCCTTAAAATGAATTATAAAATGTATCACTTTATTAGTCTTAATACATTGCTTAAATTATCGATTACTTAATGGTGCCTAATCTGAGGGCGATCAATAGCAAATTAGTAAGCGGCCGGGTGGTGAATTGCTCTTAACAAAGTTAAATATTTATTTATGCCATTTTCTTTGTGGCCCGGTTGAGCCGAATGAGGCTAATGGGATGTATTTAACTCATTTAATAGGATGTACAAACATATGCAACATCTGAAGGAGCTGTAGGTTGTGACCGTTATGGAACATTTGATGCATAGCTTTTAAAAATGAAATTTAGAATTTAGAGCTGTAGGGGAGATGAGAAGCCGACGAAACCCGACTCGTGTTGAGGAGCAAACGATCTGCAGGTTTAAGGAGCTTCTCGCAGGAGGTACTTGGACATGTTGAGGCCGAGGATGTTCCAGATAAATTGGCAGACCACGAGGCTTGAGGCGGTGTCTCTTCGTGACCCCCTTGCTCCCTCTCTAGAAAGCGAATATTGACACAGCTACATGCAGGATGAGGTACAGATGCACCCTGCCCTCTGCGCCTGCAGAGGTTCGATCATTTAGCTCGTAATGGTTGAGGTTAGGATGGAGGGAAGCGAGATGGTCCAAAGTCAGCGGTTCGGGGACGGGTGGGCGGAATTGCCTGTGACCCCCCGGCGTAATGGCAAGAACCCGTGGAGGAGGAGAGAGAGGGGAGCTTCAAACTCCCTCTGTAGAAGAGCAATTTCTCCCCAAGATGGTGCTTTTCTGAAAGATTCCTGCAGTCCAGCATCTTTCCAGATCCTCACCAGTTTTCCATCAGTAGAAATAATCTCCTGTACAAGGGCTCTTATTATTATTATTATTATTAGTCCATTTTCATACCTGCGACATTTTTACTTTATCATTCGTGGGAGAGTGTTTGATCAAGGGCATACCAGCACAAGCAGGGGTTCGAATGCAAGACCTTCAATGACTTTAACTGCTACAGTACCTCATTATGATCTACTGTAGATGCAAATAGGTATGTTTTATGTTAGTAAATTTTGCATATAAGATGATTCAGAAAAAGTGTCATTACTGAACTTAATATAATATTTCAGGTAGTTAAGGGGGCAGCTGGTGGTATAGTTAGAGCAGCACTTTGTGTCTTATTCAAATCCCCCCCCCCCCCCCGTTTTAGTTCCTTCAGTCAATCTACTTTCCTTGAATTAACAGAGTAAAAATTACCCTGCTCTGTAAAAGGGCTAGACAGTATTTTAATGTAAAGCACTAAATTCAAAGAGTCAGCGGAATGATTAAAACTACTGATCTAATGTCGGTAATTCGATCTTTAATAACAATGAGAACAAATAAATGATCTAAGGTATCTTCAACATCCCTGGCGGACGCTCTCCTCCGAAATCCTCTCAAGATTAAAAAATGTTTACAAAAGGTTTGCAATGTTTGATGTCACAGTAAGTCAGAGGTGATCAGTTAAGGTGCCAGCAGGTGATGAGCGCCTTGCGTCAGCGTGGTTCTGGTCAAAAGTCCTTTGCTAAGCCCTGGTGCAAAACGCATAAAAATGTCCGAGGGTACAAACTAATTTACCATGGGATTAGACCAGCCGGCGGTATGCTTTCCGGTTCTCAGTACTGGGATCAATACCCTGCAGTGGGCAGTGAACTCCAGCCCGGGCCGGTGGCTTGACACAAACCCCAGTGTGATTGCAGCCCGCTATCAGCGCCATCTAAGCTGGGCTGAGGCGCAGTCTTATCTCAAGCCGTAATGGAGTCTTAACTGAGCCGTAATGGGAGACTGAGCCCAGGCACCCGAGGGAATTAACTCCACGGGGTTAAGGACGGGTCTGTGGAGACGTGTGATTTTCTCCTCGATTGCTCTCTAATGGACTGGACACAGAGGACTTGGCCTAACTTGGGCTTAGATCCCAAAATGTCCCTGTAGTTCTATTTCAATGATGCTAAAGAAGTGCGATGCTACAGAACACAACTTTCAGCACTTTCTAACCCTGTTTAGAGTGGATTCAGCAAAAGAGAACAAACTGGTTGAGTCCCACCCAGGGCGACGTTTCCTTGTCTTTAATTGGATCTGAACGGCTGTTGCTCTGACCAGGATAAGTGGTTTCAAATAAAGGATGGATGGATTTCAGTTACTCAACAAAATGAAACTCAAATGGTTAAAAAACGTGACTTTCAGGCATCCAATTCTCAGTACATATACATCTGAAGGAGGGTATTTTTTACCCCAAAGTCCTCCTTCTCATCAAGCTCGATGACCCTTTTTATGTATACATATATAAACTGAAACACACTTTGTATAAGAAATTCGGTATTCTAAATGGTCTGCAAGCGTACTCCTTAACAGCACAAAAATTAATAAAAATTTGTTTAACTTGTTAAGTTTTGAGTTTAACTACATTTGTTTTAATTTTGCTGCAGTGAAACATTTTATGTGAGACCTACACGTATATATTAATATTGCGCTGGAACTGAGGGAATAACCCACATCTGGTCATGCGAAGATAAACTGTATTTATTACTAATACAAGCTTGGACAGCACTTTTAAGTTCCAACAAGCGCTTTGCTGCAGTACCCTTAAGCAAAGTGCGTAACTGAATCCATTCAGTAAAATATACAGCTTTACATATTAATTTGGTTGTTAGGTAATTTAATTAAAGTTTCATTTACATCGCTGTGATACTACATGCGCAGTTACTTTTGGTGCTGTGTTCAGTCAAATTTGGGAAAATGTTTAATATTTAGCAGTGCCGAGTCTGATTCGGATGCTGACTACACTGACCTGGCCTTTAACTCAATTCGTGGATGTGGGTTCGAGTGAGAGGTGGTGGCGCAGTTATGAGGTCGTAAAGGAGGCCCATTTATCACATAGCTCTCCAGCGGGGAGCTACAAAAATCTCCTTCCAGCAATATTCTCTTCCTCTGTTTGTTTGTTTGTTTGTTTGTTTGTTTTAACTAGACTGTTCTTTTCAAGGTTAAATGACAATGGCAAGCACGTTCTCACACACACACACACCACACATACGCGCGCTCACAGCTATCCCACTATGAAATTTAATCGCTCCTGCCTGCCATCTTGGAAGTAATGCCACCAACAAACCCTTCCACACCGACACCATAAAGCAGCTTAATCCCCAGTGTGAAGATAAAAATGACTTCTTTCCTGCACGCCCGTCTCCCTCGGCTGTGGCGGGCTAACAGTCTCTCGTCCCGTGCTCTGCCCTCTCAGCCACTCCGCGCAGATAAAAAGAGTGGGATCCACTTTATTACAGCTGTAAACGCACAGCACTTGGTGAGAAATGTGTGATAAAGTGAGATAATGGGACTGAGGGGGGCACAGGAAAATGTTCCACTCTCCTTTGTCTTCTAAAACTTTCTCTTTAAATTAACACTTCTTTTTCTCGCAGTGCAGTTTCACCCATCAACTGAGGACACCGGCAACAGCAGTGCAGATTCACAACAATATAGGTCATATTGGCGAGAAAAGTGAATGATGTCGAAAAAAAAAGGAAAAAAATGTTTATTTACTTACTTATTTGAATTTTGGCATTACTGTCCAGGTTGACTTGCGGTGTCAAATCAGGGTAAACATCTTGAATAAGGGTACTAGAGCAGAAGTGGGATTTTGTATTGAGGTCCGTCGCCTGGATGGCGACAGCAGCAATTGTTGCATAGCCGATTTCATCCTAAAAAGTGGGACACTTTAAGCACTGCGCCCCCTAGAGACGTTTAACTGACATGCTCCTTTTCTCCTACTTGTTTTCCACCGTCTTGCCATCCGTGTACCCATCACGAGGCTGTTGATGGGACATTTGCAGGACAGAGGGGGTTGGGTGTGAGCCGGGGGGGTCTGGTACGGAGATGCAGGTGAGCACACGGCCAGCTGAGCTGACTGATGGTAGAACAGAGGGAGGGGGGCAGTTCGCGGTCCTGTCCCCCGGCACAGCTGATTCCCCCCTAGTGCCTCCTTCGCCTCCCGTGTTCTGACCCCACCCTGTCACTGCTGTCACGCTCTCCGACACACTCGACTGAACCGTAGGCAGGAGCTTGTCATTCGAGCAGATCTCCCCACAGCACCCCGCACACCACTGACAGCCAGGGAGAGCGTGTGCTGTCCCCCTCCTTAGCTGGATCCTCTGCCCTTCAGTATTCAGGCGCCAGGCAAAACTTTTTCACTTCTTTCTTCTCCCTCCAACACGTTTCGATTAAAACAACGTCTTGAGACGAGGAAGTTTTGCAGAGTTCACCTCCCGGGTGCTGAACAGGCAGCACAGGGGTTTGCGCTGTTACCCTCCACTTGAAGATCGCAGGTGGCTGGTAGTGGTTCATACCATCACACTGCAACCTGTGGACACAGTTTGGAACCCCGACTCCTGCTGTCATACCCTTGATAAAGATACTTATTATTAAACTGACAGCAAAAGTTGCCCAGCTGAATAGATGTGTAAATCATGGTAAACGGCTTAATGTACAAACCTTGCACAACAAGCCATTTTGGACAAAGGCGTGAGATTGGTAAATAAATCATGAGCAGGGCATGGTTACTGCACTTTGTACAAAGCACGTTTAACTCTTTAGTGAACTGTTAATTCCTTCAGGCGTGTTGGGTAAACGTGTTTAATAAGCATATAAGCAACATAAATTGTATCCTTGGCTTCAGCATCTTGTTGTCGAGTTCCCTCTTGCGTAACGCTCCTTGCCATGACCCGGATCTGGTGCTGATGAGAGTACTTACAGGGTCTGGTGACCTTTGCTGTTTTAGGAAGTGTGCCCAGAGCAAAAGCAATTAATTAGGAAACGCCTCCCCGGGTGGGGTGAGCAGTCTTCCTGACTGCATAGAAACAAAAAAACAGGGAGTTGTGATTTAGCATATGGAGTCACACTCTGCCATGTTGTGTAATTCGTAATTTTTTACAATGCAACGAGGCCTGAGCCTGATTTGCTGCATCACTGGAGTGGGAGCTGTAGGAAAGTGCATTCTATGGTTTTCGGGACTTCTTCTTTGCCCGTGGTGATGGATGCACAGCTGTCCGCCATGATGCTTGCTGAACCTCTGAGTCACTGTTTGTAGACAGCAAAGAGCCATCATTCTTCTTGCTTTTCTTCTGGTCGAACCACAAGTAGCTTCCAGTAAGACTATGGCACTTTTCAATTAGTTAGAATGCCCTTCGGTCTTCATTGCATCGCTTAATATTGTAGCAGACAGTGGAAAAAATTGAAGCAAAAGTTTAAAAAGGTCATTCGATTTTGTGTCGAGCGAATTTAGCTGGCTGCTTCTGATCTTGTCTGCAGAAAGTTATCCTTTTTGGAAGGAAAAAATCATATCTTTTCGCTATGTGTCCAAAGTGCAGCAACCTCAGTCTCACCGCCTGTTTTTGTGCTTGAAGGTTCTCCTTGGATTTGATCCAAGATCCTTCTGTTTGGTATCCTTGAGAATCTGGGCTTTCACAGTTGAAAAGAGTCTGACAGAGGCAGTGAAGTGGTCAAGAAGTTTCAGAGGAAATTTTTCTTGAATGCACTGGCCTTCCTGAACATTTGATACATTTTACAGTCCCAGCTATGGGGTTAAAAGGAGGAAACTGAGAGAAATCAGCCCCAGTGTGGCATTCTGACTCAATCACGGGTGCCCAACAGCAGCCAGCTATGTCTCTGCTGCTAGTTCTGTTAAACAAGAGTGACTGGCTGGTTAATGAGTTTTTGGAAACTGGACCAGGGAGAAAGGCATTTACTCTGACTGGGTAATTGTTTAATTAACGCCATGGCGGTTGAATGACTTTGTTGATATTGGCTTGAACCTCCTCAGCTGGCGGTTGTGAATGGTTAAAATGGATCTCGTGGCATCATTATCTCCTTGTCTAGTCTGAACCTCCTGACATCTGAGTTTCAGACACACCATCACCATGGGCTTCGTGGGCTGGCATTGCACTGTTCAGGATTGCCCCCAAATGGGTCGCCTTGTCCCCCCTGCCCTTACACTTCACCAATGCTACCATGCATCCTGGCCCCAGGCAAATCAAGAATCGGAAATGTAAGCAAAACAAATCGGGCGAAATGCAATCATGCACCAAGGGACGCAGCTCGGGTGGTGACCATGACCTTTTGCAGGATGGTTTGTAAAGGTTACAGTTTTCCTTGAACTTTAGTCTCATTTGCTGGATGTGTTGCATGGAAAATTGGGACACACTTCTGCAGAGATGAGGTAATTACGACAGGAACAGCAGCCCATTTTTTTTACTCCTTTTCCCCCGCATCTCTTATGTTTATTAAAATTCCTGTTGTTACCATTTTGTACCAGTGCTGCTGCTTTCTAATGCAGTTGCTGCTGACAAAGGGTTAGCCAGCATGGGGGGAAAATGTAGAAAGGAATGTGGATGTTGTTAGAAGATCTATAGCCCAGCACTGGTTTGGGGGGACCCTAGCATAGGTGCTGCACATAACCCACACGATAGGCTCTTGCACTTTTAGAACATTTTTTTTTATTTTGCTGATACTTTGCTTCACAGGCAGCATTCTGTTAATATACTTACAATTGTTTACCCATTTGTATAGCTTTTTTTTTTTTCCTTCACTGTACCAATTCAGGGTAGGCACCATGGTTACAGTAGTGACTGCTGGGGGTGGGACTTGAATCTGTACTCTTCAAGTGCAAGGTACCGACTCTACCCCCTACACCCTCTGCTCCCCTTATTTAGCATGTGGCTCATAGTAGTTGCTGTGTTCGCATGGGGTACCGGCTAGGGCCTGATAGGACATGCAGCGGGAACAGGGCGCTGAACAGCAGAGCGAACAAAGCAAGCGTCCGTTCCGTGAAAGGCAGCTGTCCAAACATGCAACCCTGGGTGCCATTGTGAGGTTTGTGCCCTGTTGCGTGACACACTTCGCCGCACATACACGCAAACAAGAAAACGGCAAAACACAAGCACAGACAGGCAGGGTGTTACATGTGTGCCAGTGTCTCCTCCTCCGCAACATTTTTCAAGCATCAAGGAAAGCCGTGAGGCAGTGTTCTGCTGCAGCCTCGCAATGGTTAGCAGCCTGGGGAAGAGTTTGGAATTGGGCTGGAGATGGTGCAAAATTTCTTTGACCGTTTTTTAAGGCCAGTCGGACAGGGCTGCGGTTGTGCATAAAGTGTTGGGCGCTTACTGAATCAGAGCTACGCTGTGCAGCGGCCCCATGGAAACAATGGTGCACTAAAACCGCGGCTCTGCAGGCATTTGTAGAAGGTGCACACTGGTCAAGCAAAGATTTCTTTCTTCTATTCTTCAGCTAAGTCCTCCTGGGATAGAGGGACTGCCGCAGGAGGCCCATTAAGGCATATTTTCATGCACACTGCGAGCCTGTCCACACACAACCCGTTCCTTAAAGTAAAAGTTCCTGAGTTTCCTGTCTGTCAAAACCTATGTCTGTCACCCTTGTTGAGTGTAAGAAAGAATATTTTTACATTTTCACACCTAATCTTGGAAGGGTTTGAGGGTTATTTAGAAAAAAGACATGAAATGACTTCCCTTAGGAGGCCTAATGTACTGTAAATCACTCTTCTTTGACGGTGGTATTCATTTATTCATTCCATTTTTTCATTAATTCATTCGTTCAGTGGTGGATTGCAGTCAAAGCCAGGTGGCATCCTGAGTTACACCCACACGTTTAGTTCCTCTCCAGCCTTTTTTGGTGGAGCTGCGTATGAGACAGTTCTTTATTTGGATGCTTTTGGTTCTGATGTAAGGTTTACTTATCTCAATATATATTTTCTTAACTGACAAATACATATGTTTGCTATTAATTTGTCAGTCACCTTTTTCCAGTTCATCTCATCCTGAACAGCTTACAATGATTTATCTGCTTAGACAGCAGACAGTTGTTTATTCAAGCTAATTTAGTCAAGGGTGAGATTTGAACCCTCCGTTTTCAAGGCGATCGCTCCAACCGCTCTTAATGCCATAACTAGCTCAAGGGTGAATACATATTCAAAGATTCAAGATTCAAAGAGATTTATTTGTCACATACATGGTAACCAGGTATGCCATACAGTGAAATGCGAACTGAATCGACAGGGCACTGTGCGCGGTGACACTCAAAGGAAATCTAAGTCACACAGCAAATAAACAAATGAAACAGTAAATAATAAAAAAAAAAAAAGAAGTAAAGTTGAATAAAATTAAATATTAAATACACCTTAAACAGCGACAATGAGGGTGGGGGCAGTTAGAGGATGTTGTAGACCGTGGTTTTGAGGATTGTGATAGGTTCAAAAGCCTTATGGCCTGTGGACAGAAGCTCCTCTTAAGTCTCTCCGTTTTTGCCATAATGCTCCCTAATCATATGTCAATATTCCTAAAATTTTATATTCTGCTTTATATTTTTAGTCCTTAAAATTAGTAACAATCTTGTATTAATTGTTTCGGTTAATCACCGCTCAGCCGCCCTTTTGCCCTGGAGGAAATAAGCACGAAGGGATGAATAAAATCGACCGAGGGGAACACATTTGAACAAATGTGCACATTAAGTGGTGTCCTTAACTTGTATTTAGTTTAATGCACTCGGATTAGTGTGAAGTTATTTGTCCAAACCCATTCAGTCTCACTCACAAGCATGGTTAAGAAAATGCAGTAAGCTGGGATGAAAATTCATATCATGCTGTGTGGCCTGAATGCACTGGGGTTGCAGACCCCACTCCCAGGGCAACTGAGAGGGACACAGAGAGGTGATCTCCAGGGGTGGTGCAGATGGTAACTCAGTGGAGCACTAAGCTCGATTTTGAACATGGATTTCTCTGATCTGGATACTTATGTGGGACATTTTGGGGTTGTAATGTTGGTTGTAGGACAGCATGGTCGTGCACCGGCAGCAGTGGAGCCTTACAAGTTCTGGGCTGCAGGTTTGGTTGTGGGATTCAATCTGTCACAGTCTATAAGGAATTTTTGTGTTTTCCACGTGTGTATCTCTGCCCTCTGATGGACTGGCAACCTGGCCAGGTTATACCCACCTTGCATTCATTTTCTGGGATAGATTCTGAAACCACAGTGACTCTTGTAGCGGAAACTGAAACATGAGGGAATCAGATGTCTGTTTACAGTTTCAAAATGTCACATCAAGCTGTGGAAACAATACTGGTATAAAAACAATGTTTTTTCCCCCCTCACCGTGTAGTGGGAGTCTATCAGTTGCACTTTGGGAACAAGCTGAGGCAACCTCGTTCATTTTTTGGATGCTGTTCTCCAAGTGATATTTGTGCACTGCTTCTTGCAGCGCTTTACTTATTTTTGTAGCTGGGTACATTTTACTGTATCAATTCATGGTAAGCACTTTACCCAAGAGTACTACAGCAGGATTTGGGATGTGAACCCAGGTTCTCGCCTTGCTGCTCCCATGAACTAGTGTTTCAACGCAGTGTGAATTTGAACGCTGTGGGCTAATGATTTCCATTTAGTCTCCTAAATTTGAACATCTTAGGGTAGAATCCCAGCATCCCCCACACCCAAGGGGGGACTGGGTCTCCTCACCACAGACAGCAAATATAGTATATGATTGTTTTCCATCCTGGATCAAAATCAACGTGTGTTAAAAGCCATTTTGGTGCAGTAGGAAGGTATCGTGCCGTGATTGAAGTCCCTGCGCTGGGATCCAAACCCTCAGTCAGTAGATGGAGTATGTGCTGCTAGCACAGGCCTGCAGAGATGAGTGCAGACGGCAGCACAGAGGTGTGTTTGCGTGTGTGCCAGGAGTGGGATGTTGATGCGACACACCGTTGCAGACGTTCCCACCGAGCGACCAGGAGATGATGAACTGCTAATGAAATAATAGCATCCCGAGGCAATTCCACCAACAGCTGGAGAGCACCGAACCGTCCCGCCTAACCTCTAGAGTGTGTGTCTGTGCGTTTGTGTGAGTGTACAGGAATTCCATCCATTGTTCACTGCCACACAAGTTGTTTGACACAAACTTTTCGGCCCAGTGGACATTTCTGCTGTTATTAACTTCAGTAACACGCAGATTTGTTGGATTCCCTGTGAGGGTGTCAGTGCTGCTGTTCCACCGCCATGCCACTAGTTGGCGATGTTGCAGTTGATGGGTTCACAGTGTTTGCTTCTGTAGCCAAGTCTTCAGTCACGGTATTTATTGAGCGTATCCCATAGTATTTGCTCATAGTAACCCAGGGGAATTTGTTCACAACAACCCAGTGTTTCCTCACAGTTCTGCGCACAGTTTTTAATCAGTAATCTGCTGTAGTTACTCATAGTGTTTATTCCCAATACTTACAGTGTTTGCTCCCAGTATTTACACATTGTGACTGACTGTATTTACTTCCTGAGGATGAATCTGGACTGTGTTTCTGTCAGATGGGACACCTTCTTCCACATGCAAGCTGCTTACACTCATTTACCCTGGTATACAGCATGGGTATTTGTACTGTACTCCACCGAATCATGGTAAGTACCTTAGTCAAGGACACTACAGGAGGAGGTGGGTGTCCTACCTGGGTCCCTGGAATGGCTTGCAGTTACATGAAACTACTAGTGTGGTTAAGTCTAAATTACTTCTAAATAATAATATAATAAGCGTTTGTGTGGTAGCCGCAGGACAGTGTTGTCTGCACACACTTGGTGTCTAACCAGCATGGTCACGCTTGCTCCCTCACATCACTAGTCCCATGGATTTCCCTGCGCTCCTCACACAAACACATACTCGCACTCACACCTCAGATGAAATTCCTCTTGTGTGAGGGTGTAAAATGGGGGTCTCTGCTCACATCTGCCAGCTGCAACAGGGATTTTCATCCAGGAGATTTTGCCATGGTCAATAGGTGCAGATAGACAGGGAGAATGAAGTGACCATGTACACATTGTAGACTGCGAGCTACAGCCACATGTCCAGTGGCCGGAGACAAAATGACCACATATGCAACAACCAGATGAAAAGTGACCTCATGTACAGTGAGCACATATACAGGGACCAGATGGACAGTCTCCACAAGTACAATAGTCGGATGGACGGTGACCATTGGACCATGGTCCAAGTAGACAGTGAGCACATATACACACACTCAATGACCTCATGCGCACACCTCACAGGCCGCTTCTGCAAATACATCATACAAAGGATGGGGATTTGTAAGGAGCCGCTTTGGATCAGCCGTCAGTACTGAAAACACAAGCTGACTTCCCAGAAATATGAATTATTATCTCTTATTTGCTTAGCGGTTCCCCTTTACTGAGATGACTCACGGGGCTCACAGCATAATACCGTGACCGTTTGGAAAGTGGGACCTTTACTGACGTGCTACTGTTTAAGGGCCTTCACACATCATGGAATTTCAACCCTGCAGCCTACTGCAGCCCAACCATATTAATGGATAAAAAGTACAGTTCTCTGCTATGACATCAATCCCAAATTGAAAAAAGTGCGTTCAACAAGAACCCAAGTAAATAAGACAGAAAGGAGCCACCTCTCAAAGCAGAGGACTCTGGGAAAGCAATCTTTTCCCATACCTTACTTCTCTGTATTGCTTTTGTTGCTTATGAATATTGTTTTTTGTAAATATATACATATATATATGATAAAAATGTTGCTTATACTACATTTATGTGTATTTTTGCATATAATACATGGGTACATGCAGTATATGCATTATTTGTACTATTAATACACTATATTTATGTAAGCATACAGGCCGGGACAGCAGGTAGTTGTTAAAGACACCAGCTTTGGGTTCGAAGCCCACAGGTTTGAAACTCATCTTCTATAGTACCTTTGAAAAAGGTGCTGTAATTACTCAAAAATATGCTCCTGTAAAAATGACCCATCTGCTATATCCAGCCTGCCTTGTTATTGTTTTGTTTTTTTATGCTACTTTATACATTTCATTCAATTTCCTTTAATACTAACAAAGAAGTTTTATGGTTGTCCCTGTGCGCTTGAGTTTTTTGCCATGGCACTCGCTTGCTGTCCTCAGCTCCTCGTTCTCAGCAGATGCATCACCGTGGGGTCACCAGAGGGGTGGCGGGGAAGGGTGGCTGCACCCAGTGAGGCACTTGACATTTCAGCGGGTATCACGGCAGAACGCCTTTGGATGGCGTGGCTCCCTCAGGACTGTTTCTGTTACACTGTCCCACTCCTGTTTCTGCTGGAGAGCATGAAGCCGAGACCTCCTGTACCTAATTTGCTGTTGCACCATCACCTAGGTGCAACAACAGGACCAGTCCTGATCCTTTCTCGGGTTCGGGTTCATTTTTTTGACTGCCTGCTAGTGGCAGATAAAGGCCTTGCTTGTCTGGAAGATGTTTTTTTTAATGCTGCCGCTCGTCTTCGGTCACAGAAAGCCTGTGGACCAGAACTTGTGGTGCCACTGATCCAAATGAATCCCAAACCCTGCTGCTGCCACCCATGGCCTCTGACACCAGGCGTCCTTGCCATCCACCAGCCATTCCACCCCCAGCAGACCTCTACTTTCAGCAGTTGCTCATTGGGTGAAATAGGAGAATACTTGAGTTGCTCCAACCAGAGAGTTAATTGGTTTAATTGGGTTGTTAAGCCCTTGGCGCTCAGCTAGAGCCAAAAAGCAGTGGCTTCCTGCCCACCTTAAGTCAAGGAGCCATTTTGTGTTGAGTCCCTGGTCTAGTTCTTGTTTTCCAGCATTCCTGCAGAGAATCCCCCGGTGTCTCCTTCGCTCCCTGGATACCAGCTGTGGAGGGTCCTGTGCAACCTGCTAGGGGTATTTATTCTGCTTGTGTTTCTCCATTCTTGTCAATCTCCTAACACCTCTTAGAGTGGGTGAAAACAAACAATATTCTGTTATTTGTCAGAAGTGATTTACAGCGAGTGGGTGTTCTTGGTGCATTTGTTCAGAATCAGTATCTAGAGCAAGGGTAGAGAACCAGATGTGGGATTTGAACCAATAATAACTCACCTTCTAGATAATACCCTTATTTGCTACTCTAATTCCTCACTAGGTTTGTGGAACTGCTGCCCATCTTCATTTTATATCTCTTAAGATGAAGAAAATCATGCTTGATCAGTAATATTTATTTAGAAGCCAAAGCAACATACACAAACTTACCAGGTGTGGGGTTTGAACCCATGAGAGCTTGTACCTACTGGATCTTAAGTCCAACACCTTAGTCCACATGGCCTGGATGGAGCCACCCCTTGTGTATTTTGTAGGGCATGGTAGGCAGTGCTTGATTTGTGCCTTTCATGGGTTTCAGAAGAAACCAGTGAAGCTTCTGCAGTCCATAAAACTGCTTATTGGGTTTGATTTGTTTGTTTCAAATGACAATGTCATTTCATACATAAAAAAGTGCCACCTTGTTTTTCTTTTTCATGCTGTTGGAGCCCAGTTGTGCTTTTGATGCCCCTTCTGTCCATGCGCACGCAGTAGGTAATAGTATGGTTCTGGAACTGGAGGTGTGTGTGTGTTCTATCTTTTCTCGTTCGATCTGTTTCACGTCGCACATTGATTTCTGTAAAGCTTGACTTGGGTTTACTTTGAACTCACTTATAACACAGATTCTGTTTTTCGGGGCGATTTATTCACTTGCTGAAGGCAGAATGGGCATTCAGGCCCCTACCTTGTGTTGCTGTGCCAAATGGGGGTGACCTAAACAAAACTACCCTCTAGGTAGCTGATGGGGGAGCTATAACTGAACCCGCCCCCTGTTGGAAGATGGGCGGAGCGAAGGACACATTCCCTTCCCGGTGGTGCTCTGTTCACTGTCAGAGGGTCACTTTACCCAGAGGACATATTGAGATTAATAGCTCTATCTGCACCAGTGTTTCATTTTCAGCTCACATTACAGTCGCTTGGCTCTGAGTGGCAGGGTCTGGCGGGGGGCAACAGGGGGGAGGGGTGTAGATAGAGCAAGAGAAGGGATGAGGAGGCAAGATTCAAATTTAAGGACAGACTGTGTTCTCTCAGTCTCCCCACTGATATTAATTACCATCATAAATCACACACATCACATACAGATATATTTAGATGTATACATAATATATGTGATATTTTTCTTTTATAGAATCATTAAATGCAAATGAACAAAGGACTACAGGAACAAAAATAACCAAAACTCCAAATATATTCAAGTCATAAGCACATCAAACAAAATTTGCCAGCCCACATTAAAAAAAAAAAAAAAAAAAAAAAAAAAAAAAAAAAATTGACAGATTCCGGTCATGTAAAAACCACAGTGCATAAAGCTTTATTCAAAATGAGCGAAGCAGAACTCATCGCTCTTATCTGCCAGAATATAAAACCACAGGATATTTAAACGCTTCAAATCAGCAAATCAAACAAGTCAAATCCGCCTGTTTTAAAAACCCTCACCAGGTTGGCAAACAAATAAATGAGGGAATTTACCCCCCTGACCTTCATGACAGAAGTCACGCCGCAGCCTATTAACCACGGTGTCTCTTGCTGATGCAGGTGGAAATTTCATGGAAACGGAACAAACAAAGGTGCAAAGTTATACTCTCTGCAGGGGCCTTTATTGCCAAATTCCTATTGTTTATTAAATATATTTTGAGTTTCTTTCTTTTTATTAGATTTTATTTCTTGTTATGTATATGCCAGCCCCATGCATTTGTATTTTTTTTTATTTTTTTTTTTATCTAACATCACATCAGTTATATAAGGAAAACAGCCAGGGTGGCAGTTACTGCTGTCACCTTACAGTCAGAGGAGCTGGGTCTCAATCCCTCCTCCTGCTATTGTATTTGTGTCCAAGGTATTTGCACCAAACTGTTGCAGTAAAAATGACTCTGCTTTTTAAATGGGCAAATCGACCTAAGTAGCTTAGTGTCCAAACCTCATATTGTAAAATCTTGATTTTTTTTTTTTTTTTTTTTTAAAAAAAGGCTGTGCTGACCAGGATACTTCTGTTGTACCCTTGTCCAAGGTACTTACCCTGAACTGATACAGTAAAAATTAGCCAGCTGTATAAATACTTTAATATACAAACTACAATTGTAAGTCACCTTGGAGAAGTACAGGAAATAAATAACAATAATCCGGGGGAGGCAGGGTGTGTAGTGGTTAATGAACTCAACTTTATGACCGTGCAAAGGTGGGGGGTTGTCTACTTGATTCCTTTTTGTCAGCCTTCCAGTTCTCACCCGAGCAACATTTTCTTTAAATGCCGTTCTGGTTGACGGTGTTGTTTCTTCCATCCTTTATTCGCGTGAGGGGGGGAGGGAATCGGGAGGGCCCTGCAATAGTTTTGTTAAATAACTTGCTAATTGTTTTATGACTTAACAGCACTTGCAGCTTTTGGTAATGACCGCCCGTCCGTGGCTTCCTTGAACCCAACCTGCTCGGGACAAATGGTCCCCTACTTAAACGGACCCATTTCCACCACATTTGCGCAGGTCGATTATGAGTCTCGAAGGCAAGAACCTGTAATCAGGAGCAGCGTTTAAACCGGCGGTCCAGATGGGAACGACCATCTTTAGCATCCAGCAAAAGATGCTTCCTTTTGCTGCAGTGGACTTTGGCTCCAGCACAGCGTCGACGGGCGCAGCGCAGTCAGGACATTTGTCTTTTCGGGGGGCCTGATGATATGTGTAGTTAGGAAAACCGATAATATGACAGCTTATTAGGGATGCGGCCTTACATTTTCGTCATCCCCTCTGCTGCGATGCAGCCGCACCGTGGGCCTCGGCCCTTCCCCCGAATCGATATGTGCTGAAGTGTTCATTATTGACAAATGTTTTTGCTATTAAATAGTTTCTGTAGTAACGCTTTTACATGCATCTTCATATTGCCATTATAGAGTCATTTGACAAGGCGAGCACCTAAAAACATGTAATAGGCCGCTCGCAAAGGCTGTTTGCCTGAGCGCTCTGTATAAGGAGCAGGGGATATAAAGGACCCAGTGTAATGAAACAGTGTTGGTGTTTTGCTGCAGCAGGGGCCATATTGCTTAAGGTCAAGGTCTTATAACCTAAAGGGTGTTGGATTAAGACCTGTTCTGTACCTTTGATTAAGGCACAAACCCTAAATTACTTATTGCTTTGTAAATGTGAGAGCATCAACTAAATAATTTAATAATAATTTATTTCACTTAAATTTTCTTCAAAGCACCTTGCAGTTTTTGCTTGCATTCTAAGCTACTTGCAGTGATTTACACAGCAGGGTAACTTCTACTATATCAATTCAGGGCATATGCCTTCATCAAAGGTTGCGTGGAAGGGATTTAAACCCGAGTGTTTTGATTCCAAGGCTACACAACCACCTAATGAGTATGAGGGAAGCTTGCTTTGCTGTGGCCTACAAGGCTTTTGTTGCCTTCAACCCATCAAAAAGAATGGCAAGGCGAGATAAAGAAAGAAAGCATTTGAACCCCATGGGGCAGGAAGCTCTTATTATTTAATAGGTGCTGTGTTTATTATAAGGCGAGACGTTTGGCCCTGGCGCCCCTTCTCAGCACTGAACCACCAAGATTCTCAAAGAAGCAGTTCTCCGTTCATTACTGGTGTGATCTCTCCTATCCCCAATGAGCTGCGCTGGCACATATTAATAAAAAGTTATTTTAAAAAATGCACTGTCAAATTTCACCAGAGTGCCTCTGTATTTTTGCGTCGAACCAGCGTCGCATGGAGTCGCCACATCAGTGCTCTCGCATCCCAGCCCCCTTCTGTGCATGAAGATGAGTTGTGGAGGAGCAAGACGAGTGTGGGGGAGGAGGAGGAAGCGGATGTGCGACACGGCACCGGGAGACACACTCCTCAGCACCGGTTTGGCTGCCTTATTTGGAGCCCGTCGAGCTCCGTTTGATGCCTCTAATGGGGGCGAAATCGGGGACACTGCTGTGTGGCGCTGAATCTCTTTAAAACAAATTATTTATCAAGGTATACCCAGCACTCCAAAGGGAGCTGACAGTTAGACAGCTGATATATGGCGTTTATTAAATTAAGATTTGCTGGCATTTTTCATCATTTTCTGCTGTGCGGTTGATATGTGCTGTTCGTATCCATTCACTTTGTCAGCAGCTTTGACTGACAGGTAGCGCAAAAGCCAGTAATGCAGGACGAAGGGGACGAGAGACAGGCAGGAATGTGCGCATCATGGAGACATCCTCTGCTCTGTCTCCCGGTGGGGCTGGATAAATTTCTTGATGGAGACTGGATACTAAAAAAGCCAGTTGATCTTTTTAGCTAAGTGTTCACTTCCTTGAGGAAAACTGCAGATATAGCTACTTCTCTATTAAACTTTATCTGAGACCTTAATCCAAGAAGACCTACAAAGTTATATAAGTTCACGATGATCTAGTATATTGTACAGCACCAATTCAGTGTCAGCTCATGATCAAGACAGGATCAGCAGGAAGGGGATTCCAACCCAAGACCTTCTGGTTCCAACGCAAGCGCTCTAAACACTTCATTACTCCATTTACTTACCATATTATTAGTATGTTTTACTCCTTAAGAAGTGCATATTAGTTATGTTGGTCTGCATTACTGGTTCTCCTAGGTCCGAATGTGTCTGATGAGGTAAGTCATGGTGCATGAAAGTCGTGCCTGTTTCAAATAAAATCAAAAATCGGAAAGCAGAAATATGGGCAAAACCTCAAAAGTCTGAAATTCATTTGGTGTTCTGGTTATCATTGCATTTTTGGTGCAAATGTTTTGTTACTAAGGGGCAGCATCATCAGCACGAAGAAAACTAAGGGAGGAGGAACAGAAACAGGGTGTCTTTATAGTCCAAGAAACTGCAACTGGTTGACTGTGACCACTGGTTGATGACTATTTTTGAATTCTGGTTGTTAAACCCTTCAGATTCCTGAAATTACATTTGTCTGTACAATAAATCCATATCAGATGTTTGAATGTCATCTGTAGAACCAGATATCCAGAAACTTCCTACCATGTCTGTAACTGGCTTGGTTCAGAACCTTCATCTGGTCTCAGTCAAAAGATGTTTGCTGTCTATGAGCCTGAGAGGGTTCAAAGTGAGGAAGATTATAGGACAAAAACTGGCCTCTGTGCTCTCGGGTGGGTGAGATGCCTGAGGTTCCCTCCCCTTGACACCGACTGACACCAGGGGCCTATTGGGTACCTCCAAGGCAATAAGTGTCACTGGACTCTTCTCTCCATTGATATAACATTGCCCAAAGAAACCTGTACTTTTGAGCAGAAGTGGGCATCTTACAGCACTGAAACAAGCATCATGTCCTTTGCATCAAAGAGCAGATTGTAGGGTTTTCATGAATAAACTGGGAGAGGTGTTCCCACCACTCCAACACTAACTGTGCCTTTCTCTCTGCTGCAGAAACATTGATGGATACGCGGACGGCCACAGCGGAGCTGGGCTGGACAGCCTACCCAGCCTCGGGGGTAAGTGCATTTTCTCTTTTCATCTTGATCAGTATGCCTGGGAAATATGTAATTTATACTTTTGCGCTTCACATTTGTACTGGAGAAATTGAGGTATAGGGTCTTAGCCAAGTTTATAACCACTGAGTTTCTCCTGGGAGGGGATCCTGCGACCTGCTGCTTGCCAGCAAGTCCAAATACTGCAGCATATCCATTGCTCCTCACCAGAGGTTATGGAAACCTCTTTGTGGGGCAAATCAATGTAGGACCGTTGTATATATGCTGACTCTCCTCTCTCTGAAGTCGAATTATACAATCGATGAGAGTCACCAGGCACCAAGGCTCTTCTTAATGGTAGAAATATAACAGCCTCTGTTATCATTTATGTTTATGCATTTGGCACGGTTTCTCTCCAGAGCAACATACAGTGCAAAGTCACCAGTTGTGATTGTTACTGTTATGCATTGTCATGCTTCCCAGCTTTGGTGATCTAGTGGGTCTGATTCAGCGTAAAAGGCCAGTGATCTGGTTCATCGTTCTGAGGTCTGCTACCCCGATGATGCAGAATTACATGACTTTTGTGGTCGGCTTCGAGCAGGTGGAGTGATAAAGGGCTGACCTGCTGTGATCCACCCCAGAGTGTTGTTGACATATTTTTTGAGCTGAGCATTCAGCCTGAACCATCCCGGGCCATCACCCGGGGTGCTTCGCTTTGCCCTTCTGCGGTCGGCATCATCAGAGAAGTCCATGTGCAGGTGGAGGCCATGTCTGTCTGCGTGTGAGCGAATTTTTGTCATTTAGATATAGGGACAAATCTGAGGAAAAAGGAAAAAAAAAATATGTCAACATTGTTACCGCAAAACGCTCCTTCCGAACCCTGACAGCATGTATCTGAGTGCCGACTGCTGGAAAAACAACTTAAACATACAGGCGGCACGTGTGTCTCGCCTCCGCCTTCATCGAGGGGAAACGGCACATTGTTCTGCCAGCATGGAAGCCCATGGGACCTCCTCGGGATTTCAGCAGACTTACATCCTTATCTCCAGCCAAAACTGATCTTCCAAAGCGTCAGTAATATGGCATAATTTTGTCTCATGCAATCAAGTCCTAAAAAACTAACTCGAGCGGATAAAATGAAAAAAAAAAAAAAAATCTCTAATAAAAAGGAAAAATATTTTCGGCAAGAAACCCCTCAGCGGAATGTGTTCTGTGAAACCGCTTCCACCTCTCGCTGCTCCCTTTCTTAGCAGGAGCGTCTATAAAAAGCGACTTTTATGTCTTAACAGTGTTAAACTTGACCCATTTTTTGGCTACATTTTATTACTGAGCCAGTTCAGGTTAGGTTCAAGGGTAAAATAACAGGGTCTCTCCTGAGATTTGAACCCCGCAAGCTTCTCATCACAACAGCATCTTTGAGTTGCGCATGAGGCGAGCTCTTACACAGCACCCCTTCCCACTTCTTTTAAAAGTGCTGCATTTTTTCACATGGCCCCTAAACTGTCAACACTTCATAGACGGCGGGGAGGGTTTCACACAGTCCCTAAGTTAACAGCGTGGCGAGTGCGATATACGGCTGCCGTGGATGCTTTTAAAAGGCATTTAAAAACATTTTAAGCTTTTTTTTTTTTCTTTTTTTCCCCCCCTCTTGTTCAGTTTTCCCACGGTATAGGTGGCAGGGATGAATTTGATCTGTTGAAAAAGAAGAGATGAGTTAAGTGTTGGCGAGCCTGAGAAAGGCCGTCTTTTTTTTTTTTTTTTTTTTTTTTCCTGTTTAC
Organism: Heterotis niloticus; assembly: GCA_018136845.1. Taxonomy (NCBI): domain Eukaryota; kingdom Metazoa; phylum Chordata; class Actinopteri; order Osteoglossiformes; family Osteoglossidae; genus Heterotis; species Heterotis niloticus. The sequence goes on from CM030894.1 coordinate 4,048,165, forward strand.
TTCGGTGTGGCTCGGTTATTTAGCAAAAATAAATGAAGTGCAGGAGGCACTTTGTTCTAATTTAGCCTTTTTGAGAAGAGGCTGCTTTTAAATTAATTGTCAAAGGATCCTCAGCTGGACCGTCCTTTAAAGGGAATCCCTTGTCTGAAGAAAACATCATGGATCCTTAATGAAATTCGCTCTCCAAAGTTCAGCAATCTCCCAAATTTACATGAAAGGATTGCCGTTAAGTCCCCCGGACCCCCCTCCCAGGCCTCGTCTCTGTCTTTGGACACTTTTTTTTGGGTTGAACATAAGCAGCTTCATTGTAGTGTCCAGTAGGGTAGACTATGGTGATTTTCAGTTTGTAAGAATGCCCTTTGGTGTACATTACGCTCCTACTCATTGAAGCGCAATGTAGTGGAAAATGAAGCAAAACTAAAGATGAAATGTAATATATGCGAAAAATGAAATATTGCTAAGTATCATCTGATGTTTGCATTCTGACACTTGCAGACCACGCGCATGAAGTCCGTCCAGAATTCTCTCCTGCAATTGAATCCATCCATCTGTTTGATGATCCCCCTTTTCTTTTTCGTCCAGCTTTTCTAATCAACATCATTTTTTTGAAAGAATCCAATCTTCTCATAACGTCTCCAAGTATCATAACTGGTGTCATTATTTGTTTGCAACCGGAGGCTTCCCCTACTTTAATCCTACAATTGTTGACTATCTGTTTTGTTTTTCTAGATGTCCATGGTGTTCACAACATCCTTACGCACTATAGAATCTTTCCAAGTTGATCTTCGTTGTTCCTGACATTCATTTTTGGTGTCCACTAAAACTGGTAATTCAGTCAGAATTTCTAATTAAAATATCTACATCCTATAATCCTTATATCTTATAACACATGTAACACTTACGATAATATGTTGACAGGTTGAGCTGCCACCATTCCCAGGTTTGAGTCCTTCCTTAGAATCACTATAGTAAAATTTACCTTGCTGTTTAAATAGATGTCATACCCAGTCTTAACTCCGTTAATCAGTTTTTCATAAAAGAACAAACTAAATAAATAAATTTAAATTAATGTGTAGAATCACATCCCAGTACCATAGTTTAAAAAAAAAAAAAAAAAAAAGACATAATCTAAATCGAATGCTGTAACAAAAAAAACCAACAAGAGTGTTTTGGACCAGTTGCTGTGAAAATAACAACTGGCAGCCAGAGCCAGTTCTCAGTTATTTTGACTGCCGAGCTTTTCAGGCTGTTGTTGCCTGGAAGGGTTAAAAATCCCTCGTTTCCCTGCCAAAGTCTTTGCTTTAGCTATGCCGGCGTATTCAGATATTGAAATCTAAAAAAAGACAAAAGATGAGTACCCGGTTGTCATTCGTTGAGGATATATTGAGTACTGTACTCCTGCACATGTGGGTGACCTCTGGCCTCTGAGCAGTTTGAAAAGTGAGAGGAAGCGGATCTAGGGATTTTTTTGGGTCTGAAAATGGTGTTACTCAGACTATCAGCCAACCCCCACCGAACTCGGCTCCCATCCCTTCATATGGATTGACAACATCTGACTTAGAAGAGGTGAGGGAAGCGAGCATTAGGGGTCAGCTCTTTGGATAGATGAAACGGTCAGGTTAAGATGGATATAGGATAGGATTAGGATTGGATGGAGGAGGGCATGGCTCAGGTTCAACTCCCTCTCGGTGCTGTCTGGAGTTGGTGCACAGGCATGCTGATGCGGGTTACAACCAGCATAGAACCAACCAGGTAGCAGAGAGACTATGAAACCGGACATAATGCTGAAAGGCTGCCGGATCGAATCCCACAAGGAACCCTCAAGCAAAGAATCAGTCTAGAAATGGCCCTGTGAAATATGTAGGTAGCCTCGGGAAAAACTGTGCACTAATGAATAAATAACGGTGAAAGTTTTGTTTAAAAACCATAAAAAAACAGTAACTCACGAATCCCCTGTATATAGTATGTATGCATATTACATATACATGCATATACACATGTAATTAAGCTATAGATATGTAACGCACACATATTTTGTGTGTGTTTTGTGTCTATGGAGTATACGATATCCTAGCAGCAGCCAAGCTGCACTGACTGCGCTGTTGCACAGGAACTATTCATCATGTCACATAGGATGCAGAGAATACGGCTGCGATGTGGTCTGCAGGGAACGCCGTTGGCCTGTGAGCGGCGAGCCTTCATTTATCACCTCTCACTGAGAGCTCTGCACAGTGGGCTCAGGGTGGGTGCATAATAGGGGAGGAAGAGTACGGTGAGAGAGGAAGGGTAGGGGCTAAATGTGGTGAGCTGGGCGGGCAGTGGGAGCTGGATACGTTTGGCCAATGTGGTGTACAGGTGGGTTGCTAGCTATATAGGCTCTAATCACCTGGGGCGAAGCTTTGACTACACCGAATGGGGTAGGTAGGGTGGGTCCATATTCTTTGAAGTCAAGAAATTCAGCAGTACCCGCATCTGTGCCCTGAACCATAACAATGACGCCACCTGCTGTTTACGGAATGGTTCCAGCACGTTGGGACTGCAGGTAAAAGCAGTGGGCACAGCACAGCGAACTTCATGTATTTTCGCCCCACAACGTAGCTCTCAGTGTCAAATTGCCCCTAGAAACCAAATCGGTATTTTGACTTTTAACCTTCTCCCCACTAATCTGTTGTCCTCATCACTCTTTTTTTATTTTATTGCCGCCTTCTATCCGGCAACCTCGACACCAGATAGCAGCAATTTTTGTCAAGGTGTTGTTTCTCTAGTGAGGCATCCGGCGAAGAAGTGCTGCCAACTTGCGGAGGCACACTTGCGTCCCAGCCATACGCTAATGTGTTGCAGCGCCCCTATGCCTGTTTCGCGGGATCACCGTCAGGGTGAGCCGAGCCGCTAATTCACCTGCCCTTCATTTGTGTTTATTTTACAGCTCGCTGGTCCAGTTGGCTCATTTTCAGCATTGAGTTTTAATTTTATTTTTAATGGATGTTCAGGGACACACAAGCGCTTTCCAAAAAGCCCACCGAACCCCATCTAACCCTCTCTTCTTAATGAATTAACTGCTCTCTTACTATTATTATGTTAAAATCAACAGTTCTGGATTTAATTGAAAATTATACTTCCTATTTTTCAACCAGTACAGGGTGTAACATACTGGCTTGCCACCAAGTGATGCCGGATTAGGCTCCAGACCATCGTCACCCTAACCACAAGTGATTACGGATAATGGAAGAATAAACATCCTATTTTTTTTTTTTTTTTTTTTTTTTAAGTGTCCACTTTTGTTCAGCTCACAGTTTTACAGTTTATGTTTTGCCAAATCCTTTCATTGTTAAGCATCCCACACAATAATGGCATCGCACCTGGAAATGGTTCAGGTGTCTGATCTGCTGCACAAGAGGGTCCTCTACCTAATATAAATGCTGTAATTAATTCAACTGCAAATACTACTATTAATATAATTATTTATTTATCTGCCCCTTTTCTGCAAAGTAACTTAAAGCATTAGGTCTGTATGTTCAGCCACTTACAATGATTTTCCCATTTATACAGCTGGGTAATTTTTAACCAATGCACAGTGTTGGTATTATTGAATACTGGGAGGGATTCAGCAGCTCTGAGGGACAGAGGAAGGTCATTACACCATGTCAAGGCTGAAACGGAGAACCTACAGACTTAACAGTTGGGCACTTTAAACTACAAGTTGCTGTGGTATCAGGGGCACACAGGGAAGGCAGGGGATCCAGATTGGCACCCCAGACTATGGATGTGATCCAGAACACGGGAACACAGCGTTGATTTCCCGCCTTTTCCTCTTCCATCCCCATGTTCCTATCGGGGTTAAGCTGGAGCTCAGTCACACGGGGAGGGTGGGAGGACCGAATCCTCCGTTTTCCGCTGAGTCTGCTAAACCACGCTTGCCCACTTAGAAAAAACAATGCATGAATAATGCACGTCCACAGACAAACCCGCAAACATGTGCGCAACACTCGCCGGGAGCTGGAGGCCATCCAGATCCGCTCACCTCCTGGTACAGGATGCCAAGCTTCATCATCATCATCATCACGATTATTATTTAGATGATTAGTTGAGGTCTTCCTATTATCCAATTGTAGAGACAGATATTTTCCTAAAGTGGCTGAGGTCAAGTATCTTTTCTACTGATTTTGGTGAATTGGCTGTACAACTCCAGTTTGTACCCATGAGTACAGGAGCCGGTGTAGGGGGTGGGCGGTAGTGCGATAGGGTAACACCGGTGCCACGAGTCTCCATTTTCGGCAGGGGGGTTGCAATGTGGGGGTATTTATAGCCTAACTGCTGAACGGGACTTTTCTCCCTCAGTCAAACTCAGACCCAGATCCCTTGGGACCGGTGGGGGCCGGAATGAAAAACGTGCAGTCTCGCACACACTCCAACGGTAACCCTGGGTTTCTTTTGTATGAATGCATATAATTATACACACATGTTTCTTATTCTGTTGCACATACAGTTTACAATACAGCTATACAGAGTATTTCTACATTCTAGATATCGGATTCCACACAACATGCTTTAAATGACGTTTTCCATTTTAAACGTGGCTATTTTCATATATATATATATATATATATATATATATATAATTAGATGCTTATGACATGGCGGGGGAAGCTGCTGGGAGGTGCGACACTATTGTGGTAACCGTACGGGGTCAGATGTGTGTTGCTAGAGCTGGCTGTATGCAAAGTGTTTCTTCAGCTGCATAGTGTCTCCTAAAAGCTTGAAACAAAGAAAAATAAATAAATAATAACAATAATACAGGAGTCGGAAAGCTTGAAAAGCTCAACTGTCACACGTCTTCGCTTGCAAAACCTCGACATTTTGATTTTCCCGGACATCTCCGCTCCACGCCTGTCAGTTACGGCACTGATAAAATGGCTGAGTTCTCTGGCTCCAGATTTGAGGTTTCCTGTCCACTTTTTATCAAACACGGCGGCCGATCGAGAGGGTGGCATTTGTGCATTTTTTTTACGAAGAGTCCCGAGGAGGAGTGATTAACCATGCGGAAGGAAGATGCAGCCCATAGCTTTTCCCCTCCCTGTCCGCTGCCCCCCCCCTCCCCGAGCATCGGATCCAGTCTTGCTGGTATTAATGGTCTCCCACTGTGGAAAGGGACAGGTCACTCTAATTCTGATGAATGGTTGCTGTGGCAGCAAAGCGAGGAAAAGACTGCAATATGCTCCTATATATTCAACCCTGTGTGTGTGTGTGTGTGTGTGTGTGTGTGTGTGTGTGTGTGTGTGTGTGTGTGTGTAATGAAAAGGGACTCATTTGCGTCAGGGACCTCTGTAAACTCATTAATCATGTCTGCAGCCTAGCACCTTGTGCCCATCTTCTTCAAAACCCCCGAACCCCTGCGCACACCAACACCCCCAGCCAACTGCAAACATTCAGGAATTATTTGATCGGCCTAGAAGCCACCAGCATGAATCGGGGTGCTCGGTTCTTCCTGGGCTGTACACATCCTGGAGAGGAAGCTATAGAATATGTCGGATAACATCTTGGCCAACGCTGAAGAGAACAAGCTGAAGAACACACTGGCAAAACTGCTGTGCAACATTGAGAGAACATGCAGGAAAATTTGCCCAAAAGAGTTTTCTACAACACAGAGAAGTACCTGTTGAGAAAAGCCGAAGAAGACACTGGAAAATATATTGGATAAGATTTTACAGAACAATCTGGAAAACATGTTGGAGAACACGATGATGGAAGCCTGAGAAAAACAATGTGATTCTTGATCTTTCACATTTTCTTCTGTTAAATCACATTTTACAGGCATCCAGAATGTCACTGTATAACATGCTGAACATATTACAAAGTTAGAATATTTTTTACCTGTAGTGCTGTGTTATGTATGCCATAAATTATACAAATTACAAAGAACGGAATGAACCTGCTTACAATTAGAAGGCTGAGAGTCAGAACCCAGAATAGGATTTGCTGCCTTAACCTTTACTGGCTTACTTAACTCGCAAGACATTTGTAAACACCCATTTTTTCAACTGGGTAAACTCTAAATCGTCCTCCCGCACAGCGGACAAGTTCAGTTGTTATGTAATGTCACGATGATGTTGTGCTGTGACCAAAAATAACCAAATCATCTAGTTTTGAGTTTCACCTGAAAATGGATGAGGATTGAGAGGTGCGGGAGCGTGCTTGCACACACTGTGAGATCGCTGGCCGCCAGCAGCTAAGGGAAGGCCCACTATGGGCTTTGTGAGGCTTTAATGGGTACCGTTGATGCAGGCGAGAGCTTCTTTCCACAAAGGTGGACACAGTGGGTTTAGAATAGGGATGTTTCCTTTCTCTCTAGTTTTTCGTACCCCACTTCCCTCATTTAAAAAGGCAGAAAAGGAAAACTTATTTTGATGTTCATTCATAGCAAGCTGGAGGTGATTGAGCTCCAGACTCTTGGCTGGTTGTGTTGTTATTATTGCTTTGCTGCCAAGGAACAAAAATCCTCCTCCCACAGTGAGAATGTCCCCACCCGCTGCTTGAAAACTCTCCCCTCTCTGAGCAACATAGGCTCACCTATTCTGGGACAGTACCCCATATTAATAGGAATATCTCCAGTGTTTGAGCCCTAACTGTTTGATGGCTTTTATCATTGCGCTTCTTTTTCTAGCCTTGGTGGGGGTTCCCCTTCTTTAAGTATTCCAGCCTACCGGCTCACATTGAGACCCATAACCTGAAGACCAAAGTCATGATCTCATGGTGGCTTATCTCCCATCACGTTTGCAGATATAGACCCCGGAATCTCATGCGAATGGTATCCGTTGCTGGAACTGCTATTTTTTTTTTTTTTTTTACTCCGATTCTTCTCCTCTTCCTCGATATTTGACAGATCCGCGAGTGTTCCACTTATTAGTTTGGTAGGACATTAATGTAAATGTGACATTTGAAAGGTCCCCATTAGGGCTGTGCGAGGCTCACATTAGCAGGGTGCATTGGGAAGGGTCCGCATTATTTAAGACTTACCAGGTTCAAAACTGGCTCAAATGGGAGTGAGTCGGGACTCCTTTAAATGCGGACTCCATTAGTGCGCCAGTGTGTTGGCAGATAGCTGTGTCTTCCTCCCTCTAATTCCAATTCAGCCGCTCATAATCCTGGATCCAGAATGCACCAAATTTCATAATGTGCCGACTTGCTGCTTACTCATGTCTGGCCAGGATTCCTTTTCAGGTGAACGAACGGAGAGAGCATCTAAATGGACCGGTGCCTGGGAAAAGAATATGCAGATGTGAGAGAGAGTGGATGATGCGTGGAGGGAAATATTCAAGTACGCAACGCATGTACATGATATCAACAAGGATCACATTAGCTATCAGTGAAATGATCCGGATGCGGTAAAACAACCAGCGATTATAAACAAAAGAGTGAGGCGGGGTCACTCGCTCTGCAGTTCCCTGCCACGCGGTGTCAGGAGTGCAGAAGTGCCCCCCAGAGTTGGACCTGACGTTGACATCCGATTGATTTTACAAAGTTAATTTGCACTTTCAAGAGGTACAGAATAAGCATGTCCTGTGGCTGTTACTGGTAAGTGGATAGATCTCGCTGTATTAAACCAGTGCTCCCACCGCTCCAGACCACAGATGGTTAATAGCGATATTGCCTAGGCTGATCACAGCCCATAGTAAGAGGTCAGACTCTGAGGGTAGACTTGCCTGAGGAGTGATTTGCAGGCCTCCATGGGGACCAAATGGAAGGGAAGCAGATGCTATCCAAAGACGTGTATATCCAAACAATAACAATAATCACATTACGCTATATAGAGGGATCCAATAAAGTGATAAGAAGCGGTGAAAGAGGAGGGGATCAGGCACTGTCATCTTGTTTCATATGTTTTACTCGGTGCCCAGTGGTATCCTGAAAGATCCTTTAGGGCTGGCGGGAACAACATTTTGTTAAACCCCAAGATAATACTGCACATTTTCATAATTTTCTGTAAGTGTTTATTTGTTCGATGCTGTTCTACACATTAGCGTGCAGTTCTGGGAATAAAGTGCATTCGGCAGCAGATGTAGAGGTTTCGGATGGTCAAAACACAGCTTGGTAGCCTGACACTGCCATGTTGCTGGTTCACGTCACTCTAATGGCTGCCTATATAAATGACATTAAGGCCACAAATACATAATCAAAGTAAATGAAGTTGACCTTGTTTGTGTAGCTGCCGAAATGACTGGAATGATCAGAGATGGCTTCTTCAATGCTGGGAGGGATTGAGCAGCTCTGAGGGGCAGAAGGAGATGAGAGGGAACTTCTGGTGTTTTCAGGTTTCTGTTTTAAGGATGTACTTACCTCCTGGTAATAAGTCTTCCTTTGTGTTTTTATTTTTGCTTGTCTCGCAGTGGGAAGAGGTAAGCGGGTACGATGAGAACCTCAACACCATACGGACCTACCAAGTGTGCAATGTCTTTGAACCCAGTCAGAACAACTGGCTGCTGACCACCTTCATTGAGCGCCGTGGAGCCCAACGCGTCTATGCTGAGATGCGCTTCACCGTGCGGGACTGCAGCAGCATCCCCAATGTTCCGGGTTCCTGCAAGGAGACCTTCAACCTGTACTACTATGAAACGGATGCCGTCATTGCGACCAAGGGCTCTGCTTTCTGGATGGAGGCACCCTACTTGAAAGTGGACACCATTGCGGCCGACGAGAGTTTCTCGCAAGTGGACTTTGGCGGACGCCTGATGAAGGTGAACACCGAAGTGCGCAGCTTTGGGCCACTGTCTCGCTCCGGGTTCTATCTGGCCTTCCAGGACTACGGGGCCTGTATGTCGCTCCTTTCCGTCCGTGTTTTCTTCAAGCGCTGTCCCAGTGTGGTGCAGAATTTTGCCGTCTTCCCTGAAACCATGACGGGTGCCGAGAGCACCTCCCTGGTCATTGCCCGTGGTGTTTGCATTCCAAACTCAGAGGAGGTGGACGTGCCCATCAAGCTGTACTGCAACGGTGATGGTGAATGGATGGTGCCCATTGGCAGCTGCACCTGCAAGGCGGGGTATGAACCTGACAATGGGAATGTATGCCGAGGTAAGAGCTTCTTCTGTAATTCTGGATCCATTGGTTAATTCCCTTGTTTCATGAAATCAGTTTAGTTATTCAACTTCCGGTTTGCCTGACTTTTTAGTGGGCTTTAGCACATACATACACAACTTCCCGGTTTTTTTTTTTTTTCTTTTTTCTTATATATGTACGTTGGTAGCTACGTACATATATAAGAAAATTACTTCCTGTTTGTTGAACATCGGAAACAATTCACTCTTTCTTGTTTGCCTGGTATTTCGATAATCTTAATCGCGTTACTTCTTTTTTTGTCAATATTTGGTTTGGCAGTATGACTTCCCATTTTTCGGTACCAGAATCAATTTGTCATTGTCGATTTTTGAATGCCTTTAACTGTACAACCTGTTTTTTATTTAGTTTTGCAACTAGTTTGCTCCTTCAGTTTTCTTTTGTATCTTCTGTGGTTTGTTTGGTGTTTGAACGAATAGCTGTGTTACTTTCTGTTTGTCGAGTGTCAAGCAGTTTCATCCTGGCTTCTTGTTTATCACATATTTCGGTAGTTTTATTCATATGACTTCCTTAACCTTGCCGATTCTCTGACATTTGTGTTGGTTTAGTCTTTGGACTCCCCGTGAGTTTGTCATTTGAATTGCTTAAGTCCTTCAACTTCTTGTTTGCGTGCCGTTTGAATCAGTTTAGCCATTTGACTTCTATTTCATCAAAATCTGTTTAGACTAACAAATTCGTGCTTGAGCTAAATCCAAATAGGTTTAGTCATACGGCTTGCTATTTGTTCAATATCGGACCTGGTTTTGTCTTTTGACTTCACTTCATCTGTTTGTCCAACATCCGAACCGAGTTAGAACTTTTCCTTCCTGTGCATGAAATTTGAATCAGTTCATCTCAATTTCCTCGTCGATATCATCGGTGTCATTAATGTTGTTCGATTTCCTGTTTGCCAAATTTAAATCGGTGAACGATATAAATACTTGTTTCATAACCACATTCTCCTCAATCTACAGCTAGTTTGATCAGCTTTGAATAACTTCCTGCATCTTCTGTCTTTTGTGTGCGTCAGACTTGTCTCTGTGTAGCAGTTCCCCCAGGAAATTTCGGACGAATTTCTCGAATACGCGGTGAAACCCAGGGAGTCTGCATTCCCAATGCTCTTTTTCAGCCCTACAGAGAAATTACGTGTACAGTAGACTCCTCCTGCTCAGCTATTTTTACCAGTTGAAAGGTCACCATCATGCATCTCAGATTTGCAGAGATTTTTTATTCTAATATAATTGGAAAGATGTGATTAACTCGAGTTCGCCCTGACAAATTGCTCAGAGCATACGCACCTGCGTTCCTAAAGCTCCTTTTTCCGAAAAGCGCGGGCAAACCGACCGGCGTTGTTTGTTTCGAGTGCTTCCATTTATAATCCATCCTTAATCCATCGATCGCAGGCGCTAAGATCTCCATCCAGCGCTGCAGATGTTTACACTGTAGTTTAGGGATTAGTTTAATAGAGGCCAGAGAGATAGCATTTGGAAGGTAAACAACTTCAGAACAAACGTGGTCGACTCAGGAGATTTTGTACAATTGCATATTTTTTGCCAAAATGATGCCTTGTCTGTAGAAACGGTTTCTTCTGAGAGCGGGGCGTTCCGTAAGCAGGGGTCCAAACCCTCATCCTCGCCGGCCGCAGAGATTTTCGGGTTTTGTTCCGGTTGAGCTCTTCATTTCCCAGCCATCCCACGGACTCCAGTGCGCTGCGCAGTTCTGCTCACGTTAAACTGAACGCACTCGCTTGACAATTTGTTTGAGTTTCCTCTTTTTTTCCAGCTGCATTAAACCGAACTTCATTTCAGAAGAGCAGTCGCGAGAAAACATCTTCCCTCCATTTTTTTTTTTTTTGTCAAACAGAACAAATTTGTTTTCCTCGCGTGAGCGGAATAAATTAGCATTTTATTTTGTTTAGGTTTATCGATGTCTGATTACTTATTTGCTGAATTAACTGAAATAATTAAGATTATTATTCATTTTAATGAGCAAAAGCAATGGAAAAAAAAAAAAAATCATTTCAAAGCATCTCCATGTGTATTTCCACTATTAGGGTGGGCTGGTTAATCCTAGAATTGGGATTCCATCAGAAACCCAATCAACGCTGGGTAATTAAGAGCTCAACTGGTACAAAAACCGCATTACCCAGAAGCCCCCATGGACCAGGAGTGCCCAACCCATCAAGACCATCAGGAGACTGCGGCGATCCCATCTTGGCGGACGTGCCTGTACTTTATATCCTTATTTGATATTGGCGGTTTTCTCTTGGTAACAGCCGTGATAGATGGGGGATAATAAACATGTGTAAGTGCTTTCTAGAGAGCTCTGCGAGGGCCTGTCAACAACCAGCAGCCAGTCATTCACAGCCAGCCACTGCTGCAATTCCACAACTCATTTTACTCTTTTTACCACCTTCTCACACTCAATTAGGGCAGCAGGTGGTGTAGTGGTTAAAGCCTCCACCTCGTGCTCAGAGGTGCTGGAAAATCTCCGCTCGTGCTTACCGTGGAGAGAACCTGGGTAGCGGCTGGGCCTTGTAATCCGAAGGTGCTCGCGTCAGGTTGCAGGGAAATGCGGAAGTAACATCCCTGAGTCATCTTGGGCAGAGGTGTCTGTCGAAAAAGGGATAGAAATGTGTAAACAATTACCCACCTGTGTCAACAGGAAGATCATTTTAAACAGATTAATTTGAAAATATAATGTTATAGGTTGGCTTGGGCAAGGGTGTCAGGTAAATAAATGTGTAGCTTGGGGCAGCAGGTGGCATAGTGGTTAACACAGATGCTTAACACTCATAGGTAGAATCCCATCTCCTGCTGTTGTACCCTTGATCAATAACGCTGCATGAAAACTTTAGAAATGGTTCGGTATATAGTTGTCAGGAGTGCTTTGGAGAAACTGTCATCTAAATGAATATATAAGTCTTTCCTTTTTTGCTGACATATAACTCAACAAGCTTTCCCGCGTGTATAAATGTGCAAATTTTGTGCCAACAGACATCCATCCAGAGGAACGTTTTGGTTGCAGCACATGCGCTAAATTCATGGAGCTGCAAGACGTGCTTGTACAAATATCCCAGCTTGAAATGTCCTTCTGGGATTAAACGCATCAGCAAAAGCTCAGTGGGAACTTTTTTAGGGTTTTGCCGTTGCAGGCAAATTTTATGGACGATTCCTCACTTTGGTCTCGTGGTGTTCTGTTTGCTGCCCGGGATGCCACGATTCTTTGAATATCTGAGAGTTCTACTTCTTTGCCTTTTGGAAAGAAAGGTGACGCACGGTGAGGCTTTTCATAAGGCTAAACATAAATCTATTATTCATGGTGTGCGGATAAATTTGTTTTTGCGATTAGGTCCTGCTCTTAAACACACTGACGGACTGGCTTGCTCATCTCCTCCATCTCTGGTCTACATCTCTGTCCTTCCCCTGGGGGCAATTGTGGCCTATTTACAACTGTGCTGTTATTACCTCATCCGTGCTCCTCCTGGTTATTTCTGCTGCGTTACGTTGCCCTGGGAAGTGCTAAAACACCCCTTCCCACATGTGTGTTGTCAGACCTCTTTGTTCCACACTTGGATCATAGGTGGGGCACCGCTGGCATTTAAGTAGAGATCCCAGGTTTGAATCCCCCGTCCGCTTTGCTGTAGCACCCTTGAGCAAGATATTTGATACAGTAAATATTACCCAGCTTTATAAATGGGTAAATCACTGTAAGTGGATTAACAGTGTAAACTGCTTTGGAAAAGGTCATAGAAATAAATAAACCCATTATTTGGTCTCCCTGTATATGGTTTTTCCGCCACTGTTGATACCATTTATCATTAATGTGTCTGGATTTTTGTGCACCCACTTTGCGACATTTGGTCAGACACGATAAACTGAGACCAAATGTAAAAAGTATGGCAAAGGGCTGAGAGATGCACTGCATTGTGGGAACCGTGTACCCAGGCTCTCAGTTGTAGCCTGGCGCTCAGACATTTCGCTTCTGTACTCTGCTTTGCCCCATTGCACTTTATTTTTTTTTACTTACACATCACATAATACATCCCTGGCACACAACCACAGTAAGTTTACTTTGTGAAGTCATTCTTTTTTGTTAATATTTAGTGTTACTATAGGTTGACAGTCAATCTTTTTATGTTATACAGCTTTTCCTTGATATTAGGGATCAGTTAGGGTGATTTTACCGCAACTTGGGGTGGGTTTAGAAGAAACTGAAATTTTCTCCATAAGATGTAATGGAATAAATAATATTGATGTCTGGTCTTTGGAAATTCAGTCCAAAAGAAGAAAGAAAAAATTAGGGGTGATATTGAGATAAGTGTGAATGTAAATGTAGAGCAGAACCAAACTGCCGCACCTCTACGCAAAAATGAGGTCCTGCACAGACACATAACACCATAGAAATCCCTCACATAATGCAAGTGCATGAGTTTGTGTGTATATTATGTTATGTGTCTGTGTGTGTGTGTGTGTGTGTGTGTGTGTGTGTGTGTGTGTGTGTGTGTATGTATGTATTGTGGGGGAGGCAGACTGTTGAGAACAGCCTGTCTCAGACCATATGGCGGCCATGCCGCTGGGGGAAGGGAACCGGTGTGCACCAGCCGCTCGACTTGCGCCGCAGGCCTCTCTGCTGGTGTGGATCCCAGGAGGCTGCTGGGGAGCCCATGTACCTAGTAGCGCCGGTCCCCAAAGCACGTGGCCACACACTTTGGAACAAATCCCTGATGGCCCCCACACTCCCAGAGGAACCGCGCTTCCAACAGGCAGCGCAGACAAACAGCCGAACGCAGATTTCTGCTACTGTGTGTCTGTCTGTGGCTTTGAGTCGCATGTTTTGCTCTAATAAGATAATTTCTCAAATACTTTTAGACAGACCAACAATTTAATATGGAGGATGCTCATTCAGCCACCCTTAACACTGAAGTAAGTACATTTTTTTAAAAATATTACAGCTGTTTACAGAGATGTAGAAGATTTATTTGTTTCACAGATGACTTCTGTAGGTAGCTGAAAACCTTGTACGAGGTGACTTACAGTTTTAGATGCTGTAAATGACAGTAAAAACCTACAAATGTTTACCCATTTAGATGGTTAGCAGTACAACGTACATACAGTATATCGACTTGTTTGGACCGTGAGAAGAAACCCATGCGAACACGGGGACATCAAGCAAACTGCACACAAACAGCAGTGATCAAACTTACATCTGTCTGTACTGTCCATGGACTTGGGTTCACGTTTCATCTCCCAATGCAGAACCCTCGGTCAATGTACTTGATACCCTAAACGGACACAGTAAAAATTACCCTGCTGTAAAAGTAGGTTAATCGATGTTAGTAGGTTTAACGCTGTGTCACTATGGGGAAAAATGTTGGCAAAATAAATGTGATGATGTTGTTGGAGTACACACACACACACACACACACACACACACACACACACACACACACTCTGCTTTTGGCTGTGACTAGCCTTTTCTGGCATTCTTTCAAGACTTCCCTCATGTTTTCACCCTGTGGTGCTCGACAAGGCAGTGCTGAACACGGATAAGATCGATTGCAGGGCCTTCCGGAGGGATCAATAGGCATTCTGATCGCTCCTGAAAAGCTCTGTCAAAGTTTCCTCTCTGAAATGCTGCAGAAGCAGAGTGACCTCCATCACAACGGGTCTCCTTCTTTGGGCTCCACTGCGCACCCTGCACTCACCCGTAGAGCACTGCAGGGTGGGGCACACTTTTATCTTTATGTTTGTGGGCGGAGGGGTTCTGACTCCAGGCTCCTGGAGGGGAGCGTTTCGGGAAAAATACGAAGACGTGCTGTCAGACGGAGACTGGGAAGAGCAGGTAACAATGGGGGCAGAACTGAGCTTGACAAAATATCTCTCACAATCCCCAGTGGGGGGGCTGTCGCTCAGATAGGGGGCATCCTTGGGATGAACATCGGAAGCTGCTCATCAAAACCCCTATTTTTCTTTCCCTCTGATTCCCCTCCCATCATGCTTAGCAGGGAGCCAAAGTCAGCCACCCATTGGGATGCAGACAAGCATGCAGACGACCCCAGGCCTGCTGGCATTGACCCCCCTCTCAGCACCAGCAGGGGGCGCCCTTGAGGGACACGTTGGCACACCATTTAATGCGAATTTGATGAATAAATGAAAGCTTCGTCTTAAGTGCCTGGCAAGCAGCACGCTGATATATGGCATTGCAGCACCTCTGTGTGCAATATTTTAATAGAATTAAAGGCAGGATATTTCAAAATCAATAGGTCTTATTGGAATTCACATGGACTGAGATCACCCCCCACACACACACCCACATCACGCTTCCTATATTTGTGCAGGCCAATAATCTTTTGTCATTTTTACTGCTGTGTGGGTCTAGCTGCATATGCTGGAAGGTTCTATGTCAAGATTTTTTAAGTCCTCTTCCACCCCCAGCCCTTCTCCACTGTATATCTTTCAGCCCCGGGGGCCTTAAAATCCCCGTACTGTAGATTTTCATGTGGGTTCGAATCCTGCTTTCCAGGCTGTGTGGAGCTTGCTCTCTCTGTGCTCACTTGGGTTTCTTCTATGCGCTCTGGTTTCCTCTCACAGTCCAAAAATGTGTTTCAGATGGATTAGTGGCTCTAAATTGTCAGTAGCACATGCGTGTGTGTGAGTGTTTCACACTCTGTAGCTACAGGATAGACTTTGGTCCTCGATCACCCAGCATTAGGATAAGTGGTTATTGATCATGGATGGATGTATAGTCGGATCCACCGTTTTCCTCCTCCCTCACGCCATGTGTGACTGACACCTCTCCAGGCAATGCCATGCATCTCTGAATATCTCCAGGTCCGACAGGATTTCAGGAAAAACTGCGATTCGGTAACCAGTTAAACACAACTATCGAATAGCGTGTGTGACATCACGGGTCGACACGTTGTCGGTCGGTCTGCTGTGCGTTTCAGAACTTTTGACTTTTCAAAGTATGTTTGTAATGTGAAATTTGAATCACGTGTTTTCTTATAGCATCAGAGACCCTGCTCGAGGACTTTTCTTTCTCTCCTTTTATTAGATGTTTTTTTTTTTTTATTAGATCAAAGCTGTTCTTTTTGTTGTTTTGTGCCGCATTTTTAATTAATTTGTTCATTTGGACGAGGATGTGGGCGGCGAGAGACGTGCGTATCTCCATCTGCAGACAAAAAGGAAAGGGTGAATTGCATCAGATTGGCGGAGGGTTGGAGCGTTCGCCTGGTCCTGTGTTTGTATAGGTGTGTGTGTGTGTGTGTGTGTGTGTATGTGTGCGCGCGCGCATGTGTGTGCGCATTCTTGTTCTACCTCCCACAGCTCACATCCTTCATAGACCCAGCACAGAGTTCACATGGTTCATCTTTGTTGAGAATAAATCCAGCAACCTCTCTCACACACACACACACACACACACACACACACACACACACACACACACACACACACACACACACACACGTGCTGGAATAACCCGGGCCACTAGAGAATAAAAACATGCAGATGTTTAGGGGAAGTAAAAGGGAGAAGAGGTTGGGGAGGTGAGATGGTTAAGGAGTCCCCCCCCCAACTCTGTTCATTCCTCTCACAAGCATAGACATGAGATGGAGAGGAGTGAACTGCAGAGGTGCAGTAGAGATTATCTTGAGGCCAGCCTCTACTGAGGTGGTCACATTAGAATATGACGGATATACTAATAAAAAATTTCTATAGATTTCTTTAAAAAATTAATTTAAAATAATAATTTTATTTTTTTAACTGATGAATCATTTTTATTTCACTTTGTCCCAAGTGACCTGTTCTTTTAAGTTGACACACAGATGATTTTCCTTCTTACACGCTACAGTAATTTTTACTGTATTACTACAGTGCATATAACTTGCTCAAGGGCACGACAGCAGGATTCAGAACTGTTTCAAGTGATAAGTTCATATTCTGCTGCCTTTAAATGTACATTTATTTAGGGTGCACCCTCTTCCATGTCACTGTGCATTTTGAGGTCTATACATAAACCTTGAAATTACTTTTATTCATTTAACTGAATGTCTTTCTACAAGGCGAGTTACAGGTTTGTTTGTAACCAAAGCTACATATAATGATTTGACCATTGATACAGGCTGGAATTTTTATTATTTAGGTTTTAATGAAGTGATTCAAGGTAACTTGAACCAGGTACCTTTTGGGTCCAAGCACTTCAATGTTAAGCTACCTATCCATCCTTACCTATTTATTCCTTTTTGTAATTTTTACTATAATAATTTTACAGTGTGCATTGCTCGGAGGCACAAAGCAGGATTTGAACCTGGAACGTCTCACACCCATAGTAAGGGCACTACTCACTGTGTCAGCTGCTGCCCTGTAAACAACAAAGGTGTAGAAGTGTGCATACAACTGTACATACTGTTTAACAGTGTTATTCATTTCTGTGTGTGTGTGTGTGTGTGTGTGTGCGTGTGTGTGCGTGTGTGTGCGTGTGTGTGCGTGTGTGTGCGTGCACGCGCGCACGCATGCCAATACAGCCTTTAAAGATGCTGCCTGTTAAGAAGCGGAAAAGTACCTTAATTGAATGAGCACATTTAAAAGCAGTGATTTCCAAAGTGCTGTTTTTCCCCATAAAGGAGTCGGGTTGAGCGCCGACTGAAAGGTGCTGGATGAGCTCCGAACTGCACCAGATGAGAGGAAACAGAACGTCGCCGCTTTCTGCCGCTTAAAAGGATGCTTTGAAGGAACAGTAATTGCATGGTTTTCGCCGGAGCACCTCTGTTAGGAGTGCTTCAGGGCCCCCTCCGCCCTCCCATTTCCCCCCGCTTCTCCGCTGATGAGGGCCGCGCTTGAAGAACAACGCGGGGGGCTCACATCCTGCCGAGCTGCTTTGCTGTCTTCTTCAGTCCTTGTCTGTGGCCAACAATAGCGAGTTCTGAGGACAATCAGATGGAGGTGCGCATCTCAGGGTTCTGTCTGCGACATTATATTGCGACTAGGGAGATGCATGTCCCACCTTGGTTACTGTGCAGTTTACTAGTTAACATACAGCAAAAGCCTTTTACCCTGGATGTTGTTGGTTATATGTCATAACCATTCTGGTCAACATTTTTGATTTCAAGGGCACACCTTTTCAAGGGTACAACAGAAGTATCCTGGTCAGCACAGCCTTTTTTAAAAAAAAAAAAAAAAAAAAAAAAAAAAAAAAAAAAAAAGACTTTACAATATGAGGTTTGGACACTAAGCTACTTAGGTCGATTTGCCCATTTAAAAAGCAGAGTCATTTTTACTGCAACAGTTTGGTGCAAATACCTTGGACACAAATACAATAGCAGGAGGAGGGATTGAGACCCAGCTCCTCTGACTGTAAGGTGACAGCAGTAGCTGCCACCCTGGCTGTTTTCCTTATATAACTGATGTGATGTTAGATAAAAAAAAAATAAAAAAAAATACAAATGCATGGGGCTGGCATATACATAACAAGAAATAAAATCTAATAAAAAGAAAGAAACTCAAAATATATTTAATAAACAATAGGAATTTGGCAATAAAGGCCCCTGCAGAGAGTATAACTTTGCACCTTTGTTTGTTCCGTTTCCATGAAATTTCCACCTGCATCAGCAAGAGACACCGTGGTTAATAGGCTGCGGCGTGACTTCTGTCATGAAGGTCAGGGGGGTAAATTCCCTCATTTATTTGTTTGCCAACCTGGTGAGGGTTTTTAAAACAGGCGGATTTGACTTGTTTGATTTGCTGATTTGAAGCGTTTAAATATCCTGTGGTTTTATATTCTGGCAGATAAGAGCGATGAGTTGCACTTTCCTCATTTTGAGTAATGGGGGGATTTAAACCCATATAGTAGCTCATAGCCTGTTCCTATTGCAAGACAGTGACTCTGACTCCTGCACCATGTCGTTCAGGCTATAGAGTAACAACTTTAAACACTACACCACCTTCTGCTTCTTCTTTGGTGTGATACCCTGGTTGCCATGGCTTCTGCCTCCAGCTGCCTGTGCACAAGGTGCCTGTCCTAGTGGTGGCAGCGATGATCCTTCTGGAAAGCGGGAGAAAGCGGCTATGCAGGCGATTCCCCGGAGGCCCCTCCTGATGGCCGCCTTCCCTCGGGGGCGTCGAAATGAGGCTCCCAGCCGGGATCCGCTTCCTGTGCTCACTTTCCTTCTGTCACTTTTAATGATAACTGCAGGAGGTCCGAGGACAGACTCCTGCTGCACTATAAAACAAAATAAAAAAAAATAAAAAATTAATAAAAAAAACTGTTTACTTAGAACTTCGCTGCGCTGCATTGTGGGACATGAGCAGCCATTTTATCCTGGCTGGCTTATAAACTGTTCTCTTTATCTCCTTCCAAAAAAAAGGGGGATAAAACAGGGGAAGTTGCTCCCCAGGCTTTCTCTCCACAAATTATTTTTCATTGTTTTTTTTTTAGGTTTTTATCCTCCAAACGGATTAAGCCTTTTTCTCCGTTCCCATCTCCTTTCACAGGCACCTGTGCAAACCGTGCTTTCCGCTCCATCGCGACCCGGTGGGATTATCGCTCTCATGATTACCCCCCCCCCCCCAAATATCTGAGCGCGCTATGTTTTAACCCCTTGTTTTCCCAAAAATAACACAGAGAAGCGCTGTTGCTCATTCTTTCACACCCCAAAGGGATGCAGGGCCCGGAGGTCAGCAGCTGATCTCTGCTCACGACTTCCTGCAGCTCAAGGTGAAGCGACCAGGTGCATGCTGGGAATTATGCCCTGGGACAGATGCCCTTTAACCCTTTGACGAGTGTTTAAGTTCCATTATGGCACAGATAGGTTGGGTACTGTCCTATCACCCAGTGGGTATTGATGTGTTCTGTAGTTTAGAAGCGATGGTACCCAACATGTTGTTTGAATGACCAGCTATGTAGAATAATAATAATACACAGGGTGGCTGCACCAGTCCATCACAAGGTGGCTGCACACACACTATTGGCAGCTTACAGAGTGCCCAGTTAACCTGAGAGAAGTGTCTTTAGACCATGGGAGGAAACCTGAGCGCCCACAGGACATAGGCACAGAGAGAACATGCAAACTCCACACATGCTGAGTTGGATTCAAACCCACACCCATACTGCCCAGGTGTCTAAATGTTGTACCACTAATATGGAAATGCTGCAGACTTAAAGCTAAAAGGCTATACATAATCAAGATAATCCATCCCTCCATCCATCCATCATTCTATCTATTATCAATAACTCCTTGTGAAAGTCAGTGTCACATCGGGCAGTGGTCAGTCTCAGAAGGTCGGGGTGTCAAGCAGGATATATGATGGATGGATGGATGGTCGGTCCCACTCTCAAGTAGTCAAATAATAAATATCTGTAGGCCTCGGTTTTGGGTTCTCAAACTCATCTTTTTCAGACCCATTTCTCTCCTGATGCCCTAACAGCTGCATAAATGACCCCAACATCATCTGCTAACTGTCTATTTGCTGTCTGTTAGTCAGTTCTAAGGACAGCTACTTGAGAGATGTGAACCAGCAACATGGTGGCGTCAAACTAACGGGCACTGCTTTGGTCACCCTGAGTTTGTATCTAAAGCTCTCTCTCTGTTGTGGATGCACTTTTGAACGCCTCTTTGAAGAAGCGTGCCTGCTAAATGAGTCGAAGCACACATATAAACAATGGTGAAAACATCCTGCACAGTGACACTTTTGGCTGCAACTAAAGACATGAATCTGTGACAAGAAAGGAACCCCCCACCTACCTTGGCTTCCGGCCACAGAGCAACTCCATCCACCACCTCCGCTGCCGAGGCCGCTGCCCGAATCCCATCTTTCATCGGCAGCGGCAGGAAATCAACCGCAGCGCTGAACTTATCTCCCGTCACACGGTGCGGACCCCGCTGCAGTATTTAGGAGAACGTCTTGAAGTCCGTCTTAGTCTCGGGTTTGAACTTTCACATCTATCTGAAATCATATCTAACCTTCAAACGCCCGTGGAGCTCGGATGTCACCGAGTTTGTTTACTGCTGTAGGTGGTGCCCTTATCCGGAGACGCTCGCTGTTTACCATATTCCCAGCCCGTCGCTCTTGACCTTTTCGTTGGAAGCCAAACGCTGTGCGGGTTTTTAGGGGAAATTTGACTGAAACAGAGAGAGAGAGAGAGAGAGCGCTCTCTGGTGTTTATGTCAATGCAGCCATGGGGGGATTTGTTATTTATTCATTACGTTGTGCAGCTCTTAAAGTCCGATATTTTATTTCTTTCTCAAGTCGTTCCGGTTAAATATCATGCCTGACGGTGCTGCGGTAGGACTCCCCCGAGGCCTAGAACTGACAGCAAGACCAGTGCTTTAGCAGCTGTTGCGATGTCAAGGAATAGCAGAGTGGTTTGAGGGCATTTTTTGCATAGGAGGACGGAGACCATCTAACACAGTGGTTCTACAGAGTAAAGGCACAGGACATTGTGGTTGGCGTTCTGTCTACACATCTTCTCAGTCCTTCTGATGTCCCCCTTTGTGTCATGTAAAACAATGTCAGAGGTCCATTCTGCTGGATGCAGATCGTGATGTTGATTGTAAAAGACCATCTGAATGAAAGGGAGTGGCTGACGAAAGCTGCCGTTGTCCTCCTAGTTCCTACATAGGATGCTCTTGCTATGGAAGCTGTTGTTGTCCCTAAAGTCCTGGCAGCAGTTCAGATCTTCATGAGAGCTAAGCTAAGTAACAAAAACACTAGAAATGAATCCTCAGTATCACCTTAGGGGAATGGCGGTCAAACCACCTGAAACACTCTGCTTTCAACTCCATGGGTTACTCACAATAAAATACAGCCTAGAACAAGGTAAAGCTTTCCCCATACCACCCAGGGTCATGCTTTAGCTTCCTGTCAGCCCCCAGCTAAATTGTCCGGTACTGCACTGACATCTTAGCCACAGGTGAGAGGAACTATCTTTTGCACCAGAAAAAGTGATAAAAGATTCAGAACAGTGCTTTTTTGTGTCCCTGGTCACAGCAACAACACATACTGTTGGTCATTATGGTAGTTCATGGTGCCCATCATGCATTGTGGTGATGGGCAGTCATATGGTCCCATACTGGACCTCTTGTGAGAAGGGAGGTGCATTGTAGGAGATTTCAGTAAGCACGTATTTATTAGGGGGATACGTTGGCCCTTCCTTACAGATGCAAATTCACCCAAAGTCATGGATATCAGAGACTGAATTTACCGGTTTATGTGTGTGTGCGCACGTGTGTGTGAGTGCGTGTGCACCACATGCATATGAAATTGAGAAGAAAGTGTAATAAAGGCTAAAAAAAATGTATTCTGGGTTTATACTTGCATCTGTGTGAATATGTGTTATAACAGCCAGAAAATGTGTGTGTGTGTGTGTGTGTGTGTGTGTGTGTGTGTGTGTGTGTGTGTGTGTGTGTGTGTGTGTGTGTTTGAGAGAGAGAGCATTAGAGGTTGAAGAAAGGCATTCTGGGCTTATGTTTGTATCTATGTGTGAATATGTGTTATAACAGCGCGACTGAATCTGTGTGAGAGAGAGAGAGTGAGGCTGAAGAAAGGTGTTCTAGGTTTATGTTTGTATTTAAGTGAGGATGTGTGTGTTTGTAAGAGAGAAATATAATAGGTGTTCCTGTGTGGGTGTGAGAGAGAGATGGAAAGAAAGAGAAAGCCTTGGTTTATGTTTGTATTTATGTGTGAATATGTGTTTGCAAGAGAGAAAAAGTGTGGCTGAGTGAGCGAGAGGGAGGTTGTACTTCTGTTTATTTACTGATGTGCGTATGACTACGTATAGACGTGAGAGAGGGCGCGTCGGGATTTATGCTCTCGTGCTCGTATGAATATTTCGATGTGTGTGCGTGTGTCCAAGAAAGGAAGTCCGGGACTGTATTTGTAGCTATGCATAGGTGTGTGTGTGCGTGCGCGAAGGAGAGGAGAACAGAGGGTTTCCGGAAGCTTCCCTCACTCTCGCCCCGTGCCAAACCTGTGTTTGCCAAGGTATTTACTGCGAGTTTCTCAGATGAGGCCTGCGTTGGTGAAGCGTAATTAATCATAAAAACAGACAGTGTGTGTCGGCGCCTTCAGCGCTTCCCTGCGCCCGCCGTCCTCTCCCTCCTTTCCCCTCCTGTTCCGGCTATCGCGTCTCCTCATCGGCTGTCTGCCTCCTCCAGCACGCAGCAGCACGGGCGCCACGGCAACCAGGAGCTGCTCCTGCTATCTCTGCCCGCCCGGTAGCCCCCTTATCTGCTTGATTAATGTAGTCTGGAACACCGGGGGGCGGACGGGCGGCCCGAGGTTTCCAGGGCCTCGCACACACGTGTTCCCACATGCACCCATGTTACCTAAGTAGATCGCCGCTGCTGGATCCCGAGGCTTCGCCGGGCTCCGCGAGGGCCGACGGGGGGGCCGCGTGCGTTCCGCCCGAGGTTCGGAAAGACACCGCGGAAGGTCGCCGGGCGTCGAACGCACGCGCCTAATACAGCAGGCGTGCACCACCTGTGTGTGTACACTTTTGTCAGCTTTAATGAAAAGTTACTAAAGAGCTGATAAAAAGGAAAAGCACATGAAATGAGTTTATCCGCTAATATATGCAAAATGCATGTCATTCATTAAGGGTGTTGCATGCAATGTTTTCATAGATATAATTCATTCCATAAGTATGTGCGATCCTGGCTGTTAGTTGGTAATTTCAGTCAGACAGCAGTTTTAGGGTAAAAGGTGCTGCAGTGGCACCTTAAATTACCTTTATAGCATCTACATTTATTTATTTAGCTGATGCTTTTTTGGAAAATGACTTACTGTGGTAAGGTACTTACACTGATTTACCCTTCTATACTGCTGGGCTTCTTTTACTACTCCAGTTGAGGGTTAAGGACCTTGCTGAATACAGCAGGCAGTGGGCTCATTTGAGGCTGTGGTTCTAGCCACTGTGCCACCTGCTGTGCCTACTGGAGAATGACACTTCCGTTACCGAAATCCGGAGCCAGAGGGTTAAAACCTGGGAGACAGTAGGCAGGTGGCAGGGTAGTTAAGGGACCAGGTTCCTGAGCAAAAGGTCAAGTGCTCAACCCAGAACCATTGAGTGCTTCAGATTATCCTTGTGTGTTTGAAAATGGGATGCACCCCCCCCAGTTTTCTTTATTTTGCTCCTCAGCTGGAATGTTCACTCCATCGGGCCCCCAATGTGCTGCTGTTCATGTTACAAATATTCAAATGGCTTTATTTAACATTCGGGAGGCTGTTGCCGAAGACAATGCTGTTACAGGCCATTTGGCGGGTCCCGCTGATGCACAGTGGCCAGCCGGGTACGCTGGGAAACGGATGCGAGGGGGGCAACGATGCTAGGATGTGCACTTTAGAGGCCAGGGGCGACATTGCGGTGGGGTTAATTGTCCATTACTTGGGTCTTAAATAACTGTGCCTTGCTCTGTGTCTGTGTGTGTGTGTGTGTGGTATTTCCATCCTCCCTCTTTGTGCTGTCGCTACACTAGAGTAAATCTGAGGGCACAGTATGGACACTGTCACGACTTAGCAAGAGATGAGAGATGCATGATGGGATACAGATACAGCCTCTTGGGGCGAAGGGGGGGGGGTGTTCAATGGCTAGAATGAAAAGACAGATCTGTGCAGCTTGTTCAAGGCTCTGCTTATCAGGAGAAACACTGACAGGTTCTGTCTTTTGCGTGTGTGTGTGAGTGTGAGCGAGAGAGTGTATATTTATGCTGACTGCGGGTTTCAACTTTAATTTAGCGACTGAACGGCACGGTGATCCAGGCATCGCAATCCAAATGATGTCCGCTGCAAAAACAATTAGCACGCGGCGGTGGGAAGGAGCTGGGACCCCCCATGGCCTTTGAGGAGAAAATTGCCCTTCCCGTGTGTACTCACACACACATATAATCAACTTCCCATGATGCCTGTCACCGTGTTTACTGCCTCTGTGTGCGTCCAGAACTGTACTAATGTGTGAACATTGACACTACAAACGTCTGGCCCTTTGTGTGTGTGTGTGTGCGTGTGTATTTGTTTATGGGAAATCAGTATTTTTCTCTGTCCCATTCAAACCTGATTGTTTTCTCCCACTTGTTTGTTTCAACCCTAAGGGCCACATACAGGACACACACACACACACACACACACACACACACACACACACACACACACAACACCAATGCAGGTTGCAATATGTGTATTTGTACCAATGATGGAGTCACCTAATTGAGAGCCTGTAGGTTCTTTTGGCCGTTTTTATTAATGGCTACAAAAAACATGGCTGGCAGAGAGGGGCTCGAGAGAGATTGATTATTGGACATGACTAAGAATGTCTGTGGCATGAAGGTGAATGGGTGTGGAGTCAACATGAAAGCGTGATGCTTGGAGGTGAATGGGTGTAGTCTGGATGAAAATAGCATGAATTGGAGGTGAAAGGGTGAGGAGTAGAAGTGAACGTGTTATGCTGTCTATACTCTCTCTTTAGACAGCCTATGGATAGCTGGGGGGTGGCAGCTTCTCAGGGGGAGAAACCATCCCTCTCTCTTTGAATAACACCCTAAATGATCTTGCTCGCTCTCTCTCTGTGTGTGTGTGTGTGTGTGTGTGTGTGTGTGTGTGTGTGTGTGTGTGTGCGTGTGTACGTGCGTGAAGGAAGAGAGAGGGAAATGGCCTTTAGTAGCCTCAGTATAGATTCTATGTTCTCTTTGGTTTATGCCAAACCACAGGGTGGAGCAGCAGTACAGTGGTGGCGGTGTATTGATCCAGAAGCTCTGTTCTGCACAAGCATCTGTACTAGCAGACTATTGGTGTCTTAGTAATAACTGCACATTTCACACATACACACACACACACACACAAACACACACGCATGCACACACACACACAAAACTGGTAGGGTTTCTGGCCCTGATATGAACCTGCTGCCACATCCCATATGGACAGCGACCTTACAAGCCACATGCCTGCCAATCAAAGTCCCAGCATCCTCTGGGACTGACCACACTACTGTTCCCACTGTGGGCCCCTCCCCATCAGGCACTGGCGTGAGAAAAACGTTGGCGGCAACGCCGTCACCCCCACCACGGCCCCCCTTTTCTGACAAGACTCGATGACAGTTTGTTTGCCTTTTCACATGGAATTTGGATTTAATTTCTGATAAAGAGGAAGGCAATATCGCAGCGGTAAAACAGCCCAGATGAAATCCGTGTACTCCCTCTCCCTTTGTGGGGGGGCTGATGAGAACAGAATATATATATATATATATATATATATATATATATATTTATATATATGTTCCATCTTTTCACATTTAGATTGTTGGCAAGGATTACATCCAAGGATAAATCTGTTTCGAATAGTTTCTCTTTGGTGGAATGTAATGTCATTAAAGTCAGTGTAAAGCTTTGCAGCTGCTGCTTGGACTGAGACATCAATTTTCATTTGTGTGGTGCTGATGTGTGTGTGTGTGTGTGTGTGTGTGTGTGTGTGTTTATGTGCACTCCAGTCTACCTACTTGGTGCCAAACTGCAGCCTTGACAGACAACAGTGCCCCGACATTTGAGCGACAGAGACAAACTATTGATCCAAACCATCGTGTTGTGTTCTACTGCGAGGACCTCCTGCTACGGCTGCCTGCAAACAACGCCTGTTTGAAAAGATGCTTCTCCAGCCTTCCAAAGCTTTAGCTGGAGAAGCGGGTCATGTGTGCTTTATGTGTGGGAAGGGGTGAGACTGACAATAGCACAACTGGTCTCCTTTTAGCACCCATTCTTGTTTAATTTGAGTAGCTTGTTTATCTTGACAAGCAAAGATGGGGCAGAATGAACAGGTTGCCAGATAGGCTTTTTTCCATCTGTAGCTCCCCAAAGTTCAAAGGGTGAGGTGATAACTGCCCTGATCCTGATCCACATCTCCCTGCTGTCTGAGCATCCTGAGTTCACTTTCTGAGGAGTTTTTGTGTTTATGCTGAGAGCTAAGAGTGAGGATGTGAGGATGGCTCCTTCTTCAACTGTGGTTCGCCAAGTTACTGAGTACAAAGTGGTCAGCGATGCAAGCCCAGTCCACGTGTTCTGATGTTTGAATGATTTGGCTGCCCACATGCTTAGCTGTAGAGATTCTCTGGTTATAGTGACAAGTTAAGGGTAAGGGTTCAATGAAGGGGTCACCCAATGGATGCACTATCATGAACTTGAACTGCGATTCCCCATGACAATGAGAACAAGGTGATGAGTGATCCAGACTTTACCCACACGCCCTCATACTTGAACGGCTTACCGACCCCCATTCTGAGTTCATTTACTGAGGAGGTTCTATGTTTATGTCGACACGCTAAGAGGGCAGGCGAGGGTCTGAAGATGGATTGTTCTCCAGCCGTGTGCCTCGATATTCTAACAACTTATCCGCCCCCATTCTGAGTTCATTTTAGAGATGTTTCTGTGCTTGTGTTGACAAACTAATGGTGGTGTGGAGGGGGGTCACAAAATGGCTCTCTCTCCAAACACAAGTCCCTGTGGTACAGAGAACAAAGGACGACTGAAGCAAACCGGATCCGCGCATCCGATCGCTCGAGAGACTTCGTCTGCAGACTCTCCCAGGGCTGTCAGTGCAGCGGACTGCGAGCGCGGCCTCCCGCAATCCTCAGCTGGCCTCTGACTTGGCAGGGAACGGACCCTCATGCACAAGAGCCTTAATGCAGCAAGGAACGGTGTTCACCCTGACCCTGTAGATGTTACACTCTGTCCCACAACACCTTAATCTAGTGCGAAGGCAATTCGCTTTGTGGATCGATAAGGCGCTGCGGCGTACAGCCAGGATTCATATTTTTGCCCTGACTCAAGGTGGAATCAGTTTATGGCTTATTGATTTGAGGATGATGCTTGGGGCATGCGGGCGACGTTATGTTTTCAAAATGTGATTTATTCAGGAGTCCCGGAAGCAGAGTCCAAATGACATTTCTAATTTAGCGCCCCGTGGCGTGGCGGGAGCCAGACGATTTGTGTAATTGTCCGCAAAGCTCTTTCGGCTGTCGCTGACTGGGACGTCGGGGGCTGTCAAGGTGGCAAATGCCAGGACAAGGCTCCCGGGGGTGTTGGGTTCAAGTCGAGCGAGGGTTTGGTGTGAATGGAGTTGAACAAGACCCCAGACATTGTGCGGACTGGGGGTCTGCGCTAATAGGCTTTGTTACGGTGTGTCTTTGGGGCTGGTTTGAGAGGATGAGCGACTTCTTGTTTGTCTCAGATTCATTCGGGTCTTGGCCTCCCTCTGGGCTGAGGGGAGAGAAGGAGAAAAAGTGACGCTCCTTCTCTTAATTAGGCAGTGAAAGCCATCGGAACTGGGAAGGGGAAGGTCATCAGCCGGAGGTGACAGGGAGGGGATCGGCGGTGAAGGATACAAAGCAAGATGGGGGCAGACAGCTTGCTGCACTAGTCGCTTCTAATTCCAATGTGGCCACGTTCTCCAGTGTATTTCCACAGCATCCGGCGTCAAATGTTTCTCTTAGTATTTTGCAAACCATATGTTTATGGAGCTCGCTTTGTGCATGGGGGCGAGGGGACCGTCATGCTGGAGCGAGAAAGGAGCTTCCCCAAACTGTGGTCACCCAAACACCCTGCTGTATAGAATGAGCTTGTATGCTGTGTGGGTGAGGGAGGCCCTCGTATTTTGGCCATACAGTGTATGTTGCTAAAGTTATGGTTTAGGTTAAATGCTCTTCCAAAGTTAAAACAGTAGCTTCTCACTCTTCGGATTTGAACAGCCTTCTGGTTCCCAATCTACCAAAACCCCTGATGTCTAGTAAGCGTAATGGTGAACCTCTGTTTGTAACCGGTCATCGATGACACGACGGAGGAGATCGCGATTGCCAAAAGGGTTTGGAGGGGCAGCAATTGGAAGCTAAGAGCATCAGGCAGATGCTCCGCCACCAGCCAACGGCCATAAAAAAAGCCATCTTGCGACGCACGGTAGCATATGCACCGCGAACAGACAGACATCTGTCGTGTTAAGAGGGCCTGTTGGATTGACAGGTGGGGTGGAGCTTAGTTTTTGCGTTAAAATTGACATTTTCACAGGGTATCACATGGGAACACCAGCCAGGCTACACCTTTGGGTTACAACTTCTGATCCTCGGCCGTTGCTACATCTGCTGCTCCTATGTTCTGTCGAAATGGCAAAGAGCTGGTTGGCAAAGTTTTCAGCTGGCATTATATTTAAAAGATGAATGTGCTGTAAGCTACATAACTTCCCTTATTATCAAAATCGTCAAAGTGTAAACACCCCCCCCCCCCCCTTGCCTTCAGAAAGCACAGAAAATTAATAAACGCCGCATGGAATTAGGAATGAATCTTTTCGGAAGCCCCCCACCAGCGATGCACATTCTGCACATTTGCTGTTTGGGTAAATTTTCCATCTCCGGGCTTGTTGTAGCCCCGCAGTACCGGGCCTTGTGTGATGGACGTCATCGCCCACCTTGAGCGTTCTGGCCATTTACCAGCTGTCCTGTAACCTAAAGGACACTGAGCGCTCGGTGGCAATCTGTTCAAGCAAATGCCGGAGCCTGGGGGACATTAAAAAAAATACAAATTCATGCAGAAACCCATCTTTTTTCCAATTTTTCCAGTAAATTAGGAGATGATTAGTTGAGCTGCTGGGTGATGAACCTCTAGTGCTGCTGTGACTGCTGGGAGGGAAAACTTTCTTAGTGCATAAACAGCAAGACCCACACACACACACACACACACACACACACACAATTAATTTTTAGTTGCTGGGTTATAATGACGGTCTAACAGCTTATTGCACACAGCTTCATTGAAGCCCATTTGGTGCCCATTATAACTACACCTGATAAAGCCTTGGGGTGGGGGTTGGGTGGGTCTAGATTAGTGTCCTTCAGGCCCAACTACTCCGACCATCCTTCACGGGCAACATCCCCCACCCTCTTCTCAGGCATCAGGTGGGTGAACTTCTGCTCTTCTCCATCTGTTGCGCTAATGGTTTTGAGCTGGTCTCCTTTTGCTAGCCCACCCCCACAACCCCCATGCTCTCTTTCTTTCTCTCGCTCTCTCTCTCTTTCTTTCTCATACACACACACACGCACACACAAACACTCTAAAGCCCACTCGTGCTCTCTGGATTGAGTACATCGCTGGGTGCCTTTCATTATGGTCCACTCTATTGTCACCTCTGCTGTCTCGACTCCCAGCATCCTCTCTGGCACGGACGTTGTGGCTGCAAGTAGGGGACACCTGCTTCTCAAATCCTTGGAACCCCATGTGAGGAATCAAACCCGAAGCCTTTAACCTGAACTATTTGAATATTTTTTAGGAAAAAGGCAGACGTACATATCAAGGCAAACACCTCTCCAAAAATCTCATAACTGGCTTCTATCAAACAGCAGCGACAACACACATGGCCGAGCAGGAAATGGGGTGGTGGATGAGAATGAAAGTTGCACCCAACCAACATCGTGGCGGTGCGAAAGTTGTCCAGGCAGCATTGTGTCAACATATGGTGGCAGCCATTCTGTTCACCCTTCTCCAAACAAGCATCAGTGCCCTTTTGTTTCCACAGGCAGCAGCAGACTCTAAAAATTTGCTGTTTATTTGGAAGGCCATCAACGTGCAGACAGAAATACGGTCGAACAAGTATTGTGTTGACTGTAATGCTGCTCCATATCAGGATAGCAGGAGTTCCTGTTTAGATTCGCAGTTCCTGGTTTGAAGCTGTAAGGCTTCACTGCGGTACAGCGTAGGCGGGGCACAGCAAGGGCTGCTGATGGAGGGGCAGTGAACTTCCGGTTTCTGCACGTACTTGTGTTTCTGTACTTTTATAAACCAGGCAGTGACCCATTCCTCAGCATCATACCAGTGTTTGCAGCGTTTGCTTCTCTGTCTTCGGGGGAATGTTGCACGTTGCTGTTGAGCAGCAGTGAAACGGAAAGAGAATCCGAATAGAATTAGGAGAATATTTCGCATTTCTTCTGTATTAGAAGAGTATTTCATTTTTTTGTCAAAGACGATTGAGGGATGCTACAAAGATGGGGCAGTGCCAGTCAAAGGTTCAGGGTTGGAATCCCATGTCCTGCTGTAGCATCACTGAGTAAAGTATTTACCCAGAATTGATGCAGGAAAAAATTACCCAGCTGGGTAAATCACTGTAAGCAGTCTAACATTGCATGTTTATTTGCATAGAAAACATCAAATAAATAAACATAAATGCAGAACAGAACCAAAATAAATGTAAATATATGACGGAATCCTTGTAAACAGATTAGTACACAAGCCTAACACTCTAAATCATCTTGGAGGAGAGTATCAGATAAACTAAGTAAAGGTTATTAATATTCGTTTCTAAACACAGACGGGGCCAGAGATTTTTGTGCAATTTCAGTCAAACATCGAACAGTTAAGTAAAAAAAGCCAGTGAGCCTGAAATGTCTTTTTGTTGACTGACATGGAAGTGCTGTTTATACGCTGTTGCCTCCGTGGGTTCAATTTGAAATGAAATACCTTTCACATCAGCCCAGTTCTGTATTCATGAACGCTTCTAGAATGTTCTGATGCTATTAAGCACTGGCCCACTTTCGCCGGGCGCCATGAATTCTCATTGTCTCCCAGACCTGACATTCCCGTCGTAAATGACAGGCGATCGCCAGGATTCCACACATATCAATAATGATTAGAACCAGACCCGAATGAGAGACCGTGTCACGCCATATGAATATTCATGAGCATATGCCCCCAGTGGAATTCCGCCGCTTCGATGACACAGGGACAGATGTGCCGGTACAGCGTATTGGCATCGACATATGCCTCGCTCTCAGCCAGTCTCGACCGAATTAAACCTCGTGGAGAAAAAGCAAACCGGGCACAGCGGATCTAGCACGTCTAGATCTATAGCCACTTGCGGAGGATCATTAATCGCCGTCTAAATGTGGAATTGATCGATCGCGGTTTGCCACTTAGCAGGGCATGTTTTCTTTCATCGCTGCGAGACATTCGGCACGCACAGTCACACCGTCCTCTTTCCCAAGTTTTGCCGTCTGATTTCCATATTCCGATGTGCACGAGACTTGTTTGCTACCTGCTAATGCGCCCAGCAGGTGCGGCGCCTGTCGTCCCCTCGCCGGATGGTGAAAACGGCATCGAGCGATTGATCAAAAGTGACGCCGGAGTGACAGGAAGGCAAACACCTCGGGGTCTTAAATGGAATCTGCCGCGTCTTTCACAGCGCGGCGTCACCCGTTTTCCCGGGATCACCGAAAACAAAGGCCGCCGCGAACCCCGAACTATCGATTCAGATTTATTTTACTAGAGGAAATGCGTTTTCTCTCCTTCTTTCATTCCCTAATGGCAGAAAAGCAAGAGCCCTCTGTGAATGAAAGAAAGGCATCGAGCCGAAGAAAATAAGAGCGATATAAACAGGCCGAGGGCGTTCTTCGCTGTAAACAGTGGATTAATTGATCTGCGGGGGAACTCGGTGACACGTGGGCAACGGATCCGCAGTCAAGGACTAAAAACCCGAATGAAGCACAAACACGCTGACAGGTCAATAAATAATTGCGAGTCCATTGGTAGTCAGTTTGTTGCCTGTATTTGGAGCCGCATTTTGTTAAATGGGGTTTTGATTAGCAGGTTCACGTCCCTGTAGGACAATTTTATTGACTCATAAAATTGTGTTTGCCGAGAATGTCTTCTAAAACAGCAGTTTAAAACGTTCCCTGTTAATTTTTTATATATAATCATTGCAATGCGACCCCAATGTGGGATAGGCTCAAGCAGACAGTTAAGGAGAATGGATGGATGACAATTTGAAAATTAAAGCCCAGTTGAGGAAAAACAGACGCGTGGCAGCGCAACAGAGAGCCGTGGGTTCGTGGTTCCCACAATGCATTGCGCCTAATAGTCTTTCTATTGTGCCAGTCAGTTGGCATAGTGTTTACACACTCTGGCTTCTTTGCTTGCGGAACACAATTTGGAAGGAAATCTGTTTATGACTCATTTTGTTCATAATTCCAAAATCGATTTTTACTAATTCGCCATCAGTGGAGGGTTAGTAATAGAGCTGTCTCTGCTGATGAGATTTTGCGGCTATACGTAAAATAAATTAAAAAAAAAAAAAAAATATATATATATATATAGTATATATGTGTATCTGTTCATATACATACATATTTATAAGGCTGTTTTATTAGAAATATTAACTTCAGTACTAACATCATAAAATTTTAAATGATTTTTAAATGATAAAAAATATATTGTTGATTTGTCCATTAATATGGGCAATATTATTAATCTTTTTATTGATTACGAACACTAGCTGGGAATAAACCGGGTGAGCTAGTAATTCAGGGTAGGTACTTCACGTATTCCAGCGGCAGTAGGGATTCAAACCCAGCGCCGCATGTTTGCAAGGCAATGGCTCAAACTCCTAGACTAGCAGCTAATATGCATCCAAAGCATGACATTTTTTTTTTTAAAATAAGAAGTTC
Organism: Heterotis niloticus; assembly: GCA_018136845.1. Lineage (NCBI taxonomy): Eukaryota > Metazoa > Chordata > Actinopteri > Osteoglossiformes > Osteoglossidae > Heterotis > Heterotis niloticus. The sequence continues at coordinate 4,081,717 of CM030894.1, forward strand.
TCAAAGGTTATCCAAGGTTCCCATGCCCACCTGGGTCAGTGTCATTTGCAAGGCAAAGATTTGCCCCAAAGATGATTCAAAAAAACTTTACGCTTTCAAGTGGTTCCTACAGACACCCTAAACCATTAAAACGTTGGATATATTTTATACAAAATCTCCAGCACTTTTCGAGATAAGACATCCAATAATGCTTTTGTCAGCAACTTTCTACTGCTAGGCAGCACTTTTAACAAAACAGCACCTTCCATACCCAGTGTATCCAGCTTTTAGAAGCAGAACATAAATATTCATAACAAACACCTATGGACGTGTTATGTAGAGGTCCTTTGCTGAGAGATTAGGAGCAGCTCACCTTGAGCGCTGGCACCTTAATTACGCCATTCCGCCGTTTCGGACTCTGAGTTTCTACGCAGGGCGGCCCGGGTCACAAAACTCCTCAGCAGCAATTTCCTGAACCTCATTAAAGCGAGACACTGCTTCTAAGAAGCCGAGGAAAGACCCGAGGAAGCATCTCCTCGCGGTCGCAGAAGCCGAGGTCCCGGCATATCGGATATTTAATTGATTGTCCCACCCTTGGAGGGGCTGCCGTAGCCGATGATGCCGCACTACGTCCTTGTTTGTGGTTGGCGCGTCTTAAAGTATTTCTTTGCAATGATGGAAACGATACTGCAGCGAACATTCTGAGATTCCGTTCAATGAGGATTTTGTCAGGTTGTTTCAAATTAAAATTATTATTAACCATTACTGGCGTGACGCTTTTCTCGTAAACGGTTTACGCTGATTCGCCCGATTACACCGCAGGGAGATTTTTACTCTATCATTTCAGGGTAAGTACCTCGATTAAGAGTGCCGTAGCAGGAGTGACCTCTTTGTAATCCGGGGTACATTTGTTCGTATCCCCTTCACTTCCTGTTCCAGTATGGGATGGCATTCAAGAGGTACGCCTTTACCAGGATGACACTAGGGTTAGTGGTTGGGCAGTGGGGTTGTCCTACAGTGGGTCAGCAGTTTCATTTTCTTCTTCTGGTATAGTCCTACAAAAGGTAAGCAAGATAATGAGATGTACTACAGACATTATGCACTGAAGTGAATCTTCTAGAAGCACTAAACTTGGTGGGCCTATCAACATCCTTCTCTGCAATGGAAGGACTTTCTCCTGTGGAGTCCAGCAACATACTTGTCTGCTTACTTGTGTATCCTGAACCTGCACGTTTCCCCTTTTACCTGCACCACAACATGTTAGGGGAACAGATAGCATGCCAAAAATGATGACTCTATAATTCGGCAGGTGGAGTGGTGGGTAGCGCAGTCACCTTCGACTTGAAAGCCCCAGGTTTAAATTCCCACTTCTGCTGTACTACCCTTGACAAAGGAGCTTGCCCTGAATTGATACAATAAGAATAAATGTGTGTAAATTATTTTAAGTCACCTTGGGGAAAGGCATCAGATGGATGAAGGATGATAAGTAAACATTAGATCTGCGTGCCAGTCGAGTTTAAAGCACCTCTGCTACCTCTTTTTTCCGGCGTGAAGGATGTATCTAACCACTGAATGAGCCTGTTGTTTCCCTTTGAAGTGATCCTTTAACTGTGATTTGTATCAAAAAGTCTGCCAACCACCTTCTTTCACAGAGGGAAAAGGTAGAAGCTCAGCACACAAAATGGCATAACCTCTGTCCCTCAGAGCTGCTAAATCCCTTTCAGCATACACGACAGGTCTCAGAGTGAGTCTCTCTTGGACCCACCACTCCTCTGATTTCCTTCCTGCTCCATAAACTTGCAACACATCTTTTGATAGGATCACATTTGAATTTCCCATCACTTCTGTATGCTGCTGTCAGATCTAAGAACCTAAACGTGGCCCTTTCTCACCATCTGTGTAGAAATAAGGAAGTCGGACACTTCTGCGAGCCACAATTGGAACGCAAATGATGGACCCCCATTTGGCTCTGGGTTCAAGCCAGCATGCCGTACCCGATGAAGAGTAAAGGGTAAAGGAAAAAAGAGCAAAACCGGTCTCAGCGTTCATCTGAGCAGCCGTCCCTTAGCTGGACGACTCGCACGGCCGCAAATTAGATAAAAGCATGATAAAAGGCAAATTTGAACCTCTTTCGCCTGGACGGCGAGACAAAATGTCACTTTTTCAAACAAGCTTAATTTAATAATTGCTTATTACTTTTAATGTTCTTCTTCTTTAAAAGCATGAAAAAACTTTGGATGTTGGATTTGTGCCCAAGGACTTTAATGCTATGAGGTAATGTGCTTTTAAGTTGACCAATGAGATTTAAAAGAAGTTCACCCTGCGTCCGATTGGTTGGAGGACTGTGATGTCATTGTCACAGGGCCGTGTCGCCATTAATGTTCCCAGCACGGTAAAGGTGCCAGCTGAAATGTATAACAATCGGACAAGGGTATTTTCAATAGTTTGTACTTTTGTCCTTCCCATTTTTCAAAGGAATGAGCAGTTTGCATGGTGACTGCAGCTGTTGGCTGTTACAGTTTGATGCCTGGTTGGTTTAAATCCCCACTCTCGGATCAGTACCCTTTATTGAAGTACTTCCCCTAAATAGAGGGGTAAATAGAACGGTGCTTTCTAAATAGGCAAATCAGAACAAAATTGATGAGATAATGTTAAAACATGTAAGATAAATAGTAACAACTAAAAAAAATACAGAGATGACAGTACCTGGCAACATGATAAATTCAGCTTGTGGCGGTACATATAAGAGTGCTTCATCTTGGGCAAAAATGAATTATATTTTTTGAAAATTTCCGTTTTAATGACCACCTGAGCCCCGGCAAGGTTTCCGGCAGCCATATAGGGCTTCTCTGGACTTTAGAGGAAGGTTTGATGTGTGGAAGCGGTGAATCGGCCTGTTAATATTCACGGCGAGAACTTAAAGCGCTGTGATGGATGTGTGAGAGAGAAGCAATGGCACTATAGGAGTGAGGGGAGACTGGGGAGAAAAAGCGATATGCAGCCTATAGGATTAACGTCAGTACGGAAAGCAGGAGTCTAGGACGGGGGTGATGTTCCGTGCGGTCAATGGACAGAAAGAGAATGGGAAAGATATGGACTGCAGGGTTGACAGGCCAAGGAGGAATGAGGGATAGGGGGCATATGATTGACGGAGCAAGAGACAGAGAGAAATGCACAATTGACAGGGAAGCGGGAGATTTGACTAAATCGGTATTCACCCCGTTCACTGTACCCAATGCGGTCAGTCTACCGGATCTGATGGAAAGGGAGGGCTGAGATAGGACTGGTGAATGGAGAGCTCTATAGGACATTGGTTCCTCCAACTGGAAGCAAGAGATACAGCTGTTTGAATGACAGGCAAAGGGGCGATTCGGGAGATCCTGTATGTGGTAAGGTCACAGGATTTATGGTGCTTACTGAAATGCAGTCACTATTTCAGGCCTGTGATCCCACTCAGGCCCCCTTTAGTGCCCCCACTCTAGGGGTGTCAACAGCTCAGCACTTAGTCGCTGACAGATGCGGGACAAATAAGAGGAGGATCAAGAGACTCGCCCCTGTGTTCCCCCTCAGCATCCCGACACTGGCGTGCCAGAAAGGTCAGAGGTCAAGGGTCACAGTGGAGTGAAGGCATGATCTCCGACATGTCATCAGCACTGACCTCCCTCAACTCCCCCACCCATGCCCTGCCCCTTCCTTCCCCCATAAATAGAAGGAAGAGCGATGTGGACGTCTCTGGGGGGAACAAACCGGGAGTCATCCTGTGCAATCTGTGTGTGTGTGTGTGTGTGTGTGTGTGTGTGTGTGTGTGTGTGTGTGTGAATTTTTCTTTTTACATTTTCTTATTTTTTACCTTTAGGTTTTTTTTTTTTTTTTTTTTAACCTTTTCAGTGATGCTAAACCTCTGGCACAATTACTCTTAGACACAATGAATTATATTTGTGCTTTTCCATGCTATTAATGTTAGATGTAATTATTTTTTTTTCAAAAATGATCCGCTATGTGAGGTTTGAACACAGTACACTTACCATGATTTACACTTCAGGGTAATTTTTATTACATCATCATCATTGAAGACTAAAGCAGGAGCTCAAGCCCAGGACATTCTGATTTCAACACGAATGCTTTAAAGGCTGCATGTGGGAATGCCTGCTTACACATGCATGCAAAAGCAGCCACCTGTTTATCAAATGGGACAAAATATTTACCATTCGTGCATATGTTGTTGAGAACCAACTAATGAAGTCGTACATTTCTAATTAAACGCCCAAAGGTGCTTATTTGATATTCCATATAAATTGAGAATCACCATATATTTCTCCAAACCAAACGTTCAGTCCTAAATTAAACTGTAAATTAACTCCAACAGAAATGCATTAAACATTTTCTTATTATGGGCAGAAATGTTCTTATGCCACAGATTTAATATTCATGTGGGCATTAGCTGAAATATCCCCGGTGTCAGATTATCGTCAGACTGCCATCACTTATCTGTCATCCGTCGTCTTCGTCTGACACCCCCTGGGTCCGCCCTCCCACGTCCCGCTTGTTTCGACCCGGATGGTGAACTTTCATGCCTGGCTATCGCTGAAAGAGAACGGCAGAATGACAGGAAGCGCCGCTCAGATATTCAGGAGGTTGTTGGTTTAAATCCCAGGAATTCTGCTGGAGTAAAATGATTTGGCTGTATAAATGCTTGCCGTGCTCAGGTCATGCCCGTGGTGTAATTTTAAATGCCTTCTTCCCAGTTACTCCATGTTGGGAATGTCTCGACAAAAGGGAAATGAGGGCGCCGAGCCGTGGTCACGGTCCAGTTGCAGCGACAGATATTGGATTGGAGGAGGCCTGCGCTGGGGCTCAGAGTTTCACCTAATACAAGGAGGCGGGGCAGTGAGGAATCTTCATACCGAGGCATAAAGACCTCCTCAGCCCCTTTGTTGGACCCTAGGTCTTGCAGCCATAATAGCTGCAGTATTAAAATTGCATATAAACAAGCCAGCGGTTTCTGCTGACCAAAGGAGGACGGAGTCAATCCTCAAAAGAGGAATAGAGTCGTAGCCCTACAAACGCCCATTCAGGTTACGATAATTCTACTTTATGAGGAGTTTCATTCAATAGTCCTACGCTGATTTATGAGGCACTTTCACTTCACGTTTATGAAGACTGAGTTTGGATTCTGCGCGGCTCATGGCAGCCGAGCAGTGTAAGATCAAGGCCACCATGGTGTCTTCTTCACATTTGTAGCTTAGCAAGAACTGCATTAAGTTCTCAACCTCCATCACCTCTGGTTTACCAGCATCGCCTATTTTAATGCCTCAACCACTTCAGCTTGCTTGGTGAGCGGGAATTCACGGTTTCCATTGATTTCTTCTGCATGTACCGTTCTGTTTTTTGCTTTAAAGGTTGAATACAAACGTTAAAAACGATAAGCATGCTTGTTCTCTTTATTAAGTTTTATAATATCTACCAAGGAGCTTAAAGTGTGACGATTCACAGACATACAGTACAATATTACAGAATAATTCATGAAGGGAAAATGCCCTGCTTTATTGTGTTATGATAAATAATCTTAAATACTGAAGTAGCTGTGTCCATTTCTATTTGACCGTCAATTCTGACTCTCAGGAATTAATCGAAATTTTTACTACCGAAACGAATTCATCTTTGCTTCGTGTGAGGTCACGTCTGCGAGGATTCTTCGGAAGCGAAAAAACGGGGAAAGACTTGTGTTTGTATATCGGCATGCGGTCCAGTTGGGGGCCTCCGAAGTGCTTGGCGAGCGTTGCCCGCCCTTTGACCTCCAGCATCATCGGGACGCACGCCTTCCCCTTTCATTTGCAGATCTGGTGCGTACGCGAGGACTGTTTTGGCAGAAAGGCGCTCCCTGGGCAGCTGACTGGTACGGCATGGCAGTTGCAGATGTAATTGCAGAGGCCGCACTGTCTCCAAGACCCAATTGTGCAAGGCAGAGGTCTCCGACTCGGAACGCGGAGGGCCGGGCGTACGCGTGTTTCGCCCCAGCCCTATAATTAGCCCGCGTGGCGCTTCTCGCGATTTTCATTCTGATATTTTCTCTCCGAAAAGCATCCCCGAAGATTACAGCTGCTTCTGCCTTGCGTACAGGAACGACAGAGAATTGTGGGGGAAAAAAGCACAAGTGCGATAATAACTTGTAATTGGACCAATTAAGTATATCAGTTGGAACGAAAACCCAGCATAGAGAAAACCTTCAGGGTTTCATTTTATTTTATTTTTTTCTCACTGTGATTTACTTATATATAATCAGCATTCAGTATTGCGCCCCTGTACTGGATTCAAAACAGTTTTAGGATTTTAACTACCGACCGAGTCCTCTAAAATAAGCCACATCCTCAATTTGTTTAAACGCTGAGCTGCTTGCACTGATTTATCCCTTCATGTGGCAGGGTAATTTTTACCGTATTGCTTCATGGTGAATACCTCAGTTAGAGATGCTACAGTAGATTTGAAAACGGGACCTTCGTATTAGACTTAAGCTCCCGCCGCAACAGTGCTGCTCAGCTGGTGTGTAACATAAAACTTTTCTGGTGTTTTGAAGTTAAACCGAGGTACATAAGTGTTAAAAGTGTGGTTGGAAGCCACGCAGGATCTCAATGTCAAATGCCTCCGCCAGTCAGCCAACATGGTTTCAGTTTTAGCTGAAAGCCTCATTTGCAAATGTTTTAACAAAATGATAAAGGCCCGAGTCAGTGAAAAAGCACAACTTGTGGTTAAAGAAGAATTAACCACTTTTTTTTTTTTCCTCCCAAATTTTTAACTTTGCTGCAGAGATTTCTCTGTTCACAGTCTGTTTTTGTGTTTTGGTGGATTTTCGATGGAAAAGTTCACCTGCTGCTTACTGGTTCAGCCAGGTTCTTTTAACTCACATTTTAACTTTATTGTTAAAAGAACTTTTTTTTCATATACTGTTAGCCTTGTGTTTTTATTTTCATGGACTTTAACTGAACCGAACAAGTTGCATTTATTTTGTTGAGCTGCACTTCAGGGTGTTTTTCCAGGATATGAACCAGCAACCTGTAGGCTATAAATCAGTGCCGTTCTTTATTTTTGGTTCCCCTGCACTACGGGCTCTGGGTCAGAAAAGAATAGCATCATGTTTATTACTGTGAGTTCAGGCCGTCCCCTTTACCGATGGTTGCCCTGGTTGTGCCCCTGTTGGCTGTTGCAGTACTGGAAACAACCCAGGCCCTCCAGTGCCAAGGAGAACAATCCCAGCACGAACCCCCTGAGGCAACGAGTTAATTTTCCTATTGTTTTTTCATTGTTTCTTGCCATTCCGATCCTTGCTAATCCTCCGATGCTCACAGTGAGGTGGTGACTGCCATGCTGGATGTGATTAATGCATATTTTGTCAGGCCAAAGTTAGACAATCGGAGTGAAAATGTCAGGAGAAAATGGCATTTCCTGGGGTCACGAAGGAGCCCTGGTTTATTTGCTGTGAGGGGATGTGACATATTTCCATACTGTTTGCCAAAGGAGTGACGTGATATGTGTGTGTGTGTGTGTGTGTGTGTGTGTGTGTGTGTGTGTGTGCACGCGTGCGTGTGTGCGTGTGGGTGTGTGCCTGTCTGTCTGCGGACTAGATACTGGAAGGCAGCATTATTGCAGAATGCTGAATCAGCTCTGCTTCTCTTCTCTGTTACTACAGGAATTTGTTGGCCCACAAATCCACAAGCATCTAAAATGGGGTCAGGTTCTGAGGTTCATTAAACATGTGCTGTGTGTGTACTGTATGTGTGTAAATGCTGAATAAACAGTAATAAAATAGTAAACAAAGATTCCCGGCTTCTCTAGTACTACAGCTCTTTAAGTGTGAACTACTGTACATACAGTGAATTATGTACTGCACAGTAGCATCTATGGCAGATCAACAAAACAGAAATATACTGTATCTGAAATACACGCTATACTGACTTTCTGTCAGAGAGGATGCAAGCAGCTTAAAAGTGGGCTGTATCCAGAAGGTTGCAAGTTCAAACTGGTTTTGGTACACATGCATAATACACTTAGTCTAAAAAAATCCAGCACTAAAATATATTCAACTGCAAAATGGAAGCTACTTTGGACAGAGACAATAATAATTTTCTGATATCAAACTGTGATTTTTGGGAAAATTCAAAGGTTTTGATGGCTGTGTGTTCCTTCCAAGGGTTTGCATGACCTCCCCTCTTGAAGGACATCTCTGTCCCTTGCCTCCCTGTCCATCATGCTGTGCTGTCCTTCCTGCCTTCATCGCCACTCTGTGTCTCTCTAATCCCCGCGGACTGAGCTGAGGACAAACCCTCACCCTGGTGTTGTGGTTAAATGTGTCCCACAGTCCCAGAGAAGAAAGAGGGAGTCAGTTAAATATACATCAGCCCACATCCTCAAATTGTTGTGCTCCTATACCATCGGGTTCCTTCTGTGCTCTGCACCTGTTCTGCCGTTCTGTTTTGATCGCTACATCCTTCAGCACCATCCGCAGAGCTGACCTCAGTCCTGCATCTGCACATCCACCAGTTCCCAATGCCATGCCCTGTTTACAGGACCTGCCCCCTACAAACACACACGATACTTCTAATTACCAAAATCCTGCAAACAGCAGCTATTTTCAGACATAAAACTCGGATATCTTTTTTTTTCCTATCACAAAGTAGGTAATGAAGTGAAGGATATGACACATGCACAGTATTTAAAGGGGATCTGCAGGTGCATTGTGGGTAATAATAGCATTGACATTTATTTGGGTGGAGTCAAGGACACAATTCATACATGGCTCTCATGCAAATGTGTCCTGCTGTGTGGGACTCAATGATGCTCTTCACCAAGTGCTTAAGTGAAGAACCACCCTGTGCTTTGTGTCCACCAGACCAGCACAGTAGCTCAGTGCTTGTTGTGAAGCATTTCCATTCATGACTACTCTGTCATAAGGGTTATGTGGACTTCGGTAGTTACAAATCAATCAGCTGTCCTTTTGGTCTAACCAATGTTCCCGTTTTTTTTTCCTTTCTAACTATTATTTTCTTAAAGCTTTCTGTCTGATTCCATGTTTCTCGGTACCTTCCACAAATCTGTGATCCCTCTGACACTGTAACAAGGAGGGTAAGGCAAGATCACACAGTGGTAGGCAGAAGAACACGCAGAGGTCAAATCAAAGCCAGAATCTCAGCTTGACTCTGTAGCACTGGCCACTTTAAGTCCCTCCTGCTGCCCCAAATTTGAGGTTTTAAAAATTGCTTCCTTCCTTTACTATGAGTTCTATACTTCTGGGCCAAGGAGCTGGTTTCATAAAACAATAAGCATGACTTACTTGCATGCTATCAAAAATATGTGCAGTACCAGAAGGGGCCTCTTTTAGCCAAAAAGCTTCCTCTTCACCACAGTTTTCATTGAATGAGCATGACACTTTCTCCAAAATTATAACAGCAGGGTCTATCCTTGGGCCTCAGACCTTCAGTCTTTGGGTCTTAGGTCCACTATGCTAATTTCTCAGTGATGCATCTAACAAAGCCAAGGACAAAGAGCATCTGCTTTTGCCTCCGAAAGCAGGGATCCCATGGGCTTTCAAAACTCGGCTTACGTTAATCACTCCATGCAGGCTTGCCCAACATCAGTGTCTCCTGGCTTTATGTTTTCATAGTGCATTAAATTTTAAACAAAGCTTAAAAGCAGTCTATATAAAGGCACATAAAAAGTTTAACTCTTCTACCACTGCTGTCAAACAGCTCCCAGTACCTCATATTAATTGGTAGAACGTAGCCAGCCATGCTGCAGTGAAAGGCGGACGCTCCTCACGCATTGCATGTCTGACTCACAAGGTATCATGGGTACAGAATAATCACATCCTCTAAGGCCGCCTAGCCCTCCCTGGCAAAGTGCCTTCTGCTTGTTTACAGACCAGCTGACATTTTTCCTCCTATTAAATTCTGTGGGAAAAGATAACAGACAGACCACGCCAGCTAAATCAAGGTCTCATCTGGAAAAATTGAAATTTAATCATTTTTCAAGTTTGTTGCGACCAAACACAGCAGAGTTAGCACTCTAAAAAAGAAAGAAAAAAATCCTGTCTCTGTAGGAAGAAATTACCTGGACAGATAAATTAGATTTCTAGAAAGGAAGTTTTAACATTTCCAGCTATTTTCAGATTTTTGGAAAATCACAGTACAAAAAAATGTGCTCTTACTAGCTCTGTCTTATCAACTGCGTACATTAATTCGTGGCATATTAATAGTTGATTGAGAAAATGTTTAAAAATAAACTGTCTGCTGTAAAGTATCAGTTTGCTCATAGACGTCTGTTTCCTGATTCGTGCAATTTATCACAACATAACTCAACCTGGTGCACAGAGACATCTTCGGGATTGAGGTAATGGAACCGCATGCGGGTCCATGAGTCATCTGATATGGTTGAAACTTGCCAGAAGGATCGACGTTAAAATCCCAGCGTCTGGGTCTGCCACTGCACCTTCGAGAAGAACGTGCAACAGAAGCCGCTCCCGCGTCCCGCTGTGTAATATTTGTGTAAGAAGTGTGAAATTGCAAGTGCAAGTGGAAAAGATGTCCGCGAACAAACAAATCGAATAAACAATATTTTACAAAGTTGGTCTCTTTTGCAGCAGTCCTGCCGCTCTTTCTCCATTTCTCTTCCTCTCTCGGTGAAGGAACAGAGAGAGGGAATATTGCAGAGAATCCGTGGACCGTGCCCGAGCCGCTCTGTGGAGGGATTAAGCAAATACGTTTTCCAGGCAATCATTTCCGTATGCCTCTGTCTGCTGCTACTCTCCACAATCCTGTGTAGATAAGGAGTCCTGCTCAACACTGGTGGGGGTGCATGGGGTTGGGGTGGGTGTGGAGTCTCAAATGGTGGGTGTCCAATCAACCCCCCCATACACCCAGTTAAATCGGACCATTGTATCCAGTTCAGATTCTAATTAGAGTTTTAGTGATAACTGGATTGAATCCAGGACCAGAAAATGTAGCACAGAACAAACAAGTCACTGCCCAAGTTAGAGAAATGGACGGCCAGCATGCTGCCATATAAATGGTCGTAAATCGCCTGATGGGTAAAGTAATTCGACATCATGATGTCGCGTTAGTTTATACAGTAGTTCATACCGCTTCGGTGCCTTAATTCCTGGTGCCTCGGATTGGTGTTATTGCTATTTTATAACACTTGTGTGTAAAACATTATTTCGTTTTTATTGGAGAACTTTCTCAAAGGTCACCTACACTGTAAGCTGCTTACGACTATTCACCCAATTATAACGCTTGAGCTACTTTTTGACTATTTGTAAACCTTTTTTGCAGGAAGATTCCAAACTCAAGTCCATCCAAACGGCGATGGCTGTGACTACTACTGTAGATGTGCATACTTGAAATTCGGCTGATGTGTTTTTGTAAATTAGCTTTCAGTGTTTTGCCCATTTATGCAGTTGAGTCATTTTTACAGCCAGGATTGATCAAGGATAATACAGTAGGAAGTGGGATTTGAACACAAGACTTCAAGGTTGCATAGCAACAGCTCAATCCACTGCACAGTATAAAGCTTGGAATATTTTTCACTGTGGAAATGGATTAAAGCCTTCTTTCCACTGTTAAAATAAATGGTCTTTGCCCTAAGGACTTTGTACCATAGTGGTGTTTCTCCATTTATTTTAAACTCTTATTTATCTGACACTTTCAGTGGTTTGTACACTAAGTCACTTGAAACTATTTACTCATTTATACAGCAGGGCAATTTTTCCCTGCATTAGTTTATGGTAAACACCTTAGCCAAAGGTAGAGCAGCACGAGTGGTACTGAAACCTGTGACCTTGGAATGCAAGGCAGCACCGCTAACTGCCATGTCACCTGGTGGCCCTTGGGAATGAAATATTTTAGAGGCTGCTGTTTAGGCGAAGTGTTTGCCTGTATGCATCTGGGTGTGTCTTTGTTGTCACATTCATTGGCCCTCCTGCACAGGGATGTGTGGCTCCCTCTGGCCAGTTGTTGGCACCGGGCCCTTGAGGAGTACCTACCTCGATTAAGGTGACCGTCACCCCTAAATGAAAGGGCTAGGATACGGGCTGAAAAAAACTTACTTATTTTCACATTCAAATGTTGTTTATACCTGTTTTCTCTGGCTTGTTCCAAGCTGTTTACAAGGTTACAGTTATTGAAGTGCTTCATATGGAACACCGCTCTGCTTTGATCTCTTTGTGGGCCAGATTTTTTGAAATCAGGCAGAAATGAAAAAGCGTATTATCTTTCTTCCTGCCTTACTCAATTTAATCGCCAAACATATACATTTTTCCATCAAAACGAATCACCCGGACCTTTTTATACACTAAGCGCAGCGGGAAAGGAAGATTTGATGTACTTTGTGGATTTATAGACTTTGTCCTGCAGTGTCAGACTGCTTTTTAGAGATTGTATGTTCGCTGTATGTATCACAAGTAAGTGCTTGTAAAAAATTGGACTTTTTTTTTTTTTTTCCAAAGCGAAGGAGCAGACGGTTGTGCCCAATTCTTTTTTTTTTTTTTTTTTCCTGTATAAATTTTCAAGTGTTACGGCTTGAGATCTCATGGTGCAATATGAATCATCGCCGTTTGACGGCTTGCCCTCGGTTTCCCCCGACTGCATCTCTGCGTGTGCTGCGGCGGGTCGCGACCCCACAGATGAAAGCTCCAGAAGAACACGCCACTGTGTTAACCAGGCCGTTTATAATTTGGAGGCTTGTTGTCCCGCCGCCGATGGTCTCCTAATGTGCTCCCGATGTGTTGTTTTCCCTCTTTTGCTACAGCGTGCCCTCCCGGAACTTTCAAGTCCAGCCAAGGGGCGGGGCTTTGCCTACAGTGCCCGCCCAACAGCCGTTCCACCATGGAGGCAGCGACCATCTGCGCCTGCCGCAATGGCTACTACCGCGGCGATATGGACCTGCCAGAGGCCTCCTGCACGAGTGAGTTACTCCTCTTTGTGGCCATCGAACTGGACCTTACGAGTCCTGCTGTTGTACCTTAAAACAGGCTCACCTATATGAGTTCGTGAAATTTTCCACTGAGTAACTGCATATCTGCTACAAACCCTTTAACATAGTCATGTTACTGACGTTATGCTGGACATTTAAGTTTTGGGAGGATGCAAGGGGAGATGTTATTTGAAGCCTACTTTGTGTTTGTTTATTCTTTAGCAGACATTTTCCTTCATAGAGGCTTGCTACATTTAAGCCACAACTATTAGGTATGGAACTGGATACTTTTTACTGGAGCACTGCAGGTTATGCACCTTGATCAAGGGTACCACAGCAGGAGGTTTGATTCAACCTGGGTCCTCTAACAGCAAGGTGGTAGCATTAACCCCTGTGCCACCTGCTGTTTGTATCCTAGACTGTTTTCCTTTAAGGAGACCACAGTCTAGGTTCTTAAGTGTTCACAGCTTGCTGGGGTGTGAAAGGTCAATGGCAACCCAGACAGCCTGAATGAATGGCTCCTTCAAAAAGTGTTTTATGAGTTGCTGTCCACGACTCATATGGAACTGTGAACATTTTCAGTCGTCTGCCTTCACTTCATCTCCGTATTTCAATCTCAGCTTCTGCTTATTTCTTTCAGAAATGGGTAGCTGCATTTTCCCTTGAAGAGTAAAGTTTTCAAGGTTGAATTACTGAAGTGTTTTAAGATCGTGTTGCTACCCGCTGGTGTTGCCGAGTGCATGGAGCTCATCCTTGATTTCATCTCTTTTAACTCGATGCTGTGGGTTTTAGAGAATTTGATCCCTTGCATATATATGTGTGTTCCAAACAATAAAGCACAACGAAAGCTAAATATTATAAAAGAGCGCAAGGATGAAATATTTAATGGAAGGACCACAGCAGAACTTTCACGGTTCGTAGAGCTTTTTGTTTAAACTAAAGCCCATTAGTAGACTTGATGTGAAAATTAGCAAAGTATTAATATTGAAAGTTTTTTTTTTTTTCTCCAAATCTTCAGCATAAAAAAAATCAGATAAACCCGCTTCACAGTTATGTGCTCATGTCGCTGGGGTATATGCTACCTCACGTAAGCATCCAAATCGCACGTTGCATCCAGATGTTGCAAATGTGCGGTCAATATCCTACACGAGTTACCAGCCAAAATATGTTCACGCTCCAGTTGCTATGCGTATCGAAAATGGCTTGGACGTACAGACTTAATGGTCCAGAAACGGCGCATCCGTACACGTCCTTCAGCCCGGTTCTCAGACCGCGGCCAACCGCGTATTTAAGGGCTTTCAATCCGTACAGCTGTGCGATTAATGACGCGCGCCTGGGATGTTCCTAAATACCGATCTAGATTTTGCGTCCATCGCCGACTACGAGCGGCAGCGCTCGAGCTGATGAAAAAGTCAAATGCGTTCCTTCAGCTTTGTTGTGATTCATTTATGCCCCTGAAACCAAACAGCCCAAGTTAGTATTCAACCTACTTAAGACTGCTCAATCATTCAGTTACTTACTTGTTCAGGAGCTCAGAACAATTGGGTAACCATTAATAATTCAAACAGCTAAATTTAGCACATTGTCTGTGTATAAGAGGGGAAGTAAAGAAAACATTGATTCGAACCCGGTTCTTTACGGTCCGTCTTTTCAGCCTAAAAATTAAGGAAAGGAGAGTAGTGAAAATAAAACTGAGATGGTGGCCCCAATTTTGGCGATGCCTTCGTGAAGGTGAGTGAACAAAGATGTGCCAGCCATCACAGGGGCTCCAGCGTTGGAATTGGTTATGTTCTCAAGGTGTGGTGCAGATGTTGAGAGAGTAAGGTGGAAGGGCCAGAAAGTCAGCTTATTCTATATGTGTGAATGTTGCTAGACTGCACCGAGCGGTCACGAATGTGTTTCTAGGTGGTCAGAGCTCTGTTTCTTCGCCACTTTGCGCCGTAGTCTTGAGTTTGTGCTTTCCCGTCGCACGGATAGATTATACTTGACATGGTGGGAGCTGGGGTGTCGGTACTTCCGCAAGCATCCAGCACATCCAAGCCATAAGCTTGCACTGCTAACAACATTACACCACTCCCTGTGCTTATGCAACTTTTCACTTTGCCAAATAGATATAAAATAACCCCTCTGTTTGCACCATTCCAGTCAATGTTGTTTCTTGGCAATCACATAAGGAGTTCCTCCAGAAGTTCCCTCCTTTTTCCTTTTAGGCTGAAAGGTGTGTGTCCATTATCACTGTAACTGAGTTCTGAAAAAAGCTTTTCTTTACCAATATGAGCCAGTATAACTGCAGTTTAACTTTTGTTATGAGGTAATTTCTCAAGCATGCATGTATTAAGGTCACACCTGTGGTTGAAGCTAGATAAGCTAAACCCAAGGTTCTGAAGGCCAACCTTTCGGTACTCATTTTGGAAGGGGCTAGGAACTCCCTCTTTGTTGACCTATCCCTTAAATCAAAGTTCTGCTCTGCTGTGGCACACAGCAGCTGCAAAGAAGACTGCTTCACTCTACAGTAAGACTAATAACTAAGCGATAGCAGTACTTCTACACAGACAGCTGCTGTACAAAGAAACCAGAGCAGCCTGGGTATCAGCAGGTATCCAGGCACCACTGGCTTCTCTTCCAGCAGATCTCCACAGTAGCAAAGCTTACCGCATTTGTCCATTGAACTCAGGGCCTGGGCAGATGAGAAAGTTGTGCTTTCTGATGAAGCTCTTTCCCTCCAACCACATCAGCAGGACTGCTGGAATGACGGCGCGACGCAGGGGTAACTGTTAAAACCCCCTTTCCAACCGATAGCACAATCGTGACAATCCAAAGTAGGTCAAAAAAAAAAAAAAAAACAAAAAAACGCGAATCACAAACCCTACAGAACTTCTCACCGCTGCTCCACATCGCAACACGCCCAGGAGACCTGCATAAGTGGGCCACACTATATAGGTGACCTGGAAATGGAAAAATAAATGCTAAAAATGTCCTCATTCATGAATACCTGCAAATGAAGCGACTAATATATTTTTTCCACTTAATTTATGAATGGGAGCAATCCAGACCTATTGGGATGGCACTGAGTCCAATTCATACATCATGTTTCATCAGAGAGCAACAGAAGATTTAGTAGTTAAAGAGCTTGTTACCAGATGGTTTCAGGTTTAAACCCCAGGAGGTGTTATACTGTTGATTCTAAGAAGATACATAAATTAACCCGCCATGTTCTACCCCCAGCTGTGCAAATAGACAAAACTGTAAGTCATATTGAATGAGACTGTTTGCTTAAGCAAATAAATTATGGAAGAGTATGGATTACAGCTGAATTTCGTAGGTGGTGAAAAGTGGTTCTGAGCTTATTTAAGTGTCACTGTGGCTTATGGTGCATAGAGTTTAATGAGGATTGTAACCTATCAAGGAGGATTTTAAATAAAAGAAAGTAGCAGAATTGTGTATTCCTGGTTCTCTATATAATTAAAGGTGCTAAAATGTGGACAGCTGGAAGCACACTGGTTAGATCTGCTGCCTTCTCCTACAAGGACCTGTTTTTGAATCCTGCCTCCTGGT
The DNA here is from genome assembly GCA_018136845.1 of Heterotis niloticus. NCBI lineage: Eukaryota > Metazoa > Chordata > Actinopteri > Osteoglossiformes > Osteoglossidae > Heterotis > Heterotis niloticus. The sequence continues at coordinate 4,098,211 of CM030894.1, forward strand.
GTAGCGATGCTAAAAATGCTGATGTGCAAGTTGCCTAGCTATATCAATATGTAAATTCTTGTAGTTTGCTTTTGACAAAAGCTAAATAAACCAAGGTAAAATGTTATAATAAGGGTGTGGTGCACAGAAGCCTGGTCATGCTCAGCTGTGCCCAACCCACAAGATAGGCACCTGCATCAGGAAGCAGCCTGATAAATGGAAAAAATAAGCCATATATAATGAAAGATTACAAAAGCAGCCAGACATAGAAAAAAGAGGGGGAGAGAGGGAAGTTTAGCTGTCGGTTCTGGGTTGTGTTGCTGGCTTTCGGTTATTTGGGGAAAAGACATCTGGAGCCAACAATCCTCCCACATGCGATCCCCACCTGGTCACTCCCTAGACCATTACCAGCCCTCTAAGAAAGATTGAAGAATTTGGAAAATAACTGTAATGGCATTTTTGATATATGGTATATTGATAAAAACTGGCTGTCTGTGGATTTGGTAGTTCGTCCACTCCACGCTCTTCCTCTGTTATAGTTAACATTTGGCTTTAGCTCCAATAGGAGGCCTTCAGCCGTTGGTCTGCGACAGAGGGGCTGGCAGGGCACGCCTGATTAGCGACGCTGGGGTGACGAAACCCCGCACTCTGGCCACATGCCGGCGCGCCACCGGCGCTGTGGTCCAGAAAAGCGCTCTGGCAGCCGTGGCGACCTTGTTTCGCTTCATCCAATAAAGCTGCAGCAGCTTGCGGCTCCGCTCTGGGATGGTCTCGTGTGCCGGGGCCCCCCTATCTCCCTCTAATTGTGGAGAGAGTGGCTGGCAGAGAACATAGTTTCGTTTCCTCTGTTTAATGGCAACGCAGGAAATGCATTTTAATTAAAAATGTATGAACCGTTGCTCAGCAAATGGCTGTTTAGCCGAAAGGAATCTCATGATATCGACTGTGCCGCTTAGCTATCGGGCGGTTGTTAGCGAAGGACTCTGTGGACTACCGAACCACTCCTGTTTTGACCTCTCGTTCCATCCTTCTGTAGGAATGACATCATTTTAAAGACATTTTGTAACCCCAATAATATGTGCCACTGGCTTTCACCTGCCAGAATTCGGGATTTACGAGATAATGCTTATGATGACACCGCATCTGTTTCTTTACATTCAACCCTTCCCATTTTTAATTGTTATTTTTATATCATTGCTTAGATGACCCTTTGTCCAAAGAGACTTACTCAAGGGCATTACTTCAAGACATTCCTTGGGAGTCGAGCCACCAACCCTAAATAATATCACTGGAGCAATATGCACAGCTCTAGTTTTGTTTCATTGCTTTTATGGGGATCGTTTAAGCTGCCGGTCCAAGGCCACTAACTGTAGTAGCATTTGCGATCGCATTGTATATTTATTCATGCGCCGTACAGATGCTTATATCCAAAGTAGCTTGAGCAGTTTACATACGGAGGGATTGCTGTAACCGGTTGTGGTGCATCGAGTTATAAATGCAGATAACCGTGCTGCCAACTTTATTTTATCCAGCAAAAGTCTGCCTACTTATATAGCTAATTATTTTTAGAAAATCACATTACTTCACTGTTCTCAAGAGTGCCGTGAAAGTATAATTGACGTCAATGAGGTACTCCTGCAACCTTTCGGTCACAAACCTAACTCCTTATTCACCAGGGTACCTGTTGCCCTGCTACTAATAGATCATCTGGAGAGTAGCTATAGAAAGATTTGTTTTCCCTCAAAAGAATTTGGCACCCCTTTAAAAAATGTGGTCAAAAACAATTGTACCCTTTGTTTCATGATGATGCGCATCTTGTTTTGGTCTCATCCTTCCCATCTGTATGGTAGTTTTCTGAGCAAATGGCCCCAAGTCATTCTAGGGGGGCAGATTTCAGGTCTGCTGTCCTGCTGGGAACTTGTACACCCAGTGGTGCTGTAGCCCTCATTATCCTCTCGCCCCTGGGGCCCTGGAAGACAGGGAGATGTCCACAGGGAGTGCCTGGGAGAGGCCTCATTGTCAGAACTTTTTGGCTAACAGCCTCAGCGCGAAGGTGGAAGGGAAGGAGAGAAGGAGGAAGTTTGAAGGTGCCTCCTTCCTGGGCCTTCTAGATGCTTAAATTAAGGCTGGGCTGAACCTGTGAGATGTAGCTGTTGGGCCGGAGACTCCCTTCTACACAGTTCTTTTGTTATGAAAAGTCAGCAACAATTTCAACAGGCCTGTGTTAAGAGCCAAGAGTTACTTATTTCATGAGTACTCGGCTCAGTGGCCAACTTGGGCCAGTTGCTTTCCTGCCCTAATTTTTCTGAATGCTGTTGTACCAAAGACAGCAGTTTTATAACAATTCCCAGGTAGTGCAGATATCAGTACTTCTAAGTGCAATGTCAGAAGAACCAATCAGTAGAATTACACGTCAGACTGATAGTAATGGTTGCAGAAGAACGAAACTGGAGGTGCTTGTAAAACTGATGGTGCTAATAGTTGTAGAAGGAGCATGCAGAAGAGGGAGTTTTGGAATTGATAGCAGCAATTGTATTAGAAGCAAGCAGTGGAGATGTTTGCAGAATGAGGTAGAGTTACTGGGGAACCTGAGCAGCTGAAATGTTTGTACTTACGATGTTGAAAGCAAGCAATAAGAATTACTACTTAAAGAACCTTCCTAGGTCAATGCCCTCCCCACAAGATGGTTTAAAAGGCCCGGATTACCGTGCTCCTTCTTCCATCCCTGTTTGGAAAAGGTGAGAGGATTACCGATCTGTTACTCTCCCTTCATCGATCTGCTTGAGATTGGATTAACCCATTTATTCAGACCCGTGTAGAACAAGATGTTTGATTTTGTCAAATGTAATCACTCCGTCCCAGTTGATGGAGAACGCTTTATTGACAATCGGTGGAATCCGATCGGTTTGCTTAGTTTGAAAAAGTCTCCCAAGAACTCCATTTAATGATACTCTAACCGGACTTCCCAAACTGAATTCACAGTTAAAGGAGATGTGAAGTTGATGTGGGGGGGTGGGGGTGTCGTGAAATATGAACGCTTTCCTTCTTTTAATTATTTATTCATTGGGCCGTCATCCTTATTACCTCCAGGATGTCGTGGCTGAGCTCACGTCTGGTCTGCTCTGGAGCCGTCCATGATGTTGAGCAGCTGTTTCCCCTCGCTCTACTCTCCAAGAGCCATGTCCCCGATTAGGAGGGTGATGGATTGACGGGCCTCTGGTTGTGTCAGTGGGATAGCGGCTGTAGCAAGGGAGGACTGCTGTGCTTCACAGCTCCCTCCGCACACATACCTCAATCTTCAAAAGCCTACATGGACCCCCCCCCCCCCCCCCCATCCACCTACCTATGCAGGCTTTGCAGGTTTCTTGTTTCTCTCTTGGACACCTCCTAGATCATGTCACCCCTCCCGCGTTCATCCGATCCTATCTCTCCCAGCGCCCCCCCCTTCCCCACTTCGCAACAGGGCTTTGACTTCTAAGATTTTCTTTTTCTCCCAGCTGGATACTCCCACCCAATCTGGCTCACTCACACTTCTTGAAGTCCCAATACCCCCTGGTCCTCTTTGTCTACCCCACCTGGACCCCCCTTTCAGAGAAGTCCGGATGCCCCTATCTGTGAGCCTCCCAGTGGACCCCTTCACTAGCGGAGCGGTGGGGGACACTTCAGTCACTCGGACTAAATCAAGGCCCCCTGTGATGACCTGCTGGTACCTCTCATCAGCCAGACACAGCAGACAATGGAGCTAATTGCCTGGGAGTCTGGCGGAGACACCATAAATTGATCTTCCAGGAGAAACACAGGTTCTGATATCCAGCTGAGTTGCAGTCCCGTCTCCCAACTCAGTTCAGTTCATCCTGGCTAAAGCAAGATCGTCCATGTCCTTCCACAATAAAGCATCTCCGGTTGCAGACCTGAGGGCAGCCTGTATCTTTTCCGGAAAACTGTTCCAACTTTTACAGGCAAAGAGCAAGTATTGCTCTTGCACGTGACCAAAGCTTAATCTGGAACCAAACACTCCAGACAAGGAGGGGTAAAAAAAAAAAAAAAACACAAACAGCTACGGCACATTATGTCCAGGCTTTAAGAACAGAGCAGCTTCTTGTTCTGCCTTCTATCTAAGTCTGAGAATGGCTTCAAAGGAAGCCCTTTTGTATGCAAAAACTGCATCGTTCCACGTATGTTGTTAGTTATTTTCCTTTTTTGAGTGCAGAGAATTGGGTGGGGGGATTAAAGGAAGAGAAAGGAATCACGGCTCATGCACTGTCTCACCCGCCTCTCGGAGGAAGTCGAGGGAGGCTCCTGGGGGGTGCCGGCATTTTGATTTGTGCTCTATCCCTCCATCCTTTGACTGAGCCTCCTTAGATTAGATGGCTAAGAGGGCAGTTTCTCTCTAATGCACTTGTAAGCAAACATAAGCCAGGGTAATTGCCTTCTCGGGCCTAATCCCCAGCCCCCCTCGGCCCACCCATCCCATTGCTGGTCTGCCGAGTGGCTGCTCTTCGCTCCCGGAGGCGAATGTACACTTGACTCCCAAATTCAAACCTTCTGGGTGGAAATATTACCGCTTGGCCCGTAAGCTGGGCATCATCCCACCACTCAGAAGCACACACGCAAAGAGTTTGCTTTTAAACTGCCTTTTTCAGTTCGTCACAAGTTCAAAATTAGTTGTGGGGATTTTTGCAGATGCAAGAATGAAATGACTTCTTGCTAAAGAGCTTGGAAGACTTTCACCTTCATATTAAATTCCATCTGTTTTCCACGGCGTGGTTCCCAGCACAATTTCACCAATATTGAAAACAACAAGGAAATTACTCTAGTTAAGCTACTCACAAGCAATCGCAGGCTCATTTATGTTTGTCGTGATCCTATATCTCATGTCTCAAAGGGTATTAGCGCAGCTCCACGCCCGTCGACTCTGAGATCTGACAGCCTGTAAATGGGCTGATTGTATATCACCTGTCCCCAAACAAACTTGGATATCTGATGCAGATTGCTGGCCTGGTCTCCTTCAGAACCCCCTAGGCTACCTTATTTCCAGTTCCCAAACAAACAGTATGGAAATGGGGGATACGGTTCAGATTCAGCTCAAAGCCCGACTAAAAATGTTTAGTTATGGGTCTCGGGGCATCCCGCATCGCTGCCCTGAGCCTAACCGGCTGTGCTAACTTTTGACTTTTCCCCAGGAGTCCACCTATTTGTTTCTTATTCTTGGAGCAACCGAAGGTGTTGAAATGCTGTTACTCAGTTATTTTGAGATGCCAGAATTAAATATTAGAGCTTTGAAAATGACTTTGTCAATTTGTTTAACAGTTACAGATTTTATGTAACATTTTGGTTATATACAGTGTGGTCCTTGGGCTCTCTTACAAAGCTGCGGGGGATTTAAAACCAATACAGAATTTCAGAGGTTGACTTGTTTGGTGCATGGACAAAGAATTCAGGCTGTCCTGAAAACTTGTTGTGTTATTTTCAGCGAATCCCACACATCAGGTGGAAACAGTCCAGGTAGTGCTTCACACAGAAGTGGACAGCAGATGGGGCACCCCTGACACCCCAGGGTGGTTTAGCATTCAGCCGTAAAATGCAGTGTACTCATCCCACATTGTCCGGTCCTAATACTTTTCTGTTAAACAGGGAGTACAAGCACACGCAAGTGCACAAGTAAGACCATAAAGTTCAAGAATGCAAGTGAGAGTGTGAGCACACAATTTCTAGAATGCCGTGCATCTCACAGTCTCTTTAGCTCAGCTGCTGGTACTGTCTTCACATGCAGTTTTAGTTTATCACATTGCACTGAATGACAGCAGCCAGGAGCTAAAGTAGCAGACAGGTTAAATCAAAATCTGCAAGTAAGTAAAGATTAAATATTGGAAGACCAAATAACGGAATGTGTTTATTTAGAAATGCTACAATGGCTGAAATATAGCTGTTGATCGACTTACTGAGCTCCAGTGGGGATTTCCTGTTAGCTGTGACGATGAGCCCACCTTAAACTCACAGATGGGATACCGGTAGGATGGGTTTTCAGTATCAGACAAAATCCTGACCTATAGAAAACAGGACAAAGGGACATCCTTAGCAGCGCGTTAATGTCTGCAGTTTGACGTGCGATTGACAATGAACAGTTAGGCTCGGGGCTCCAGATATTTCCCTGGAGTGCAGTTACAGGTCCAGTTTATCCTTCAGCCTCTGACCCATTATGCATGCGCACACACAGACACAGATCACGGAACCTGTGAGTCATGAAATAGAAGATCTGAGATCTCAAACACACACACACACACACACACACACACACACACACACACACACACACACACAGATTATGCTTCGTATCTCTATGGCGACAATGCTTTTCTATACCCTCATGCATCTTCCCTAATAGCTGAGAGCTGATAACAATCAGGGTCTGTGTGGTGATGATAAAATGGATGAGAAATGGGAGTGTAAAAAAATGAGAAGGGCTGCAGCATACAGGACTGAGCTGGATTACCATGAGGATTGTTGGATGGTGGGTCTGGTGCTTGGTTGTGTCATCCCAGGTACCCAGGATGGCCATCAAAATGTCATGTACTGAGGTTCTCATCCAGCACCAGGAATCTCAGAAGAGCCTGGACATCCTAGACTTGATGCGCTGTGATGTGGCATCGGAACAAACTTGCCAAAGAGATGCATCAAAGGCTGTTCTTTTCAAGAGCTGGAAGATAAGGACACTGGGAATTTATTTTTCTTTTCTGCCTTTGACATGTCAGCGATGTTGCAAAACTCAGCTCCTGGCAGCTGCCATTTTGTATCTCCAGTATGTTGAAATGTATGTTCAATTATAAAGGAAACAGAGAAAAGCCCATTTTCTCCAGATCTAACTCAGTTAGAAGACCTCACTTCTATTTGCATGTCCCTGCTGTATTTTTCTGGTGAGGAGCTCAATAATGTACTTTTGAATGGTGCAGGTACATAGAATAATGAGGGTACAGGAGGTTTTCAGGTCAAATCAAAGGGGGCTGTTGTGTTTTGAACCAGGTTTCACTCAGAAACATGTTTTAGTGGATTGGTGTCCTTCAGAAGTGGTCATGGGGAACTGAACCTCACCAGGGGAGGTTTCTCTGGAGAATTATGTGGTATGTATCACCGTGGCATAGATTTCTCTGATACCTTTTCAATATACCTGGGGCAGCTGGTAGTGTAGTAGTTACAGCTGTGATTTTTGCACTCAAATGAACCCGGTTCAAATCCCTGTTCCTGCTGTAGCACCCTTGATCCACATTCTTACCCTGAACTGATGCAGTAAAGTTACCCAGCTGTCGAGCCTAAATTAAACAATATGCCCCAACTCAGGATGTGGTAACTTGAGCCTTTTGAGACCAAATTCTGGCCCTGTCCATTGCAGCAGTTTTTATAGTTACCATATGTATTGAACGAAACCACTCAGGTGGGAATCTTGTTTCTGAGAATGAAACTTACACCTTTCTGGTACAGGTCACTAACTATATGGCAGGTTGTAGCTAGGAGCTGACCAGTTTATTCCCCTCCCTCTCCGCCGTCCTTGGTAATAAGTTAACTTTTTTTAACTCAGCTGGGGACTCTGGCATGTCCTCTTTTAAATGTGTTAAAAGTGTTTTACATATATATATAGTTTATTAAGTACAGTGACAAGAAGTTATTATAATGACAAGCTACAATTACCACAGAGAGTATTGATATTCGCAGTTTAAGTCTCGGGACAAATTTCAGACTGATACATTCTAAATATGCGTGTATATATAGAAAGTATTTTACATCTGAAATTTGTCCGGACCCATGAGTTATGAATATCAACACCATGTGGTAATTACAGCCTGTCAATCACACAACATGGGGCGGAGCTAATGTTATGCTCGCAACCCAGCGACTGATTAAAGATTGACAGCGAATGCCGCTCTGATCTCAGAACTCCCATGGACATGTTGAGGCATTACAAAGACTTTGTCAAGACCCTGTGATGGTTATTTCAGCTGCCGACGGCCGGCTGGGAAATGTTGATCTTGCGGCAAACTGGGATGCTGTGGAGGCACTGTGAGAAAGGAAAGGGGAAAGTTATAATAAGGAATCGTTTTTGCATCTCTGAGACATTGTTTCAACATCATTAGAGCAACATGTCCTGTGTTTGTCTGTCCCGCTGAGCAGGTGTCCCTTCAGGCCCCAGAAATGTGATCTCAGTGGTGAACGAGACCTCAGTGGTCCTGGAATGGAACCCGCCGCGGGAGACAGGTGCCCGGGAGGACGTGGTCTACAACATCATTTGTAGGAAGTGCCGTGCCGATCGACGCGCCTGCTCACCCTGCGATGACAACGTGGAGTTTGTTCCACGCCAGCTGGGCCTCACTGAGACGCGTGTGTTCATCAGCAACCTGTGGGCACACACGCCCTACACCTTTGAGATCCAGGCTGTCAACGGAGTCACCAGCAAGAGTCCCTACCCGGCCCAGCATGTGACCGTCAACATCACAACTAACCAGGCTGGTCAGTAGCCCTGCTGCTTCGGCTTTACAAGAAGTGTCCTTTAAAGTGCTCCAACTCTATATCATCATCTTTAAGGTGTCCTATAAACTCTATAATTCTTTAACAACATTCAGGAAGTGTCCATCTACAAAGGGTCCCTGTTTTGATCCCAACCACCATTAAGTGTTCTATGAGAGAATTTTAGTCTATGTCAACCTTCAGCAAGTGTGTTCCAACAAAATGTCCTTAACATCTCATCATCCTTCAGCAAGAATCCTAAATATATCCCTTTATACCAACCTCCAGCCAATGTCTTCCTACAAAGTATCTCTAAATCTATGTCCTCCAGGAAGTATCCTTGTATAAATTACCCCTTATTCTCAATCAACTTCCAGCAAGTGTCCACCTACAAAGGGCACCAAGCTCTAGACCAGCTTCTACCTAGTGTTTTACAAGTGCTTCTAATTCTTTATCAACTTGTAGCAGGTGCCCCTAACTGTACACAAGTTCTAATATATGTCTATAATTTACTCCTAACTCCATACCAGCTTTGAGTGTCATACAGGATCTGTTTTATAGTTTCATGGCATTTTTCAGCACAAGCCAGGTTGACCTACCCATCCAAATGCTGTGCAATGTGTGGCATTTGGAATTTTGGTTTGGAGCAAGAATCTTTAAGACCAGAAGCTGTGTGCCCACTACTTAGTTCTCTATCAACTTTAAACATAAATGTCTTTAAATGTAAACATCTAAATCTAATAACCTTAAAAAGAAACCCCAACACAACCCTTGCCTCAACTGTACATGGAGTACCCTAGCATTATACTAACCTCATTAAAATTTCCCTAATTTTGTTTCGCCCTTAAAGGTGAATTCCCCTATTTCTATGACATTCTATTTGATATTCCATCAGACATCCTGCGTGACACACCTCCCTCAAAATCGTCGTAGCTTCTTGATGGAAATTAATATTACCATCCTCATAGTAAATTACCATCCTCAAACCAGTGTCCTGTATGACCCTCAGTTACACATTGCTAGCTGTCCTCAAATGAATGAGTTGCACCTCACCCCGCTGTTGATGCCGCTGCAGTAAATTCACACAGCCTAGTAATAAACTGGCCCAATGTTCGAGGTTTTTAAAACGGAAAGTATTCCATCATAATTCCAGCAGGAACCGTTTGCCCAAATTCCCATGTCCTCTGACATGTTTGGTAAGGCGTAACAGATTTGTACATATAAATCAAAACCATTTCTTTTTGAGTATAAGAAGCACTGTGGTCGGACATGAAGATCCCACACCCTCAGATTCCTTTTCTCCACAAAGACTATTTTTCATCTGACAAAGACACAGTCTCTGGCTTAACCTCATGCTACAAGAAGGAACGTCATAGACGTACAGCAGAGCTCAAGATAATCAGAATCGGCTGAGTGATTCTTGTCAGTTGAGGATCCTCCCAAGTGACTCTCCCTTTGCTTCAGTATTCCCAAGCTTCCTGGCATGTCTCCACATCCTGAGATTTACATACGGTCTTCACAAAGCAATTAGCAAGCTCATCAAAATGGCTGCTTCTGGTATGGAAAAAGTGCTTTCACTTGGAGAAATGTTTGAGGAATTCATCCTCTGACTGGAAGGTTGGGGTATGAGTTTTAGCAGAGGAGTTGCTATAGAACCCCGAAGGCAAGATGAGGAAGCCTTGCATTCACTGTTTTTAACTGAACTCTGTTGCAGTTAATGTGCATCTGTACTGGAGGGCATCATTTCTCTAGCAGAAGGACTACCATTATGTTCTATCTAGTAGGGTTCTTCAGGGCCGGGACCACTTGTAGAATAAAAATGTAACAAATTTTCTTTCGGACAGCTTCAGGAACGTGCCGTTGTACCCTTGAGAAGGTACTTCAGGTAAACAGCATACCTTCTAAATGGGAATGGCTGTAAGCTAGGTAAGACTTTTTGGAAAAAGTGAAGTGAGCAGATGAAAAACATGATGAATAAATATACACATCTTAAGTTAGCCGCTGCTAACTTGGACGCTTGTGTGTCTGCCAAGCTCCTTTTACCGCAGTCCCAAGTTGGAGCCTCCACTAACAAGAATGACAACTGGCCTTGGAGAGTGTGCCTGCAGTTTATTTTTAATATGTATTCATGAACTTCTGAGAAGTCGCAATCTCATTCCTTATCTTCTCAATGATCGGACAGCGTTTCGTATCATGCCACTCTGCCAGGGGACCTTTGCCATTGCTTTAAACGGACGTATGAGTCCGGATCAAGTGGAAAATTGGTATCAGGCCCATTTCATCTCTCCCAGCTTTTCTTCTAAAGGAACGCCGGAGCCCAGTGTTCATCGGTAGAATGCAGTATAGCATGTAAATATTGACAGCAAAACTGAGGATGGGGGTGTGATGGAATTCTCTTTTAATGTGTGTTCGGTTCAACTCTCTTGAGTGTAATTTTGGTCGTTTTGCAGGTAACAAAACTTCTTCCCATTTTTCATGTTCCTCAGTAGTCTGCTTTCTACTTACTTTTTCTCGTAGTTTCGTAGTGTTTGTTTAGTCATCATCTGTTTCCTAGCAAACAGCTTCCAACTTCTGCTGAAGCGCTTCCTTTTTCCTTGCAAGCAGTTCCAGAGTCTTCACTTAAACACAGAGTCTTCACTTAAACATGTTAAACAGCATGAACAGATTGTTTTTTTAAATTTTTTGCTGAAGCATTTCTTTTTCCAGGTAAATAGCTTCCTACTTCTTGCTTCTACAGTTTGTTTAAGCTCTTCCCGTTTCCCGTTAAACAGCTTCCTTCTTTTCATTGATGCACTTCCTTTTCCTGGTAAATGCCCCCCCCCCCCCCGCCCCTTGTTAAACTGCTTCCTATTTCTAAGTCAGTAGAATTTCACATTTTAGGAACGTCTTGTTTTATGTTAAACAATGACCTACTTTTCATTAAAGCGCATCCTTTCCCCATTTTAACAGCTTCCTTCTTCTGGGAAACTTTTTGACAAGAAGATTCTTATTCAAAATGCTCCAGTTGGTGTACGCCAACTTCCTACATTTTCAACAACTGAATTCTTTTCCCTCATGAGATTATTCTTCTTCAGCCACAGTTTTCTCCTCTTTCTAAACCAGTGTTCATTCACTTCTGTCTCTGGTTTAAGATATAGCAGCTCGAGGAGAGATGGAGAAATGGCTGTCCAAAAGTCACGAAAGAGTGTTGCTTGCACCCTCCGCGGTCCGAGGCTGTCCTGTCGACATCGGCCACAGCTAACTACCCCTCAAACAGGTTCCGTTTCATTGTGATTGAGAGGCTCTCCTGTACTGGCCATGTAAGCAGCATTTTTTGCCCCCAATTTTGCCCTTTTCCCCCTTTTGGAAAAATGCTAGCTGGCATGCAGCAGACTACCGCTTTGGTGAAACAGTTCCGCATCACTTCAGCTCTGGCATTCATCAAAGCTCTGCTGCTGGTCTGGACACCGCACTGATTTTCCTTTCCCGCTGTTCTGCTTTGGCTGCAGGACACACAAAACTGTTTGCAATAAACAATTCGAATTATTTTAAATTCATTGTATTTTGAAAAGCTGCATTAAGATCCAAGATCCCCCCAACTTTCTCCAATGGAAAATTATCTTTGGTTTTTTAATGTTGTTGGAAATTCATTTCTTTTAATATGCACTTAACAGCAACAACTGATGTTTTTATTGCTGTTTTTGTTATTCTTGAATTTTTAAGCCTCATTACCCTGTAGGTGTTTTTTGCTTCAGTTTAAAGTCAGCTTGGCAGCCCATTGTGCTGACAGCATGGATGGTTGAAAACAACATAATGTCGTAGGAACTCAGCATCACACAGGGTCTTGTCCCATGTGAGTCTATTGTGATGACCTGTTGGCCTGTAAGGGATGAGGGAGTAAATAGCTGCGATAGTCAGAAAAGCCTAATGGCCCAACTAAACTGTCCCATTTGACAGGTTAAGTAGCCCATTTGACAGATGGATGTAGAACCAATGCGCTTTTCTCTTTGTTAATGCTTTGGCGAGTAATGAGGCGGCTGCCTTTGATTTGGTTTCTGTGGAGCAGGGGCGCCATTGTTGCCAGGTAATTGCTCTGATTCTGCTGGTTCCTGACAGGGTTTTTCATCATGAAGGTGGGTCATGGTCTGCGTGGTGACATGTCGTGACTTAAGGTAGAGACAAGTGTGTGGCATGGGGCACCTAGGGGACTCCATCACTTGTGTGGATCCACCTTAACAGAGTGCAAGGGAGCAGATGCAACGTGTCCTGCAGGTTGGGAAATGAGAGGGATTTCACTGAGGTTTGTTGTGGGTGCCTTTCGTCCACTTCTGCATGATTTTAGTGCCTTGATTTAACTTATTATGAGTCACCCAAGGGTACCTGGGCAGAAGAAGTCAAGGGTGGACGACCCTGGAGACATTTGTGGGTGCTGTCGCTGCCCTTTTTTCAGAGCTTCCTTGCTAAAATCATGATTCCTTGTATAAAGAGGAACTTACATGAATATTTGAGGTTGGGTTGGATTGGCAAACAGTAAAATAAAAATTGTTTCAGCCCTCGTGGATTACAAACCGGAAAAATGCTGTTTTCCTCCTAGAACGTCATGACAGCATAGTGGCTGAGCTTGAACAGCAAACCTGGTCAGCCTTCGTGCAGCATCCTAGTTAGTGCCAGTGGCTTTGGCTTGGAAGGGTCTATGTTGAAATCCCACTTCCAGCTGTAGTACAAGCAAAACGTTTACCATAAAATTGCTCCAGTTGTAAAAACAATTATTTGTAATAGCAAACAGCTTAGCATCGTAAGTTGCTCTGTAGAAAAAACATCAGCTGAATGGGTTTTTGTAATTTTTTTTTACAAATTTGATTTTTGTAAGGCAATTATTATCCCGGGGTATAACAGGGGCTTATATTTTATATTTTATATTTTTCTCAAATTGTGGTTCAGTAACAGTGGACATGCGAAACACTGTGGCCCTGTTGTCCATATATTGGTTACACACAGTTTGCTCAGTCAGTCTCCTTCGGGTTGACTGTGTGAAGAAAGCGTGTGAAGCCAGGGTGCTGAACCCAGCCCTGCGTGTGGAGTGTAGATGCAGTGTTTCTTTCTCAAGGCTCCTGCATTAACAGTTAAATGACTGACATCTTTTTATTATTAAAATTTTTAAAGAACAGTGTATATTCGAAGACTGCATCATTCTCAGTCTTGTAGAGGGAAGGCTGTGCAAACAAACATCGCACATCTGCGTCAATACAATACAGACAGTTAAACACTAATTGTACCAATTAAATCCACTAGGAAAAAGGGTTGAAATATGACACCAGTGACAAAAGATAAAAGAACGTGTTTTATGTATATAAATGCATTTGTTGTGTGTGTATATATATATATATATATATATATATATGGAAAGGTTTTATTATTCTGAATTTATTGTGTTACACACTCTCAAGTAAGAGTGGATGCTTCTGCTCCAAGGCTCACAGACAACGGAGCATCTATTGGTAAAGGCTCTGTTGGAGATGTGCTGTAGGGGGTCTCTGCTGGCTCATGTCTAGCCTGCCTTCTTGGCGCGACTCAAGGGCTGCCCGCAAAAAGATCCCAATTTCCCCACCCTAATCTCTGGCATGACGGTTGGCGCCGGCGCCCAGCTGAACCATCAGTCCGCCTTTGCATCCCCCGCATGCACCTCCTTACCACAACCGCTGCCCCATCTACCATCCGTCCTCATGTTTTCGTTGACATTTTTCAAATCATTCCTTGGTTTAAAAAAAAAAAAAAAAAGACTCAAGACTTGTGGCTACAATGATCAAAACCAGACAGATTGTTGCAGGGATTCCTCTTTCCAAACCCAGACAGATCCCACAAAATTTTTAGGGGCTGGTCAAGTCCAGTAGAAACCAAAAATATGCACTACTGTAAGCTATTAGCAGCGAAACAGGCTCTCTTTTTTTACTCGTGCTTGTCATACCTGATTCATTTCATATAAATATATTTTTTATCTATAAAACAACTCTGAAAGCTCATCCTGGTGGATAGGCGTTCATTAGTGAGTTAAAGTCCTTCAGAGAGAGGGCAAAAAATATACTTTTTTTCATCAACCCGAAATTTTGCTGAAGAGTTCTGGCGGAGACAGGTGCTTATGAATATTCATGAGCACAGCACCCGTTAATTGTTTGGTTCCGATTCGGAGCGCTATCAATATGCGATTGCAGCTGCCAATCCCGCCACGCTTTCATGAATATTGATGAACGAAAGGACGGGGAGTGGTCCTCGGCAGAAGAGGTTTCCGCTGTCGGGTGGGCGTGGTCCGCCCCCTTTCTAAATGTTCTCGATGAGGTTGTGTGCTCAAGTGAGGCCAGGTAATGTCTGTCCTTGAAAATGGCAAAGGTTCTTCTTGGAAAATTTATTCACTTATAGCCAAGGTGCAAAGGAAGACTGGAGCCAAGCCAGCATCCTTAGCACCTGACCTATGTACATCCTCAGCAACAGTAGAACGGGCTTGTTTTACAAACAGGGCTTAACAAAACCCTCAAGGCTGGATGCCCTACACCTCACTGGAGGTGAGCGAGGAGAGAGGCTTAGAGAACAGACAAGCACGACCGAGCGTTAATGAAAAGGTTGTTGCTCGGTATCCTCACTGTGAGTTGGGGAAGGGTGGCCACCGACAGCAGGTGGGTAGCGGAACGCGAGGGGCCCTCCGCCAAGCTTGGCGACCAGCTGGTGCGTTTGAGATCTCTTCAGAGCAAAATGAAGCGGCGCAGCCGCATGGCCAACCCTCATGCAGACGATGCTTTCAGCAGTGGGGGTTGAAGAAACCCTTTGAAGAGGGCTTTTCTATAGGAACATGTTGGCAATTCTGTATGTGGCCATTTACTTGGTGTGAGCCTTTTTAAAGCCCACAACTTCCTAAGCTGCCAATGGGAAAGTACCTGAAGCACAGATGAACCATATGTTAAGGCTTACCTGGCAGGAGATGAATTCTGTCCAATATAGTGATGAAACATGCAAGGATCACATACGGAAGCTGACAAAATAATCAACAGTCTAGTCTAGTCCTGAGTTCAGTGCCTCCTGTGTGTCTTTTTGACTTTTTTATGCCTGGAAGGATCTCATGACCCTGGTCTTGAGGGCCTCAGGCCACGCTGGTTTTTACTCAACCTCACATTTTAATTGCCTCATTTCAGGAGACATTTTGTCAGGAGGTCTCACATGGTCTTATGGGTATAATACTGGCACTAAATGAAATGTATTTGCTAAGTCTCGTCCCTGAGGACCAGCATTGTGCTTTGTAGAGAGCAGTCAGCTGCTGAGGACAGATCCCCACGAGTGTCCCACTTCACCCTACCTGACCCCAGGTGCTCTAAAGTGGAAGGTGAATGCAACTATGACCCTGGGGATAGAAAGACAATGTGAACTATGCCCCTTGCAAAGGGGACTAACTAACGGACACCAGCGACAGCACCTGGGTGAAAGCTGTGGCTCAGACCTATGAGAGATAACTAGCTGTGTCGTGGCACCGCTGCTGGGTTCCAAGAACTGGCCATGGCACATGTGTACAGGTGTCAGAAGAAGCAGAGTTTTCTCTATTATCACTTTCAAAGGATTTTTTTTTTTTCCTGTAAGCAGACCATGAAGCACTGAGCCATTATCGTCCTGCATCATCTTATCAAAGGAAGCCCTGGACTCTGAAGGATGTAATCCTCCTTAGTAAGAGAAGTGCTGGCTGCTTTGTCCTCCACTGGCTATGTGCTTTAGTGAGCAGAAGGAAATACTTCTGTGTGTTTGTGTGTGGGTTGGGGGGAGCGGACGGGGCAGAGGGAGCTGTCTGACATCTGTACTATCCTTATCATCTGCTTTTGAAAACCCTTCTTAGTCACTTGCTTTGGTCGCCCAGCTTGGTCACAGTGACCCTGGTGGACAAACACAGGCTCACACTGATGCTGCTGTGAAGGTGGCAGTGTAATGGGGATGTGATGGGGAGCAAAAATATGTCAACAAGCTCCAGTAAGGACACCGAGCGCATTTCAGATTGCACTCACGTGTGTCCGCATGCCTCGAGAAGCCATAGTGCACTCTTACAAACTCACACAGACCGGCACTGTCAGTCTCCCTTGTGACTGTAATTTGACATTTGGTTCCTTTCTTTCCTCAAACTGACACAGAAATGGAAGTTGTCATCTAGTTGGTCCCAGGGCGACGGTTTTGTCCCCCTCCTCCATTCCCATCCCCCAGCAGCATGACGACATGGGTTCCCGGAGGCTTCTCTGCTCTTAATCTCCTCAGTGCTACACGACTGGCTCACATTCGGCTATCTCACACATGATGGCCTCACAAACACAGCCACCTCACACACACACGCAGCATGTCAGCCCCGAGTGGCTAGTGGCTTCATTTTGGCAGAAGATTAGAGGAGAGAGGAGCGATGCTGCCTGGCTGTGAGATGGGCTCAAATTACAGGCCTGCAGTTGTTTAGGAGCGCTCACCTATTCCATTACCCTTCTGCGCGTCTGCACCGTACGTCTGTGTGCGAGCGTGTGGGCAAATGCCACGAAACCAGCATGTATATTTGTTTGACTGCTGTGTGTAGATGAGCATATGGCTTTTGGGGTTACTGAGGCAGGTGGTACGCACATGTCTATGTGTGGGTACGCGTGCGTGTGCGCGCGCGCGTGTGTGTGGTGTGCGGTCTGATCTGAATGCAGAAGGCTGTTAGCACAGCTATGTGCCAGTAACACAACACCCCTTTCCACTCTCACGTGCTCCTGGACGCCGTCACCTCACTGCTGCCCACTTCGGGTGGGAGACGGCAGAGATTCCTCACTTCGTTTTGTTAGAAAACAGAAACAAAACACCGGTCGATGTGTTTTTTTTTTTTTTTTTTTTAAAGACGCAAAGACTGTGTGTGTGTCCAGGTCATTTGGTCGTGTTAAAGACTGCGGTCTGTATCAAAACATATGAATCATCTAGTAGATAAACCGTCATTCTCATAATCCATTAGCCATATGGGTTCTAATATATCGCAGACACTGACAGATTGAACCAACATTGTAAAGAAACATCGCCGAAGAGCTAATTAGCGTTTTATTTTATCGTAACTCCCTGAAGCCCGAACGTGTATAGTCATACGAACAAAAAAAAAATAGTCACTTGCACGCTGGGTTTCGGCCGGAAGACACCAGGTCTGAGAATTGGCCGATTATGCGATGGTGCATTGTGGGAAACACTGGGTGACCGAAGGAGGCCTACCGATGTCTGTTTCGGTTCTGCTTTGTAACTCTGTGTGTGTGCGTGCGTATCAGATGACTGGTGAAAATGAAGCAGTTAGCATTTATATTGCTCAACCCCTCACACCCCTTCATCCTTCGTCCGTATTAGCATTTTGACCAGCAAGGGCCACTAGCGGAGCGTTTAGTGCCGCGCCAGGCCGGCGGAGATAGGCGCTCGCACGCTGGGTTTTGCTCGAACGCTTCTGCACCTGTAGTCGAAGCAGTAATTAAGGCTAATGTTGCACCTTAATTATGTTGGTACACACAAACGCACGCCCGCACGCACACACGCGTACACAGCGGCGGCTGCTACTGTAATTATCTGTCGGGACATTTAGGCAAGCGAGCTCAGTCTGAGCGTGAGGTGGAGGAGTATCGCGGCGGAACGAAACTTGCATCCGTCCACACGTCGATAACCTTAGCGGGTGGGAAGGGATGCTGCCGGTCCGCTTGAGTGACGCGCTTTGGGCCTATCGCAAAGCCAGGAAGGATGTGGAATCGGAGTAGGCAACAGGTGATGAACCTTCTATGTAACTGGACTTGATGGTAGTAGGTTTAAACCTTGTTCCTGAGGCCTCGGGAAACATAAATTGCTTCGGTAAGAGACACAATTGCTTTGGATAAAAGCTTTTCAGGGTACATAAGGAAAGTTGAAAAAGAGATACTAGACCTAAAAATGTGGGCAGAAAGAAGCCTCGAGTGAGGAGAGAACCGATAAGCGAGGCACTCCATTTAAAGGATGCTGACTCGTGCAGTTTGGGCCGCGCCAGAGTCATGTGATTCGCTCAGAGACAGACCGGGTGGAGAAGAGTGGCTCTTTGGAGGGACGGGAAAAGCACACCGATCGCTCTAAGTGTGCTCTTATGCGTTGACACTACAGCCAAGCTCCATCTCCGCTTAGGGCTTTATTTTTGTTTATTTGTGCCGAGAGGCAGCCGCTTAGTTGTGACCGGCTTGCCTGGCATGGACAAGTGGCCCAACGCAGATGCAGGACTCCGGAGGCATGGGCTTTAGAGATCGGCTGGGGTCTGGGTAAGCGTGTGGGTGGGTGTGTGAGTGGTTTATATATGTATCTGTGGGTGATTCTGTGCGCACACTTATGTTGTCTGCATGATGTGCTACACAGCGGTTGTGTTGGCCTTTTTAAGTTAGCGCCTGTGCATAAATAAAGTGTGTACATGCGTGGCCAACAGAGTGCATATTGGAGTGGCGCAGCTGTGTATGAGTAGTGAGTTTTCGTGGTTCTGTCGGGCACAAACTCTCATTACAGATTGCTGTCAGAACTCTCACAGAGGCGCAAGACTTAATTTGATGGACATTTCTCAGGATTCGCCCACTCAGAAAACCCAGATCTACAACTCGGCCCCCAGCACCTTCCTGTGCTTCCAGAGAGTCAGCATCAAGCAGCACCAGGCAGTGTTGAGGAGCAGCGAGCAGGGGTGACTGGCATCGAGCAGTAATGTTGGCATTGTGCTAGACTGGCCAGTGACAGGCGGCGTCAAGCAGCTTCAGGCACCGTCAGACAGCTCCTGGCCCATTAATGCTCTCGTGCAAAATGATGGTGCTTTTAGCACAGTCACTGCAGCCATCTACGGTTGTCGAGCACCCTGCTCAGTCTGCCTACCTTTCTTCCCACACCAGGGTCGGCCTGCGAAAACACGGTGGCAGAAAAACCAACATTCGTGCGCGCATTCCTCCCAAATGTATGTGCATTACAGGTGCTCCTCACAATCATGTTTGCTGTTGTCGGTTCTTTGCGGGAGCATTTGGCTAAACATTTACATTTACACCTTTGGAAAATAGTGTCCTTCAGATTTGAGGGTCAAGACCACACTGATGCTGTAAATTAACTAAGGGAAGTTGATATAAACAGAAGGTAAAACAAAGGGCAGTTTCGCTCAACGCAGTGCTTTAAAAGGCAGCCAAAACAATGAGAGAGCCTAAGAAGAGACTTCTTAGAAGGCTAATATTCCAAAGTGAAGTGTTGTCCAAATTAACGCCCTAAGTGACAGTTGGTCTTCTATACTGACAAGTGCTATGTATAATGTGCTACAGCAACCAAAAGACCATTTATGCGTTCCTTGTGTCCCGGGCAGGTCAGTGGGACAAATTGTCACAGCTGAGTTCATCTGGGCGGGCCGAACAGGTGGGTTTTATGTCTTTTCTTGCGCAGTGGAATGTATTCATAAATTCTGAGTGAGGAGAGATTGCACCACCATTGAGCGGTCAGGATGGAGAAGAAGCGTGATTGTGATTTAGGGCCTTTCAGAGATGGGACAGTCAGATGACGCTAGATTGCACAGTGCAGGGGTGTGTTCCTATCGGACTGGAAGGAAAGATCTTAACAAAGGCTTTGATGTGTCATAGTGAATGGAGATGAGTAGCGATGTGATGTTAAAATGCATTAGCTTGTCAAAGAGAAGTCACGCAGCAGCATTTTGGATGACCCGTAATGGTGAAATGCCACATCCTGCTGACCTAACCATGATGGGGTCACAGTTGTAATTGGATGAGAAGAATGTCCATCCGGATAGGTACAGTTTTAGGTGGTCGTTGGTCATCCAGGCTGAGGTGTCTGCCAAGAAGAGAAAAGAGAGGTTGGGTGTCTCTTTCAGGGATTTTAAAAACCATGGCACAACAGAACCAAAAAAAGAAAGGGTAAAATGGAAAGAGAAGGGTGCTCAGCATTGATCCTTGTGGAACACCTCTAAGTGTCAGCATGGATTGCCTCCAAGATGGAATAAGGGAATAGCTGCAGGGACATGTGTGTGCAATTGTGGGCAATATTTAAGTGTGTGTTATTTCAGCAATTCAGCCACATATATGTATGCAAACCCACGCACGAATACACACCATAGACTCTTTCACAGATATGTCAAGATCCAAACCTTCGCAGAAGCAGCCAAGTCTAGAAGTACCCTATGGCGACAACATGGGCCCAGTGTTTCTTTCCTCCATGACTCTATGGAAAATGCTGGAAAAGCAATTTAAAAACCCTGGGGCTGGCTGCAAGCGCACAACCGGGGGGCCAGGAGTCATGCAGTAATTGATAACGGCATGCAGAGCCAGCCGGCAGTGCGTGAAAGAGTCAGAAAGGACCAAGAACAGGAAGGCGAGACCTCTGACACTGTGGCAGGAAAGAACGGTGGGTAAGACCGAAATGTGGAGGGGAGGTTGTTGTGCTCGGATTGGTTTGTTGTCATCGGCTCAGCCGTCCCACACCACTAGTAGAAATAAACACAGCAGAATGGAAATCTACACGTCCACAGTTTCCACGATACTACAGATGCTTTTTGGATATTGAATTGCAGACGATTTGTTGCCCCCTCCAGCCCACCCCCACCCCCCCCGCCAAGCCTCCCGAACCACATTTCCATCGTGCTTGTTGTCTCATCTCCATCCCTGGGAGGAGAATCGATGAGCCGGCAGAGGCGATAGCCTGCAGCACTGGGTTTCCAGAGCCAGTGGGGCGTAGCGCGTTTTCAGAGTTAAATCATAAAACAGTTACGGTCGCACTGCAGTGTATCTCCTCCGAACGGGTGGTAAATCAAACACACAGTACAATGGTCAGTCTGCCTCGTGCGCTTCCTCCGCTGTCAGTGTTCTTTCATTTGTTCCTCATTCTCTTATTTCTTCACGTTGTGAACAGAACAGCAGGTGTCCTGCACTCTAACCCAAGTTTGCTTCTGCTTTCGTTGTTCTCAGGGTAGTAATTCTGACACACAGCCCCAGATTCTGCAGTGTCTCAGTGTCTGCTTTGGTCCTTCTGTGGTCCTTTCCATTCTCTCAGAGCTTGCGATATTTATCTAAGCTAGCAGAAAATGTTAGTTTAGGCTTACAATAATGTAACAGGATCATTTTGTTATAAGTAGCCTTAATTTAATAAAAAAAGAATACTGCAAAAACGTGAGATTTTCCTCCAGGACCTTTGCTGAAATGATTTATTGGGCGTCTGAGTTGGAATTTTTTCTCAGCTTACGGTAATGCAGAGCATTCAAAGCACTGTTTAAGCCTTTAAGCGAGTTTAACTTCATCTCATCTGCTTATATAACGCATTATGCAGCACTTTCTGCACATCTCTGAATGCTCAGCACCTTGTGTTTTGACCCCTGTGTATCCATAAGCAAGCAATTATCTGCAATATGCAGATAATTTTATTCACTTTTACTTGCAGAGGTCCCAGTTTCCCAGTGAAAATGCTCACGTTAACCCTAAAGGATGTACCGGAGTTTTCTGAAGGGCGGAACAGCAGTGTCCATCCTAGGATTTGAGACCCGAGGCAGCCCACGGGAGATTTACAGATGACATGTTTTGACCGAGCTGCTGTATGTTGACATAAGAGCACTAATGGATGATGTGTTGTCTTCTTCCACAGCCCCATCCATTGTACCCATCATGCACCAAGTGAGCTCTACCATGAACAGCATCACGTTGTCATGGCCGCAGCCTGAACAGCCCAACGGCATCATCCTAGACTACGAGCTGCGCTATTCTGAGAAGGTAAGATTCTGCTGAATCCATTTCAGGTGTAAGATCTTCAGTTCTCATGGTCGACAGGAGAGTTTAGCACAAACAAAGGGGTTTGCTGCTGCTGCTGCCTGCTGTCTTACTTTCATTCATTACCAGGAGTTGCTCCCTGGGATGGTTTTTTTCTACTGTTTTTGTGTGGAAACTGCCCTTCCCTTTTATAATGAGGAGCCTTTTCCAGAACATGGAAACACCATTGTTTTATTCCACGTGGAAAACAAAGACCAGTTCATGCCTGCATTGTTAATACTGGCTAACATATCTGTACGGTTGACCGACAGACATCACCGTTAGGCTGCGATGCATGATTCCACTCAGGACCTTGCTATGCTTTCATCTGACACAATGCGTTCCTCAGTTCCTCACCAATGACACCTTAACAAGTTCAAGGCCTGAAACTTTGTAAGCTGGCCCAGCTAAAGACCCATGTTTCTGCTACAAGATCTAATAAATCCTGTGCTTTCACTTCAGGGAGCGGTGTTACCTTTGCAGCAGGTTCGCCATAGGCTGCCATGCGCCAGCTCATCTCCGAACCCTACGTGACGTAGAACCCCACCTCGCCGAGTTTATGTCCTAACTCGAATGCGCTGGAGCACACAAAGCAGACAGGCCAGCAGCCACCGTATTCGCATCTCGATTGTTATTCAAGCACAATGCTCAGTTGCCAGCATGTTCCCTTGGTAAAGGCTTGCTGAAGTAGGAACAGGTTGTTAGCGATCCGTTTTCCTGATGTCCCAAGTAATGAGATCCTTTAGAATATACACAAAGGGAAGCAAATGAAGCACCGACGGTGAGCACCATAGGGATTTGCGCCTTGGACTCGTTCTTTCAGCACAAGCTAAGTCCTTCCTTTCCTCTTCTCAACGGACATTGTTTGTTCTTGACTGAGGCTGTTGTGCACTCCCTACTACAGAAGTTTTGAGCCTTCTTGAGCTGTTGAATAGATACCGAATATCTGCATGCATTTTCCCTATGAACGAGGAGGGACGGACGCCTACGGACTGCTACAAGCTTGACTTTCTGCTCGGCACAGACGCCATCCTCCCAAGACTGATAATGCTGTGTTCCGTCCCATTCGCACGTTTCCGCCATTTCCTAATTGCTTTCAAACGACTGTTGAAATGACCTTTGTGGCCCGACGATAGCTTGTTAATGACACTGGAGCAGGACTTCCGATGCAAGCGCGGGGTTGCTAAGATACAGCCGTGCTTGGCCGGACCCGGATGAAAAGGGCATCTGGCGGCTGGGCGGCCGAGGCCGCGCGATTGGTTCGGCTTCAGGAGTCCGACCTAACAAGGAGAATCAAACCTGGCGAACTGTAGCGAAGCCCAGAGCTGTCTCAGCTTTTCTAAGAACTTTCATGCACCATCATGGTGTCTCAAAGCCAACGTCTTGAAGTCGTTGCCGGTTCTAGTGAACGTTCTCAGGCGTAGCGAAAAATCCCATATATGGAAGACAGACTTTGATCTATGCAGCTAGTTCAGACATAACAAGCCTTCTGAAAGGTCTCTGTTTAGTGGGATCTTGCTTTATAAAACGGGTGGCATTTAACCTATTCGATTTATTTCATAAGCTGATATTTGATTTGATCAAGTTTGACTGATCCCTTGTTCCTCATTGGGCAAGAGGGAGTTGATGCACGACAGCAAAATGTCTCTGCCGTTTTTACTGTTTGTCCTGTTTTTTTGACAAAAAGTCTGAAATGCTGAGGATGCTGGCACCGCATATAAGCTCTCGGGAAACGGTTATGGTTGCTAATAGTTTAGTCCTGTGATGTCATGAGCTGTAGGCCCCAGTATGTCAGAATCTGAAGGTGAGGCATGCCTGCAGGTAAACTTGTTAACAGTGAAACCCTAAATGAATGATCTGGAAAAATGCATCTTATTCACTGATTTTGATGCTCAGAAGACATTGAAAATGTTTGGCTTTGCACCCTGAATTTAGTGTTCTTTCCCGAGCTGTGTGGTAGTCAGTACCTAATGAATGTACTTTGCAGTTCAGTAACAACCGTGAGCATTCTGGCCCGGCAGTGCGTCCGAGTGAAGAAAAAAGGGGTACACTGTATAGTCCTCTTAAAAAATATTTAAAAAATTATAAAAAAGTATATATTAAAAAGTTTCAAAATATATAGGGTTTTCAGGATATTGAATCGTCCATCCTGGTTGTCTGCCAAGTTTGTGAGATTTACTGATCTCCTGTTTGCGAAACAAGGGCTCAAAAAGATATGGCTTTAATTCCCGCCATGAAAACAGATAACGCCTAAAATCATCTGCAACTACAGAGGAAAGAAAGCAGCCGTTATACCTATTTATAACATTTTACTAGTGGAGAAGCTTTAAGGTAAAAGTCTAAATAACAGTAACGCAGTGCTGTAGCAAAGGAAGCCCAAGTGGGATCTGATTTGATTCTGGGAGAGAAATGTTGACATTGGGTCTAAACTGGTGCTTAACAAACCCCGATGAGCACCTTATACAACCCACTGCACACTCTGCAGAATCTGGTCAACTCCCCATGGAATCCCTCGCACACCCTACAATGCCTACAATGCTGTCTGCACCGTACAGAAGGTACTGCACATTGCGGACGGTTGTGGAAGTTCAAGCAAAACAAGAGCACCTGCAGCAAGGAATTAGTACCTGGCGATATCCCAGATTTAAGGAAGCAGATCATAACAGTAAAAGACAGTTTGGGGTTTTGGGAAGCCTGGGTTCCCCTTGAAAGACCCCAGGCTTAGCGCGCAGTGTTTTTGTGTCGCTGTGTCTCGCTACCGTGTGCAGTTTCCCAGAAATCCAGTGCTCAGCTCACAGACACTTTCTGGTGACCCCGACTGGTGCCAGCGATGCCTACGCTGCTGGCCATCCGTGTGGTGAAAAACAACATTCTGTGATAGACTCTGATTCATTCGCCGAGCCATCTCGATTGACAAATCAGGGAAGTGCACGCTAACAACCGCCCACCTCCCCAAGTCTTTTCCATGTTGCCGCCAGTCAGACGGCCGGGCTACCTCCCTGGCGTATCCTCCTGACGCCATCTCTCAACCAGACAACGACGCAGACTGTGATTTATGCTAAGGAAACGGCAGCGATGATGATGTGCTTTATGAGGCTTATTTTTGCGCCGTAATCTTTTCTGTCTCGTCGCATATCCAATATCTTACAGGGTTCAGAAGCAAGGCCCCAACCAAATGTTTCCTTCAGCACTTTGCTGTCTTTAATGGTTTCTTGTAGTTTGAGACTGTGACTTTGTCTTGGTCTAACTGCACCGGGGGTTTGGACTGAGCTCACCCCCCTTTCTGTTGCCGTGCCTTCCCTCTTTTTTTGCTTTGTTTCCATCTTTTTGGGAAGCCAAGAGGTGTCTTTTAGGGACCCTCTGTTTGCCTTCCTGCATTTTTTTTTTTTGTTAGTTCCTAATAAGTTGCTCCTGCAGCAGGTGGTGCGGGATTCAGAGGCATTGCTTACAGTCTATAGGTGACTAGTTCGCGTCCCAGTCCTGTTCTGGTACCAGTACTTACTTGAACCAATATAGTAGAAATTGCCCACAGTTAGTGTGTATAAATACGCAAATTATGGGAAGTGGTTTGAAGTAGGAACAGAACGCTAAAGTTACGTTAGACAATGGGATTAGAAGAATATCATGCAAATGTTTTCCTTTGTTATTTCATGTAGTTGTAACATAAAATATATTTGAAATATGAGTTAATTATCTTTGCTGACAGTAAGACCCCTGCTGGGACTTGAACCAGCAACCATTAAAAAGCAAGTCTGTGTCCTCAATCAATAGTGAATCTTCTACTTTTGCGTGTTTGTGGGTTGGAGGCTCCTCCGCTGTGTGTTTGGCGTCAACGAAAAGACGTCACAGCAAGGTGACTGACAGGTTCAGGGAGGGCGTTTGGTTTTTGCTCTTGTCTTGGAGGCATCTGTGAGCTACGGGTGTGGGCGGGTGCGGTGCAGTGGTTTGAAGGCCACGGTCATTAAAGAAACCCAAAACTTCAATGGTCATTTTTGAATGTCATTAACATGCAAAATGTGAGCTTGATCGGCCTCATGGGCATCATTAGATGTTTATCTCTCTTAATTTTGACCGACATGGAACTGTGGAGCTGAAGCTGAGGATCAGGGACAGATGACCGTGAAGGTCATGAGAAACGGAGGTTACCTCCTGCTTCTTTTCTCCCTATTTTTAATTGTGTTCTTTAAACAACACAACACCGTTCAACCAGCGGTGCTCGGCAGCCACTTCGCTGAGCTTCAATGGGCTCTGAAAGACACAGGACAATTGACAGTTCAGAACCATCAGCTTCACCCTGAGCAGCGAGCCTCTGCAACATGGGAGGAAACCCAGAGCATCCTGGGAAAACAAACCTGGAAGCATGCGGGCAAGCTTCCCGAAACCAAGTCCTCATTCGAACCTCCGAACAGCTATCCGTCAAGGCAGCGATGCTTCTCGCTGAGCCACAGCCCTGCCCGACATAATGTATAATAAATACGTCTTTGTCAGATGAGCACGCGGCACATTCCACACAGCAGTGGCTCCTCAAAGCTCAAACCGTCATTAAAAACGAAGAGCAATTTGAAATATTAACTCTCTCTCCGTCTCACCCGTCTCCAGTTCCATTTCAGCTCCACTGTCTCATCAGTTTCACTTTTCGATCTTTTATTTATGTCTCGCTGACATATTCTGTTGCGGAGATGCTCCTGGGAGGTGGGGAAGGTTTTTAATTTGAAGGAATTGGAAAGTCGGGGCAAACCTAGGCCCTTTTAAGTAGCACTTTTTTCCATTTGCGCTTTGTATTTATAACCTGTTTGTTCTCCGTCATCCCCAGCATCCCCCTATCTTGCTCCGTGTCATGCTGCTGTGTTTTGGTTCCCCCATCTCCTTCCATTACTGCCTGCTGCATGCGGCGTGTCTATAAATATCTGTAAGAGAATCAGCTTTTGTAACTAAAGCAGCTGACAGAGACCCTGACACCGAAATACCGTCCTGAAGACATTGCTCTTCTTCCCCAGGCCACGTTCCTTCGTTGCATTTGACCTAAGCAGTGATGTAGAGACACGGCATAATGGTTTGGACTCTTAGAAGTCCTGACTGTCATAGGTGGCTCCCCCTAGTGGCAAAACACTAGGAGGTATGACACAATGATGGGATGCAGGTAAACAGAAGAAAGGAACGTGCGTAGAATTACCCACACATATACAGAGAGGCAATAAAAAGCACACATTCGCGACGCCAGAACTTCGGCAATTGTAGCCACCATTTAAAAATGCCTTCCACGTCTCGAAGACGTCAGCCCGCGTTCGGCCGAACGCACCCCCCCCCACGCGTCCGGCTGGCAAGGCGAACGGACGATGGCGAAGACGGCACACCCGTCAAAGTCCCTGCGGTCGCAGCGTCATCGCTAAAAGAGGGAGGAGCTACCCTCTCCTTGCCTCCCGTGGCCCCGCCCCCTCCTTCAGCAACTGGCATGCCAATTAGTATGACGTGTTGATTGGATGGAAATTCGGTCCAGGGGCCACCGTCGGAGGCAGGGCGACGTTCCTGACTCCTGACATTCCTCCCGGCACGTTCGCAAGAAAAGAAGGCGCCGGATTAGACACTTTTTTTTCCCCCTCTTCTCGTCTTTTTTTGTCATTCGCGGCCTTTTCTTTGAAGAACACGAGGAGGGAAAAAAAATACATTTAAAAAAAAAAAAAAATTGAGTAATAACCTCTAAGTTCGCCACTGTTTCTTTTATTTGCCGATAATCATATTCTTGGAATAAATTAGTCTTATTCCGTAATTAGTGTCTAAGGCACTTCAGACAAAACTAAATCAAGGACAATCGGCGCTCTTCTCTCCTCCGCCAATTTGCCGCAGGCCTAAAGCTGTTGTGAGGGAAACAGAGACGCGCGCGAGAACGTCACTTTGATCCGTTTCCCACCAAGAAAAATCGCGCTCGTCCTTTTGCCGCTCTTCTCCTGTCTTTCGTCAGCGCCGGAGCGGTGGCCTCCTGCCGAGTCCTCGCCCGCGTAACCCCCCCCGCCTCCTCCGTACCTGGGGACTCGGCACTCTGAAGATCCGAGGGGCGGCAACGCTAACGCTAACTCTCGGCGTGCCTCGTTTGAAGCCGCGAAGGGATGCAAACGAAAGGGAGGGAAAATCTTGTAAGGAACGGGCTTGAGGATGGGAAGACCTGCCGGCCTAGCGGTGGCGTTTTCCAGAAACAGCAGCTCGACGCTTGCTTCGCGGATCTTTGCCGCGGGACACCTGGCGTTCGCTTCGGAAAAAACGGGAGCGTTCGGTGTTCCACCGAGGCCACGCTTGTACTCAAGCTACAACTGACCATCTATGACCCGGCGACGTGAAAGAACGCTGTCTGGTCGCGCGATTGACCGCATATTCCAGTCCATTATATGTGTGTTTTTAACCTCAAATTTGGCAATCGCCTCTGCCCACAGCGGCATGCGGCATAACCTTTGCTTCCCTCCGCAGTTACTGTCTCCCCACCTTTGTTTCAAGTTGCGCTCAGCATCTACATTATTGCTGTATGTTAAATGGAGGAAATGTCAGTTTTTCAATATAAATGTAATTTTATCTTCTTTGAATGGGTTTTGGTGCCACTTGCTTACAAGATTTCCAGGAATGCAGTGTACTCATAAGTGGGGGATGGCTGTACTGTACTTCGGATAACGTAAACTAACTCAGAAGAAAAAGCATTAAATACTACATAAATTGTCAAGTTATTTACAGAGGTGTGAATATGAATCAATACATCTAAGTGATATGAGCACAGAAGTGGAAAACAGCGGTACTGGACATAAACCGATGACACTTGGATAAATAAATTAGTTTAGGATATATAGTGTGTTTCCAGTGCGCAGTCTAAACTGTATTATGTTAGTTTATAGCTGATGCAAACAGTAGCATCTTAATGTCCATTCATGTGTGGATATGGATTTTGATGTGCACTTCAGAAGCTGATAAGGGACACTGCTTGAGGGAAAAAAAGCTATTTTTGTGCTTCTTATGCTTGTGATCTGGGTCTTTGTCTCACTTATAACTGAATATTTAAATATTTACTTAAGTTTTACCCTGCAGCATTATTAAAAAAAGATGTGACATAAAAGCAAGCGGCAGAAATGCTTGTGTAACACAACGTGAATGAAAGACTTCATCACTCGCCTGTCTCTTCTCGATCCCCCCTGCCCCGTTCTCAGGACCACCCGGAGTCCAATTCGTCAGTGGTGCGGACCCAGACCAACACTGTCCGCCTGGAGGGGCTCAAACCTGGCATTGTGTATGAGGTTCAGGTCCGCGCACGCACCGTCGCTGGCTTCGGCAGGTACAGCGGCAAGATGTGCTTCCAGACCCTGACAGATGGTGAGCAGGCCGACCCGTTGATTTGGGGCCATGGGGTGAGGGGTGGGTGTGGGTAGGAGGGGGTTGTGAGCGAGGGTGCAGTGTGTGGGATTGTGGGTAACCTCACCCTGTGCAAATATGTTTTCGCACGTTGAAACTGCAACAACAGCATCAGCTACTGGCACTCATAAATATTCCATGCAAACTGCACTACCCTGGCTGCACATCTAACAAACACGAGTGAGACCGGACGTCTTTTTGTAACTCGATTTGTTTGTGACTGCAAAGTCAGTTGTGGCACTAAATCACAATCGATAAAAGCTCGGTTGAACAAACGTGCGTCACGACGCAGACGCGGCCTGCTTTTGCTCTGCAACAGACCGAATTTTTAGAAAACAGAAGTAGGAAGGAAAAGAAAATGCAAGTTAAAATAAATTATCTGGACATTGTTTGCGTCTTTGAAAGTTCCCAAGCAGCATAAAATCTGAGGAGAAGTGTGTTATGCATGTGAAAAAAGAGAATGCATATGCTTGCACTGGTGGAACATTTATTTGGAATGAAATACAGTTGATATTTTCTGGTTGAGGTTTATTGCTTTATATTTTTTGATTCACGAGTTTATAAATGCATTTTTGTGAAGGAGATTGAGGATTATGTGAAGGACATCTGTTGTAGATTGGTTTGGATCCCCTGGGACGGAGCAATTGGACCCAATATCGACCTCCTATAGACCTGCTAAAAGCTTCAGAGTAATATGACATGATTGTATGGGAAGGGTTTTCCGAGCCGTGGTCAAGATGAGCTCTGAGCTCTGGCCTGGAATCCGGACCTGGATACGCTTTGCGGATTCTGCTTCTTCTCACCGGGAGCTGCCGGTGGCCCCAGGGCTGCGTTTTAGGGGGAAAGATTGGTTTTATTTAAAAGTGAAGCAGGGCTCAATGTCAGTGGCAGCTGTTTCATAATGAGGAATGAGCTGAAGTCTGGAGCAGCATTCTGACTGTCGACTGTGTGTGTGTGTGTGTGTGTGTGTGTGTGTGTGTGTGTGTGTGTGTGAGAGAGAGAGAGAGATCTTTCTTCAGAGGTTTATTGTGGGCATATAGGGGGGCTCACACACATCATCAAGCACCCGCTAGCTTCAACCCAGGAAGCTGAGGGCCATCCTGCCGCCAGGGGTAGGGGTCACACCCCTTCCTGCTGCTGATGCAGCTAACTAACCTGTCAGGATGTTCCTGGGTCGCAACCTCACCTGTGTAGCTGACTCATCACTGCGGTCACTCTTTTTCTTACTTTACCTAGAAGGGGTGCTGACCCTGGGAGGGGGTTGGGGCCTCTCAAAGACTCTCACTCAACACCTTGCTAAAATCCTATAAATATGCCCATTTCTTGGGCAGGAGAATTGACCCGATAATAGATTAGCTGCACACCCATTACTCTTGTACTGTAATATTTCTTACTAAAGCAATTTTAAGGTTCTAACACCAAGACCCCTCACGGGACGCATTGCGGCCACCTTTCGATCGCAAGTCCGGGTCATTACTGTGTCTCTGCAGGTGACTGCATGCCGTAAACGAATAACTGGATGTGCGAGTACCTTCGAATGTTCCAGAAGGAGGGGATGGTGCAACACATGGACACAGATTTATTCAAGCACCAACAATTAATTCTGAATACGATAAAAAGATATCGATTTGGCTCCTCGATTTCTGGGACTGGAAATGTGTTTTAATTTGTCTGCATGTATTTTTTCTTACTTTGACCCAGATTTAAGTTGATGCTAACATACATTGGTGTAAATGTGTTATTGGCACAAATGTTTATTCATTGTTTATTGTTGACCTTTACATCCCGTAAATGTGAGCAGCTTTCCTCATTCTTGTTGGTGATCATCGACACTCAGAAATGCCAGTCTCAAGCTACCAAACAAGTAAACAATGTGGTCACGAATTGAATGAAGTCAGCCTGACACCCTTTCTCATTTTGGATGATTACTGCCTTTTATGTACTTGGCTGTAAGCACAGACTGCACCGCTTTTGTTACGGATGTGTTAGAAAGCGCAGAAAATGAGAAAACGCAGGTGAAAACAAATATTTTGACATTGCTGCTGTGTATGAAAATGTACAACTCACCTGTTTCTGTGTGAGGAGCTGCTGCACAAAACTGCAAAAGCAGCTCAGGTGGGTAATGAGTTCATGGCTTCTGTGTCAGGTGTTATAAAGCAGTTTGTCTGCCATCCCTTTACCCCAAAGTGCACCTACTGTGAATGTACCTCACATCTCCCTTCCTCCTCTTCCTGCTCTACCCCCTTGCTCCTCCTTCCTCTTTCTCTTTCTCCTCACCACGGTGCTGCAGATGAGTATAAGTCAGAGCTGAGGGAGCAGCTACCCCTTATCGCAGGCTCGGCGGCAGCTGGGGTGGTTCTGGTCGTGTCCCTGGTGGCCATCTCCATCGTCTGCAGCAGGTACCTGACCCCCACGCTGCCGAATAGGCCACACTTCAAAAATACTAACACAGCACACACTGAACACCCAAAAATTTACTGGTACATTAAGACATTTGTCTGGTCACTCTGATACGTTTGTCTGGTCACACTGAGACTGTGTCTTTCTGGTTCTTACAGGAAGAGAGCGTATATAAAGGAAACCATCTACAGTGACAAGCTGCAACACTACAGCACTGGTCGAGGTGAGCTCATATTGCTCTCTCAAACACACACACACACACACACACACACACACACACACACACACACACACCGAGTCACACACACACCGAGTCACACTGCTGCAGGGCTTTGTTAAAATCGCTTCTGTTCAACGCTTCCCAATTCCCCCAACCCTCGACACAGTCACAACTGACATCCAGTCGGCCGCCCGAGTCTCCAGAAAACGCCCCCTAGTCTTGCTTGCGGTGGAAACCTTGCCATTCCTTCTGTGTGAGATCTCCTACGCCCCCTGGAGTCACACGGCAGCAGACAGGTGCACGTTCAACAGCAGCTGCAATCCATCCCGAGTATTTTAATTCGAAGCTTAATTTTGGCCGTCAGGAATTGTATTTAATAGTTTTCATATCATGACAGACGCGGGAGGATCGCTGCGATAGGAGAAGCGCCTCGGGGATGTAGAACTCTAACAGAATCATGTGTCACCAGTCGAAAATATACAGCACATTTATTGCCTGAAGTCTCTGAACAGTTATAATTCATAACTGACTATCAGAATGATTTCTTCTACCACAGTTTATCACATAGACTCATATCGCAGTAGTTATTTCACCATTTTTTTTTTACTGTTTTTAGTGATAATTTTTGCAGTTTTTTTTTTTTTTCGTGAGCGTTCCTGGATGTTGGATCTGCTGAAAAATCAAATGAAACTCTTTATTTTATTTTGTTTTGTTTTATTTATTTTCAATTTTATTTTATCACATCTTGTGTATGATGTTTGGAATAAGCTGGCGTCTCTGCATTTCTGTTGTACTTTTTGTGTTTCGAAGAGAGAGAGAGAGACTGTACACACTGCTCCTGGTGTGTTTGTGTCCCACGTCTTGGTCCACTATAGACCGACTATGGTGCAGCTCTGGAGGTGCTGTGATACATCACTCGCAGACAAGCTGGAACTTAACTGGGATGAATAATTTCCTTAGTTACCACCTCAGATATGTGTTGGGATGGGGGGTATTTCTACTGCTGTTGGGGGGTACAGCTGGACACAGCACCTTACATACCACCAGACACCCAGACATCCTCTAGCGTAGCCTGCCCTTTGCTGAACAACTCCGTCCTTGTGAACATACTGTTGAGAACTTGCACTTCAGAGAGTTAAAACTTGTACCCGGATGGCCCAGCTGGGCACCAGACCGTGCCACTTTAGACTCAGCTGCGCCACAGACTTCTGGACCGCTCTGGAATGGGGCTAAGCTTTGCACTGCTGAGCAGATGTCCTTGGTGGTCTGGGGCTGGGATGGTGGACAGGAGCTGAGGGGGGGCAGGAGATAACACTCTATGCCTGGAACTGGGAACTGATAACCAGTATCCAGAAACCATCAACCAACCGTTCATGTATTCAAAGCCACCACCCCAGGTTTTCAAGCAAACAAAGCTACAGCCCACAGTGTCTATGCCGGCAAAACCACAGCTCACAACAAATGGCCACACGTCAAAATAAATGACAGATAGCCACCCTTAGGGGCACTGTGGATCTGCAGCAACTGTTCACGTCTATGGGGCTAAGATGACTGACAGAACTATGATCAGATGTATTCTAGATAGACAATAGAACCTAGAAGGTTGAAAGGCTGCACAATGATGCCACAAAGCAGCCATTTTCATTTCTGTGTACCATACGTATTAGGTTTCCCCTGGGTGCTGCTGTTTCCTCCCACAGTCCAAAGACATGTGCTTTAGATTCATTACTCAATATAAATTGTCCATAGTGCCTATGTGTGTGTTTTTGTGTGGCTGCATATGACCACCCTGCAACCCATCCTCATAGTTTTGCATCCAGTAATTTTGGTGCAGACTCCCGAAAGTACACTAGTAGCTGAACTTCTCTGAGGTTATGAAGTCGGGGTATTTTTCTGCTGCCTTGGCTCATAACTGCATTAAATTCCCTTCCGTGGGAGACCTTCATCCTGGTGACTATAAGGGGGCCATTACCCCGGGCTTTCACAGAGCTGAACCAGACCTTCAGTTCCAGGGGCATCACAACCGCGTTTTGCAGTAATTTACTCTAGAATACGACTATTTACAGTTACTTCATGACACACTCGGCTCTTGGGCCTCCACAGCCCGGTTACACACACCGGTCAGCTTTCAGTGTTTTCTACACATGCACAGATCAAAGTTCAATAAAATATTAATACACAAATCGACTGGTTTTTCTACTGAGCGAAAGAGAGGAAGAAGTTAAAAGATTCCGTCTTAGCGCCGAAACCGAGATAAGCGGTTTTCGATTAAAATTATACAGGAACGTTCCGGTAATAACAGTTGTGAACGGCGGACGTGTGTTGGTGGAGATTTTGGATCGGCCTTCGGGCAGCGGCGGGCTGCCTCCCGGTGCCAGGAAGCTGTTGAGGGAACGTCGCAAGCTCCTCTTTCCAAGCGCCCGAACGAATTGGGTAATTGTGGCGGACGCCGGCGCGCTTAATCGCCAATTCTGTCCAAGTCGTCGCGGTTCACGGCTATTAGGGACGTGCTTTGGCCGCGCTCGTGACATGGAGCTGCACGGACAGCTGTCGCTCTGAGCCGGGCCTGCGACCCGCTCCAGTGCACTCCACGCGGAGCGAGGACCGCCCTTGGTGGCCCGTTTCCCGAAATGGAGGCTGAGACCAGAATGGGACTCAAAGATGCAGATTGGTTACGACTTCCTGCAGCCGCTCCTCCCACAAACCTCATTTCATTGACTTATTAGGCCCCAGACACGTTTCTCCATCACATTTATTCTGATTCAGTAGATATGATGCAATTGCGTAATTGGTTTTAAATTTACTTTAATTTATTTAGCTGATATTTTTCATCCAAATTGACTCACGGTGTTAAGGAGCTTAGGAACATTTACCCGTTTATACAGCAGGGCAGTTTTTACTGCAACAATACAAGATATTTGGACCATAGGTACTGTAGTTGAGAACTGGGATCTGACCCACAGCTCTAGCCGTTGTCATCTGTCCATCATCTGCTCATATAGCTATGTCTGTCTATGAATCTCAAGATCGAGAATTAATTTACACAAAAACTATGCTCACTTTTTTGTAATAGTTACAAAAAAAAAAAAAAAAACTTTTTTAAGCATTTGATGTTCATCATTTCGTGCACACGTTGCAAAATATATTGCAGAATGAATCACATTGTTCACTTTTGCTATGTACAGCAAGCTGCAGGGCAGTATATAAAAAGGCACTTTCTTTTATGGATTGTATATTTCCATATATGTCACGTGGCATTAAAAGACTTTTATTATTTTATTATTTTATTATCATTCTGCTGAGCCGAGGCTCCTCTGAAAAACAAATCACGCAACTCGGACAGCGGCTGAGGAGACTTGAGAATGGAAATGCTGTGGCTGGAAATTTGATCCATTGAAATGGAAATGGATGGTCTTGGGGATGGGTACAGACATAAATGCATGCGCATGTTTGCTCATGCACACATACACACACGGAGACAGCCTCTAGTATGTATCTCCCATTTGCCATAAAGAAAACATCAATTTTCCACAGCCTCCTTCATTCATTCTCACACCCATGATAAGAAGAACGAAGCCATTGTGTGCCTTTATTTGTTTATGTTCTGCTTATGTAATACGGAGGGTCTGTGGAGTGCTGGAGGCTGAATGAGTGTCCTTGGAATGACGTGCTGGACGTCGGCTGCACTGTCTTCCAGACCCCTGGGGGGTGAACCAGCTGTCGCAGTGTATCACCTGTTTATCAAACACCTGGTTCTATGTGTTGGGTGATATATGCAGTAAACTCTCTGTTGTAAGTTCGCCCAAGTATTGAACAGTAGCACCCAGTGTAACACCTAACCTACAACATCTTCTGCATTGGTGAAACACTAAACCTCAGATTCTGAGCTACATAAATTCCTGTAAAAACTAATTTTCTTAAAGGACCTGGGCTTTCAGTCTGCATTTCTCCCAGACTGGTGGTTTCCTGTCTCTGCGGTCCTCCTGGTCTTCTTATGTTCTTGAAATTCCCTTTGGTGACCCTTACTGTCCATCTTCATTTTTCTCATGCAACCTACTTGTCTGTTTTTACCATCATGTACTGTGGCGTCTCAGCAGCACCTCTAACTACTGTTTCCATCTTTCTTTCTGGGTGTCCAACATGGCCGTTTCAATGTCTGAAATTTGTTTGTTGTTGTAGTTTTGATCCATCTGAAAGCTTTGTATGCAGACTTTATTCTGCCTGATGATGCTATACTTCCTAATAATGACACTATAATTCATTTGACTCTGTTGATCAGGGTGTATTTTTTATGTACTTTTCTAGTGATGTTATAGTTTGTGTACAGGTCCTTACAAAAGTATTTAAACTCCTTCAAAGTTATCAACATTGCCTGGATTACAAACTATCCTTACACATATTTTACTTAGCAGCACTTTTATTGTGAACTTGAGCCAAAATAAATCATTTGTTTGCAGACATTTCAAAGAAAATGAAAAGCTGAAAAGCATGCTGCTTACATCCAAATAACTTACAAGGTGTTTGCATACTTTTGCAAGGCACTGTATCCGGTGTAGTCCATACATGGTTAGTGTCGCTACCGTTTTTCTTTATCATCAAAGAGTATTTTCATTCCAGTCTTTTCAAAATTTTGGCAAATTAAAATTTGTTTCCTTATCTGACGGGTTTGAAGAAACCAGGTCCAGATCATTGTGTTTAAGGTTTCACCATCTATTTTTATTTCACCCTGTAGAACAAGGCGGCGGAGGCTATTTTCCCATAGCGGCTGTATAAATAACTTTGGCAAGATCACATCTGTTTGCTGTTCCCTCTGCTGAAGTCAAAGCCAACAGTCAATGAAATATCCGAATAAGGGAATTCACTACTATAAACATATTGTTTCAGTGAAACATCACTGTCACAATGACTTATTAGGACTTCCCTGGTCAAATCAATACACAAAAATGAAAAGGTCTCCCTTTTTTTAAACTGTGAGTTGGTGAGTGGGTCATGTGACTTGGACCCCATAGCCCTTTGGGACCTATAGGTGCTCAGCCTGAATCCGTACATCCGTCTGCTATACTGGTCAGTGTCACGGGGGTTCGGCACCTATCGTAGAATCTCTGGGACCCAAGCTAGGAAGCTACACCCTCGGTGAGATGCCTACATGGCCCTAATAAACATCCAGCTGTAAAAACTGCTGATGTGTAAGAATGAAGGTCCCTACATCTTAAGCTAAATAATGACATAAACCATAGCAACAGGTCCATTTGTAGGGCGAGTCCTGTTCTTTTATGGTCTGTGATATTACTACATCCATACTGCTGTTGTGAATTTTATCACTGCTCAATGGGTGCTCCGGGGGTGCTCCTCTCTACAAGTTGCCTTGACTTTGCTACGCTGGCCAGAAGAATTGTCCAACAAAACACCGTTTCAAGGAGCAGCGCCCCCGGTGTCCATTTTTTGCTCTGGCTCTAAAATCTCCCTCGTTGTTCTAGAACTCTCTCTTAGACCAGACGTGACTAACTGCCACTCCCCCGCCGGCTGCCCCGCCCACTTCCCAGGCTCACCGGGGATGAAGATCTACATTGACCCGTTCACCTACGAGGACCCCAACGAGGCGGTGCGGGAATTCGCCAAGGAAATCGATGTTTCCTGTGTGAAGATCGAGGAAGTCATCGGCGCAGGTTTTGGGGCACATCCTTGCTAATACACTCAAATATTTTTTTGTGCATGTGCAAGTCTTGATAATTCTAGTTTTACAATGTTAAAGCGATACTAATACAACAATTTTACTGTCTTTACCCCGATTCCCCATTTTATCACACCTGGGATGAGAAGGCTGAACACAATTATTTTTGCTCATGAATCCAAAGTCACTTTTACCACTAAATTAATAAAAATGTAATAATGCAAACATTCCCATATTTAATTATGTTAGGGTCTATAAAAATATTAGCAAATACATTCTACGACTTTAATATTTCGTTTTGCTCCACTAAAGTGACCAAAAATGAAGACATGAACACATCTTCTCCACAGACTCCTGCTCAACACCAGTTGTTTACCGATCCCGTAAACATGAATGGCGTTCCTCATCTTCTCATTGATCCTAAGCTCTTGGAAACACCACACACAAGTAATAAACACTTCTACTCTGTTTGGCTGCTCTGTACTGCCCCCTATTGGCAGGGCAGCTAAACACAGGTTGTGTTCACTTGTGTTCACTGCTACACATTGAAATTTTACCAAAATATGATTGAAGACAGCAGAATTAAAAATTATTATCAGAAGTCTGAATCTTTGAAAAGTTGTAATTCGACCGCGTGTATTTTAATGATGTGCGATATCGCACGGCAGAAATATTTGTAAAACGCACAGATTGAGCTCCTCAAACAGCGCAGTACTAATAAACACAATGGCGCTGCAGCATGCTGGTGACTGTGGACGGTCTCACCAAAACCGGCGCTGGCCGGCCCAAGTGGTGAGCTGCACCTCATTTATCGTAGCTGTTGGGATTGGGGGGGGGGGGGATGCTCACGCTGCAGATTCATTAATCTGCACCCTTCGAGGAAGCCCCCACTGGCCTAGTTTTGAGGTTCTCGCCAGGAGCCGGCGCAACCCAAGCCCTTGTCGTTCCACCTGACTAACTTGCCCCCCCCCAAACAGGTCAGGAGAGAAGCTGTAGATCATCATAATTACTGCCGGTGACCGTCCCCCAGCCATAGACTTGGCTCGCCTCTGTACCAGGCTGCTGGCCTTCTTTTCGATCGCACAGTGACTGCCTGCACTACGCAGAAGATAATGTTCATTCCCAAGAAACGTACTGTACGTACTTGCAAATACAGTAACACATATGATTTATGGTGGATGTGCAGTTCATGTGCTTATGACCCAACTTGGTGAGCTCAGATATTGGACTGACCCACCCTAAGGTCCAGTGCGACACAATATCACTTTTGCAACATATTTCACCAAATTAAAAGAAGGAAAAAAATGTGCAAAGTGGACCACAAATTACAGAAAAAAATATCTTAAGTATTTTACTTGATCAAACTTTTAATGGTAGCATTAAAAAAATTATAAAGGCGGACTTGGTAAGGAAGTGTTGTAAACTCTGTGCTGCCTTCCAACATTATGAGCATTAATACATTTTCTCTTGAGTGGTTTGTTAATTAGCAAAATAAAACTCTAATTGTTAAAAAATAATAAAATGTTAGATGTGATCTCCATGCATTCGGTGCTCAAAATTTTCTATATAAATCAGTATTAAAAAATATTTTTTTTTTGAGTTGAAGTGGACATAACGCTGATATTCTGTGTACCGCTGTCATTTTAAAATGATTTAAAATGAAAACAAAATTGCGGTTATGATACATTGGAATGAGCGGCCAGTAACATGACCAAACCACCCCACCTTAAAGGGCAGGCATGTGGGGATGAACTGTAAAGCATTGTCACCTTTGCTTGAGTTTCCCTTTTAGCTCAAGCTGTGTAGGCCATCACTGGGGGAGCTGAGGTTTAGACACTGTTTTGACACATTTTCCAAAATAAAAAAAAAAACATCTTCTCCTGTGTGAATAGTTTTGAGAGCGGATTTTGGCCAGGGCATAGCCAACATCAGTAGGACAAAGGTTGTAACGCAACGTTTTACTCTTCCCACAGGGGAGTTTGGTGAGGTGTACAAGGGGAGGCTGAAGCTGCCCGGTAAGCGGGAGCTGTACGTGGCCATCAAGACCCTCAAGGCGGGCTACTCGGAGAAGCAGAGGCGGGACTTCCTGAGTGAAGCCAGCATCATGGGCCAGTTCGACCACCCCAACATCATCCGCCTCGAGGGTGTGGTCACCAAGAGCCGCCCAGTCATGATAATCACTGAGTTCATGGAGAACGGTGCCCTGGACTCCTTCCTCAGAGTAAGCGATCCCTCTTTCTTGGACGCCGACTGCCATCCTTCAGGGTCGCAGACTCTCCACAGTGGCTCGTAGATCACGTTTACAGACCAGGCATCCGGTCAGGAAATTCATTTGGAAAAATTAATCAAAATAACAATAAACACACCCATGTATTACAGTTTACTTTTGTTAATTGAATATTTATGACGGGTGCAGTGATTTATGGGTGCTGCTAGAGTGCCGTGCAGAAAAGGCTCAAGGACGAGCCAAGCGCAAGGAAGTTAAAAGGAGTAAGTGGACTGGGAGATCAATCGGCAAGAAAAACGACTGATAGAGCGCGTTAAATAATGGCCGACCGCAACCGCCGGATCAATAATACATAGTACAGTATACAAGTATACGTATATTGCACTGCAGGGGGATTTAACTACAGTCTGGGGGGGGGTTCAGCAGAATTTATATCTCCTGTCACCTGGAGTTCAGAAAATCAGTGAAATGGGTTTGGTGAAGACTTTATTATTGTCGTTGCCATTGTTATTGTTAAAATTAATTGTCTGATGCCTTTGAAAGCATCTTGCAAAGATGTAGGAAGTATAAATAAATTAAATATACACCTCGGATTTCATAAAAGGTTGAAGCAGTTGAGCACTTCTAAGGTAAAATGTTGCCAGCTGTGTGTGTTTTCATGCAGATGTTGAGTTTGACAGATGGTTGTTAGATTTTTAAAGCGGCTACATAAAATCTTTTTGCCATCATAGTAATCTTGTTACACGGGGATAAAACACCTTATTTTAACAAAACACTACATAAAATGTCGATGTAAGGCAATAAAGTAGACGTTTCTGTAGTAAATGACTAATAAAATTAATAAATATTGCGCTATAACGCTACGCTTAGTATAAAAACGCTAGCCATCCTGACACCAAGTCGCAAGATGGCGCAGCATCGATGGCACAGCCTTCCCAGATCTGCATTCATGACAGCATATTTTATGTTAAAAGTTTTATGCGAGCGTGTTGCTTTTTTTCAATTCACCTTGCAGATTTTGTATGGTATACAAGGGTTGTTCAAACAGTAAAATGAATTGTACTCTTCACAGAACTGAAAATTTTTTTAGATTTTTTTTTTTTTTTTTTAAATCAATGATCATATTGATATTTTATAGATATATCTTTTGGGTCTCA
This sequence comes from Heterotis niloticus, assembly GCA_018136845.1. Taxonomy (NCBI): domain Eukaryota; kingdom Metazoa; phylum Chordata; class Actinopteri; order Osteoglossiformes; family Osteoglossidae; genus Heterotis; species Heterotis niloticus. The sequence goes on from CM030894.1 coordinate 4,139,525, forward strand.
CGTGGATGAACTGCATTATTAATGTGATGTTACTACCCTGTTATTTATTAGTCATATTTAGAGATCTGGGTAATTTTTACTCTTAAGTACCACGATCATATGTGCTACAGCAGAAGCGGGGATCGGAATCCGTGTCGTTCCGCCGCAAGGCCACGCCCCCAACCGTTACGTCCCCATTCCGCACCGCGAACCGGTACCGAGGCTATCGCGCGGCTGTCGGCGGGCTTTCCGAGCTCCACCCGCTGCAGTTTTGCACCTGCGGCTCTGCGCTTCATTGGAGGGGCAAGGAAGGGGGTGCGGAATAAACACCGTTATCTGTACCCATTTATAAACATTATTCACACGGGAATAGCGGCCCCCCTCTGGGCTCGCTCACGCTATAAAGCGCGTGGGTCACGTGCTCCCACGTTATTTTACCCCCCACCAGCCTCTTCTTTCTCCATGAGGAAGCGGGGACGTACAACTCAATCAATAGAGCGCTCGCTTTTTATCCCGTTAATCCGTATCCCCTCCGCTTTGATCCGCCGCCCGCTCCGAGCACTCGCCTCGGACCCTTTGAAGTTGGCGCGCGCCGCCCGCTGCCCGGCGCTTGTGGGGGTGCGTGCGCTCCCATCGATCCCTGCGCATTTGTCAGTGCGCACGAGCTCGGGTTCAAAGGGCCTTCGTTCCAGGGCTGCCGAACGTCTGCAGGGACCGCAGAACCTTCGCTAATTGTGGCTTCAGACCAGAAAAACCGCTAAGGCTCTTAACATGCGTGTTTATCAGAATACATGTGGTGGGGGTGGGGGTACTGCGGTACGGCGCTAACATGGGACCCTAAGTATGTCTACAGGGCGCTGCAAAGTTCTCCTCCTCGGGGTTGCACTGATCTGCCGGTTTTATGGGGTCGCCTCGCCTTCGCACGAATTGTACGTTCCAACCAAAAAAAAGTGTGTGTGTAAATCGGGCAGATCAGAAGTTCAAGCGAGTGCTGCAATGAGCAAAATGAGCGATCTTGGTGACTTTCCACATGGCGTGTTTGCTGGAGCTAGCTGTGCTGGTTGTAGCATCTCCTAAAGAGCTGTCATCTGCTTTTCACGTACGATTCTTTTAAGGGTCTATCGAGAAAAAGGTACCAGTATTTTGCGATCCAGTGGATGAAAACATCTCGTGGATCAGAGGGGGTCAAAGAGGAATGGCGAGAATAGGCAGTGCTAGCAAACAGATGGGCCACAACCAGGCAAACTACTTTCATTCTCATCTGACCCCTCACCTTCAATTTCTGCTGCCTCCTCACCTTCACTGTTACCTGCCCCTTCAACCGAATTCAACATGGGTGTGCAGAATGTCATCTGAGAATGCTCCACTTACTGGAATTTGTCTCGAATGGGCTACAATAGCGGAAGACGGCATTGGGTGTTCGTGTTACCAGCAAAGAATAAGAAAGTGCATTTCCAGTGGGCGCAGTAGCATTAAAAGTGGGCCGCTGAAGCATGGAAAAAAGTTGCCTGGTCAGATGAAACCAAGTTTCTTTCACGTTGGGTTGATGGAAGGATTGGAGGATTGAAATTCGTGGAAGCAACAGGAGTTTTTGGAACCATCCTGTTTGGTGTCAACAGTACAGGCCAGTGGTGGCAACGTAATTCTGCGAGGAATGTTTTCCTGGCACCTGATACCCAATGAAGAACGTCTGAATGGTACCGCATATCTGAACATCATTGCTGACCAAGTTCATCCCTTTGTGGCCAAGTTTTTCCCACTTGGATGAACATTTCCAGCATGACAGCACACCACGTCACTTATTGCCACTAAATGGTTCCAGGAACATGACAGCGAGTTTTCATTGCATCGGTGACCTGCACAGTCTCTGGATCTCAACCCCGTCAAGCGTTATGGGGATGACGTGGAAAGGCCTGCTTGCAGCAAGCCTGTGCAAATGTACAATTTTTTTCAGTAAGCATGTCACATGTTCATCTCCACATGGTACAAAGTATCTTGCACAGTGCATCCAACATCTTGCAGAGTCCTGGCTACACTGGGTTTATATACCTATGTATGTGTGTGTCTCTCTGCTTTTATTAATTTAGAGATTGAGGTCTAAGGGCAGTCACATTGATTCTAGCCTAGGGGTGCAAAAACCATAGTGCAGGCCCTGCCCAGAAACAATAAATAATTTGAAGAAAAAAACAAGTTATTTTTAAACAATCACTCAAACATCAATAGCTGCCTTTCCTAAGGCAGGGTTTGTGCTCCAGGGTCGCTCCTGGACATACAGGGTGCCAGTTACACGAAATCCACACGGTACATTTACGCAGCAGACACTTTTCACCAAAGCTAGTTGGAGTATTAACTAAGTTTACCATTCACACACCATGGTAATCTTTACTTCAGGGGAAATACCTTGATCAAGGCTACTAGAGGAGGATGTGGGATTTAAACCTGGGACCTTTAAGCAGAAGGCAGGAGCATTAACCTCTTTCCCACCTGCAAGCCACAGTTTCCATTTTGTCTTGATAAAAGGCAAACATTTTTAAATCGAAATATAGTATAAAAACACTTTTTTTTACTTTTGGTTTTTTCATAAAATGGCTCTGAAGTCTATACATCTTCCAGAGAGACACGCTCACCAAAAGGAAGCCAGTGTATCTGAGAAACAGTACATAGGGGGCGCTCTGTGGCAAAGACCCTCTGCATCATTTCCACTTTCAAAACTGTGAAAAAACCAGGAAGGTGTCCGTGTAGCTTCATAACTGATTTCCCCTGAGACAGAAGGTGGCAGGCAAGACTCCGGCAGGTTCCTTCAAGAAGTGGGTCGCAGTGAGATGTGCCTACAACTCCCGCAGCCCCCCTCCCCCATTGTCCTGCCACCCCGGTTCTCTTTTATTTCCTCCTCAGTCTGAGGTGTCAAATGCGGAGGAATAGCCTAGTATTTCAGCGATGCCTTCCCATCTCAGCAGACCACAGCCAGGGAAGCTACAGCCAAGCAAAGCTCCGCAGGACGCGCAACTCGGCATGCCCATAGAGTATCTTGTGTTCATTGTTGAACAGAAGTGAAGGTCCACTGCATTTTGCTTTAGTAAATTTAATTTTTGGGGAAGGTAAGACAGAATTTGAAAGCTCAGGTGGAAAATAAAGGTGAGGGGTCCGGTGAGAATGAAGGTGAGGCGTCAGGTAACAGTGACTGTGAGGATGCAGTTAAGAATGAAGGAGAGGAGCCATAAGTGAATAATGCGATCTCAAGTAAGCATTTGAAACCCTTAAACCCCAGCAGCCTGTAGAGCGGTTAACGTGCTGTGCATAGAAACTACCATCTCGGATGCAAATATGTTTGGCAAAAAAAGCTAGAAATAATTAAACCCACAGAGTTTTTCCTTATTTATTTTTGAGGAAGAAAACATACTGTAAGTAATTTTGCAGAATATTGGTTTTATTGCACACTATGGCAAATCAGCTGCCTCTTATACAGGGTTGGAATAGAGGATTCACTGTGTTTTGCTAACCTTAGGCATGGTGTTCTTCATAATGAATCCTTGCCTAATGTGTGTCATTCTTTTCATGATGATTTTATTCAAATTACCCTCAAAGTGCATATGTTTACATCACATTTGCGCTGTGTGGGAGATGTTGCAGAAGTTTGAGCTTCATCCTATAACTAATTGAGCTGCCAATATTGCTCAGGTCAAAAAGAGGAAATGTTTAAAAAAAAAAAAAAAAATGTATTTTAAAACTTTGTTGCTTTTAGATTTTCTGCATTTCGTTCATAAATATTGCTGATATGGCCTAACTCGCGGACGCTGCAGATAGTGTTGGCTGTATTGATACGGAAGAGTGGAAAGGTGAAAAAAGCATAACACATTATGCTACTGTTCTAAAGTTTGGAATCATGGTGGAATTTTCTTGCTTTTAAACCAAATTAGTTAGCATGTCTCTAAAGTTTAATTTTTTTCATAAATGTGCAAAAAGAAACAGCTTTCCCTAGAAACCCATCAGCCTGTTGTTGTTTTGGGGCATGAAGGCTGTTCTGTGTGTGAGATTTCCAAGAAGCTGAATGTTTCATACAAAGTTGTGCACAACTGTCTTGAAAGAAAAAAGAACACTGGGTGTCTCTGGGGCAGAAGGAGAACTGGAAGGCCCAGATCTACAAGGGGACAAGTACATCAGTCTCCAGTCTGAGAAACAGACACGTCACAGGTCCTCAGCTGGCAGCTTCACCAACCAGTTCACACTAAACATCAGCTCCATCTGCAGCGGTGAAGAGATGACTCGGGGATGCTAGCCTTGCAAGAAGAGTTTCAATGAAAAAGCCACTTTTGAAACTAGCAAATGAGAAGAGAAGGTTGAAATGAGCAAGAAAACACAAGAACTGGAGATTAGAAGCAGTCAGTTGGAGTCCAGTCTCTGAAAGATTGGCCAGCACAGTCTCCTCATTTAAACCCCATGGAGCATTTGCAGGAGGAGCTGACTGTAAGGTCTGCAAGAAGTGGCCTTCAGTGCTTCAGTGCTACAGGAAGCATGGGGTGAAACGAACATGGATTTTTTGAGAAACTGAAGGGTAGCATGCAAAGTTAGAAAAGCAAAAATTATTTAAAATAAAAATTTTAATTTGTTACATCATTGCGGGATATTTTCTAACTGAAGCAATTTAATGATACATTGGTGAATAAATGTATCAGTTTCCAAAATAGGAAAATTCCTTTGTCATTCCAAATGTTTTGCACTTTGTGCGTAACTATTGTTAATACTGTACGCTGCTGTACCTCAGAGACCAAACTTCAGTTGTCATTCTGACATATTAGCTGGGAACTGACTTTTTGGCGTTTAATGCACTCGCTTAGGGCACAACTGTGCCGAATTGCTTGAAGAACAAAGCAGTGCATAGGGAAGAAGCACACAGCGATTGAGCTTTATAGTTATAGCTGAAAAAATATAACTTACCAGTTAGGGTTAGGGTTGGGGTTACTGATACCAAATATTAAAACGATTAGATTAGACAGCCCAACGCATCCCAATATAGAATTTTTCAAAATGCCGTATATTTTCCGGAATTAAAAAAAGAATCAACGGTGGCAAAAGTATAACACACATTGAAGAAAAATATCACTTTGTTTCAATATATGTGGGTTTGGTAAGGATGTGTCATAATTACAATTATTTCTTATTTTATTTATTTTCATTAACATGTACCATTTCAGTACAGCGTTTATTAATTCCATTATTGAATTTCTATGTAAAAGTATATTTTATTGGCTTATTTTGTCAAATTCTTTGTTACATATAACCTGATTAACTGTCATGTGAATTTTTTTTAAAAAAATCACAAAAATGATCATGACCGCTGTCACATGATCATAGTTAACGCTGTGCCATCTTCCAACATGGTTTTGTTAGTACTTATTATTGATTTTTCTTTTGAATGGTTGGTTAACTAGCAAAATGTAACAGAAAATGTGAAATAACACAAATATTTAAAGTTATTTCCAGTATTACAGTCTACAATGAACTACAAAATACAACATTTATTTAGGTATAATATGACTGCTACTTGTTACTTGCTATGCGGGACTGTAATAGCTATGTGTGTGCTGGTCACAGAGGGTGGCTGGTGTTGGCTGTCACACACATTGTGTCACACCCATGTCCCTCACCCCTGCTCTCCTCCTGCAGCAGAATGACGGCCAATTCACGGTGATCCAGCTCGTGGGGATGATGCGGGGCATCGCTGCTGGGATGAAGTACCTGGCCGAGATGAACTATGTTCACCGCGATCTGGCCGCCAGGAACATCCTGGTTAACAGCAACCTGGTGTGCAAGGTGTCCGACTTTGGGCTGTCGCGCTACCTGCAGGACGACACGTCGGACCCTACATATACCAGCTCCCTGGTGAGTGTCTGTTGGCAAGCTCACACACTGTTGTAGAGTTTGGTACCGTACAAGTCAAGGTCATCCCTTATCCACCACATGACTAGAGGTTCTCCAGAATGATCCACTTATGCCCTTAATGTTAAGAGGCATGCGTCCATTATCCCTGTGATTGAGTCCATCGATCTGGTTGCTGCTCGTCCACTTCTTCTTTTTCCTCAAAATTTTCAAGATTATTACCATCTTTTTATAGAATCCAACCTTGTGATGACATGTCCAAAGCACGATGACCTCTGTTTCATCATTATTTACTCCCAGTGAGAGTTATGGCTTCATTTGAGCCAAGGTTTGGTTCACATCTGGTATCTTTTAAACACCGAGGATGCTTTTCCTCCCACTAGAGACATGGACACCCACTCTAATGCTGGTGCACCTTGGCTAACATTACAGACTATAGTCATTATTTATAGTACAGTTAGTTATTTACAGTTATTTATTTTAAAAATTTAACAGCTTGCATCCAGTCTCTAATCTCCATAAATTACATGCAGTGTTTTTATGATAGAATGTGCATGAAAACTTTATTGCATGAGAATGACTCCTTAAGTCTTGAGTGAGTGCGGATACAATACGGCCATGTGTTTGTAGTTGTGGGTTTTCCACATTTTAGCGATGGGGCGCCTTGTGGAGTTCATACCTCTTCCAGATCCTAGGAGGCCTGGGAGAGACTTTCTCATTCATCTTACTCCTTGGAATAATTCCCATAGTATGGAGGCAACTCCTGTGTGGAGTAGAGGAGGAAAAAATGTAAGAGAGGTTCTCCATTTTGGTTCCAGTGAGGTGGAATTAGCTTCCCTCTGTCTTTCAGAGCTGCTCAATCCCTCCCAACATCTGAGAAAGAGCTTATGGAACGTCTCTTAGGGTCAGCGAGACACTGCAGGGTGCAGGGCATTGTATGGACTTATATGATGGGCCACTGCAAGAAGAGGCATGCTTGTATGACTTAAGGGATGGGGAGTCATCTTTCCTCTTTGATCCTACTTTTACATTTACTTGTTTATTTGACATGTTTATCTAAAGCAACTTATAACATTAAGCTAATTACATCAGTTTACCCATTTATGCAACCAAGCATTTTTTTTTTTTTTTTACCAGAACTTTTTAGGTTCAGCACCCTGATCAACTGTTCTGCAGCTGGGGGTGCAGTGTGAACCTAGACCCTTTGAGACCAAAGGTGGTGGCTGTACCTAACACACCATTTCCTCCTCTGGTGAAAGCTAACCACCATCCTCAAGGTTCACTGGTCCACTGACCTTCTCACTTTCTGCTCACGTACTTTAGTCGCGCTCCAAAAAAGACACCTATCAGCGTATAACTCAGAGCAATGCAGCACACGTGCGCGCGCACACACACACGCACACACGTGTACACGTACACAGGTAATGCCACTGATTCCCCTAGAACATGTATTCTTGGACTGTGGGAGGAAACTAGAGCACCTGGATATAACGCACATCCTGTCACATGTTTCAGATTTCGCAGGAGGCTCAGTGCTGGCTGCTACGCCACAGCGCCATCCCCTTTTTATTCCATTAACGTTGTCCCCCTGTCAGTAGGGTGAAAAATGCTGTCAGCTTCTATCACCCCTGTCTTCCTGACACAGATCAGACGTCAGTCAGGAGATATAAAATGAAAACACCCGTCCTGGTTGTTTAGATGGACCAACTGCTGTCGTTGTCCGTACGGTGGGGTTGTGGGTGGGAATAAACAGACCCTTTGAGTTTGGGAAGGATGTCTCGATGCCCTTTTCACCTAATGAGGTCCAACCCGTCTGGCTTTGCCGGATGGGAAGGTTCGGGACGCATCGATTTTTGCTCTTTCTGTTTGTTTGGCCTTTTAATTTTGTTTTATTTTTTCTCCTGACAAGCATTTGTCAGCTTTTTTGGGCATTAAAATAAACAGCCCAGGGAAGTCAGTTGATTTGCCTTACTTCCCTCGCAAAGGGGTGATGGGTGTGCTTTTTCCTTCCTTCTTTTCGAGATCATTTTTTACTGCCGAGACTCCTCGATACCTTCAGGTCCCACGAAAGCGCTGTGCTCCTCCCCCTCTGGCCTGCTTGGTGGTCCCATTCACAACAGATTCAGACTCAGAAATGTACATCTCAGTTCTCCGGTGTGGTGGAACAAGTTTTCATGTCTCCCTCAGAGCTGCTGAATCCCTTCAAGCATTCTATAAGGCTTTCAAACCAAATCGTTTTAGAGCCATTTCTCTCCCGAGTCCAACACCTTTGGCTATGATTGTCTATGTATTTGCTGTTTGAATGTCACTTTGAAAGGCAGACAGATGAGGGATATGAACCAGCAACATGGTGGTGTCAAGAAAGTTGTGCTTTGTTCATCCTGTGCCTGTGTCTAAAACTGTTCATCTGTTGCGGGCAGACCTTTGTTTGCTCAGAGTTGTGCGGTGCTTTGCCGAAAAGCATCTGCTGGATGAAGGAACGTGAATGTTTATGTTTGCTTTGCTAACCTCCACTGTCCCTGTAGCTTGTAGCCCTGTGTGTGAGCACATGGCCCTGTCGTGTCCTTGGTGCATCAATCACATGCCCGTATGGTTGAAAACAGTTTCTTTTGTGTGTGTAATTGGTCCACCAGTCACCACACTGAGTATTATTACTCTATTATTACCATTTCATTGCTCTGGTGAAGCTTTTATCCAAAGATTCTTATGATTTTCCCATTCTTTCAGTGCTCTTGTCCCTTAGTCATTTAGCCCCACTATTATATGCTAAAGTGACTTGAACTGAAGACCTTCCGGTCCTCCGCGTCTTTAACCACTATGCTGCCGGCTCTCCCACCACCTCGAGAAACACCCGGAAATCATAATTAATTTTGTTTTCTGCTAAGTAAGGTCACCGAGAGCAAAGTGCCATTGGCGTTTTTGATGAATGGCAGGGGTTCTGCTTGCTCCGGGTTATTGTTAGGAAACAACTCCAGCTGACTGTTGGGTGATGGGATGGCTCAGACAGGGCTTGTCAACCGTGCTTTTCCTTCCACGTCGATGCATTTCCGATTGTGATCGATGCCCCCCGGCGCTCTAGACCACGATTGATGTTACGCTTTACCTCAGGGTCAAGGAGGCTGGAGAAAAGAGTTGTACTCGGCAGAATAGGTTAAAAGTTACACAGAAGTTAAAAGTCTCCAGTGCAAGACAGGTATTGAGCGAAAGCAAAGCAGGAATTTACCACAAGGGTGTGAGATTTATGCTCGCCATGGCCTCTCCGTGTCCTGTGTTCCTGACATAACCAGAGGTCGACCAATCCTGGTGTGAAAGTCCGGATGTTTTTCTTTTGCCTCTTTAGTCGCTCTGCTGTCTTTTGCAGCAAAAGGTTGTAGGTTCAGTGCTCAAGCAGGACACTTCTACTGAACACTGATACCTAGTATCAGACCTGAAGATAATACCTTGACAGAATCAGTTAAAACACCCATATATTTCAGCAGTATATTGAATCATAAAAGATTTTCGAGCTTAGCAACCATTTTCTTTCCGTTTGACAGATATTTTAACTCGGCTTATATTCAGTTTTTATTAGCATTTATTAATGCCCTGAATAAGGTTTTGGCAGGTGAACAGTGAGTGTGTATGTGTGTACATGTGGGTGCGTTTCTGAGGACAGCCAGAAAGTGGTGACAGAGGAACTGGTGTGGTGTCAACACAGATGCCCCCTTGCTGCCCCAACACTGCAGGGGCATTTAACCTGGATGCCTCCCTATGTGCCCCTAATGACCCCCGCTGTCAGTCTTGAGCCTCTCCTCAGTGGCCTCTTTGTCTTTCCCTCTTTGCTGCAGCCTGAATGTCAAACTTAAAAGGGTATTTCTGTCAAACCACTTGGCGAGTAATAATAATAATAATAATAATGATAATAATAATAATAATAGTGAGAAATTCACCCTTAAAGGCAGACTGTTGCAAGACAGCATTTTGAAAGCACATACTTTTATTGTGATGGTTGCTTGTTTGAATCCCGCTCCCAAGCTAGTTAACCTGAATAGGTTTTACACTCCTAATAATAATGATAATGTCATGATAATAATTCTGCAAAAGGAAAAAAGCGACTCATCGTGACAACACTCGGCTGCCGCTTACAATCTCAGATGAAGGCATCAGAGTGTGAGGGGATGGAATGAGAAACTCAGCGGGGAAGGAACGAGTTCTTCAAGGCGTACAGTGCAGTTTCTCAAACTTTGTCAAATTTCCTCACTGATCTAAAATCTCAAGGCAGCGACTCTCATCTGCGCTGCTTATTTTTAGCACATTTCAGAAAACAGGGGGGGCGGCTTCAAAAGTAATTCAAAGTTGTTTCTGGAAATGATGGCCTCTTGTTGTAAACGTGATGCGGTGTGCGCGCTCTTGGTTTGGATTGTCTGCCCTGAGTGACACCCGGAGCCCAGAAGCCCCTCTCTCTCCCACCCAGGACTTTCCTTGTTCGGATCAAGCTCTAAATTCAACTGACGGAAAACCAGCAAATGCTGCGGTTGTGAGCCTCAGCCGTTCTTTTGCTTCTCGGATGTCCTCCTCCATGATGAATACCATGCAGTGCTCTTAATGCACCATAGTGTCCACAAATCCCCAAAGTGTCCTCAAACCCTACAGAACCTTCAGCATTCCACACTTCCCAATGTTTCAACTACCTGCAATGTTCAAAGCGCTCTATAGTTCCCTCACCATCAGTGTCCTCAAACTTAAAGTTTATTTGTGGCCTCCCCATTCAACATTTTCCTTTCCATCAGTGTCCTCAACACTCCGTAGTGTCTTCAGCTCCCTCCAGTGTCCTCTAGACCCTACAGGAGTCAAGCCTACAGTTTTGTCCTTAGTGTCCTCCATACCCCATGCATTCAGCATTCTCAAGTGTCATCCTCACAGTTGTTTTCAACACTTTACAGCATCCACAACATCTCATTGAGCTCAACATCTCACAGTGTCCTCTATACACTGCAATCTTTCCAACGCTGCAGCTTCTTCCCGCAGTATCCTCAACTCCTTAGTGTCTTCAACATCCTACAGTGTCTTTAGCTCTCTAAACCATCCTCAACATCTTGTAGTGTCCTTTACACACCACAGTTTCTCCAACTTCACAGTTTCTTCAGAAGTGGCCTCAACATTGCATGGTGGTCTCAGCAGAATCTTTGACCCCACAATGTCTGTAATTTCAGCAACAGTAGCGGCATCAGAATCACTTTCACTGCTTTTGAGTTTGTGTTGACCTTCCTTGGAGCAGCTGTCCTTCCTGCAAAAACACGAAGCCCCCACCACCCACACTGGTGGATTCACATTGCTCTTTGATGCAGAATGAGGACCCCCGCACCCTGCACCATATGACCCCACATGACTCCACCCCAAGGCGTTCTGGACCGCAGTCGACCCCACACATGTAGCAGCAACTGTGTGCCGTTGGGCCTCTCTGAGCCAAAGTGAAAGTTTAATAATTCATCCTGGCCAGACCCTGGAGAAATGCTGCTCCTTGTAAACACACACTGTAGAAGGCAGCGTGCTTTTTTCATCGCCGTTTTAATTTCCTTTTTTATTTATTTCTTTATTTTTTTGGGATCCGGCAGCTCAAAGCGTCATTCTCGCATGCCAGAAAACACTCAGCCCTCCAAGAGGAGGGCAAACGCAGACCTGCAGTTCAGGAAAATGAGCTGCACTTTTGGTGCCTAAAGAGGAAACCAAGCGGGTCACTTCATCTTGAAGGACATAGAGGGTTGCTGGGTCAAAGCCAAGGAGCAGCCCCGCTGGATGGGTTGAGCTAAGAATTTGGCACTGCTAATGATGGCTTTAGACAAAAGTGTCTGCTAAGCAAAGCCATCTGGAATGAGCTGTCAGGTAAATTAATAGAAGTGAAAATATGAATTCCATTTATTATCTGCCTGTAGCTACATGGATGGGTCTCATTCTGTCACATATCAGCCCATCATCTTAATATTGGGATCTGAAATGTCGCTCTTGTCTGATTAGGATCCAAGAGCTGCGCTCACCGGAATCAACACGTGTCTCTCACACACTCGTGCGTGCACACACATGTTGCAGCAGCAGAGGTGTGTGAGTTGGGAGTCAGTTTCGGTCTTGAAATAAACTGTTCTTATGCATTTGAGACAATTCCTGTTGGGTGTCAAAGTGCAACATGTTTAGGAGAAATTATTTATAACTTTTGTATATTTGTCTATCTGACACTATTCACCCAACCATCCTTCAGTGTTAGGTTTGTGTAATAAGCTACTTGTAGGATTTACCCTGTTTTACAGCAACACGGTACGAATTCAAGCCTAAATTTTTTAGTTGTGGTGCTAACCAGCACGCCACTTCTTGAAACAAATAAATTCATATTTGACTGTTCTGATTTTTTTTTTGCCTTTCTTTCTCCTTTACATCTCGCAGGGCGGGAAGATCCCAGTCCGATGGACCGCACCAGAGGCCATCGCCTACAGGAAGTTCACCTCAGCCAGCGACGTGTGGAGCTACGGCATCGTCATGTGGGAGGTGATGTCGTTCGGCGAGCGGCCATACTGGGACATGAGCAACCAGGACGTAAGTGTTTACCCTTCATTACAATTGTGTTTTCACTCTTTTTCCATCTTATGCTGGTGGCTTTTTTACTGCATGTTACTTTGGCTGTGACACAAGGCCGTAGGTCAGCATAGTGATTAAGGATTCAAGCATTCGGCAAGTTCCTTCAGTACAAAGTTCTGGTGCCCCGACTACATTATTGTACCACGCCAGGCATTGTTCTGAAAGCTGACCGATCAGATCATAATAAAAAAATAAACAAGTATGTGATTATAATATATATAATAAAAATTATGATTATAATAAAAATCCCCTTTTTTGCAGCCAGTCCCTGTTTGTGGGTTTGTGCTGAGTAGCCGACACAGCACCCATGTTGGGGCCATTCAATAGAGGAAAGCTGTACCCACGTTCAAAAATCCAGGCAGGCATTGGAAGGGCCAGTGAGGGGATTTTTCTTTAATCGAGATTTGTGTTCAATAAACGCAGATGTAACGTCAGCCAGATACCTGGTTGCCCGTTCTGAGCAGCACCTTCTCTGGTGCTCAGGCACGAGGAACGCGACTTCATACTCTTTATAGAAACTCACCAAAATGTAATCCACTATATGTGCATTTCTATGAAAAAGGCCCCGGGAAGCCCATCTCAGCCTTTCCCTACATTGGAAATGGTGTTTCCTTATTGCGATTCCTTCTGGGAAATGAGCTGTACAGGACGTTGTAAGAGCTACACTGACACCTCATCTCGCGAACACAGCTGGATCCGGAAATCTGCTTGTAATTTGTTTCATCCTAAACTCCAAAGTCATTTTCAGTTACAGTCAGTAAAAGACAAATAATGAAGGCGCCCTTCAATTTACTAACAGGCTGTCTTTTTTGAACATTCTGAACGCAGTCGTAATCGGTTTAAAAGGTAGTAAATTTTAATGTCTGCTAGGTTTGTTGCACTTCTAAATTAAACCTAAACTATAATGACTGGAAAAACTCAAACTGATATTCAGTCACGATTGTTAACCGATTCCTCCCATAAATGCATTTGTTGTTCTATTAACCGCCCTTCAGGAATACCAGACACATAGACTGTAAACACTGTAGAAGTGACGTGAAGTAAGGCGGGTTGACATTCCTTTTCTGTTCAACACAAGTCAGGGCCGCTCCACAGAGGATGGAAACATTGTTAAAATAGATAATAAACTTAACTGCAAAGTATTTGAATGTTTGAAGATGTGTGATCTGGTCATTCATACCACGAGGCACCAGTGTAGTGTATTTTGTAGAGGTGCAAAAAAACAAAAAAATAGTTCAATTGATCCATAAGCCGACGTTCCTTCATCTTAAGAACCGAGCAATAAAAGCCATTGTGCTGGTTTTCATACCTTTCTCTGTGTTTTTGTGGTGTCCCTGGCTGTCATCGCGAGATGCCCCGTGCATTATCTCTGCTCACTTCAGTTTAATTCAATTTGCTGTGTCTCCATACTTCACCCCACCCAAAACTATAGCCCCAGAGCTTTTAACCCAGAGAGCGGCAGCAATAGAACAAATAGCCTCAAATTAACAGTAGCAACAGCACGGTAAATAAGGCCTGAAAGCCTTTTAACGTTGCATGGTTTCAAGCACGCGTGTGAAAAGTCAAAACGGAATAAAGGTGGGCAAAAAAAGAAAAAGAAAAAAAAAACTGTGGTGCTTCAAGGTCAACTGGTTGCCCATCTGTCCCCCAATGGGTGCCTAACCTTATACGTTGGAGTCCTACAATATGGCTTACAGTGTTACATGTCAGCTCTGATGTATGTGCACGACCGTTTTGCTTCTTGAAATGAGTGAAATGTACCGTGAGGTTTTCTCACGATGAGCCTTCCGGCAAGCCAAAGGGGCTGCGTTGACCCCAGGGTCACGACCACAGAAATACTGACAAAAAGAAGGAATCAAATGGGAAAAAAAGTGATGCTGGGGTTTGGAGTATCCCAGTGGTCCTTTTATCCAGCCCGAAGGCAGCTTGAATGGAGGTGTTTCTACTCTTTTCCTACTGAAACGTTTCAAGGATGTCAGGCAGATGCTGCGATACAAGACCAGGAGGCCACGGCACTCTTTGTATCACGTTTAAGAAAGCAGTACGTGGAACATAGAGGAGGAAACGGAGCGTGTTTCATTCCTACTGCTCCCCAGGTCACTCGCTATTATCTCACAGCGCACTGTGGTGCGGCGCCTTTGTGGTGCTTCCGTTACGTTACAAGGACTTTTAGAGTCGATAATGGGGACCTTCGCCACGTACGGTTCTCTGGTTTTTTCCATAATCGAGAATCGAGAATCAGCGGAAAGGATGCAATGCTGGCAGATTTACCCTTTACCCCCTTTGTCCCACCTGCTCTATTTGGGCGCATTTTGCAAGAACCTCATAGAGGCATCAACATACGGTTTCATTCTTTGGAACCCAGGCTTTGCAGTTTTAGACCACATTTTCAGCCAAATCGAATTTGGAACACTAAGGTTAGACAGTCAGTTCAAGAATTTAACTGTTACCTTGCAGAGGTTTTTCACAGGAAATTGTTTTGGATTGATCTCTGAAGGATGACATTAGCCGTTGGCCAGGCAAACAACTGAAGCTCATAATTTTGTCTTTGTGTTGATGTTAAGTGGGCCATCTATTGCGGAGTAACTAAAATAAGGATTTCCCTAAAACTTGAACCTTGCTGGGGTTCCCCAACATTTGTCCTTTTTGGAGAGTCTCGTTCAAGTGGCTCCTAAGGGCTTGGTCTTGTTTGTTTTTATGGATCCCTCCAAGGCTTGAGAAGGAGCAGAGCTTATGGGACCTACTATCTTGAAGACTTTCCTGAGACCAGGTTACCTGTTTCATGCGTAAGCCGAGTGAGGGAGGCTGGGTAGACCCCACCATAATCCCATCAGCTATGGATTGTGTTCCTAGTTGTCAGTGATCACTGCTGATACCAACTAGAGAGTCACAGCTGCTTTATCTGCCGCATTTTTCACACCCCCACTGCTTCCCCTTCAACTTTCTGGTCCCTAACCCTTGCCCATTCATCTCTTCCATCTCCACTCTGTTACTTTTCGCGTTCGTTTCTTCCTTTTTGTCACCCTTTCCTTTGTCTTCCATCTCTTCCTCTTGTGGTCTTCACTGCTTCTCCTTGTCCATTCCTCCCTACCTTATCCTGGATCCCCTCGTTTCCCCTCACCATCATCTTTCTTGTTCCCTTGCTCACCTTGCCCTTTCCTTCCTATGGGACCTTCAGGTGATCAACGCCATTGAGCAGGACTACCGGCTGCCCCCGCCCATGGACTGCCCCACCGCACTGCACCAGCTCATGCTGGACTGCTGGCAGAAGGACCGCAATGCCCGGCCCAAATTCACTGACATCGTCAACACACTGGACAAGATGATCCGGAACCCCGCCAGCCTGAAGGCCGTGGCCAACATCACTGCAGTGTAAGCATCTGTAAGGGCCGCGCACGTAGACGCGGGCCGACACGGTCGCTTGGCCACATGAGCTCCGAGTGAGAAACGCCCCGTTTTTTCAACGTGTTTACAGGCACACCGCAGTATGTTTATGAATCGCTGGGTTGATTATCAATGTCGAACACTGCAATGTCTGCCTCAGTGATCTGCTCCCTGGAGATCTGGTACAATGACAGATGTGTGTATTACATTTTTGCTGCACTGGCCATGCATGTCATATTGGATATGAGCGTCAGCTAAGTGAATGAAATGTGAGTGAAAATGTGTCTTGGGGTGTATGCCTTAGAGCCATGCATAATGCTGACATTTAGCATCATTACTTCCTTTTGGTTTTAATGCTCCATCTTTTCTCCACTCTTCTCTTCAGAGCTCCTACTCTTTCTCTGGCTTTTCTCAACCCATACCTACATCACTCTAGCCTAACACCACCATTTCTCAAATAATTTCTTTGTTTCCCCATCCTTGCCCTGCCCTTTCTCTACCCACGTTTCAATGCCCCATCCCTGCTCCGCCCACATCTCCCAGGCCTTCCCAGCCCCTGCTGGATCGCTCCGTGCCCGACTTCACCGCCGTTACCTCAGTGGAGGACTGGCTCGGCGCCATTAAGATGACGCAGTACAGGGACAACTTCCTGAGCTCTGGGTTCACCTCCCTGCCCCTGGTGGCACAGATGACCTCCGAGTGAGTACGGGGCCCTCTACAGGTTTCTGCTAGTATTGTGATAGCAAGAACATTGAAAAGGGAAGCAGCAGCCAATTTTTCAGCAAAGCTCAAAGGCAACAAAAAATGATCAGGATGTTGTGAAATATTTTTGTAACGCTGTTAGCAGAAAATACTTGCACTGCAAGCCAAAATCATGACTTAAAACCCATCGCCTGACCTGTTGACTCCTGCACCTGCTGTTGGGTATTAAAATGGCTCAATAGAGAGCTGAAAGACCCTTGCCTCGTAGCCAACTTTTTGGATGACATCAAAGCTGAGGTGAATATACAGCATGCCAGCTGCTGGTTTGTCCACATACGTGGGCGTGGAAAAATCTGAAATGTCAATTTAGGGGCTGCTATTACCTTACGCTGTTCACTGTGATTTTACTGAGCAGGACAAAGCTTCCACCTCACAGCTTGTGATTTTGACAAAAAAGGGGGATGCACAAGGCAGATACCCTCAGCCCCTCCTCGATCCGGTGCCGGCTGCTCACGAAACCCGCGGTCAGCAGAGGTCACCGTAAGATTAATGCCAGTCGGAAAACATGTGGTGCAAAGACAGGGGAGAAAACTGAGAAACAAAGCAGGACCCTCCGGTACCACCTGCCATGTTCCCGCTCTTCCTGCGTCAACAGCACAGTGGGTCCGTGAAGGCAGTCCTCTGGAGAACCCCATGTTTGGACCGGTATCATAAAGGAGTCTGATTGGGCTGCATTGTTACACACGGTGTGTGTTACACAGCCCATCAGCGATGGCCTTTGAGACGCAGGCTTCCAGCAGGCAGTCCATTAAACCAGACGAGCATTAGTCTGCCCGAGCCCACATTCGTGCTGCCACTTAGAGATGGATCCTAAATCGAGGTGAAATTTCAATCTGGCACATCAAACGTAGCACAACACAGAAGCCGAGCGTGGCTCTGCCTTTCAACATCTTTTCGTTTCTGCCCTTGGAAAGATAAATGATCTGCATTTTTACTCAAGCAGACAAATAATCCTTGATTTTTCCCCACCGAAAGCATTCGCCAGCCACTTTCTTGCTCAGAATCTGCCCGGCTGTTGGGGTCTGATGGGATCTCCCCAGCGGGCGTCTTTCCGTCTTAGCAGCCTGCCAAAATTTACGGAACTGTGTAATGCGTAACGGTCATTCTGTGAGAACAAAGGTTTCACCGTGCAGGTATAGTTAAAGCCAATCAAATAAGCAGTCTGTCTTTTTCCCACTATTCGCCAATACAAGTCAGTAACAATTCCCCGACACGCCTCGGCCAATTATGTCTTCCTGGCTTCCATTTATGAATGTTGAAATGCATTTGCATATGAATGCCAGCAGCAGGCCGATATCTTGTGTATCTCGTTCGAAAATTGATGGATTCAGCAAGCTGTTTAAGTGTAGTTATATTTATCTCTCAGCTCTGCCTCGGCCGAACAAAGGGATATGTAAATGTTGAATTCCCTGGGCGAGAGCGACTTCAAGCAGGTTACAATTGCACACCGAGTCAAGTCCAGGACGGTAATTTCAGCTCGGATCGTGCCTGCCATTAAAAATGTCATGCTTGACTTTCTTTTTTTGTGTCGTTGTCCCGCAGAGACCTTCTGCGGATTGGGGTGACTCTCGCGGGCCACCAAAAGAAGATTCTAAACCACATCCACTCCATTCAGGCGCAGATGAGTCAGTCGCCCACTGCCATGGCGTGACTACAGGGGGCGCCTCGTAGGGGCAGCAAGGAGACCGCGCTGTGGGTGAGCTCCAGCTTGACGGAACACGCTTGGCTGGAGACAATCACCTTAATCTGACACCACGTTTGGCACAGCCGGACCGCAGCACCTCGCGATCTCCTTCACCTGCTTCTGCGGGGCCGTCACCGTTCATTTCGCGGAACGCTGAGATGTTATCACGATAAATCAAAAAAGAAATAACAAGCTACACTAATACAGGGAACACGTTCTTAAATCTGGCTGTGGAATATCACTGATTTTGGGATTATTTGTTTTGACTTTTCCTCCTCTCCTTGGAACTGAGTTGGTTGGAGCTTGGACTTCGGGAGTCAGGCAAACAGCTGTGGCTTTTTTTTTTTTTCTTCCTCCGCAATTCATTTTGTTTTCGTAAATTCCGAGAGCTATTTTCAGTCATCGTTTCTCAAGAAACGCTTGCGCAACCTGAGGAAGTCCAGGAGGGTGATGCTGCCCATGTACAAATCCAGCCGGCGGCATCTGGATTTCAGGTCCATCCGTGGAGAACACGGCAACATCAACGTACAAAAACGCATAAATAGAAAATAATATTACGCAATTCAGATAAATCTTCATATTGAAGGTGATGTGTAATTAATTTATGTATATATATACTTTGTCCGCTTGCATTTTTGGCAAATCTCTGCAAACTGGATTATAAACCGCATTAAGTAGCGAAGCAGGAGCCTCGTTTTGTCAAAGCCACGCTTGAACACTTTCACGCTTCGGGCTCCTCGTAAAGGCCACAGACAGCGAAGAGCAACGGGCCGAGACTCGGCCAACTTCTGTATAAAGGATTTACTGTGTATTTAAGAAAAAAAAGAAAACTAATTTTTGTTCCGAACCAAGTATCACAGTTAACACTAGCGTGACTGTCATTGCATACCTTGTCAGTGAGCTCTTGAATACAAAGACTTGATTTTTCCGTCTTTGTTTTGTTATTTAATTTCTTTCTTCCTGTTTTGCGTTGGAACCCGTGGAACTGGACTCCAACGATCCTTCCCAAGACCTGGTCTTAAACTTTCAGGTACGCACTGCACATGATAAGAGTTTTAATAATTAATTTGCGTGCAACATCCCTCTCCACCTCCACCCATTACCGTCAGCTTTATCCAACTTTTCTTTTGATCACCCTGCATCCATCTTTCCTTTTAGCAGCTCTGACAAGTCTTAATTTTGTACCGCACTTGTTTTCCTTATTTATTTATTTTGAGAAAGCATGATGGATGAGAGCTGTAATTGGTGCTCAGTAACTTAATGAGCCTGTAATCGCGGCAGGCATTGAGCGCCGCGTCGGAACAAAGGCCTCGGCTAAGCATCGGGATGACGTTCCTTTAGCGGCTCCGGTTTCTCGTCGCCCGGCTGGGTACACCGTTTTGCCACCGGATAGGCTGAACCTGCTCAACTCCGCCGTGTTAAATGGAAATCAATGGAAGTACATTAACAAACTATTAAAGGAGGTTCTGCTCCAAATGAGGTGCGAGGTCTCCGGGTGTTTGATGGGGCCGGGAGTGGAACCGATGTGCCAGGTTGTTACTCCGGGTTTGAAAATGGAGCTGGGAAGCAGCCGCAAACGGTTGACACCCCGCCTTGTTTATTTGTAGATTGTGAGTGAGGGATGACCCGTCGTTGTCGTGCCGTGCGTAATGAAAAGAAACAGCTCTACTGAAGAGGGAGCGGCAACTGCGATCCCCCCCTCTCTGCCATTCGGGGTGTGGGCTGCAATGACCGACAATCCCTTACGCGGCAGGAACATCAAAAACGTATTATTATAATTTATTTATTTAGCCGCTGCTCATTTCCAAAGTGACTTATAGCGCAAGTCTTTGTATAACAGTTTCCCCATTCATTCGTGCATTAGCGTACCTTGCTCTAGGGTATTACAGCAGGAGGTGTGAAATCAAACCTTTCAGCTGCAAGGTGGCAGCATTAACCACTGTCCCATACCCCGTGTTCTGTGTCCTTCGGAATTGTTTTAAATGTGCTGCGTGTGCTGTTCGTAAATGTTTACATTTTCACTGTGATCCAAACCAAAGGACTGCAAAGGATTGCTTAGATCAGGTACATCAAACGCCTATGATCTACGACTTAACTGGTCCACGTATTAGTTAATCCTTCCTATTTATTTGCACGAATGTTATTTCCTCTAAAATGCAGCCTTAGATACACGAAAACCTTCGACTGAAATGGCTGTTCAGGGATTTATCAACGTTGGGAGATAAATTTTACATTAATTTACCCACTTATACATAACCTTTATCGGTGCCACCAAAGAGGCCTGTGGTTTCTAACATAACTAAAGGGAAAAAATAAAATCTAACCAAAATAAGTTTGGGGTTAAAACCTCCGTCCATATCTAAGAGGATTCTGGATCTGAGTTTGAGGTCTGTGCCTCAAGAAAAGGCTAAATCTGAGCTGTCAGGACGCAATGATAGACCGGTAGTTTTGCGCAAATCACTTACGGGGTGTGACACACACACACACACACACACACACACGCACGCACGCACACACATACACAGGGGCCGTGCACGTACGTACGTGGCGATGCGCACCGGCCCGCTCGATTTACAGATTACAAACCCATTAACCGGCTGACGTGCCGCTCCAAACCACTTCAGACCATCACGGGAATTCGCATTCATCGTGGCTCACGAGCCGAGGCAAACGCCGGACCCTAGGGGACTCGTTCCAACACACCGGTGAGTTAATAAGCACCAGGTAGATTGTGTCGGCGAGGTCGCCAACACCTGTCTTCTCAGGAGATGAGGGTCCCCGGGAAACGCATCTGCCGTCAAAACGGTGGCCGTTCGTTCATCGACTCCATCTCTGCCGCCCATTAATTTTTCCAATTAACACCGATGACTTCCTTCTCGCGCAAAGTAATTTCGGGCCCGCCGTCTCTGTCCGGGGAAATATCGATCGACGCAGGTACTTCGGACCTTATCCTAATCGCCGAAGCAATTCAGCTTTTATTTATATATTTTTTTCTTAATTAAGTCAATACTTCCTCCCCGCCATCTATCCATAATTGTGTCTGGAGATGATGGAGTTTTAATAACAGAGCAGGGTAATGGTTTGAAGTAGGTGTTGGCCCATATCGCAGCCCCGCACTAAAGCAGATGTGTTCGGTGTGACTAAAGCCATTTTCATGACTTAGTGAACGCGAATCCTTATTCCCAGCTATCGGCTTAATCGCTTTTCGAGACGGAAGGTTTGTTCGTGTTTACGCGGACCAGCTGGAAACGGTCAAAGGCAGAAATGCGGGCGGAAGACTCTGGATTCTGCGTGAGAGACGGCAGCTTCGATGGCGTTTACAAAGGCAGAGATAAAGAGCGATTTTGTCTGGGCCACGGAAGCGATGTCGATTGATGGAATTACTACCTATGCGGTGTCGCGGCTACCTTTTAAAAACCTTGTAGAAGAATTGCGCTCGCTCGCCGGAAAAGGCAGAAAAGCCAAATAATTGGCTAAGGCTCATTGCTTGGAGTTGAAAGTATATATAAAATGTCTAAATGAGTTGTTCTCAGTCCTAAAAAGGAATCCGGCCTTTTTAATTTCAACGGTAAATGATAGAGGGCCGTAATTTTATTCCCCAGGTGAATTCTGGAAGGTTCCCATCCTCACACCGAATAAGAATCAATTCACGCAGACTATTTGCGCTGAATTTTCTTCAGAACCGGGATCCTGTTAATGTTTTCTGCTGATTATCTGCTCAGCACACTATAATTTTGCTATTAAATAAAAGTGCCTGCGTCTTCCAAGAATGACTGGAAAATTACGATTTTCAAAGTTAAAGAATTGTTTGTGGCAGAATGGTTATTTCCTGTGTCGTAAAGGAACCGGTGGGTGATTTGTAATATTATTTAAATACAATAATTAAAAAAATAACAGCAGCTGTCAAAAAATTTCGCAATGACATCTCCCTTAAAATTAAAAAAAAAAAAACAAAAAAAAGAGAGAACTGGATCGTGCAGAAGAGTAGATGCTGAGCTGCAAACAACAGCATAATTCAAGGTTAAGTTTGCAGGTCAGGTACTCTGGATATGATTTAAATCCACAGCCTCTGAGTGACTGACTTGTACGCCAAAATGTAGATCGACAGCCGTCACAGCGGCATCTATGACCAGTAGGCGGCATTGTCATCGAAGCTGAAGTGTTGCATTCTGGGGGTCCCTGGTTGGAAAACCTGTTGTTGCTGCAAAAGCCAAGAACTGGTGCAGTGAAAATGTGCTGCAGTTGAAGTGAACGAAGAATTTTCCAGCTTAATATGTAGCTTAACTCAGTGTCAGAGAAAGGAGCTGATAAAATAGCAAATATTAATTATAATATTGCACAAATGTGGGAATAAATTATAAGATAGGAAGTTGTCTAATGTGCGTGATTCATTAACGATTGACGACAGCATGTTTATTCACATTTTCTCCGTCTGCTTCAGAGCAAAATGGACCGACATCCATCACCATTAGACTGCTACTTGGAAACGTGTCATTTGTAATGAGAATCTTTTACTTACACATTTATTCATCCTCCAGACGCATCCCCCCCCCCCCCCCAAAGCGATGTGCGGCTCAAAGTGAACAAAAGTGCATTTCACCAACCGATGGAGAGGGACGGATGCAGATGCACGATTCTCAAAATGCAGTCGCTGAGTCTAAAGAGCACTTTTTTGCCAGAATATGGAGTACAGTAAACCCTCGGTATCAGAATGTAATTCGTTCCTAAAAATGTGCCAGAAGTCAAACTTTTTGGATACAGAATATGTATTTTGCATTGTTTTAAATGTATTATTATTATTATTATTATTATTATTATTATTATTATTATTATTATTATTATTATTATTATTATTATTATTATTTTATAATAAGTGCTCTCAACCCATTTGAAACCACTAGTATGCCCACAATTTTACCCTAGTAAAGCACTGCAAACACCAATTAATGAGAAAATCCTTCATTTTGTCTTTCATTTGCACGTTTATACTGCATGGTGCAGTTGTGTACAGTAAAGGACGTTTTGTGTGTTAATGAATCCAGATACATTTAAATAAAGAGGTGCATTTAAAAAATGAAATTTGCTTTAAAAATTGTAGGTAATTTAAACAAACAAAGCTGACATCATTTACTGGTCAAATGAGGTGGAAAAGGGCTGGTGAGGTTTGCGGTGTGAATTATCCAGCTTAAGCCACAATGAATGCACACAGCAGTGTAGAGTACTGTTTGTTACAAGGCTTAGAATATTTTTTATTACAGCACACTGTATGGTGCTTTACAGTGTTTACTTGTTGATTTCTTTTCATTTATTTTCATTTTTACTTGCTTTTCGGCTTTTCTTTTCTTTTTCCCAGAACGGTTTTGGATCAAAATTTGTTATAGCCAAGCATCCATACAGATGTAAATATTTATAAATTAATTTTCAAAAGCTGTTACAGGGAAATTTTGGATATAAAAAATGTGGATATCAGTGGTTTACTGTACTAGTATAGACAGCAGATAGAAGAATGAAGAGAGAAGTAGGTTGAATGTTTAGAGGAATTCACCAGCTCCGAGGGACAAAGAGGGCTCCTTTCACCACACTGGAGCCAAAACCGAGAACCTCTGGATTTTGATTTTTTTTTTTTTTTTTTTTTTACCTTTTGTGTTTTGTGTGTCGAACCACCGAGCCACCAGCAGCCTGTCTGCTGTGTAGAAAGTGAGCAGGTCCTTCTCTTTCATACAACCTTCAAAAAGAATTTCCCAAGGCCACTGCCAGCCCCCATGATTTGCTGTATAAAATATCGATTTACCCTGTTTACATTAGCTGGGATTAGAAGCAGGGTCCACTGCGCCGGTTTACTATGGCAAGGCAGTACGAGGCGTTGCCAGTTTGATGAAGAGACACCACGGAGGCTTTGATGATCACATGCGGTTCGTTCTCAGGTGGAACGAGTGTTCGGCGGGATCCGAAAACAGGGTCAGACTCCACCGCTTTCGGGAGGTTTAATTACTCCCAAGGAGGCACTGTAGAGCGGCTTGGGTTTCAGGCTTCCGCTCACATTCCTGTGCCATCGATTGGTCCCCCAGAGACGGGGTCCCCCTTCCCCGCGCTGCCACCGTCCTATGGCACCTGTTCTGCGCAGATAGCACGCGGTGGGCTAATATCAATTAGAAATAAGAGCTAAGTAGCATGGCATTAGTGCGCCACTCCCAGCGATGATACCGACTCGAAAGTAAATGATGGGAAGCGAACAGATTTCCGGTTAGCGCTCCCAGAGGGGCCATTACTCTACGTCCCCGAAGCCCGAAGAGGCCGTCCGAGTCGGGATGGCCGCGAGGCCGTCCCGTCCTCCAAGACGACGCTTTATTTGTTTTCCCCAGTCGCTTTGCATAGATTGGGAAGGAATGTTTAATTTCCTCGAACTGATTGCTGCTAATGTGTGTAATTTTTCACGGCGGGGATGAAAGCAGATCTCCGCTCCCCCTCTCCATCAACGAATGTTGGCTCCTTTTTCCTCTCCGACCCCTGATCTGTGCCTATGTTCTAAAAACCCACATCCCTCGTACACTTGGCCAGCCATGGAGGATCACCCCCCGCGGCCTTTTTAATCCGTGTTCCAGAATGTTCCGAGGAGTCTGGTGACATTCTTTGGCTGTTTTTCGCGTTGGCTTTTTCTTTGCAGTTTTCTAGCTCTGTAGGCTACAGTGGCTCTATAGGTTCCAGTGCTTGGCTTCTGCTCGTGGGTTTGGATCTTCCCTCCTTATCCTCATCTCATCCCATCCCTGCTTCTTTTACTGTATTTTAGCTATTTATTTGATTTATTTGTTAATTTGATCCTTGATCTAAAAATCCCTTTCTGAATAACTCTTTCTCCCTTATTTGCAGCAGTGTTTTCTGTAGACTGAGCTTGAAAACTGCGCATGCACGGCATAATGCAAACTATACATTCAATAGGAAACAAAAAAATTCCAAATTTAATGAGCAGCAAATTTAAACAATGCACTTTAATTTGCATATATATCTATTTTAAAATTTATTTGTATTTTTTTTATTTTTATTTTTAATAATTAAGATAAAGTATTGAACGCCCCAAAATGAAACAGAGCTGGAGAAGCCATTTCTTGTCTATATCACCGTACTATATTTACACATTAAGCTACTTACAGTAATTTATCCACTTATACAGATGGGTCATTTTTACCGTATCGCTCCGGGTACGAACCTCACTGAAGGAAACTACAGCAAAATTGCGATCAATCCCGAGTCTTTTAGCTGCGAGGTCGCGGCTCTAACTGCCGCGCCACCTGCTGGTCCTCCATTTCTCTGGCTGTCTTCCTTCTCCCCTTCTCTCTGCGTCCGCCTCCCATGATAAGCAAAGACCCGAAGTCCGGCTGACTTTGGACCTTCCGTCACTTCTCCTCTGCATGCGTTGGACCCTTTGTTCATCCCTTCACCACAAGGAAAACTTTCTGTTCTGACAGTCATTTCTTTTTTCTTTTCCCCCCTTACTTTATTCTGTGCAAACGGAATTAGACATCCACTTTTTTTAAATCTTTCCACTGTTATTCTTTGATTAATAATGAATCTAATGCTGTAATTTGTAAAGTAATGATTTTCAGCGTTGCTGTGATGGTGGATGTTGACTTTGTGAAGCTGCTCTTTTCGGGGCTGCGTATGCTAATAATGTGCAAATGTAAAAGAAAGAAAATATTCATTGAACTCTTTTTCTTCGACTGTGCGTTGCAGAGAGCTGTGGGAAATGGCGAGGGGGGGGGCTTATACACGCTGCGGCGGCACCGCGCACCTCGGAAGTGCGGAGCGCAGCGCTGTCCTTCGAGTCGAATCCCGACCTTTGACATTTGACCCCCCCCCCCCCCGCCCGCGGCTGCAGTGCAGGCCAGCATGATGGCAGGAACACTCGCTGCGTTGTATATAATGGACAGTGGGACAGGTGGGGTGTTTCTTCTGCGTGTGCGTCTGTGTGTGTGCGCGCGTGTGTACACGTCTGTGTGTGTGCGTGCGTGT
Source organism: Heterotis niloticus (assembly GCA_018136845.1). Taxonomy (NCBI): domain Eukaryota; kingdom Metazoa; phylum Chordata; class Actinopteri; order Osteoglossiformes; family Osteoglossidae; genus Heterotis; species Heterotis niloticus. Next base: position 4,165,824 of record CM030894.1, read on the forward strand.
GCGTGCGTCGTTGTATATTTAAGATTTGTTTATTGTGATGAGTATGTCAGAGTTTGTAACTGTAACTTTCTGAGGAATATTGTACTAAAATGCACTCAATAAAGGTGATCAACTGGACTCCTCTAAGGCATCTTGTCTCCTGGCGTTCGATTAAATGTCCCGCCGTGGACTGAAACCCTGCTGCTTGACGTGGATTCGTTGGGAAAAGCAATGCAGAAGGCAAAGAAAATGACCGTTTTCCCAGAAGGCCTCCTTGCCGGAATGTTCCCTCAACAAGGTAACATACCAGGTTTCTACACTTACCGTGGTTTATCTGTTTGTACAGTTGGGCAGCTTCTACTGAATAAATTCAGAGTAAAACCTTAACAAAGAGGGAGGGGGATTTGAATCCAGAACTTCCTACATGCAGAAAAAAATAGCCTTAATCCAGTACCTGCTGCAGGACTTAGCAGATGAATGCTCTCTTTTCCAACAAAACATTATTTGCTTGAAGATGCATGAAATACACACATCTTATTGGTCCTGTGCTGCTGTGTCTATAAAAACTGTCTTTAAAATGCGCTTTGAAGAACAGAATTTAAAAAACGCAAATAAAAAGGGCCTGAAAGGGTACAACAATAGGAGTTGTGCTCAGATTTGAAGGTACAACCTTACGGGGCCGTGTCCAGCATGTTCAGTATATTGGCTTTCTCTTTGCATCTTTCTAGTTCCTGTGACTGATTTGGGAGACAGGGTAAAAACGTGGTGCATTTCATATGCTGGACACCTTCCTCCCATGAAGCCCTGTCCATCTGCGCCGCCTCATCTCAATTGTTGGGCAGGTGATGGTTTCCAGGCTACAAAAGTCCCCATTCCTCCACCATCCCCTAACAATCTTTCTGTCTGTTCGCTGTTTCTGTCGCACTTCACCGCCATCAATGCAGCCACACAGGGGATGATGGGAGTTCTAATGGGGTGCTGATCCGTAGCATGTAAGTGCGACACCCAGGCAGCGTTTCCAACACGTCAGGAGTAGTTACCGGTGACATGGAGACATGACAGAAACACACTTCCAGGTCTTCTCAGGTTCTACCTTCCCTCCTTTGTCATCTTGGTATGTGTCCGGAAGGCCCGGTTCTTTCCGGAGGATCATCGCCCCACAGTTGCAATGACAGGGTCACTCTGTACCACCACAGAACAAGCAGCCCAAACCAGTTTGGGCTTCTCCACATTCTCCTCACTTCACCCAAACATCACGTGTGCTTCCTTTCGTTCTATGGGATGTTTATTAGAGCATCAACTTGTAGGTGGAGCCACAGAGGTTTAAAACATCCCCTGTTTAAACGTCACGTGCACACTGACAAACCCAACCCGCTCTGTTCACAACCACGTCAAGACTCAGCCAGATGTCCTCCAGGGTTGTCTTCAGCTCATGCGTGACGGCACAAACCAGCACACGTGGGTAAAATGAAGCTGATGGAGTTCCTTTAATGTACAAGAAGTCCGCCAGGTTTTGTCTTCGATTGATTAACCTCATTCCATTTTATGTGTCTGATGTGTATTAGTTTGCTAGCTGAGATCCTGCACCCTGGGGTTCACTTATATTTGCGCGTGCATTGATTCTCGTTCACCTGTTTTCTTTTTTTTGTCTCTTTTTTTTTTTTTTTTGGTTGAATACATGGATTTCATGGAACACCGAGCTACACTACACATGCCACGTGCAAGAAGGGATTTATAAATCATACAACAATCTGCTGTTTTCAGAACTGGAATTCAGTGCTGCAAAATTGTACCATACGGTTGGCTGAAGGATGTTTTTAGATGCGGCAAAATGGGAATAGCGCAGCTGACCTTGACGTATGGTGTTCTGCTGCACTGTGTTTCACTGTCAGGCTGTAATTGAACTTTGGTGCCGCGTGGCAGCGTTGGGAGTGAAACGGCAGGTAAAAACCTTGACATACCTGGCTAGAGTTTCAGGGGTGAGGCCCCTTGCGATGGCGGTTGAGGTCCATACCCATCAGCCTGTGTGCTGTTAAAGGATGTGTAGGTCATTATGATTCTTACCATGAACCTGGCGTGTCTCGACCCTACATCCAGCGGAGGGTCAAAGGCTGCACTCGCACATCAGTCAAAACAAAAAAAAAATATATATAAATATTTTTCGAAAAACGTTTTTAGATATTATGATTCCGAGAGAAATTGCAGCGGGCTGCACCTGGGGCGAGAACTGGACTTGACACCGGAAGGCTGACAGATTTAGATTTGTTTCAGATTTATTTAATGGATTAAAAATAAAAAGCGTAATGGCACACATAAATGATGTGCTGAGCAGGGATGAAAGAGCGAAGGTGCAGCTTGCAGGAACGGGCTCTTATCCGCCCGAAATCTTGGCCGTGTGGGGACGGAGTGGCTGCCGCTGGGCATTACCTGTGGATTAGGGTTGTTAAGTTGCTGTAAAAACCTGTTCATTTCGACCGGCACCTGCTTGTGCCGCCTTTCAAGCTCAAACCAATCAATAGTCTTGCAGCAATTACCACACAAACTCAGTTTGACACCCCGGATGCCATAGGGCTAACTTTTAACTGAGCCCACAAGGGGCTGTGTGGGCTCGATAATGGAGCACCGTTGCCTCATGGGTAAAATCTGTCCGACTCAGTGATAGTAACAGAAAGGCCAAAAGCGAGGGCCACTGAAGGAACATTAGTTCCGACAGATTTTCGGCCTCATGTATTAAATCTGTCTGATTTATACTCCCTGAACAAGCGCAAACACACCAGATAGTGTGCGCACTTCCCAGGAAAAGAGTCTGCCGGCTCCTCAACTTACATACGCGACGGAGACGGAAAATCCGCTCACAATTTGTCTGGTTTGTAACTTAAAAGTCATATTTTTAACAATAAGTCGCGATCAGTAAAAGCTGTTCTTAAAATTTAAATATTATAAACATAAATTGGAAATGCATAAAAGTTTGTGTTCTGTAAAAATGTCAAAGGTAGCAAAAAGAAGGTAAGGTTTTTTTTTTAATATGTTTTTTAAACTACATTATAATGAAACCAAATTTAAGAAGGGTAAAAATAAAGTGTTTTGCCTTCATATTCAATAACTGTTGATGGATCTGTCCCACAAGAACGTGCAGCTGTTTTCAAAGTTTTTCTACACCAATAATGCAACAACAATTATTCACAGTGTAATAACTTATTTATCATAGCAAAATTATTACAGTGTAGTAGTTGTGCATCAATTATAATGTACAGTGGCATAATAAGTTACAGTTGTTATGACGCCTATCTGCCGGCAGCATAAATACAGCTCAGAGGCTCTATTGAACCGAAATATCGGGGGAAAAAAAGGTAAGTGACAAAAACGAAATTTAAAAAATCATAACTCAACCATTCGTAACATGAGGAGCCGGAAAAATGGCTGTGGCGAGGGGTGTGACGTCAATGATGTGTGAAAGAAATGTATTTTTTTCTGCTTCCGATGTTTAAATGAGGCCTCAAACAATAAAACGAAAAGGAAAAGATGAAGCCTAAATAATTAAGGAGGACTGAATCTCCGCTTCCCCTGGGCTACTGCCAGACAGATGCCTTTATTTTCTCACATGAAAAATGTATAAATCACACAAACACACTGAAGTCTTCCTTTCAGCGGAGACGTCTTTCTGGCCTCCAATGTATAGGTGAATATTTTATCACTCAGAGAAAAAGGATGGCTGAATTTGAGCGTCAAGGCCTGTACTTCTGCCCCACAAGGTGGAATTGCTTCTGGCTGAACAAACAGCACGTCTTTAGCTGAAAATTGGAAGTGTGACTGTATTATTTATATATTTGCTATTGTTATAAGTGTAGAATTAAGTGCACTGCACACTGCTCGAGACTCAAATCTATGTTTACTGCATAATATAAAAATAAGATTAAAACACAACAGATACAGTCAAAATATTTCAGAAGGTTCTCAAAAGTGGAAATGTTCCAAAATGTTTCTTCAGTCCCATTCCCAGTTTATGCCAAATTCTTAACCACCCTTATTATTTATGAGCAAACTCGACAGAACGTGGACTGCCCTTGGTTTATTTCCTTTTAGGAAATGTTTACTTGAAAAGCTAGCAACAATTACATAAAAATCTATTCTTCTTCAGAAATATGCTTTTTTTTTTGTATGTCTTTACAGTTATTTCCATGGAGATATTAGTTTGCTTTGTTTGTTGGCATAGTGCACAAGACCAGCAGAAATTCTGAATATACTAAACACGCTGCCTGCAGCAACTTTATTATTCCCATAAAGTGAACATTTTCTTTGTGGCTCCATAGAAGACGTCTGCACAAAACAGAACAATACAAAGCATAATGCATAAAACACATGAAATTCAATTGTGGAGCACAGTGTAATACTGTATAGCGCAGCACTTGAATTCCGCAATGCAAAATGCTGCTGCATTTTATACAGTTCCTTGGTCAAAAGAATTCTATTTTTTCCATTAAAAAAAAAAAAAAAACTTTCTTATTTATCACTGCAGTATTTCATTTCCCGAGCCCTCCCATGCATACTGTTGTTTATCTAGACGTCTCTGGTGACAGAGGCTCCACATTCGGCTGAATTCCCATCGACTTGCCTGCTCCTCCAGGGAGGGATTTAATGTAGTTTTTTTTTTTTTTTTTTTTTAAACTGGATTTTGCTATTACATATTTAAACGAAAAATAAGTACCCTATATCTGGGAGCTGGTGAGTTTTGTATTGAGATACTGATGTTAACCAACCTCTCCAGCAAAATCACGCCTCCCCTTTTTGTCTTCCGTTGACAAGTTGAGCCGAGTGACTTCCTTCCTGTTTTCCCTTTTAGCATAAATTATACGCCATTGGCGGCTTTAAACAAAATCCCCAGCAAGCAATTTCATGGCCACAAACTAGCATATAAAAGTAACAAGTTAAATATATATATATATAACATTAAAACTGCCTTCGAAACATATTCAAACTTTTTGACCTGGGATCTTGATCCAGACCACCGCGACTCTGCTAGGGATTAAGTGGTTGATGATGATGTGGACATTTTTTCAGTTAGATATTTTATTATTAACTCATTTGCTCTAACAGTCCATTTTAAAAACCATAGTTATTTGTTAGCAGATACTTTGAAGAAGTTAAAAAGCTGAAATATGCTGTTTGCATCAGTATTCAAACCCTACGCGTTAATATTTGGCAGAAGCACCTTTCTAACAGCTTAAAGTATTTGGGGGTAAATATGTACACCATTCAGGAGTTATTATCTCCAATCCATCTTGACAAATTGGCACCGGGTTCTTCAGGTTGGTTGGATGATGCTTCTGGCCCACAAGTTTGAAACATTGCTGCGGATTCTTAGTGGGACTGAGGTCTGCATTTTGGGCTGCTGCAAAATATTTTAAGAATAATAATATGTTTATGCAAGGGCTCGGGGAAAGAGCGGGAGGATGAAGTGAGTGTGTGTGTGTGTGTGTGTGTGAGAGAGAGAGAGAGAGAGAGAGAGAGAGAGAGAGAGAGAACAGAAGGTTGCACAAGACTGTCAAAAAAAACCCATTAGAAAATGGGGCTGCAGGAAACTGTCAGACCCATTTGGGTTGACCATGCCATTGACCATGTTCAGTGTACAACTACCATCCACAATTTTGAGTACATTTGGGCAAGCTGGGCACTGTAACCCTAGGTATGCTATATCTTCTGGATTGCCGCAAAAACGCTGGGAAGTCAAAGCTATTGACAACTGCATCACCCATTCTTGTTCTGTAGAACTTCAATACAGCAACCAAAAGCCCTGTGAATAAAAATTAGCTTCCAGGTGGACCTGGAATTTTATCTGGTGTCCCATTCAGCACTGTCACCTTTCTTGAGTGATGTCAAGAGGAAGTGCAGACATCTCACGTTTGTCCTGATTGATGCACCTTAATGGAACCCAAGCACATGTGTTTCTATGACCCTGCTATACAGGCACCTGTCATCCTTCATGAAAGTGAAGAAAGACCACGCAGTGGATGATGAAACCATGGAGGTGAGCACAAGTCATAAAAGTGATGCCATTCAACTCACAAGGACAGAGGAGCAGATAATAGTGAACATCTTCCAAAATATCCACCATTGTCAGCCGCGAAACAGCTGAAAGGCTTGCTGAGGAGATAAGAAGGAGTGTGGGTGGAACATCTCTAGTTGTACAGGAACCGTGAGACAGGACAACTGACAACGTGAAGGAGCTGCAGTGTCATGATGTTCAGATATGTGAGATAATTAGGCTTCATTTTATTTGTGCAGTAATGGACAGCATCTATTGTAATGGAGACATGCTGACATCTTCACATGATGCTGTAGAACATTGCTCCTCAGGAGACTGCCTATTGTGTTTTATTTTAATAATGTGTTTTATCCCCTTTTCCCACATGTCTAGCCATGGTCATGCTTGCATACCACTCCTGGAGACCTGAAGGCCAGCACCTTCAAGGATTGATGAGGGCAGAAGTTATGGAAATTGTTCATCTTTGGTCACGTCGTCCTGAAGGAAATGTCCACAGCCTTGTCCACCTTCCCTCAGTTGCTCTGCAAACTGAAAGCAATGCAGCATTTTCTGAACAACACCACGTCTCCAGGAGCAGGACGTGATGCTCAGATGGGTCCAGGAATGAGGTTTGCATCTGGGATTCATGGTTTTAAAAAATAAAAAAAAAAAAAAGTACAATTTCATTGGTCAAGAAAAATTCTTTATGTGAAGCACAACAATTGCAGCCAATCAGTAAACAATGGGTCATTGCACAGCAATGTCACATTTGTCAGATTTATTTATTTTTTTTATTGAATGACCACCATTGTAGAGGTTTGGCCTGCTTTAAATTCATGGAACAGCCTGGTCTGCTGGAGAGACAGAATTCTGGAGCCGTCACATTCTCACAAACTAGAAATATAAAGTATATTGCCGCAGCCTTGGTCAGAACACCTTGAGTAGTCATGTGTGTATGTATGTATGTATGTATGTATGTATGTATGTATGTGTGTGTGTTCTGTCTTTTATTGAATTAAAAGCAGAATGCTATTGGCCAACCAATTGTAAAGAAGGCATTAAAGAATGAGGACACCTGAATGAGAAGAGGGCAGAGAGGAATAAAGAGGAGGTGAAGGTTTATTTATTAGTGATTGTTGGTGAACTGTGTGCCTTTGGTGTTCAGGTACTCAGTGACCACCAGTGTATGTGGTGTTGAATCTGTGTAAATAGTATAAATACCGCTTTCAACCTGCTGATCTACCTGTAAATACCTGTAAATATTAAGCAGCTGCCGAAAACGGGTGAGGCTATTTTCTCTGAACCTTTTTCTCCTGGCTTCTACTGTGGTGATGGAGCTTGGATAGAAAAGTGTTTTGTTTGTTAAGGTAATTTAGTTAACAACAAAGGAGTGGTTGCTTTGTTGGCTTTGCTCAACCCTGGAAAAAGGGTTTGGTAATTGGTTTATTGCAATAATAATAATAATAATAATAAAAGTTAAAAAAGAAGAAATCTTCTTAACAGGTTTCCAGTTCTTTTTGGCTTGGTCAGTTCTCTCCTCATTCATCCTGTTGTGTCCCAACCCTAGACTAGGCTGTAACATATATGTAGTTTTTTTTCCGTTTTTTATTGAATGGTTTATTTACTTTTATTTACACTTAATTTGCATAGTCCAAAGTGTCTTCTTTAACTTGGGCCCATAGCAGTGTCTAGGGAGTTTTACAGTTTAGGAGATATTAGGGTTTGACAAAGGGAAATTCAGTTTCTGAGAATTGAATAGTTGATGAATATATATTTTTTCTCTGTCTTTGCAGAGATTTATATTTTCATGCTGTGTATGCTTTTATTCCGTGTGTTTGTAGTTTTGGGTAAATTATTACATTTTGCACATTGCATATGCACTGTTTTCTGTTTTGCAAAACGCAGCACAGTTTCGTTTCTTGGGTTGATTGGTTTTGAAGACCAGCAACCGTATTTCATAAAAATGCTTTCAAAACAAAGCAACAAAAAAAGGAAAAGCAGTAATTTTTAGGCAAGATCGGGGATTAGCAGTCAGACGCAATAAATCATTTCATGCTGACTTATGATTTTTTTTTTTTTTATTATGGCTGGTTATGAAATAAATGAATTTATTAACTGCTTTGAGACTTACTGAACTGGGGTTCCATGAAATGCTTAAAATTAATGTGCATAACTTGTCTTAATACTGTGGATTTTGGATGAAAGCTGAGATTTAAGTTTCAACTTCACCAGCACACTAACTTGGAATAGGAGGGTTTACTAAGTGACAAAACAGCCGTTTATTATTAAGGTATCCATAACAGTGCGTATAAACAATTAAGTAAGGTGAGCTGTTAAAAACGGACCTGTAATCTCACAGTTATTGGTTCAGATCCCACAGTTGCTGGTGTACCCATGATAAGGTGCCTATCCTTATTTGATATAGTAAAAGCACTCTGTTGTGAATACTCATTTAATACTGAGACCAAATCTGAGTAAAAGCATACAATTAATAATATATATGTACAGCTGAAAGCAGTCAGCAAAAAGCAATAATTTGAAAACCCATCAACCATCTGTCAAAATCAAATACCTGCATATAAAGCACATGCAGCTGGCAAAAAAGTCAGTTCATTAGCATTCAACAGTATTTTTGGGGAGGTAAACTTTCATGTGCACTTCTTTTTTGAAAAATGCTGCAGATTGCAGAATCTGCTCAGCTTGTACATATTGAATATGTTCAGTATCATGATGAACCATGGTGGATGAGAAGGAAAACCTGCGACCCAAGGCCACAGCATCCATAAGCCAGTGCACTGTGAAAACTAAAATAAAAAAAAATCTGTTTTTTTGCAGTACATTTGCATATCACACTTTAAGCTGGATGGACTGCCGTTGTTCTTCCTGCTGCGTGAAGTAAATCACTTGGTTTTGGCTTTAAGAGCCAACCTAGGCGGGACTCAAAACCACAGCCATCAGCCCTGTAAAATGAGATCTTGTCTATTACCACAACCTGAGTCGGAACAAGGACGGACGCAAAAGATGGTGGTAGTGAACATGTTGCTCTGTATATCCCATGTTTTTGAAGTGCCACCTGATGATGGATTTATGGCTTCCAGATCTGGGGGAGTTTGACATGTTTCACTGTAAAGTGAGAAGACAACTCAGATGGAGCTTAAACCCATAATGCTCAGATCTGAAAACTGGGACTACAGCCATTGCTCTTGAACCCATGCCTGAACATCCACATCGGGCAGCAGGGGGTATAGCAGTTACAGGATTCACCTTGCCCTTGACATGAACCCTATGTCCTACCGTCAGGTTGTCGATCAATGCATTTACCCTGAGCCGACACTGTAAACATATAGTAAATACAGTAGATACTCAAGTGCATAAATGGATAAATCACTGTACACAGATAAACATTGTAAGTCACTTTGGAAAAAAGCAAACATTTTTACTTCACGATCTCTATTGGTGTATGCAGATATGACATGATGTCATTGGTTAATATGTATTGATTCGGTGTTATTAGAAGTTTGAGGGGCCTCTGAAACAGCACTGCCCAGGTGGACATCCTACCCATCATCCACAGCTCCAGCACCTCATGCATTACCCACGATCCTCTTAAGGGAAATCATTCACTTCAAAGTAGATGTGGTCAATGCTGTGAGGACTCCTGTGTGCATTGGGACTTTTGGCTGCCCTGCTGGTCATTTTGTGTACTGCAAGGCCATGTGCTCCTGTTTACCTCTGTGTGCTCCTTGCCCCACCTTTCCCACCTGATTGCTATTATTACCCTCATTATTACCTCCTGTGTTCTTTCAACGGCCGTCTGTTGTTTATTCTTTTAGGTATTTAAGTCTTGTGTTTGGAGTTGCTCCCTTTCAGACTGTGGCTGTACTCTCCCATACCTGTTCTGTGGTAGTGGTCGCTGTTTCACCAGTTTTTGACCCCTGGTTTCCCCTGACCTGCTTTGTCTGTGGAATTGAAGTGTTTTGCTGATTTTTTTTTTTTTTTTTTTTGAGCCCTTAACCTGTTTTTTCCCTGTGTTTTGGATTTTTTGCTGTTTGTTCCTCCAGTTTTTGGATCCTGTTTCTCTTGACCTGCATTTGCCCCAGCAAACTGGACATCATCATAAATCTTTCCCTTCAAATGTATGATTGGGTCCTGACCTGTGAACCCTGACAAATACGTTCAACATGTAGACCGCAATGGGTTGCTAGAAACTGGTGGTGCAATAGGAGCAAAACACTGGGTTTCAGTGCTTAAATGTTACATTACCATGCAATTCAGGTAAAACTAAGTATAACTCATGATGGAACTTGACCTTTGGCTCTGGGGGTTGAGCGGTTATCCAATGGACCGCTGAAGGTTTATGCTTAGGGTTGTGGTTAGCAAAAAGCAACGTAGATGTTAGTGATGGTTAGGTTTGTGATTAGGGTTACAGTTAGTAAGAAGCAGTTTAGATGGTAGAGATGGAGCCCAGGCTGTTAAAATTCTAATGTTTTGTTGTGTGCATCAAAACATCCAATGCATTTTTTTTTTAATCCAAACCTCCATCTTTTATTTCATTTTTCTCACTTGGGCAACGCAGTGGTTGCGCTTGATTTTTTTTTTTTTTTTTTTTTTTTCCCCAGTCAAACTTGTCGACAAGCACGGCTTGGCTCACTCGCCTGGGAACAAATGGAGTTTTAGCTCCCCGAGGACCCGGTGAAATTTAATTAGGATATATTTAATTACCAAAGAACTCATCCGCAGTCTTGTGAATCATTATTTTGTGGAGAACTTTTGACTCTGCCAGGGTTTCTCAGCAGGGAGAGGAGGAAAATGAGCAGGAAGTAACAGTTGCAAAGTTTCGCACAGCTTCCCTTGCATGTTCTTTCTGAATGGGTGGCTGGCTGGGCAGAAAGGTGGAAGTGAGGGGGGGTAACCAGGTTGTGTGTTGCATCACATCCATCTGGCAACCTCATGAGAAGGAATAAGGCTGTGGCTGGTGTCTGATCATCCCTGAACGGTTAAGCTTTTACAGTTACAAATGCCTTTAAATCCCCCTCATGCTCACGGTGATGTATTTTGGGCTTTTCTCTACTTTTAAAAGCAGTTTAAACTGTTGATTGTAGCTGATGAACCTTGGGCTGTTTGGCTTAACACTTTAGTGACCGATAACAAAGGAACAATAAATACGGTGTGGCGTCGTTCCAGAATCTTCACCTTTGGCCTTTCGATGTTTACCTTTGGATTTATGGTGTTTTATATGAAGGAGAGGACCTTTGTCATGAGCATTGCTGAGCCACACAAGCATCAAAGAGGTGTTGAGCTGTGTGTGTGGTGTTGGTGACGAACAGTCTATAAGCATTCAGTCGGAACATATGTGCACCACGTAAAGCTTCCTAGAGTAGGTGTAACATTGCCGATTTTCCTTGTGCTCAAAATGAGGCTTGTTCTCAACTGAAGGATTGGTTCAAGTCCCAGAGCCCCTCTAAATGATGTACCCTTAAGGTACATAAACTGAATTGCTTCAATAACACATAACAAATCCATCTGTAAAATCTGGCAATGTGTTGAAAACCATAAGCTATGTGAGTCACTTGGGATGAATGTGGGAGTAATAAGTGGTGCGGAGGCGCTGTTTTTCGGGAAGGCTCTGCGCTCAGCTGGTGGTGGTCCGATGTTCACCGACCCAAGGTGGCGCTGCTGCTTGAGGCTCCGACCTCAATTAGAAGCCAGCAGCAGTTCCCTGACTGGGTCTAAGGGCCTTGTTTTAAAGACAGTCCTGTGAAAAAGTATGAAAAAGTGAAGTTCGAGCGCAGTAGAAGTTGAAAGAAAGAAAGAAATGGAGAAAGGTGCTACAAAAAGCTTTTTAATTGGTGCTTCTCAGGGGGGTCCTGGGAGCCTCCACAACCCCCTCCAGGAATAAATCCCTCTCAGTGCCAGTCTTTAAGCCCGGAGCCTGTCGATTTCAGTCAGATCAATGAAATATTTTTCCCACCATAAATGAGGCGGGAAATTTGACCGATCTCGAAGTCGGGGTCCATTGGCGCATCCCTAATTAGAGTCTACAAAGGGATCATTTGTTTTTGAAGAGCACCGGAGGTTACAGAACTTTTTTCTTACTCATTAAAGTGGTGGTCTGAACTCTCCCCCCACAATGGTGCCGCGACTTTGGCTTTTCCATCCTCTTCCCACACCCCTGTGGCTGACCAACGCTACACCGGGCCTTATGTCCTTCGCCATCGCTCCAGGTCCACTGGGGACATTCTAAGTGGAAGAAAAATCTTTGGTGATCTCCATTTTCTCACGAATACCCCTGGAGTCACATTTTTAATTTTCCAAGGGGATTAAAATGCATTATGAGATACTCTGAATTACATTAGTTAATAGTGAAGGATATTTTTGGCTTGGGACAATGGACAATGATTCTCACCTTCTGGACACCACACTGTCTAAACAGAGGAGTGCATTCAGTAACAAACTGGACAGTTATCATCTGTCTATGTATTTATATACACTGTATGGCCAAACGTATGCGAACACCCATTTGTGCTTGTTGAAACTTTCATTCCAAATCCATGGGCAGTGATAAGGAGTTGCCCCCTGCCCACTTTTGATACTATAACACCTCCCACTCTTCTGAGAAGGCTTTTCGCCACGTTTTGGAGCAGAGCTGTGGGAATTTTTTCCCTTTCACTCACAACAGCATCAGTGGGGTTGGGTGAGGAAGGCCCGGCTCGCGGTCGGTGTTACAGCCCAAAGGTGTTCAGTGGAGTTGAGGTCAGGGCTCTGTGCAGCCACTCAAGTTCTCCCACACCAACCTGGGCAAACCATGTGTTTATGGAGCTCATTGCATGGGGGAAGGAAAGTCAGGCTGGAGCAGGAAAGGAGCTTCCCCAAACTGAAGCCACAAAGCTCTGTCATTAGAAGAAGGGGGGGGGGGGTCCACATACTTTTGGCCATATGGTGTAGCTTAGCACTACATGTTGCTTAGGGGGAAATTGTTGGCTAAATGAATAACTGAACTGCTAGCTTACGCTGCTGGTTTCCATGGTGCTGCGACCTGGTCGGCTGAAACTCAGTCTGTCTGCCTGTACGTCTATCCATCCAAATAGTAATGGCGGTTAAGGATTTGAATTTTGTCCATTAAAATCCATTAAAATTATAGTTAGATGGTTGTAGCTAAAACTGAGGAATATGTAAACATGCCTCTGCAGTCAAACGAATGCAGCACTTCGCCAAGGGACTCAGGCCTGATATAAAACTGCTCTTTCTGCAGGCCTCAGTCTGACAGTCGATGTGTGCAGTCGTGTCACCGCGTCACCCTCACGTTCACATCAGGAGCCGCTCGACCGCTGCCGTCCCTGCAGGAGTCCCCATTTCCCCGAGGCTATCGGAGCGTGGAGATAAGAGACTGCGACACCAGAAAACTCCGCTCTAGACCGTAACATTTTTGGATTTTTTTTTCCTCTTAGCCTGGTATCATGAACTTCCTCAACATCAGATATTAATAAATATTGCCACCTTTGAGCTTATTAAGCAAACGGTTAGTGGTGTGGTGGGAAGGCGCCACGTTCGGATCTGCCTGCCCCGCGGAGGCCTCGAACAAGGTGGTGACTCTCAACCAAGGCAGTAAAAATGACCCTGCTATATAAATGAATGAATTACTCCAAAGCTAAACATTGGCCAGTCATCTTAAATACTGTAAGTTATCTTGGGCAAAGGGGTTAGCGGCATAACAATTAGCCCGGTTCGGAACAAAATCGCAGTTTCATCGGGAAGAAAAGACAGAGCTGGGTTAATCAAAAGTGTGTTAAATTTGATAAAATATTTTTAATCCATTAAAAGTAATTTATTGCGCTTATTACATCTTTTCAACATGATAAAAATGCGAGTCGTTCGTTTTGCGGTGTCGGGCGAAGCAGGCACATCCCTCAGAGCTACGGCGAGGACCCTAAAGTCTCATACATCTAAAACCCATCTAATGCTTTATTAATACACCTTCTGCGCGTCCTCGGCAGAGGCGTCGTCTCCGCAGGTTGAATCCATTAATAGAAACGTTCCGCACTTTTGCTCGCGGAAACTTAATTAAAGGGAGGGACTCGGCGAGGAAGACGCGTTATGGACAACAATGACAGAATAATCGCCAAAGACTTAAAAAAAACGTGCGATCGGATCGCAACCAGGCCCACGTTTCCCCGCTTTCTTAAACCAAATGAATAATTTAGATCTGAGGCTCTGCCGGCTGCTTGAAGAGATCTGATGAGGACGAAGGGGTAATTGAATACACGCAACAGGAAGGCTGCGCCGAACGCGGCGGCCGTTCAGTCGAAAACCGGAAGGCTGCGGAGATTAAACAAGGGCTTCCGCGTGTAGGAATGTTAAACACGCTTTGTTGTAGCAGAGAGGCGCGTTTCAAAAACCCTACTGTAATGAATCTCAAAATAGCACACTTACAGCACACTGTGTGGTTGAAATGAGCACAGTCCGGAGTAAAGTTCGAAAAGCTTGTAGTTCACGTCCAGCACTCCTGGTTGTGGCCTAGAAGATGGTCAAAGGGTGAGCAATGCAATACCTGCAGGAAAACTTAAAATTTCACCCTTCTCAGTTTTGACCCCAGTGCGATGGAATGAGCTCCCTCTGTCCCTCCGAGCTGCTGAATCCCGCCAACTATTTCTCTCCCAACTGCTGCATATGAGTCTGGCACCATCTGCTATGATTATCTATGAATTTGCAGTTTGAATGTCTATAGGCAGCGACTTGAGGGACGTGAACCAGCACACAAGCCGTGCTTCGATCCTCCCGTGTCTGGGCCTAACTCTTTGTTGCTGATGCGCTTTTGTTTACTCCACATTGTGCGTTGTTTTGGGGAAATGCATCTGCTAAGTGAATAATTGCAAATGTAGGTGAATAAATGTCACGAGCCAAAAAGTTGCTTCATTAGAACCTCTATGGACTGCTTGCGTGTGGGTGCTTCTGGACCGAAATGAGTTTCTTAAATAAATGAAACACCCATTTAATGGAAAATGCAAATGATGACATTTGCAACGTTTTTACTATATCCATCTCAGATTAACCTTGACGTTGGACTGAATTCCATATGTGAGCGGAATAAATGGTTGATTAATGTGGTTTGGGGAGTTCAGAAGCCCCACGTGCCTTGATCTTATGGAGAATTTATTCCTCCTGACTCAGCATTTTAGACCAGCTACGGTCCTCTCTCTCGCTCAGCCGGGCACGTTTTGCATGTGGAAGCGGTCGCCCATCAATCACGTTTCCAAGGTCAACCGTCAATTCTGCGGTCCGCAACTCTCCAAATCTTTACCTACGTGAAGCATTAGGTCTCCCGAGACACGAAATGAAACATAAGCCAGCTGACAATTCATTTAGCCTCAAGAGTTATGGTCTTGCTATCTCCATATAGACCTACGTGTCAAGGGCATTGATAGGATATAATAATGTTAAATACCGTAAGGTCATTAGCAACAAATGCTTCTGTTAGGATAAGACAGGACAGCACTTTGCCGATCCCCGCAGGGAAATTCGCCGCACGGCAGCTGAACACATAGGACACATAAAACTCTCGAAATAATAGACGTAACAATGAATGCGTAACACAAGCCAAAAAGGAAAATCAGTTAATAATCAATAAATAACAGTAATAAATACAGTCTAGTTGTTGGTACTTGGGTGACATCATGGAGGAGGATGGCTGTTTGGAGGAAGGACCCCAGAAATGCTTCTTGCTGCCCCTAAGTCAAGTAACCTGCTGGCTAGAAGAGCTCATGGTTATCGCTTCTTCTAGGGGATGTGAGCCAATGTCCATGATGGACTGTAGCTTCCTCCTCATTCCGGCCTCTGCCACACTCTCCACTGAGTCAGGGCTCTGACCCCATAACAGAACCTGCTGTCTTCACAGCCTGTTCTTCTCACCAGACGTGATCCTCCCACTAACACACCCCAACGTAAAAGATCTCACCGGCGGAGGACGTTGCTGCCCACGTTAAAAGACCCGAGCCTTTAGCACAGCCTGCTCCGTCCTTCGTTACGCAATTCATCCGTGTTGTGGCAGCAGCCCAGCTTGTTGCTGATGTGGACCCCCATGTACTTGTCGAGTTGGACCACATCCACATCTGCACCCTTGGTGGTAATTGGGTGCCAAGGTCCTTTAACGCAGCAAAGACCAAGCAACAGCTTCTTTGCTCTGTAGATATCAAGCTGGATGAGGCTGCAAGAAACGCCTGCTGGAAAATACTGATGTTTATAACTGAATATTTTAACAGGCACAATTTTGCTCCTCTAGAACAAAGTTCAGCATTTTTACTAACAATTAAAGTGTGCGCGAACTCTGATAATTTCTGATTTGTATTTTCTACCATGAATAAACTTGGAGACCAGAGCACAATTTCCCAGAAGGCACTGCAACGAATCCATCGCCCAACCATGAGCCCAGTTATTATCACCCATTACTAATCTCACACCATTGTCCAAGCTGACCTACAATGTTAGATTTATAAACTGAACTGCTTAATATTATTTATGTTTTTATATCCCATCCAGGGGTTTCTTTGGAGGCCAGATGCCTGTGGTTCTGGACCACTGCTTCTTATTCATGTACCCTAGTGATTTTCACGCCATTATTTCAGGTTAAGTTTATTGGTCAGGGCTATGACAGCAAGAGCGGTGATTCAAACTGAGGCCTTTTCACCGCGCTGTGGTCGCTGACCACTACGCTACCCTCCACAACCTCCAGGGATGTAATTTTCATACACACCCCATAAACCCTGAAAGAGTATCATGTTTCTTGCACTGTAACCGCTGCTCCGCTCTCCTTCCAAAATGAAGAGCCAGTCAGGGGCGCCACCCATACATCACGCTGCGAATATTCCCGGTGACAGCTGTCTCCAGCACCGCAGAGCAACCGCGTTATGGAAATTATTAACTTCTCAGTTTAACCACATTGCTTTGTGCACGGAATGCCAGCTTCGCATTCAGAGCAGGCCTCGCGGAATTAGGCGACGAAATGCTCCGCGTCAGTCAGGCGGTTTCTTTGTTTGCTGTTCGGTTTAAGCCAAATGAAAGAGGCCTGTGTACCTTGCAAACAGAAACTCCATGTACCTCCCCCCAGGCTGCTTTGCACGGCGCCGCTGTTATTCCCAAACTCGATGCCAGGAGCTAATAGGAAGCCTACAAATCAATTTAGGAGAAATCAGGTATGTTTAGCCCCGCCTCCCCAAGGGCCTGAAGCGTTCAAACCAATCGGCTTCAAAAGGGTTGGGGGCAGGGGGAGGGGTTTACAGAGAACTTTCATAAGATGCATGAATCCGTAAATGAATACCGTCCCCTTTGGCACCAGGTGTCGGAGCTGTTGACAATTCCGTATAATGTATAACATGTGTTTATTAAAAAAATGACAGGAGGGAAAGAATGAGGTGACTGTCAACACATTGCTGTCATTTTAAAAGCTGCCACAAGAGCAGGCAGTGATATGCATCTGATAGGATGATATATTAAGTAAGCATAATGTAGTTTTCTAATATGCAGGGTGGCTTATTGCAGCGCGATGGTGCTATTATGGCAGTATTGTGTACGCGTTCGTGCGTCCGCGGTGTAGGC
Source organism: Heterotis niloticus (assembly GCA_018136845.1). NCBI lineage: Eukaryota > Metazoa > Chordata > Actinopteri > Osteoglossiformes > Osteoglossidae > Heterotis > Heterotis niloticus. The sequence continues at coordinate 4,183,414 of CM030894.1, forward strand.
CGGTGGGCACGTGCGCCGCCAGGCGAACGAAATTTGTTGCGAGTGGTCATGAGCATAACAATTTTTATAATGACGACTTTGCCCGGGAGCAATCTGTCGGGACGCGTGGAGGAAATATATTGCGCGCAAGATCTGAAACCTGTCTGCCTTTCAGGAAGGAGGAAGAAATAAAAGATAAACAGCGCATTATGGTCGGGACATTGCATTTGCTAAAGGGAGTTAGCTGCAGTGCGCACGCAGAAAATGGATGGTTTTGCTGCGCGCTGTACTTTGCACAGCCGGGTTATTTATGCTTCGGCCTTTGTAGCATAAGAAGCTTCACTGCGATTTGTCTGATCGTTGCCGGATCGCAGGGGGGCCAAGCAGCACCTCGGGAAGAACATCTCACACTGCCATTATTATTCTGTCGGTTAAACAATGCTTTTCATTCTGCATAGGTAGTAAATCTGCCCTCCGTCCATTTACATGCCACTTACAGTAATGTGCTTTTTCTTTTTTTTTCTCTCTCTTCCAGAAGGTACCGAGACAGGAGGTGAGATAGTGGCTGGAGCTACTGCCGCTACTCGGACCCAGGTTTCTCACCTCCCGCTGCAGTACACTTGATCAAGGTACTTACTCTCAAATGACCCAGTATGAACTACCCTGCTTTATAAATTCAATTCAATTTATTTTTATAGAGCGCACTTCTCACACAGTGACACAGAGTTCTGAACAAAAGATCTAGAGGCCCAGTAGACAGATACAGCAGTTGTCAGGTCAGCCTATAGCTATAGGACTTATATAACTAAGAACTATATAAGCTGTGTGCGGTATAGGCTACGCTGACTAGTAAAGCTATAGAGTAAATGTGTAAGTACACTGTGTGGCCAAAAGTATGTGGACATCTGAGCATCACCCCCGTACTTTGTTAACCGAACACTTTTAACAGGCTTAACACTTTCCTCGGTCTTCATACCCAGCTACATCATTATTTAACTATATTTATTTTGTACAACCTTCTCAGAAGTAAGTCCATATTCCTCCAAACCTGGAATCCCAATGTTTGGGCCACAAGCCCTGGACTTTAAATACTGTGCCACCTGGTGGCTGAGATTAAATGCGCCAGATGGGCATATCCCTGGCTTTGGAGTTCCGGGCTGCATCTGTGCCATACCTTATCCTGTCACTGGGGAATGGGAGCATCCAGATCTGTCAGATTTCCCCAGATTCAAGGTGACATGAACAGCTGGCGTTTCCCCAGACGTGTCTATACTGCACACAGGTATTTAAAATAATTATTGTGCATCTGACTGTTTCAAAATAACTCCAAGCACGGTTCATAAAGTGCTTCGCTTAGTTTTTGTTCGGACTCTAACCGTACCTTGGATTCTAATTTGCGTTTTTTTTTGTTTTTTTTTTCCCGACCCGGCATATTCGCTCGCGCATTTTAATAACCATCTGTGTCTGCGGTTCCCACCAGAAAATTACCAGAGGCTTTCCAAACCGCGGTAAAGGGGGATTAAAATCACCTCTCCACGGAGCAGTGCAACGAGCGAGATATCAAGCGCCGAAACGCTGCTCCAGTCAAGATGGCGGGCGCAGAGTGGGAAAATCGCATTTTGATGCGGCGCGGACATGGGTCGCCGACGGCTAACGGTGGGCTGAGGTCCCAGAGGGTCCGACTCCATCCGACCGGCCCAGGATCCCTCCCTCCTAAAGCCGGTTGTAATTACAGTCCGAGTGCCTGGCCTACCACGCTTGTCCGTCCCCCACGGGACTGTGGGATATTGCTGGCGATGTGAGCGCCGTGACTGAGACGGTATTATGTTTGTTCGTGTGTTGCGACCTCATGGCCCCGGCGCACCTCTCGGAGACCTCATTAAACCCCCTCTTCCCCCATCCTGCGGGGGGAAAAAAATTGGATTTGGTCCAGCCCCAAAGGTCAAAGTTCAGCGTTGAACGCCTGATGGATAAAATGGCGTTTGACTAAATTTCCCAGATATTACAGTTATTAAAACAGCCCGATAAAGAATTATAAAATTGCGGTACAATCGGATTAATTAGCAGGAAGACCGATGAGCATCCAGGCTAATTTTGATCCGATGAAAGCGGTTACTCACAGATTAAGTGGGTGAAACTTGGCGCTGCTTTATTTTTATACATCAGTGCGGGTGGGGGGGCGGATTTATGGATTTATTGCGCGGTATTATTGGGTGTTCTGCTACTATTGCATATAAACCCAGGCTTTGTGACCAAAATGTTGACTCACAGCCCAGGAACACAACCGCTCTTGCGTTTATTGCTTCCCTGACCAAGGTACTCGTACCGTGCTCCGCTCACCCGACAGGTAAATACGCAGTTCCGCAAAGTGAAAGTGAAATTGTGAGATATTAAAGTCATAAAAATGTTTCCATCAGCCAAATCTGCGAGGGAATGAAAAGGATAATTGTGGGGCGATTGGGAAAATGCTGAATTTATGGATTTATGAATTTATGGGAACTATGGATTTTGCATTATTTTTCTTAAAGACTTTCTACCCAGTGCCTTTACATCTGCTTTTGGGTACTTGGCATGCACCATCAAATTCTTTGCTATTATTAAATGATATTTATCTGACACTTCTTTTTCAAAGCAGCCTACAATTTAAGGGGTGTACCTACAATCATTCACCAGTTTAAGCAGTAGGGTACTATTTACCGTATCAGAGAAGGGTAAGTGCCTTTCACAGGGGTTCTACAGTAGTAGGGACTCGTACCTGTATCCTTGGATTGTAACCGGATGTCTCCGAGCACTACACCATGTAGGTTTAAACAATTTTCTTTCTGAACGTGAACTCTGTCACTCCTTTGCACGACTCGGTTTAATAAATATACTGCACAACTCTTACTTTCTAAACATTTAAATGCAACTTGAGTGTTCTGAGAATCGGGAATGTGTTGCCTTTAATAAGGTGTCCAGGGCATGCAATAAATGGTGAACCACCAATTTGAGCATGGATGTAGGCAAGCTAACCCTGTAATTATCCCTGTAATTATATAAAGCGAGAGAAATTTTATTTTTCATACTCAAAACTAATGGAAATTATACACGTATATTTCAACAACTGATTTCTTTTTTTATATCAATGTCTGCCTTGACCATGTTGTAAAGCCAGCAAAGACAATTCCAGCCTCTAGCAACAATGCCCGCAGTGCCACGTGCAAAGGCGTATGGGTAAAAAAAAAAAAAAAAAAAAACTGTATTTGGTCACGACAGGGATCCTCGAGTGTTGACATGTGTACTGGCATGGTGCTCAATAGCAAACCTTCAGGTGGACACAGGTAACCGGCAGGTGGTACGATGGTGGAAGAACTAGATGTGCGACTCGTGCGTGCGAAACGTGAGAAATAGTCTCCTTCTCCAAGTCTTATTTTCTGTTATCTTTGTTCTTGCTTTCAGGAGCACAACCAGCTGCTTTGAGCAGAGGCTTAAAAATTCAATTTCCGCACGCACTCCCTAGTCTTATTTAAACCGTTATATCTCAAAACTATATACTTCACAAACACCGGCGAAGGCTTAAATTAAAGACGACACATGGGACTTTGTAAATCTAAGCATTTACTTTCTCTTAACAGCAAATATTTTCACTGTTTTAGATTAGAGGAAGGTGAAATGAAGAAGCACATCTTTTATTCTGATATATGTTCCGTTTACCTCGGTACAACAACGTGTCGGCAGCACAGAGCGACAGCAAAATTCGAATCTATTTAAAGACAAATGAAATTCTCAGAGGAACCGTGTATACAGAGTCCTATTTTGCAATTATCAAACCACTTTGGTCTTCTGGTTTTAACTGAGATGGAGATCAGGGCATGTTGGTGAGGACTTCTGAAGGTGGAATGCAAACCAGGGGTCTGCCTAAATCGATGGTGCCAACCACAGCTGAGCTGCCCTATAAAACACTAGATTCATGCAAATAAAACACTGCAAAACTATGACCTTATTCTATACTTTGAATCATGATGATGGGAAATGATTTTAGAAACTAATTTTGATGTAAGTTAGTAGTAGAAATATCTTTATATGGTTTACCAACAGCTTATACAATTGTATACATTCTTCAGTCCAGTGCAACATGGTATGAATATCAAAAGTGATCAAAAAATAAATTGGCATATTTCACTATTTTAATTTACTCACTCACTCACTCACTCACCAGAGCACCTGAAGGAAACCCACATAAACAGGAGAACATGCAAACTCCACATGGACTGATATGAAAGCTCTGCCATTCAGCTCATCTTAAGAGATTTATCTGCATAAAATTTTTTAATAATACCAAAGAAATTATAAAACAGTAAATATAAATCTGGCAAAGAAATGTTATTGTCAACACTGTGCCATTTTCCAACATGGCATCATGATCATTAATAATTTTCTCTTGAGCTGCTGGTCAACTGGCAAAACTGGTCACGCACGACACACTGAGTTACCCAGAGGTGTAGCAGTAGAAAAGCAAAAAGTAATCACAGATTTTATAATCACCAAAATGTTTTACCATTAAAGTGCTTATAATATTCATCACTAAAATGTATTACCCTCACATCACTGATCTGTGCAGCGCTGCGTGTGTGTGTGCCATTTATAATTTATATATATTTTTTTTTTATTTTGCTCACATTTAGCAGCTACTGGCTAGAAATTGTATATCATTGAGCTTTATGACTTTGAAACTTGTTGATTTCAGTACATTTTGGTGTGTGTATGTGTTTACAGCATGTACAGACTGACCTACAGAGAGTAACTTCTTGAAAAACAAAGCCGTGCTTAAGTAACAAACAAACAAACAAACAAACAGGGGTTGAGCTTCATAAACAAAGAGAGTGGATTAACCAGTCAGTCGCATGGCTGGTCAGCCTAATTTCAACCTAGGTCATATGAGAAACTTTGCAGTTTTTCACGGAAATATTGAATGTTGAGTAATATTACACAGGAAAATATTAGCAGCTATTGTGGCCCAACCAAGACGGCCACCCTTTCTTGCACAAAATTCACTGGAACAAACCAAGTAGTCGCTAATGGTGACAGAGGCCCGGACCGATCAGTTCGCCACTCTTTTGCAGTGACTTTATGTGCCGAAAAATTTGAACGTCTGTAATAGGCGGGCGACCGGTGAAGCCATTTTCTTTGAAATCTGCAACAGTCTGGGCCAGAGTAGCGCGGAAGAGTAAACCCTACGGCGGACGTTAGCGTACCTGTTTGTTGTTCCGCCGCGCATTGATGCTGCTGCTGCTCAGAAAGCTCTGCTGCACCGCCACCTCCTCCACGCGACAAACAAGATGGCTTGGAGATGCCTCCATTGCCGTTCTCCTCATTAAGTCAGACATCAAAGGTCCACTTGAGGGGCTACTATTATTTTTTCAGTTGCCTGCGCTGTAATGGTTGGGACGGCTTGTTGTTCGCCATTTGTTTGTTTCGAGCGGCGGCTCAAAAGTGCGCAGAAATGAGGGAAGGCGGACGGACGCACGGGAGGCCTGCGAGGCGCCATCGACGCTCCTGCTCGGAGGGGGGCCGGGCCCTTTGATTTCCTTTGTCGCCGCGTGCCCTCCGCCCAAAGCCAAGCGAAATGGGGGCGAGGGGAAAACAGGCCTCCGCCGCCGTGAACGCAACTAGGAGGGCACGGCTCCAAGCGGGCGCCGGTAATGAAGCGCCTTTTGTTTTCCCCTCGAACCAGAGGATGGATCGCTTTGCCGGCTAATTTGTGCGAATTAGCCCGACGCATGCCAATGATACTCTGTAATCTGAAGGTGAATTGTTTTGCATTTCATTACGGCAGGCGCCGAGGATATAAAACACAGCCGCTCCATGCTGGGGCTGCACCGGCGCGACGGAAAAACCAACTTCAATTGTGGGGGAAAAAAGAGAAGAACGAGCAGCGCAAATTCGGAGCCTTTTTTTTTTTTTTTGCCGCGTTCCCTCTGCGTTTTGTTTAGTTATCCGTATCTCGATGGGCTGTTTTGTTATTGCTCAGTAACGGACAGGGATGGAGTCAGAGATCATGGGTGCGCAACAGCAGCATCGCCATGGAAACCAGCGATTGGAGGCATCTGTCATCTTCTTTATTATCTTTCAAGAGGTATTAGAGTTTGGGGCGACGGCATAGCCATTTCTGTGACGAATTAACCCCGGGAAAGGGCGAACCAAAAGGAAAAAATAACAGAAGAGAATGAAAAGGCATACGGTGTGCTAAACGTTTAAAGTTTACAGCCAATGAAGAGGTTCTTTGCTGGTGGGGGTTTGGTTCTTGTCCTGCAGCCCTTGGGAATGTGATTTCACTAACCGAACCTAGAGACTCTCAATACAGCCTTTATATACCGCTGAGGTGAGGACGTGTCCATCACAGCTCGTTCGTGCCGATTCGTTTTTGAGCCGAAAGGAACGAGTGGTAGCAGGCAGCGGGTGGTGTTACGGTGAACGCTATCACGCGGCCGTTGGGGTGCGGCCATTGCCAGGCGAAGGTAAGAGTTAGGGACCGAGCCTGCGCTGCTAACCAAGCAAATAGGCGCAGGATTTGTCTTGTCGTGTTAAAACCATTTTAGTTAATCAGACTGGAAAAGGCAGCGTGTAGTTACTGTACAATAAATTTGTTGAAACACATGGACGATAAACACCAGCGCTGCAAAATATTTTCAAATTCCAAAATAGAAATAATTTCCGTTTCCATTCACAAACCCTTTCTCACGTGCACAGTCACTAAAATGAACATTAGCAAACATAACCCAAAACATGGATAGTCGCTAAAGGCGGGCAGTTGTCAGCACGGTCCATAAAGCGTGCGGTCATTTAAGTGAGCATTAGTGAACATAACCCGGAAGCAACCAGGGTCACTAAAGTGAGCTTTCGCTAACATAACTGAAAACAAAACTAAACGCCACTGTTTTTGACCCCATGTCACATTAACAGCACAGTGACTCTGACCGATTTTGAAACCGCACCCCTGCTGCAATACCCTTGACCAAGGTTTGTACTGATTTGTACCATAAAAATACCACTGCTGGGTAGAAAAGAGGAGCAGTATGCTGAGCAGAGGTTTTCCTACACAGGACGGCTACAGAAGCACTGCAGTAACCGCGCCTGTACGCAGCGCACACTTCCCGAATCTGCGTGCAAACAGTCGCCACGGAGACCCTTAAAACCTGCGAATAAAAAGCAAACAAGATTAATGTTGTCCATCTCATACGACTCCAGCGGCTGTTCGCAGGTTAAATGGATCTGCCAGAGAGCAATGACAAATGCAGGTGAGGAGGACAATCCATTCAGTCCCAGGGGACTGTGTAGGTCCTCTGTGCGCGTCCACGCCATGTTCTTTGTGTGTGTGTGTGTATACGTATGTACACCGTATGTGGCCGCTGGGAGTTTTCGCTGCGTGTGTCCACTGTATGCCTATGTTGCGAATGGCCACGGAGTGTGCTAGTGTATAGCGTGTGTGTATCAGCTTTACGCCCCTTGGTGTGCTTAATAAAGCCCTTCTGGCTGAAGACCAAAGGAAGACCAGTGGTTTAAATCCCAGGTGGGGAGCTGCGCTGTAGCTTTTGGTCTTGTAGACTCCAAATGAATAATAAAATCGAAGTTAAAGATTTTCACTTTTCTTTGTGAAGTTTCCTTATTGTATGGCTTGTTACAGTCAGGGTTACAAATACTTCTAATTCCCGACCCCCCGTGTGACTCATCGGGTTGCCCAGTGTCTGAGATTCCTGTCAGGTTGAGGAACTGAGGGTTTGGCCAGGCCCACACGTCCCTGTTAGAGTCGTAACTCTAAGGGACGCTTAATGCTCAGTGGTCTGCTCTCCTCTTGGCTGTAAGTGGTGTTAAACTGTAGGCTGTGCAGCAATGCAGAACTGGAAGCATTTGGCTTTTCCGATTTTTGTTCGACAAAATTCTTCTATATTGGTTTCGGGGATTGACCAGGCAGGGCGGACTTAGAGAAGAAGCACATAATAAACCTCAAGAAGAAGCTTTTTATCAGCAATCGCATCAATAACCCTCTGTCAGGGTATTTAAATACTACATCCTTGCTTGACCTTTGCTTCTGCTTCAGGTGCAACCGATAGTCCAGGAGTTTTATACGGCTGCGCTCCTGCATGTGAGAACATCTCAAGGTTCACTTTATTGTCACTGTAGTGTAGATGTATAAGAGAGACCAAAATTCAGTTTCTTTTGGACCACGGTGCACAGTACTCTAGAAATGCAGCATGACAACAAGGGAGAACCCAGACAAAATGAGGCAGTTAGTAAGGCTACTGCAGGTTGGTAGTGGTAGTTGGTGATCAGACCCTAAGCTGTCAGCAGCCTGACAGCCTGCATCAAACAGCTGTTCCTGAGCCTGGTGGTGTTGGCCCACGAGCGCCAGCCGTGTCTTCCAGATGGTGGAGAGGGTGAGAGGGGTCCACAGCGATGGTATGAGCTTTCCCCTTGCCATGCATGTTGTAGGTAGACTGGAGGCCAGTGGAGTTCTGGTGATGGACTGGACAGTCTTACCTACCCAGTGCCGAGCTCCCTGGTCAGCGGCAGTGCAGTTCCCGCACCAGACTGTGAGGCAGAAGGTCAGGATGCTCTCCGTGGCACAGTTGTAGAAGTTGAGGAGGATGGGGGTGGAAGTGCAGCTCTATTCAGTCTCCTCAGAAAGTGAAGGTGCTGTTCCCAATGGTACAGCAGAAGGAGTTCGTACACAACTTCAGGTTTTCTGCACGCTACTTTATCGTGGCCTTCACACTTTATAACATCTCAGCAGATTCAGCGTGACTCTATAATCCTTCGGTTACACTCTTAAAAAAAAGAAAAATCTAGTGATGTGAAACGTGCTGTACATTTATTATTACAGTTATTATATGACAGTTTGTTTAATTTTACACAGTAATAAAATTATTGCGACACAATTTAAATAGTTAAAGATAAAAATTTTAAAAAATGGATTTATTTAAAATTGCACGTCCAGTTTTTTTGTGTAATTTTGTGTAATTTTTTTGCATCTGCAGCACATTAATGGGTTTGTAGAAGCAGTGGGTCATCAGCTTGAAGTCGTCTTTTTTCTGAGGATCATCTGAAGGAGGCCACCTGAAAAAAAGGTGCGAAACATGGGCGCGTCACCTTCAGACAACGGAAGCGCCTCTGGAGACGCGCTAGCAGATGTCTCGAAGCGTCGCCGCGTGGCTCTGCTCCCGCACGTCTCTCGCTCACGTCTGAGCACCTCCGCCTTCTAACTGTAAAACAACCTTTGACTCTAAGAAATCTTTTCCCCGTGTTTTTAGCTTTTTAGCAGCAGATGGTGTAGCAGTTACAGCTGTCAGCTCACAACCCCAAGTTCCCAGGTTTGAATCCCACCTCCTGCTGTGATACCCTTGAGGAAAGTAGCTGCTTTGGGTGGATGTGGTGATATTACCTTGGTGCGCACCTGTAAATCACAGCACAACTGAGTACCTGTGTCACCTGAAGAAATGTGTCAGATAAATAAATGTAAATATTACATTTTGAATTGCTGCTAGATCATAAATGAAGGCATTATAGTCAAAATTGGATGGTGTCAAAAAAGTAAAAGACCTTGCGACTCCATCTTTACGGTAATAAGCAAGATATTTTATTGCGGGTTTAGATATTAACCGTTAATTCATTAAATTAGATGTTTTCAAAGACATTGTTCATCGAAACAGGGGCAGGAGGGCCAATAATTTCTTTTTCCTGTATAATCAGGTTGCGACCTTTCCTCGCGACCTCGAGCGAAATGGTGCGTGACAAATGCGTCCCCCGGCGGGCGAAGGGTACGCTGGAACGCTGCGCTGAATGATAAACGGGAACCTTGCGGCGAGACATAACTTGGCATGAACCGGAGCATTTGTTTCGACGGTGCCGACGGCATGCGCCAGGCCACGGGTGGACGGGTCCGTCGCTCGGGCGACCCGGTCCCGGGAGGCGGCGCAAACGCGCGCCTGTCTCACGGTGTTGCGGTGACAGGCAGCCAAAACAATAGTGCGTGCCATATAACTTGCAGCGATGGCGGTGAAATTTTATGCCTTGACATCTGGCCTTCGCGTGCCGCTCGGCCGTGATCCTAGCAGCAGCCCGTACGTGCGACCGCTGTCTGGTTCGCCATTTGATGGAGCTCATTCGCGACAAACCGATGCTGGAAGGAAGGAAGGATGGAAAGCGGGGGGTGGTGGGTAAAAAAAAAAAAGACCCCGTTTTGTTTCCAGAGATGACTTTTCAAAGTGACTTTGCGTCAGGCCTGCGCGCTGCTTTGCCGTTTTGCAAATAAGACGCGGTGAACGCATTATGCCGCCCACGTGTTTGCACTCTCCACGCGCCCGTCGCATTAAGCTTCGAGAGGAGCGAGACATCAAAAACGGGAAGTGCGCGCTGGGGGTGCGCCGTGGCTTGTTCTGCCGCCGAGCCGGTGGAGGCCAGCGCCGCGTAATGAGTGTCAGGGATTAATTCATGTGCCGCATGTTGCTTGCCGGCGCCTTTCTTCACCTGAACGCGCGTTTCCAGTTAAATGAGTCCAGCAGGGCTCTCTTAGATCAAGCACGACGCTGTAAGTGGGAGGAGGTCTCTGAATGCCGAATGCGGGGAATAAAAAAACGAGTGTTTCATTGTTGGAACTGTCTGAGCTGATCAACGGTGAGGTGCACCGCGTTCGCCGTAGAGGTACGAACGTCACGCTGCCACACCTCTGCTACAGCCCCCATACGCGGCTACACCCGTTTTTCCCGCTTATGGTGTTACTGTCTTAACTACATGCCCATATTCGGCTGCGCTTCCTCGTTGCACCCTATTGCACACCCTTTATTCCCAAAATTTACCCTGATTTACCTGTTTTTTTTCCTTCCCCAATTCTTAACCGATACTACTATACTAGTTATTGTATCGTACCCTTCCACCAGTTTTACCCTACCGTAACCTGGATTTACCCTGCCATACCTCTGTCTTTCCTGCATGTACTTAATCACACACCGTTTCTTCCCTTGATTTATTTTGCTTTGCATATTTTTATTTTTATTTTTTTAACCTGGATTTACCTTTACTCCCAAAATGAATTGTCTTACAGCTTTATTTCCAGTTTTACCCCACTGTACATTTTTTCCCTCCTGATTTACCCTGCCATGCTGGTGTTTTCCCTCAATGTACCTGACGGAACCTCTTTTCTTCCATTGATTTACCCTACATTGCTTCTTTTTTACCCCTGCACTTATTGCATATTTCATCGATTTAATGTATCGTACACCATTTCATCCCAGTTTTACCCCACTGTACGCCATTTCCTACCTGAATTACCCAGTGCCCGTTTTGGCAGGATCAGCACTACGGTGGCTCTCTGACCCCAGATCTGTAGGTTTGTTACTGAAAACCGAGTGCGTCAATGGAAATGGGTGTCACTTCATAGAAGGCAAATGCTTTTTTCTCTTCATAAATGGCAATAGCTGGAGGGAAAACAACTGGTCTCTGCTGAAGGGGTTCCTACCAGACCGAGGAAGTTCTACCTACTTCCTCCAGCAGGCTGCAATCCACCAACCAGGAGATGCAGAGTGAGCGAAGCCCAAGCGGCTGCTGAGCTGAACTAAAACACGTTTTCTTCCTCCTTCCTGCACACATTTAGCTTTAGCCTTGCCCTCGGGGGCTTTGGCTGGGAATTGAACCGCTGTTGCATGAGTGATTGAAACTGGCGAAGCGCTTGTCCTGCCCACTTAAAGTCCCTAAGCTGGAGGTCCTGCCACTTTAGACGAGTGAAAATGCTGGGTGTGATCTTTATCTGAAGTGACTGCAGTTGGAGTCAATCCATGCACATTGGGTGGGAACACATTAAGGTCACGAATAGGAATGAGGAGTATATGAACGCTGACAGACCCATGTGTATGTGTGTGTGTGTGTGTGTGTGTGTGTGTCTGTGTGAGTACATATATGGTTTATGGATGGGGTTTTGGTTCATCAACCACAAGTCTGTAGGTTCTGGTCCCAGTAATGTCTTTGGGAATGGCTGTACAAAACATCCGGTTTCCAAATGGTGCCGGCTCCATAAAGGCGCAGGTGAAGCAATCTCCCAGGTGTCTCGTAAACACGTCTGAGTGTGAGAACGTGGCCTGAAAGCCTCCACCTCACTGACCTCGGTGCTGCTGAAAAGGCCAGCATCCAGCATGATAGCCCCCATTCTGCTAATCGAGTAAATCGTGACATTTGTAAAAATGTGTGTTGAGTCAGGGATGGAATAGATTTTCACATAGATTTAAATAAGCAAACATCCACTCCAGTTTTGCTGGTGGGGTTGCAATCTTATGTTTTGAGTTTCTTCCATCCTGAACAAACATAAACACACAGTGCTACCCAGAAATAAGACTTTTTATCAAAGCAGCAGTTTCAAGACAGCAGGACATTTGGGTAGAGCGAATAATGAATTGGTAAAAATAGGTTGCACTTTGGCTAATAAATTAAGACATTTCTGGTTCTTTGGTGACTGATTTTGTCTTGAAAGGACCATGGTCTCGGTGTCAATTGATGTTTTCATTTTTTTTTTAATAACCCAAAGGGATTTTTCAGAGACCCTGTATCTGTCCCGCCTTTGTGCCCAGAACATGTAGAACAAAAAGGATTTTGAAACAAAAGTGTGATCTTGTGGTCAAAACAAAGCAAGTTAAAATATACTTTAAAAACAAAGAATGAAACTTTATGATGGCCTTCAAGAGCCAGAAAAATTTACACGAAAAATAAAAACAATAAAAATCTCAATTTGCACAAAAATCTAACAGCCTATATTTGTTTGTTTAACTGTTTATTTCTTACCTTGTTTAAACAAATAAAGGTAAAGGGTGTCACTTGCTTTTTATGTTACTTTATTTATTATAATTTAACTTTTGGTTTGCAATTACTTACCCATTTATATAACAGGGTCATTTTTTAATCTATCAGTCAAATTAATTTGCTTCATCGAGGGGCATTCAAGCCGAGGCTCTTTGAGTTGAAGGTGGCGACGCTAAACACTAAGCCACCTTCTGATCTCTTTCAGATACGACAGCTGTGGACGACAGCAATCTTCAGCATCCTCTTCCTTAAGGGTCCCAGGTGCAGAAGAACACAGGACCCCCAACAGGGTTGAAGGATGAGGGAGGAGCATGAACTGGGCCGTGTGGATGTGTGAAAACACCGGCAAAACGTAATTGCTTGTTTTTGTATGAGGGCCTCATTGTTGGAGTTGCAGCTGGGAGCTGGAGGCCGCCATTGACTGCGGCTTCTTCTGACCTTGGCCGATTCTTCCTCCACTTGAAAAGAAAAAGTGTTTTATTTCACCAAAGTGGAAGCCAAGCGTACGGTGAAAGAGAGGAAAAAAGTGCTGGCAAAAGCATGATGGGGACGACGCCTTGAACCGTGACGTTTAGGCCCAGTCGGAACCAAGATGCTTTCACCGAGGGGTCCTTGACCGCCGGAGGTCACAGCAACAGCAGTGTTGCAAACACTTCACACCCATCCGACATTTCCCACATTTTACTCAGTTCTCCTCCTCTCTTTGCTTTTTGCCCTTCAGTTCCCTTTTCAAGAGGTTTGTCGACTCCTGCGAAAGTCATGTCGAGCATTTTTTTATTTTTTTTAATTTTTTTACATTTTTTTATTTTTTTAAAAAGCCCAAAGACAAACTTGCGGTAATTGATTAACCGAGCAGCGGCAAGCGTTGTTAGCACAGTGCTGAACAGAGCTTAATTAAAAGCACAAAAAAGCAAATAAATTGCTGATGTGGACGAGGACGTAAAAGGCTTAAAAGGTTTTACGTGAGATTAAGGATGGCATTTATTCAAAAATTTAACAGAAGGAATTCTCAGGCCAGGATGTGATTTAAAGGTGGTTTACTCAATCGCATTAATCATTCTGCTTCGAAAACATAATACATAATCCCTTGCAAGAAAAAAAAAACTGTAATAATAATAATAATAATAATATCCCATTTTTTATTTTACAAAAATGTTTGCTTGCATAATAGTGCAGTATTTTTTTTTTTCACCTTCAATAACGGCAATTTTTCCCATCCCTGAATTCGTTACTTGCTTTTGATGATGCCAAAGTCTACCTGTAATCTCACAGAGGCTCACACCACCTTTTAACATAAAACGATCCTGCGGGTCGATTTTTGCGGTTCCCTCAGATCTCATTGGTCCATTCTCAGTTCCACTCTTGTTCAGATGTGACTACAAAAGGGGTCCATGGGTCATTTTCTGCTCGCTCACCTGTTCTGGCGAAGAATTGGGCAAATGCCTTACGTTGGTGTCAGAAGTGTTATCTGCTGTTATTAGTTTACAAGACTATTATGGTTATTTTTCACGGGGCCGTTTGAAATTTGACTGAAAGGGCTGCGAAAAAAAAAAAAAAAAAAAAAACACACTTTATTATACTTTCAACAATCAACCCAGTAATGTCCTTTTAAATGTGTACTTCTTACTAATGACTTTCGAGCCGTTGCACCCGATGGCTTAGCAACAAAAGGTCAGTGAATAATTTTAATTTTTTTCCTTCATTACTTTCTGCTTTTCTGTGTGATTTCCTCTAGAAAAAAAGTCCATTGTGTCCATCTGGTTGCAAAAAATGCATCGGACCCCAAAAGCCTGAACTAATGAATTTGTATAAGCTACATTGATCAGACACTTGATCTGCTGCAGGCCTTAGGTTTGAGGATATGAGCACATTTGAAGGCTGTGGAGCACTGATGGATTTTAACGTTTATCTACTATTTTTTTGTCAGGTAGGTATTAATGCGTTTATTGACTGCGTGGATATGTCCTGAATTGAAAATAAATTATTTATTTATCAGTCAGGATGTCCGGACCTAAGGCAACCCTGAGGGCTGTGCAGAGATGATGGGCAGAGTAGAAATAAAGATAGCTGAGATATAGTGAGGAAATATGTTCAGCTATTCTCTGTCAGTCCATTTTCAAAATCTGTTTATCTAAAACGGTGGTCCAGAGTCTATTCCGGAAACGCGGGCTGTAAAGTAAGGTTCTCCTTGAATCGGAGCCAGACCATTTCAGGATAATAACACACACAAATGTTCACTCAAACACACACAATGTGCAATGTAGAGGCATTAACACACCTGAAAAGCGTTGGACTGTGGGAGGAAACCAGAGCAGCTGGAGGAAACCCACACAGGGACAACATTCAAAGGGCTCCAGACTCAAAACCACATCTGAACCCTCAGCCCATTACTGATTCTTACTGCTCCCAGAAAAAGAAAAAAAAAAAATCTGTATTTTTAAGAATATAAAGAAGACTTGAGATGAGCAGGTAGTAGAGTGGTTAAATATACAGCTAAAGATATGTTTGAAAACTGACAGTTTTGTTGTATTAGCTTTCTTAAATTAACTACAGCATTTTTTCCTTTGTTGTTTTGAAAACTATCACTTTGATTCATTCCTGTTTGTTTTCCCCAGCTGAACTCAGCTTATGGAAAAAAGCAGGGGCTGAAGCCGCGACTCAGCCGACACATGGGAAGCTATCGCATCAAATAAGTACAGTCTAAATGGTTGATATGCATTTATACAAATGCTGTGTGTTTTAATAGATTTGACTTCTAATTTCTGCCAGCTCCCGGGTTCAGTAGCAGCCTGCAGCACTGGCGCTTGAGCAAGTGTTTTTCCCAGCATGCAATATGCCCTCACAGAGTGTACAGATCTCAGAGTAAAAACCCATTTGTTGACCATGTTCTTAGTGAGCTAGCGCTCATCGGCCTGTCAAGCTCTTCCTACAATCTGCCTCTTGTACTACACACCATAATGTGAACCTACAGCAGGGTGATTTGGTTTGTCAGGGTTAATGGTTGTTCACTATAGGATGAAAAAAGCTGTCTCTAAGTAAGATAATGCATAAGGGAGTAGTAGAATTTTGAATACATAAAACTGTAAGTAATATAACAGTTAAACACTACAGTGCAGGTTTTAACCACCGGTATTTTTACATGTTGGGATAAAAGTTTCTCCCTATTAATCCCACTGTCAGCTGTTACAAAATGATCTGAGTGCAGCTTCATTTTTCCATCTTGTTTTAGAGTTTTTCATTTGCTTGTTCAAAAATCCCAAGTTTGTACGTTCAAACGTTTACTTGCCTGCGATGTACAACTACAGTTTCTCAGCTGACATGGCGCCTACATAGCAGCAGGCTCATTTTGAGGTGCTTTCCATCCAAACGATGTCACAAAGAAGCAAACGGTCAAATCCAAGCTTGATCCCGTAGACCATAAATCTGACAACAGACCAGACTGACAGGTAAGACCTCAAGCTTTTCCTCCACCCCCCAGGTATGAGCTGAAAAAGCACGTGCTTTCGTACTAATAGCTTGGGGGGGGTAATTTCTACCTCGCATCTAAAACAACTCAACCCCCAAAAGTCCAGCCTCTGTTCCTTCCCAAATCTGAGAGCAACTCATAAAAGATGCTGGTCTGCAGCAAGAGAAAGAGACTGCTCCTTTCAAGAGACAGAGAAACTCCCAGAATCACTCAGTCCTCATCTTCCCCTCGAGTTGACTGCTTTCCGTGGCGGCCATCATCCATATTACACCGTGTTCCAGATCCACCGCTGCTCTATTCCTTTTTTCACTCGTGTATTTTTTGAGTGTGAAGGTGGAGGCCGAACGCATTGCGGAGATTTCCCCATGCATTAGGTGTAAAAGAATAGCCTCCCCCCAAGGTGTTGCAGGTAAATCACTCGAAAGGCAGCAAATACAACAATCCTCTCGCAGATCAAATGGGACTCGGAGAAGACCTAATGAAGAAAAAGAAGCCCGGTGAAATGGAGTACATTACACGGGCGCTGCGTGATTATTCAGAGTTAATGGCTTTAGGAGTAAGTAAGGGTGCGATGCGTTTATTTTTCTTAATTCCGATTTTTAAAAGCGTCCAGCCCCGAGCCATAAGTCAAGGCCCCACTTGAGGTTTCCAGAAGCCATTATTCAAATTGGTTGATAATGAGATTTTCATATTGGCATCTCTCCTCCTCTTTGTTGCTCGGTGGGTAAATTGGTCCCAGTGGTTTCAGGTGACTAATTGTTGTCGTAAAGTACTTAAACGGATGAGCATCCATTAGCCCGACTCGCTTATCAAACCAACTGATGTTTTCTTTTGTTTTCTGCTTTTCTTCTCCAAAGCGCCGCTTGAAACGTGTATGACGTCTTGAAGGAGACCTGCGGCATCTGAGGCTGGCGTCGCTGCTTGATTCGGATTTAGTTATCCGGACTGATGCATTCCTCCGAAAAAACTCAGTGTCGAGCCGTTCGCGGAGATTCACCCATTTGTTTGTTTCAGCCGGACCGCCTCGGACTAAGCCGCGGGTTAGTATTTATTGTGTTGCTTTCAAGCAGGTACATCGATCAAGGGAAAAGCAGAAAGGGGGATTTGGGCATGGGTCTTGGATTTAAAGGCAACAGCTTTAATAACTATGCCACCTTCTGCCCACAACCTGCTACAGTCCTGGTAGATGGAACTTGCAGCCGTCTTTGCTGCAATACCCTTACAGGCAACAAAATTCTAGGAATATTTCTGGAATTCCAGGTTGTTTGGACTTAGAACTTAAAGCTAAAACCACAAGTGTACTGCATGCTATTAATGGAAGCAAAAAAAGATATAAAAATAACAAGAATATGTAGTACAAATGGTTGCTGATTGCAAATCTATGAAATTTAAAGTAGGGGATGTTTAAGATTCAATTTCTAAGGGTTTTTTTATGTATGCATTTGTCTGTCTGTCTTTTTGTTTTTTGTCTGGTTGATTTATTTGTTTGATTTAATAATACTTTAAATGGGGGATTTGTTAACCAAAGACAATGTTGGTGTAAGTTCCAAGAGTTTATTCCAGGCGATATATTGGCCATATATTATCCTTAACCACTGTGTTCTGGTGCTGGTTGTGACAGTCAAGAACTAATGGACCCTTGCAAGGTATATGTACACTATGGGCAATTTAGTGACCAATTAACTTCAAACACTTGTCTTTGGACTATGGGGGAGCCTGAATCATCCAGAACAATCCCATCAAATAGAACCCATTGCTATTTGCTGTACCATGGATCCACCTACATAGGTAAAAATATATACTTGTGTCCCTTCTCCAATTTATGTATTTGTTTCTTTATTTTAGCATTGCATGAAATATCTGGCAGGATTCTTTTCTATGTATTCTACCTTGTCATCTTCAAAGAGGAGTCCAGTTTGTTCATTAATTCAAGAAAGCTACTTCGCTCCCCTCAGTCAAGATGAAATATTAGTTTATTTTTAAGACCTGCGGGTCTCATTGTTCGCATATAGCGTTAGGTGATTTTACAGGCTGTCATGGTCCAGTTGATGTGAACTCGCGTTCATGACTGCATTATTTTCACAGACCGTAACAGAGGCCGCTGTTGTCCAGTAGGTACCAACACACCCAGAATATGATGGTCCTTCAGGTGTGGTTCATTTCAAGTGAGCCTTGGCTGCATTAAGCACTGATCCTACACCTTTGAACTTAATAAAATACTTTAATTTAAGAGTAATTGCAGGTTAAGTGTACACGTTCTAAAAGACATGAAACATCTCGAAAAACCGTCTCCCATTTGATCGACAGGTTTACGGGCCAGCTTGGGCCTGAAAACAGTACCTCTGCACACGTAAGCGATTTCAGGGCTGAGTAGCTCAAAAACAACGGAAGTAGGCAATAAAACATCGACGCAAAATCTCACCGTTCCTCTCGATACTGCTCCATAACAGAGGACTGCAATAAAGGGAAGAAAATCGCAGTCTTCACCAGCGCTGTTTCGGTACTAAGGCCCGATCGGTGAGATTTGCCGAATTTTATTTTATTTACATAAGATTGTTTACACCTGCAGCAAGAGGAGGGAAGAAGAGACTAAGGTGCAGCGTAGGCCTTTAATGGGCGCTCCGCTGCGTTCGCTTTCCCCACCGTGTTTCCCTTGGATGAATTAGCTGCGGCATATGAATCAATATGAAAATTCAAAGCAATCATGGTTGCAATTAAAAATAAATTGACGGAGTTAAAGGGAAGACAACAGCAGCGGCGGCACAATAACCTGGCGCTGGAGAGGAACACTAGAGGAGGGGAAGCGCTTTTTTTAACAAGCGAGTCTGAAAAGCCCAAAATGGGCCGCCATTTACAGCCAAGGCGAAGAATCGGTTTTTTCCACACTTAGCGACCCCTCGGCGGGCGTCATGGAAAACGGCGCGTCTGCTTGCGCTTATTCAAATGATTATTTTCGCTGCAAATTGCTGGCGGCACGGCACGCTGGAAATGGCGTCGCTCAAAAGCGATACCCAAAAAAGGCCTCGCTTGGCTGAGATGGAAAGTAGGGGAAAGAGATTTGGATGATTTCCTCGCAACACAGGTCTGGAATTTAATACAAATATAGTGAACACAAGTTGGGTGTCCAGTTACAGATTTAATTGACTATGAATATACTTGTACATTCACACATACATGCATGGGCATATGTAAAGATAGACACGGATGGACAGACAGACAGACAGATAGATGGATAGATGGATAGATGATATAGTTTGTTATACAGTACTGCTCAGCCAAGCAACATCCAAAGAAAATCAAACACATTAATTCATCCACACAATGACATCTTAATAGTCATCTGCAGTGCTAAAGCGAAATGAAAGGCAGTGTGTCATGTTTTATAGTTACTTTTCACTTTGAGTGTTTTGAAGTGGTGCTGGGGGAAACTGCGCTTGCTGTAGAAAACGGACATACGACACGACGAAACCAAGGCAGCGAGTTCACAGGGCCTGTGTTATATGCATATGTATATACCAGTATATCTCCCAGTTTAAAGTGATCCCGTGACTCAGTGCAATATCATCAGAAGAAATGCTCAGAGCAAACTCTCATTAAATCTTCATTGCCTTGTGTGTTGTAATGAAACACTTAAATGAGATTTTTCTCATTGATAATTCAAAGGAGTCCAAACGTAACTATGGATGGCGCGGTTCCTCTCTTGTGCAAAATTCTGCTGTATGAATGTTTAATCGCTTTCTGTTCGGATTATCAGTGGGCGTGGAGATATTAATGATCTCTCGTGTGCATTTATCAATATTCGCAGCCGGCATATTAATCCGATGACTTTGAAATGATGCGCTCGAGATAATGTTTTTCCCGCTGTTTTCAGCCTGGGAAAAGGCCAGTCAGTCACTCCTCATTAATGGGTGTAAAATGGTGCTGATGAAGAGCAAACTCAAACCTCTTCTTCCAACTACATCGTCCTTGAATCTTTCCTTCGTTACCTTTTCATAGAAGGGAAATGTTCCAAAATCATACTTAAAAATATATACGTGAATTATGAATGCACACGTCTGAATATATTTGTTTGTAATATATCTATTTATTACAAAAGTCTTTCTAATGCATGTTCCTCAAGCAAACATCATTCTGGGATTTGAACCCATATCCATTTTGTTGCTTTCTAGCTTTTAAGACACCTCCTGCCCCCAGATACACTAACATTCACAAGGGCCATTGTAACACTAGTTCGTGCCACAGGAACGACCAATCACAGGACGCTGACCACACCTACGACCTCACACCGCCTACAGGTGTGACCAAAGGTAGGAAGCTACCTGTCCGCATAAGCCCCCCCGTCTTTGAAAGGGGCCGAGTGGCAGACCACCGACTGCCACCGGGACTGGACACCAGGAGGGCTTTCCCTGCTAAATAACAGACACGTGAGACAAACGGTGTATCCACACGGGGGCCGCCGGTGCTGCCGGCAAGTTGGCCAAGAGCCCCGAAGCCTCGGTCGCGTTAATGAACCTAAACCCGCGCGCACGGAGCGGGAGCACGGACAGCAATGCTACAGATGCTCAGCAACCATGCTAATTTGCCTTCTAAATCAAAGAAATCATAGATGCCTCAATTACAAATCTTATTATTATAAATTGCATTTTAATGAAACCAGATTGTCATAAATCAGCTCTGTAAATTTCCATATTTATTTATTTCCATCTCTCATCATGTTGTGTTCCGACATGCAATCCATGTATGTGGGATCCTGGTGGGATCCATACTCACCAATCTATTGTTCTATAACCATCTGCTGCCAACTGTTTTCATCAATAGTTACGTCTCTAAGATGGATTCTGTGTTTTAATTATGACAATAATAAGTTTCCCACCGATCAGCTGGAAATTAAATTGAAAAGCGGGTTTTATTTAGATCAGCCGTTCCTGTTCAGTGGGATTTGTCCCTGCCAGCGATTTCAGGGTCCCGCGAAGCCCGCGGCCCTCAGGAACCTGGCGCTCCGACTGGGTGCTCGCTGTGCCACCGCTCCTCTGGGTCCTGCTGCCGTTTTTTAATTAGCACTACCTGTCGGAGTCCTCTCTGCTGTGCGGGCCCGGGCCGGTGCTGTATGCCGAGGACTCGGGGCCGAGAACCTGGGGGCCTCTTCGTCTCCACGGGGCCTGAGAGCCCCACATGGAACGGTGGATAAAAACGCTAACAGCTTTGGTAAATAACACATCCCCCCACCCCACCCCCCTAGCCAGGAAATACATCAGAGTGTACATTACAGTTTATTCCCAGCAATCTTTCTTGTCCTTGTTATTTTCTTTTTTCTTGTGTGACAGCTAAGCCGTGACAGGTGGCGGTGGCTCTGGTGGAGTTCCCTGCCTGCCAAGAGTTTGTTGGCAGCACTGGGAGAATGGACTTGACAGCTTTGGAAGCGGACTGGTCACAGTTTTCCATGACCACTAGAGCACACATTTCTTTGGGTTTATAATGTTGTATTTATTACAACAACAACAGCAATAATAATAATAATAATAATAATAATAATAATAATAATAATAATAATAATAATAATAATAGTAATAAAGTAAAACAGTTGTTGACCGGGTTGCTTTTTCCTTGTTTTATGCTTATTTTTTGACAACATGCATTTTCTATATTGAAAATATATATTCATCATGCACTTTATTAGGTACACTACGTTAGCAAGAGCAGCATGAATTCGACATGAAGGTTCTCTACTTTGCTGTCTTTGCTCCACGTTTCTTTTCTGAAAGTTCTGTAGATGAAGGTTCCCACAGAATTCTTTGCTGTGGCAGTTTGTGAGCTTTGCAGTTTCTCCAGGTTTTTTGATTACCGCATTAATTTTGTTAACATTGTATTCCAGCTCATCTCAGAGATGCTGCACTGGCTTGAGAGGTGGGGCAATACAGGTTGCTGCAGTATATAAGGGCACTGTCACGTCTGCGGAGCTGTCGTGTGCAAGAATCACATAAGGTTGGCTGTTTCTGAAATGCTGGAACCAGTGTGACTGGCACCAATGCTCAAGCCACAGTTAAAATCACTTAGACCACACATGTTGCCCATTATAATGTTCATTCGGACAGTAACTGGACCTTTAGAGCTTGTTTGTGTTCTTTACTTACTGAGCAAAAACTGTACACAGCCACTAAGCTGGGAGAGCTGTGTGTATAAATGGTCAGCTGTTCCTAATAAAATGGCTGTGAGTGTACAATACAACTAGAAAGGAAGAGAGATTAAAATAGCTGCTGCCAGTTGAACTGCCACATAAGAATGCCTTTTGCTATAGCTGCTGCCGACTGAAAAAAGTGTAACTGGACTACAAAGGATGATGCACATATTTATTAATACCTTGTGGTCACACATTCATTTTCTTCTGAAATGCTTTACATTTTGCAGATAATGGATGAATAAGAATAAACACTTTGAAAAGTCCTACACAAATTCACCAGAGCAGAAGCATTCTTTTCAGAATCACCAGTGCATAATTTATCCCTTAGCTGCTTTTTTCATATTTGCCAACAAGAAAGTCACCGAGCTAAATATCAAAACCGTTTTTGTGTATTTCTGCCCAGTAATATTTCCCGAACACTACTGAAGATTGTGTTCATTTTAATATGTGTATTCTATTAATATTGAATATCAATGCTAAATATTTAATAATCTCACTGTAGAGCATTAAACCGTACCGTTGCAGGAAACAATGGCTCGATTGTGCTGATTTTTTTTTTTTTTATATTTGCAGGTGACGCACTGATTCATTGTATTTAAATTAGTAAGACTTACAATGTCAGAAATGTCAGTGTGAAACAATTTGAAACTTGAGAGAAAAATTGGTGCAGCTTGCACAAAATGACAGATGAATTATTTCAGAATATGCAAGTACTGGCAGAAACAAGTTTGAATCTTTAAAAAAAAAAAAAAAAAAAGTCTAAAAACTTGCGTTCAGTGCTGCACGTTGGCGGGTTCATCCCATAAACCTGTGCGGAATTCTTTATTCCTTGCAAATACCAGGAATGAGCTGTAAACAGTGTGGAAACGGGTTGAATTAAGGTGGCCCTACACTACTATTCTGCTTCGGTGTTTTTTTTAGGCCCATGTAACCGCTGGTTATGTAAAAACTGGACCAAAGTCTCGCTAAATAGAAAGTGGAAAAAAAAAATGCAATAAAAAGAAGTAAATAAACAAGGAAATGCATGTAAAGATTAAAAGTCCATAACTCAGCTGTTTGTTACACAATGAGCCAGTGAATCCGAACGATGGCACATGGTCACCAGCGCGTTTGGCCGGCGTCCCTTCGGAACTGCACAGCTGAACCGGTGCGGAGAATGGAAATCACATCTCACCGAGGAGGTACGGGACGGCAAAACTGGATTAGTGTCTCCTTCCGCAATTAATTCAAATCTACGTAAGCCCAAACCTTATCCATCTGACCCATCTGAGACGGCGAGGTAATGCAGCTTGTTTTTAATGCTCGTGGCTTTCGCTTCAGTCGCACTCTGTAGTACCGCAAGAAAAGCAGAGGAGAAAAAAAAAAAAAGAAGAAAGGAAGATGTGCTCATATCAATCACGGTGTCTCTGGGAATTGGAAATCCTCATTAAGGTGCTACCTTTGTGAATTTCACGGGGGGAAAAATGTGGCCCGTCAGCTAATGACTCCTGCAACCTGTAGTTTATCCCTAAAGTCAATAAAGAAAATCTAATAAAATATACCAATTCCTGGAATGTGGAGTCACAGCTCCAAATTGCCCCTGCTTAGCATGTTATTGACTGATGGTGAGCATTTTGAGTGTTTCTGGGTGGAGTAAATATGAGGAGCTGTAATGGGTGCTGCCTGCGCCTTGTTTCATTGGGAAATCGATATCGGTCAATAACAAACCGCAACCCTCTCTTTGGTGGCTCCGGAACTTGCAGGGATGGGTTATGCAAGGGTGGGTTATGTGGTTGCATACAGTATCTCAGCTGATTTCCCAGGAGACAGTGGAAGCAGAACATAACCAGACTAGCAGCCTATCGCCTACAGAGCCTTGTTCTGACATGGGAACAGTGTAAATTTAATCTCCCCGCCGCGGTCAAATCCTGAAAAGTGACACCTCCACCTCGGAGATGCTGCCCAGCATGCTTTGCAGCAGGAAAAAAAAAAGCCTGCCGTGGCACCTTCGGTGCGTAGCCAGTTTGTTTATGAAAGATTGGCATGGAAACAAGCTACTGGGTGTTTCGGCTGTGATGTCACAGCGCTGTGAGAAGTTCCGGATGGGGACGCCAGGGTGATAGAGCGCCGGCTGTTTTCTCCACAGGAAGCAAGGACGGCGCCAAGAGGCATTTGAACGGGCCTCCCCAGCTCTCCTCTGGGCATCTGCTTCGATGTGGGTGATTAGCACTCGACGCCAAAAGAAACCCCCCTCCTCCCGAATCCCACTACACAGACGGGCCTCCCACTTTGACACTAAGGATCGGGTCGCAGTTTTTTGTTTTTTCTTCCTAATACCTGTTGTAATGGCGAATTTGGTGTACCTGCTGTACGTGCGTCTCCCTGGGAAGGCCGAATGAGTTCAACAGGCAGAACTCCGCATGGCGTTTTCCCAATACGATGAAGGGAACTGAAGTCCAGACCGCAATGCGAATCAGTTCATTTCACAATTCAAAACTGTTTATTTCTTGTGCCGCATCCTTCCCAATAAAAAGGCGGGGTGGGGGGGGAAGCCTTCAACATTCATTCATGCATTTATAAACAATAATCATTTTGCCCTTTGGCAGAAAACAGTGGACAAGAGCCTGTACCAGAAGCACAGGGCACGGGGCAGGCCAGAGTGGAATCCAGCCCATCACACTCATTTATTTGCACACACGCTGTTTGGAATTTAGAAACACCAATCCGTTTGAAACACGCCTTTGGACAGCAGGACAAAACCACAGTACCTGGAGGAAACCCATGCGAACATGCGGAAATTTGATGAAATGGTAATTCTTTGTTTAGCTCAAGACTACAACTCCCATGAGCCTCTTCGGCCGACCTCTGCTCTCCGTTAAACATTAGCCTTCCCATTAGCCAAAATCACGTTGCTTACAAACGGGCCAAAACTTGCAGCTTTGAAGCCTGCTTTTTCTAATAGGCTTAGGGCAGCTTTCTGTGGCATTAAAACAGAATCTTGACAGCATCTCTGGAGAAAATTCAACAGCTTATTCACATTGTTAACACAGTTCACAACGTCTGGGCTAATTACATTCCGACCGCGTGCCAGGCTGGAGGTAAGTTCGGCCCTCGAGGACAACAAGTTCCAGTTGCCGAATAAAGGGGAAAGTTTGCTCATTTTGTATTAGGTCTTCATCGGATCCTGGGCTTCATTAAGATGCCGAATTCTGACAAAACATGCTAAACCAGGGCCTTTGAAGTATGCAGACGCACGCTCTGCGCCTCCGCCGGCGGCCGGCGAGCGGAATAACCGTGAGGCCCCTGTCGAGCTGTCGGCTCTTTCCTCAGGCCACCCGGGAACGAACGGGTTCGCGCCCCCCTCCAACACACCGCCCTGCGGCCCGGACCCTAGACGGCGCCGCTCTGGCGGCCTTCCAGCCCCACCTTCTGGCAGCCTGCATTGCCAAATCAGCGTGCATCTCATCTGTTCTGAAGCTCGTGCAACCATGATTCAGAATGCCAGCTCTCAGCCATATTGAGAATGGCGTCGAATGCAGCACGAGAACGACTGTCGCACCCATGAGGGGTCCGCCATTATGGGTAATAGTGCAGAAACGCAAGCTATTTAAGCCTCTTTGGCTAAAAAAAATCCTCTTAGCAACTGTATATTTAACCTGAATAGATGCAGTAAAATATCTGACTCCATAAATGGCTGGAAAAGCGAGACTGGAGGTTATACAGGCAGCTGTGGATGAAAGCGTCCAGTAAGCGCGTAAGTAACGCTGCTCCCCGCTGTGTTTCCGAGCAGTAATGAGGCTGTGGGGGCCGACTGGGAGGGGCATCGGGAAGTGGACACACAGGGCTCGGGTATCGAAATAGGCCTCTCTGTCGACCCCCACCTGTACCCCACACCCTCCCAGCGTAGTGGAGCAGAGCAGATGAAATATTTATGGTGCCCCCTAGCACATCTAAGTGGCTTTCATGTAGATGCAGCACATTACATGGAGCTTCTGAGTTACCGCATTTGGCTTTTGTTGGCACACGTGTGCAGGCCGGTGTGTGTGTGTGTGTGTGTGTGTGTGTGTGTGTGTGTGTGTGTGTGTGTTTCTTCAGCGTTATATGTAAAGAAACCAGTACATATGGTGAATGTTTGATGAGAACCAGAAGCAGCTACACATCAGAACAGTCCTCTTTTCTCTGCTCCCAAAGTGCATATAAAATAACCCGACTGTTAGAAGCAAAGCGCAACCCAACGCAGTCCAGCTCAGCAGTTTTTTTTTTTTTTCCCCTCAGAGGATGGAGCCCTCGGGTTTGAGAGCTGAAGCTCGGTCTAGATTAGGGAAGAGCACACAAAAAGCCACGAGGGTGCAAAACAGTTTAAGGAGATTTCAATCTAAGATGTTGCAGGCGTTCGTTGCCGGTCCCGGTTGACGTGATCCGGAGCCACGCAAGCGGGGCACAGATCTCGCCTGAGATTGGAGAGACGTTATTGCTGAGATGCTTTATTTGTTTCACGTGATCTGTTTGCTCAGCAAAAGATTCACACAGCAGCGCATGTAGAGCTGCACCATTCCACCAAGACAGTTCCTTACCGACAAAATTAAGGCCAAGTGTGTTAAAAAGGGAGTTTTTTTCCATTATTACACAAAGGACATAACAGCAGCGAGCATCCTCGGATTTGAACCCGTGAGTATGTGCTTAGAAGTGACTTCCTTGTAGCATTCTGGGATAGAATTCAACTCACTTTATGTAGCCTGCATATTCTTCTCATGTTTCCGTGGCTTCCTCCCACGGTCCAAAGACCTGTGTTTTGGTTGAACTGGTGAACTGTAAATAACCCATGATAGGCACACGTATGTTGGAATGTGTGTGGCTATCTTGCGAAGGACCGGCATCCTCACATCTGGTTCTTTGCCCCCTACTTGCCTAATACTCGGTAACTTCAGCATAAGCTCCGAACGGCCGTGACCCTGACAAAAGCAAGAGATTAAGGTGAGAAAGTGTGCATTTATCTAACTCACCTATAAGGTGAATTACCCATTTAATACAGCAGGGTAAATTTCATTGCACGAGTTAAGGGTAAGAACCTCGATCAAGGATACAACCGCAGGTGGCAGGATCAGGTCCCTCGGTCCTTGATTGCAAGGTGACAACTCCAACCACTCCGCCACCTGCTGGCTTTGCAAATCCTACACATTAAAACCAGGCCTTGAACAACAGACCTGTCTGAACGCGAGGGAGAACATGTCCCATCACCACCTGGAAGCTGATCCACAGCTTAGAAATGAATGTGGCAGCTTCCTCTAACAGTTCATCGCAGCCAGTCCCTCAATGGATAAACGTCTCCGTCGCTCATCATCCCGAGTCCGGCCTTGTGAGCAGCATTGAGCTCGGCGAGCAGGGCCGCTCCCCGCACATTCCCCTATGCTCATACCCCTATCGCTTTTATCTCATGCATTAATATTTATGTCTAGCCTGGCATAATCATGCATCTCATTACCCCTTCTTCTACCCCCCTACAGTCAATTGCACCTTTATCGGCGGTGACAACATGTCCGGCCGCTCGCACTCGTCTGCGGTTCTGAACCCCGCATCATTACACCCACCGAGTACGAGGAGAACAGGGGAATGGGGGTGCGGATGATAAATATTCATCAGCGCCGCAAGGAACTTACCCGCCTGGACTCTGTTCTGATCCATATCTATATGCGTGGAGTTTCTGTAACCGCCAATCATCTGGCCCAGAAAGCACTTTCTTCCCAGCCCTGGTTTGAACTTGAATATTCATGTACAGAGCAGGGTGATGGAAGGCCTGGTGGTAATAGGGCTAAGGCTGGGGCTAGAGCTGGGAATGGGGTGGGGGGTGAGTAGGGACACACACACACACACACACACACACACACACACACACACACACACACACACACACACACACAGGCCCAATCAGGCCATCCGTGACCCTCAGCCTCCACCACACGCTTCCTGTTTCCTCCTGCTTCTTCATCCCAGCGCCAGTTAGAGCTCCGCATCTCTTTTACTGAGCATCCATACTTATTGATTGTAACTTCAAAATAAAAATTCATTTTTGTGCTTTTCAACATGCCCCCCTACATATACCTCACAGTCCCATTTTAAAAAAATTTGCTTAGTTTGCACCACATGCCCTTGGAAGTCAGAGGCTGGATTGAAAACATATCTAACCTCTGACAAAAAGTGCTCTCACATGGCTTAGGCGAAGGTAATATAGGAAAAAAATGCAAATGCATGAAAGCTGTATATGGGCCAGAGAATTTTTTAAAATGTATTTAACGTTTGAATTTCCATATGGGAATTACTGTAAATCCTCACCACTGTAATGTATTATCCACATTATGATTTATGCAACTTTAAAATATATTAGAGGTACAGTGACACTGTGAATATTACTTTTTTGCACCCATTTTGCGTAAGTTTGCTTTTAATGCTGAGTCCAGGTTCCATGATTTCTTTTTTCGCTTGGTACATAATAATGTGTTCTTTGCTTTATCTGTCAAAATTCTTCTTTCCAGGGGGGGTCTTGAAGCAGGTCCTGGAAGCTGACCATACCCTCGCTGCAGTGTACCGTCCATTTGCATGACAGTAGAGTTCCAATAGATTCTTCATTCCGAGATTTAAGTGGTACATCACAGCATTAAGCCGCCACACCTAAGTAATTCAAACCCATAATCCCCAGCTCTAGTGGCTTATGCTTTACTCGTGAGACCAGCGGGTCAAGGAGACTGCAGGAGAACGTTCCCCAGGTTGATGTATTTGTCCCTCCATAGTGTTAATGGCTGTACGGTAAAGTATCTGGTGTCTTAAACCGTCACTGCAGTGTGAATTTTACACCTCGGCACAGTCCCTGCTACTCAGCCGCCCAGGTGGGACTCAAAACCATGACATTCGCTGTGTAGGGTGATGCTTTGTCCATTAGACCACGAGACAGTAAAGGTAGGTGTTGAATCCATTGTTCACTGCAGACATTAACATACTGAGTCGATCTCTTAATGCATCACACGCTTATCGAATGTCAGTTAAACGCACACCCAGGTCACCCTGAAACCCACAATACTGGACTTTGTGTGCTACATCAGTCAAAGGGATGCAAACTTATTTTTATAGTTAACTGTTTAATGACAGAATTAACTCACAGTCTGGACAAGACTCAACCCTACAATCCTCACATGCTGCTGCCTTATCCATTAACTTGCTGGCTCTCAATATGAGGGTTTTTTCAAAGTGGGTGTGATTAATTTACTCTTTATTATGTATGATATTTTACAGTATTATGAGTTTCAGGATTGAGCGCTTAAATTGCTTCACGCTTTATGTTTTTTAATTTAATATACTTACACGTTTGCCGCTGAGGAGCGGCTTAGAGTAACAATCCCCAGTCGGGGAACCACAAAGGTGATGGCTTTTCCTGACAGTCCGTGAGGCTTCATCTGCCATGATGGGTTCATTTTATCCCTGAATGTAATTGTTATTAACCATCATTATTTATTTGACACTTTTATCCAAAGCTCATTACTATGCCGTTTCTACACTAAGCAATGGACAATGATTTACCCATTTGTGACAGAATGGGTCTATCACAGTTAAGGGTTTTCAGGAAGTATGCTAGTAATTTGGTGGGTGCACAGACTTACTGTAAGTTTACTACATTTCCATCTCTCTCTCTCGCTCTCTCTCACTAGACACATACACACACTCCTCATGTTTAATGTTTGTAGTCCTCGACTGGCTTCTACTACTCATCCATTCTCTGCTTTAATTTTAGTTATGGGGAAAAGAAGGGAAAAAGGGGATACAAGCATTTTAGGTGTCCTTATACAGTATCTGCCTGTTTCTTGGCTGCACATGCTCAGTTGAAACTGAATGGGAAAATCCATTGCTGGTGATCTTTGTAATGATTGTAATATTTGTGGCTACTTAATCTGGATTAATCTTTCCATTTCTTTTATCAGTATTGAAAGAAAGGGTAAGATGTAATCATATGTATGTCAGTTAAATATTTAAATGAGTCTGTTATTTTGTTAGCCATGCTTGCTCTGTATTATAGCAAAAAGTTTTTTTTTGTTTTTTTTTTTTTTTTTTGTTTAAAGTGGTTCAGTCTTTCCTAAAGGAAAAGCAGAGGTTTTTTTAAGGAACTTGTTTGCTGTTTTTAGAGGCCACTGAGGTAGGTGCACATTGATGGTGTTTGCCTGCAAACGTGGTGAGGGCTTTTGTCAACATTGTTCATAGTATGTGTTCCTTTTTTTCACCATCTGGAACTTTCAATAAAGTAGCTTTATTGGAAAAGTCTGGACCAAGTGCTGTTCCAACAGTGTTTGAAGTCAAACTCTGAAATAAGAATGCCCATTCCTCACATGGAAGCAAGGCGAGACATATTTTATGCAATAAAATTTTTATTCAGCCGATTGAGTAGATTATGAATTAACTTTAGTCTCTGACTATGCATGTGATGAACCCAATCTTGCATCCCACACTTCTGAGGCCTCTAGACCACCGCAACCCTGCATTAGATAAGTGGTTTCTGCAAATGGATCGATGGCTGTATATTTAATTGCAAATAAAAGTAAGTGAGTGCAGATTTCCTGATATTTACATATATATTTTTATCTCAAGCTCCAAAAGTTTAGGTGCTATATTAATCCACAACCGAGACATGGCTCGAACCCACAATCCACATCTCTGGAGGCTTCAGATGCCTCATCCACTGGCAGTCATTTCTGGAACTTTGCCTCAATTTCGAGACAGTAATTAAGTCGTGTTTGGATCTCGGCGACACCAAAAAAAAAAAAAAAAAATCTGCTAAATCGGAGCTTTCAAGTGACGCGATATTCATGCTTTCAAAACTGTATTTATATTCAATGTGCAGTGAATAAAATGCATCCTATGTCTGGTTTAAGAAATGTACAGGCATTCATTTGAAACAAGTTTTTATTGAAGAGTGACATCATCAGACTGGAGAAATGGGATCGCTCAGCCGCGAACTTTACTTCCGAATGTCACCGAGGAAGAGACGGACTAAAAAAATGTAATTAAACCGCTAACATCTTTGTTTATTAATGCTACTTCAACAGGCAGTGAAGCACCACTTGTGTCGGCAACCTTTTGTATGCATTTCATATCAACATAAGCGCAACTGTATCAAATTAAACTCGGTATTTCTGGATATTTTGCTAAAGCAATCTGGGAAATATGCACTTGGACCAAGGGTACAGCAAAAGGGTGCCCTCCTGGAGTCTGGTCTAATCCGAGAACTCTTCAAATATCAGTGCTATCCTTAGACACCATAGTAAAATGTTTGCACCTCTGTTACAGTAACCCAACTTGGGGTTCTTGAGAAAAGGTGGAACGTGTTTAAGACTTTGGGCTGCAGGCAGCTGTGGAGATGTCCCAGTCACTGGGAGCAAAAAGCCCCTTTGATAGTGTATCTGTCAGTGCAACTGCATGTGTATTTAAATGTGCGTGACGTAAAACGAATGAGAAATGAATTCCAGCTCAGCTGGAGCTCTCCATACTCATACTGTCAATTTGATTCATATTTTGTGTGAGAAAGGTCTTGATATGAAGTGCAGGTGTGTGGGATAAGTGCTCGAGTCACATGGCAGTACATCTTACTTTAATAACTGGCGTGGTAACTGGAGAGTGAAACTGCTACTGATGTGCACGGGTGGCGGGCACTGCACTGTGACCCCCTGCCAGCGCAAATATTTTGTTATGGTTTTCCCTCGGTTTGCTTTTCTCCTTCCTGCCATGTAGGACTCAGGATGGAGCCACATGGACTCATGTTTAAATGAGTTCTGTTTTCATAGGTGTAACGGTTTGAGCTGCCATTTCTCATCCAAAGCACCCGCGATCAGAGCACTTCTGCTGAAATGGTGCAGTAAAAACTGCCCTGGTGTGTAAATGAGTAAATTGTTGTAAGTAGCTTAAGACTATAAGTCACTTTGCACAAAAGGATTCACTAAACCTTAGTAACATGAGAAATATGATAGGTACATTAGTAAATAATAATACTGTAGTTACAGTTTGGGTTTGTGAATGTGTCTATTTTTTTTATTGATTAACATGTGGATTTCCTGTCAAAACGACGGACCTAGAGGACCGTTTTAACATTTTTACCCCTATACTTATGTGCGTGAACCAACGCAACAAAGGTTATTCCATAAGTACTTGTGTACTAGACTATGAAACTGGACCCTTTATGCCTTCCTTGTCCAGTTTTTTCCTTGCCGATGGTATTGTTCCTCAGACTTGGGTCTGAGATTTGAGGGTGCGTTGCAGTATTTTTGCTGTCCTAGGCTTGCGATCTTCTTGACTGAGGCCAATGTCATGGATCTGATGGAGCCACTCTTCCAACTTAAGGGACATGGCACCAGGTCCTATTACTAGTGAAACTACCTTGTTTTCATCGTCCACATTCTATCTATTTCTTCTTTCAATCCCTGTTATTTCTCCAGCTTTTCATATCCCTTCTTCCTGATGTTTCCATTGCTACATCTGTCACCACTGCTGTTTTCTCCTCCTTTTCTGTTACCCCTATAACTGGTTGGCTGACCGTTATCTGTTTATCCGTCTCAATGTGTGAAGTCCCGCAGGATCTTGGTTCTATTCTTCTCGATCACTCAGGGATCTCTTCCATTTAAACTTGTGAGTTTCTGGGTCAAATTCCTTGGAGATATTCCTACGTATGATCCTTGCCACTTGATTGTGCTTCTCAGTACCTGCTGACCCTGCCTACATCCTGTATCCACTGCTAGGTGTTGGAATGTGTTGAGGCATTTTTGCATAGTCTGCACCTGGGGTCTTGCCTGATAATACCTCTGCCTTCTGGTTTGCATAAGATTGGAGTATTGCCAAGTACTTGTAGTTCTCCTGCATGTCTGTTATGTGACCTTGAGACAATTCAGCTCCCTCTGTCTTTAAGGCTTCCCCTCTTTTTACCACCATTCTGCTGCAGTTCTCAGGCTGGTACTGCAGGTCCTGGTTAGGTGGATTAGAGAGCCAATGTCTCTTTCAGACACGATGTACAGCTTGACATCATCCATGTAAATGAGGTGGCTAAGGGTAGTGCCACTCTAGAACCTGTGTCTGTAACCACTCTTAATGATGATCTGACAGAGGGGGCTCAGATCTGTGAAGAAAAACAGGGAGGATAGAGCATTTCCTTCATCCATGCTTTGCTTTCTGGTCACCTTGGCAATTGTCTTTGAGTTGGTTTCTAGCATTGTCCTCCAGTGGTCCACTGAGGTCTCCATGAAGGTTATTACTGTCTTGGTGACCTCGTGTAGCACGAGGCATTCTAGTATCCATCTAGGTGGCATTAAATCGTACACTTTCTTGCAACCAATCCAGGCACCGTACATTAGGAAAGAAATTATATTTATACAATTATATTATAAGGAGCATATTATAAATAATTAATTTTTGTTATTGCATAGTCCATGGGCTTTTTTGCTAAGCTTAGAATTCAGTGAGTTTACTTAATTGTGTTCAAACAGATGCCTGCAGCAGTCGAGTCGTATAGATGATTTTCATAGTTTTCTGCCTTTCTTGCATGCACATGCATGGCACAGACCCTTTTAGTCAGCTGAAGCATCAGCCATGGTTAAAGTTGTACATGGGTCTTACGGATGCAATAAGAGAAGGTTTGAAAACAACTGACATTAAATTAACTTTGCAGCTTTGCTGATTTTTTCTATCGTGCAGAAATTCAGCTCAGCTGTATTAAACTTCTGCAAACTGTTTTTGCATCTGTCATCAAGTGTAAATCACAGCGGACTGAAATATTTGCACTCATTCACAATAATTTGTATTACTGTTAATTACTTTTTTATTTCAAATTAACTGCTTTTTAAACATTAATGATCATAAACTTGAGCTGTTTTTGTTACGTTGCCAGAGAGGAATTTTTTGCTGCCACAACTGTCAATAAAACAACTAAAAAAATTAATTTTAAACTGGTGCAAGCATATAGGATTCCCTGCAAAGACTTATGTGATAACAAAATGTGTACAAGCAACATAAATAGCATATAGAATGAAACAAAAATTAAGAAACTTGGATGGATGAAGCATAGCACTCCTCCACCTTAACAGTCAAAAGTTTTACCGTACCTTTTTTTTTTTTTTTTTAATAAGATGCTGACAGTCATTGTAAAACAGGCAGTGATGTGTACTGCCATAAAAATGTCCACTAGCCAAATAAGTAATGAATGCAGTGATTTTCCATAGATGCTGTTAAACGTGCAAAGTTGTCTCATTAGCTAATGGAGAAACAGTCACGATCTTCTCTCTGTGCTCCAGGGAAGCGGTGAGTTGAGGAGATGTTAATGATCTGGGTTTAGACCTAAAAAAAGGATGATTGTGGGACCGTTTTGCTCTGTAAGTCAAGGCTTGAGAAAATTAAGTCATCACAGATCCAGGCCTTTCCACGCGACTCGAGGCAATCTGCCCTTAGAAAAGTTTCTTTGATATCTCAAGGATGGCGGTATAAGACCAGCCAAATCCAGTTGAGTTTATTGTCCTGCGACCTTCCGATCTGCTCATTGTCTTGGAATCAGTAAGCGGCATGAGATTCAGCTTTTCTCATCAGTTGCGGCTGCTAGCAGCGATTAAGGAGTCGCTGTAATTGCGAAGCTTACTTGCTTGTCAGATTGTCCAGGGTCACCCATGTAAGTCTTAAACTGTGCTCTTCTCAAGTACTCTGTGGCACATTTGTGGATCTGGACTATGCTTTAGAAGAGTCTGATGGACGGCACAAAAGCGGTAGATCCTGGACTCAAACCTCTAGGTTTCTGCCCCTCTCCACAACAGACAAAAACTAACATGTAGACATGTTCATGAAAGAAGAAGATGACCGGAAGCTAAGTTGATGGACATGGACACAGCAAGGATGACACACCCCATTCAACACTAAGGTTACACACGGAGGACTGAACATTCTGGAAGAACTCTACATGTGTCAGATGAGAGTCTACAGCACTTAATGGGCACACAGTTTTAGTGACAAATCTCCTTTAAATGCCATCTTGCTGCAGGACCATATTACTGTATAGCTGTCTAGTTGTGGACCTTTCCAAATGTAGTCATTCTTGTGTTTTATTGTAGGGCTAGGTGATCTCAGAAGTCTTAGCTTGTAGATTGTTTGAGTTGTAGATGTACTGTAGTACAAGACTGCAGTTACATTCAACTATGTATCCAAGATTGTTGAATCCTCATGGTTTTCTCCATGTCTGTCCAGGATCATTCAAATGTAACCCCAATACAGAGCCCAGTCTTGCACGTGGACTGAATCTCTTCCACATCCTTTCTACAACAGTTGCCTCCTAGGCAGTGGTTGACATCTTGTGACCAAAGGTGGGTGTTTGAGGAAAAATGTTATGGTATAAGTGCTTTGAGAAAGGTCCACATGCCAGTCATTCTGTCCACCAGTCACTCAGTCGTCGGTGTGTAATTGTGTAACACATTTTTTTGAAAGCCAGTCAAACAATCCTCCATACAAAATGAGAAAATTTTCAAATTACAAATTCAGGTTGTAAACCGGGGAACCTTCTTATTCTTCATCCGAGATGCTACCAACTGTACTGAATACAGTATTTTAAATTACCGGAATAAATTGAATAGGCAACGCTGATATAAAAAGTGAAAATCTACTCTAGAGTGTTGCATGAGGTACGCATGATGTTGGTCTCAAGTTACACCTGTGTTTCATTTTTCAGGTCTAACCCACCATCTTGGTTTGGTATGGAGAGGGTGACGCGGCATCTTCTCACAGTCCATTGAGCACATTTTACTCATTCGGTCCCATCTGCTATACCTGGAGCAAGTAACTGCATCCCACCAGGGTTGCAGGCCTACAGGTGTCAGTGTGTTTTTATTAGCACCTGATCTACACACACAAGACCAGTAGCTTACGGCCCAAATAATCGTTTCAGTTAAAGTCAAAAGGAAACCAGTGTCTTTCCCAGCAAAGCTCATTTCTAATGCTTTTATCCAAACGCAGTCGTATAGTTCACAATTTTGCTCATGTACACAGCTGGAGATTTTTTACTGCAGCAATTTCTGTTAAGAACCTTATTTTTTTCAAAGATGTGAGGGTGGTTCCCCACCTGGGATTTCAATCTACCACCTTTAGGGCACAAGTCCACTTTGTTCATAACCATACCACCCACTGCCCATTCACTCCTGAATAACCCCTCAGACAGTGTAATTTTGTTGAAGCGCATGTTAATGTAATTCACACCGGTGACACAGTCTCCTTCCTAGGGCGGGAAGGGAGCAAGAAAGGAAAAAGGTGCAAGAGAAGGGGAAGGAGCTAAAGTGAGACACAGAAAGAAAAACAGCGGTGAAAGACGCGAGACGACGGCAAAGGTGAGTGATGGGGGAAGGTTTATAATGAACCTGGTAATAGACGGCTTCGATGGTAACATAGCTAGATTAAACCCCCACCAATTAGGACGCCAGTCACACAACAACATTTTTATTCCCAGCCGATTTATTTCAACAGACCCTTTGAGGAGACTATAAACAGAAATGTTCACCCTGAAGAAGTGGGATGTAGATTGCAGTGATTTAAGACCAGATACTTTTTAGCAGTCTTGTTTAAGATTAAATGGCCAAATCCCCTAAGGCCAAAAAGAGTTGAGGGGGAAGAAAAAAATAAAATAAATAAATAAATAAAAAACATTTTTGTCTTCCTATTGTTTTTTTTTTTGTTTTTTTTTTTTTTTTAATCCTGCTTCCCAATTTATATGTAAATTGTGGAGATTTTGTTTTCAAGACAAAGGCATGCCAGGGGTGGTTTATTCATAAGTTGAAGCAGCTTGTCGCAGGCCTCTGTGGCACCGCAGACTGGCTTTTCATCCGCAGAATGTGATCCCTGATTATTGTCTGCTGTTTTTAGCTGCATATCAGAAATGGATACGCGCACCCCCTGACCCCGTGTCCATGTGTGTAATACCAAACTGTATAAAGCCATATTTTGACATCAAAATGACAGGGTAAGGAGGACAACCGCTTGAGATGCTCAGGTTTACACATTTCAGAGTCTGAAAGGTTTTTCTGAGTGTCCACAAATGCACACAAGACTTCTGCTCATTGCTTTTTTGTGTATTGATCTCCGGCTGAATGCAGCTGCTGTTGCTAACAATCTAAATATCCGTGAAACTGGTTGTTGGGCTTGTGTGATTCAGGATATGTTTTTTTTTTTTAATGTGACACAACAGCAGCACCCGTTGTGAAAAAATGGCAACACTGGCATTAATGCAAGATTTTCAGTCTCTTTTACAGACACACAGGTACGTAAACTGCAAGGCTGCCTTATATCAAGCTACACCCACCTTACCGATGCCTGCTGCAACAGTGGCAGCCTTAGAAACGTATTAATGCCGGTGATAAAATAAAAAAATCCAGCAGTGTAATAACCTCTGCTATTAGATCTGCTATCAGACTCTGTAGTACAGACTGTGAACAAACACATTCTGTAGCTGCAGATTCAAATCCAACATCCAGTCTTGTGGTTGCATTCTTCAGAAGGAGAATTTATCTAATTTGATTTTTTTTAAACAATGCATCAGTTTCCAATAAACATAGTGGTTCAGAGCCTTTCTGAGAAGCATGGGACACGCGGGAATTTTCAGCCAGTCAGCACACCAACACACCGTAAGACAATCACACACTTCAAGTTCACTGCAAACACATCTTGGGCAACGCTGGATGCAGACACGCTCAAGACCTGTGAGGCACCACCACTGTCTGCTGTGCCACTATGCTTCTTTTGGCCCAGACAAGGAAAAATGCCCGGATGTATAAATGGGCCAAATTGAAAGCTTTGGAAGTTGTTATTTTGTACCAGCAAGCAGTTGGTGGTTGTTAGTATAAATGCCCGGATGAGTACTGCTGCTGTGACATTAAGCCAAGCTGAATGAATTATTTCTTTACAACAAAAAAAACACTTTTATCTGTTTAAACTGTTCAGATTTAACTTAATATATTCATATATTTGTTTCACACCTTTGCCCAAGTTAGCTAGTTCCCCTTCCTGTGGTCCGAACGTATGTTTCAAGTAATCCAGGGACTCCAAATTGCCCAGAATGTGTGAATATGTGTATGCGTAAATGACTGCCCTGCAGCGGTCTGGTGTCCCATCCAGGGGAGGACCCAGCCTCAAACCCCAGGCATCCAAAATTCTTTACTGCTGCCATCCCATATAAGAAAAAGTGGTTATCAATAATGAAAGTATGAACTTACAACGTTAACTTTCGATATTAAGCTTATAAATATTTGCACATTAATACAGCTCAGCAATTTTTCCTTCGATTCGGGATAGGTAGCTTGATTAGAAAACCTTTCAAAGACAAAGCTGGAATTCAAACCAAGCCCTAGCCGCCACGCCACCGGCTGCCCAATTCTGATCTAGAAGTGTCGCTTTCGATAAAAGCATCCGAAAAGTAAAGAGTACTTAAATGTACCTTAGCAGGCAATTAAACACTGCACATTTCTAAACAGAAGTGCTGTCTACATAAATAATTTGGTAACAGAGACGCTTCTTCCCACCTTCTTAGTTAAATCCTTAATCCACGAGGGGAACTCGGAGACGTGGAAAGAGCAGCGGGTTTAGACTTCTAGCCCGCATTTGATAAGCCGTTCGGAGACACCATGGCTCTTAAGTGTGTCTGCAAACACGTAACTTCCTGTTGGAGAACTTAATCTCCAATTAGATATCGCTGTAGCCTTTCAGAAGGATGGGATCTCAGGCTGCCGTCGAGGGCCTTGTGCTTTATTAAACATTCGCTCCCATTTAATGCCGCCAGCGCTCATTTGTTTACCAAGGTCTCTAATCTGTTGCGATGTAAAGTGGATATGCACTTCACCATTTTATCCTTGGATATTTAAAATTGCAGGCCCGGTTAGGTGCTATGGTTGAGGGCTGCAGTGCCTGGATTTCTCTCTTGTGGCTAAAAGTTCACGTCCTCAGCGACTGGACCGCTTGCTTTTTTTGCTTGGGTCTTAGCATAAAAGGACCCTAACTTCAAGGCTCTGAATGTTAAAAAATAGATTTAGAATCTGAAAAGGGCTTTGCAAGAATGAGAAAAGTATGGTGCAACTATAGTTGTACCAGATCAAGTTTGATTGATGGATTGAGAGGCATCTCTGCCAGTTTAGGATTGTGACCTCGCAAAGCCTGGCGCTAAATTTTATGTCATTCGGAGGTCCCGCCAGGGTCCTCGCTTGTCCTGCGAGCAGCTAGGCCAGTGGAGTAATTCGTATCCAAAGATATTCGATGTTTCATCTTTATTCATGAAGAGCACAAGATCAACCCCAGGCCGCCCAGGTTATGTTTGCCTGTGGGCTGGAAATGGAGAGGCTGCGGGGGCCAGGCTGCAGGGGAGGACATGCTTTCCCTGTGCATTTCTCCCCAGGCATTGTGGTAAAGTTAATTAAAGTGAGATTGTGTTTCAAACAAGCAGCCCCCCTCGGTCAGCGGTTTCATTTAAATTATCCTGGTGATCCCCTTTAGCCACAGGATTGCTCTCCATGACACTGGTGGGCTGGTAAAGGGACTGCTCAAATGGAAATGGCATCTCAATCTAGAGCAGCGAGAAAGATGTGGGGAACGGTGGAGAACGGGGAATCTGAAGCCATAGATACACTATGCTTCAGGTAGACAGCTGGGTTCCAGGCAGGCATACAGTCTCCAGCTTGGCCTCACGAATACTTCTCACACATTTAGTTACCAGGGTGCAGGGCCTTTGAATGTCTTGTAGGCCACAACCGGAGTGTTAAACTCAATGCGGGCTGCTAGAGGAAGCCAGTGGAGAGAGTGAAGAGGGCCGATTCTTGGAATCACTTTGCTAGGTCAAACAGAACTCCCGTGTCCTCCCAGAGATCTCTGAACAACAACTGAAATGGCAGATCAGGTGGCACTCCGGTGATAAAACTGAGCTGTACAAAGGGTGGGACATACCCACAAAAATCTCAGAACCCTAAACTTACTCCACGTTTGCCATTATCCTTCCCATTTTATAGACCAGTTGACTCTGAAGGACATTGTGCACTGCTGCCAATGCTGAATTATTTTCACAAGCATCGGGCCCTGCCCTTTAATATATTTCTTGTGCGGCACGCCAGGAGCCTTTGATGTAAAGGGGTAGAGGATAAAAAAACTATGAATGATTACATTATTAAGGCCCGACGGAGAGGCGTTCTCATCAAAGCTGCAGACACAAGCAGTTAAATTTGAATTAAGCGGTACTTCCTTACGACATGTAAGGGGCTACATGAAAAGCATAGCTTTAACAAAGCACCGCTCTTCGTGTGTCGCGGAAATTAAGCGCTCGGGGAAGACGT
The DNA here is from genome assembly GCA_018136845.1 of Heterotis niloticus. Classification (NCBI taxonomy): domain Eukaryota; kingdom Metazoa; phylum Chordata; class Actinopteri; order Osteoglossiformes; family Osteoglossidae; genus Heterotis; species Heterotis niloticus. The sequence continues at coordinate 4,224,197 of CM030894.1, forward strand.
TCGGCTGTCCTTGCGTAATTGGCGCTAAGGAGACGAGCGACACCCTCCATCGAGACACCAAAGGGCGCAGGCGGTTACAACACGAGCAACAAGGAGACCCCGGTTTCAGCCAACCTTGATGTTTACGCATTTAAGTGCACCTGGTTGCCGTGTCTAAGGTGCGTTTTGCGTGTTCACTCACGGTGCAGCAAACAGGAAGGAAACAGAACGGTTTGAAATGTGGCTGCTCACCTGTTTCAGGTGAGAGACCTGAGCGATCATGGAACTGTTTGAACAGTTATAGCTTCTTAAGGTTATTAGGGGACAAAAAAAGGGGGCGCACCGGGTGGTGTTTGCGCATTGCAGCTGCTAGGATGTGGGTTTGAATCCAACCCCATCTGTGTGGGGTTTGGGTGTTCTTGTTGCGTTAACCTGAGTTTCCTCCGCACGTTCTGGTTTTGTTCCGCAGCCCAAAGATGCATTTCAGGTGAACCAGTGCTTTTTGTGTGCGTGCGTGTGAGTGAATGAGTGTGTGGTTGCCTTGCAGTAGACTGGCGTCCCATCCAGAGTGCACCCTACCTCACGCTTTACCCTACCTCACACCGTAGCCACCATGGCAGCCAACTGGACGGTGAGTTTCTCAAAACGGGAAAAGAGAAAGAAGAACAAACTATGGAAAGTAATAATGCGGTGAATGAAACTACCTTTACAGGAAGCCAGTGCAATTATTTTCCCTAAAATGGGCTTAAAATGAAAAATTTCCCATTTAATACCTGCTTACGTAATGAGCAAATGCGGACAAGCAATTGTTTGGTTTGTTATTATTATTAAGGTTAACTGCTCGCCTCCGATGCTTTTATCTAAAACTACTTTCAGCGCTCAATCCATTTGTATCGCTGCGTCAATTCAGGGTAAGTACCTTGATCAATAATAATACAGCAGGAGGGGTAAATATGGCTTGAACCAGCAACCTTAACTACTGTGCTCACTGCAAAATGTATTATAGATTTCGAACGTATTAAGATAACAATATTATGCATAGCTAAAACAGCGGGTGTTCGTTTTCTTCCGCACTTGTTTGTTTCCCTTTGAGAGCAGACACGGCCTGTTAGAGGGCACACGGTCTCTGAACGAGGTTCAGTTTATATGAAAGGGTTTTGTTTTAATATTCATGGACACCGCTGGCTATCGGATGCGATTACATGAAATTAAATCGGATGCTTTTTCCGATGATCTCGCGCAAAGTGGCCGCAGCGCTGCTCTTCCTTCGCTTTTGCAATAGCGGGATTGTATGCGACAGCTCAGACAGACGGTTTCCTGGCTGCAAATCCAAGCGCCGGAATGTGTTTATTTGCATTTATTCACTTAGCAGATGTTTGTCTCCGACTATGAGTAAAGCAAAAGTGCATTTCACAAAGGAAAGTGTTATAGATGGCAAAGGGCAATGGGTGTGTTAAGCGCCACGGTTTTTGACCAATTTAAAAATGTTTGACCACGCGCATTACATGGGTAGCTGTATGTAGGGTTGATAGGAAACACAAAGGTGATCTTGGCAGATGTGCACGTTTACGGAACAGTTAGGAGAAAAACAGTTACAGTAGGTCCAAAGCAGGGTCTGAATCCAAGAGCCATCTTGAATGCTGAATGGGATTCAGCAGCTCTGTGGGACAGAGGGAGCTTATTGTACCATGCTGGGGTCAAAATGAAAAGCCTTCTTGAAATTTTGAACCGTGTTTATGTTTAAATGAATAATGAAGGGAGAATGTGAGCATGAACCAGAAATTGCTCTTTTTCTTTAGCAGACGTAGGATGTTTACCTGAGCTAAGCACCCCAACCCAGTAGCTGAGCTTGCAGATCCGGAACCAGAAGGTTGTAGTGGCTGAGGGTTGGCCAGGTTTCCCTGCCCCGACCACCATCCAGCCTCTTGGACTTTGATCTGAAGGCCCAGGGAACTGCTGCCTTCTTTCTCCTAGCCAGGACACAAAGAAGGGGAGGAGGCAGGATATCTTCTCCGGGACGAGCGAGTCTCCGGGGGATGGAATCAAAGCTTTCTTTGAAGTTGAGCCGCACAGGATTATGCGGGTCGGGGTGGGGAACCAGCAACATTTTGCGATGCTGTGCCGATGTTCCCGCAACGTTGTTGTGGCGTCACGTTGCAACGACACAACACGTTGGCTAAACCAGCTGCACCAGGCTGTGGGATTGAGATGCTGGGGCCTTGCCCGTCATTTTGGCTCATTTTCCCTTTTTGCCAGCTTCATGGCAGCTGCAAGCGATTCGCTCATGCTTTCCCCGGACGTTTTGCCGCATAAGAATTGTTGCTTTTCCTGTTGTGCCTCTAAGCAGCCGCTAATCCCTCAATTTCTTTCCCCGCAATTTAGAAAGATTTGATTAAGACTGTTCGGATTCAAAATACCCTTTGCTTCAAAAACAAATAAAAATATAGTTTATGACTCTGCCACGTCCCGCTGCTTGGTAAGATGTGCCTCTGCACAGACAGGATTGTATGGAGGTGTTCCTCTTGTAACAGCTATGTCTCCCATGCCCACTTTTCTCCTGATGTAGCGCCTCCTAGAGGCACTGTTTGTCACTCTCAGATTGAAAGTAGGAGGATGTTCTCATCGTGTTTGGTTAGAGTCGTGCTTCTTTTCCTGAGACCCTTTTGAAGACGCATGCCAAGGACTGTGACAGGCCTTATGGAGACTAAGGGACCAATATATGATTATTTCTTGCAGTTCTTTGCTAGTGCTTTTATCCACAACCTTCACCCATGTCCACTCCTGAGGGGTTTTACTAAAGCAGTTCAGGAAATTTTTCTAAGCCTTGGAGTAAACTCAAATTTAAAAGTCCTTAACCATTACACTAGCAGCTGCTCCGGTTCATGGTTGAAGCCTAAGCGTGGATTTTGCTATTGTGTATATGGAGTAAGCTTAAAAAAATGAAGATCATCAAGCATATTAACCTTACCACCTACGGGAAAGAATGACATTGCATCCTTGTGCCAGCTTACTTTTACGTTTTATTCATTTGGCAAATGTTTTTTTTTTTTTTTTTTCCAAAGTCACTTACAATAGTAAACAATATTGCATCAGATGCAGACTTAAAGGTGCAAAAATGCACTTGCTGATGTACCATTTTAATGTCCAATTTCACCATATTTGCTGGCAACCATCACACACATAGTTGTATGTAGAGCTGATTTGAATCTGCAGAATATTATGACAGTGTATGATGCTAGTTTATAGGACAGGAAACTGTGTGAGAAATGGGTCTAAATGTGATGCTTTTTTAATGTCGGAAGGGATTCAGCCACTCTAAAGGAGAGAGTGAACTCATGTTCCAAAATTGAAGGGGAAACCCTGTGACGGACATTCAATTTCTTGATTCTTGTGACCACTACATGGCTAGCGGAAGAGGAGTGTCTCGGTTTGTCTGGAGTATGGGGAGTGACCAAGCCTTCTAGGTATCGTGGTTCAGATCATGTGACTGTCTTTCAGGCCATAAACTAATTTTTGAATTCTGCTGTTTCACCTGATAGTTTACTGACAATGTGTAGACTCCAAAAAGTTTGGTCCTTTTTTTCATTTTTTTTTAAAAACAAATATATATGCATTTTGACAAAATGATTACACTAAAACTGACAACAGTATGGGTTATGTAGTGGTTAGGGCTCCCATTTTGCAGTCTTAAGGTCCTGGGTTTGAATCCCTCTACTACTGTTTTACCTTTTATACCCTAAACTAGAAGTACTTAGCTGTATAAATGAATACAATTTTTCATGCTTCTTTGGATGAAATACATGCATCCATCCATTTTTCTTAATCACTTGTCCACATGCTCAGGGTCACTGTGGTCCAAAGCCTAACAAAGATGTCAGCTAAGCAAATGAAAATGTTAGTTTCTCCTATTGACCCAAAAGATGTTACTATCTTCTATATAAAAGCGCCACATAACAGAAGTAAAGAGAGAGGGAAACAGGGTGGCAGCAGATGAAAGACTGGCTCAGAACAATGCTTCTGACATGGAGAAGTTCCAGAAAAGACCTGGTCCTGCCTTGCGAATTGGGCCCTTTAAATTCACAGATTATTGCCACTCCACTGGCAACACACAGCTTCCAACAGCCTTTTCCCCTAATTGGAAATGTTAAAAATGAATTCATTGGAGTTTCAAGGAGACACAGACCTAAACTTTTTTATTTTTTTTTTGTTGTTGTTTGTTTTTCAACTTTTCATCCTTGGGCAATCCACCCTTATTTGAATTATTGGAATGTATTCATTTCTTTTGAACTGCTCCTGTTACCGTATTGCGGGGGCTTTTTTTTTACATTTAACCTTGAAGTCCATTACCATAAATGGCAGAAGTGGCCAGATGGATTACAATGGTGTTACATTTAATTTGTTTATGAATACAAAAAGTGTTTGGTTTACCTTTGTTCAAGAGCTCAATTATGGAGGGAAAAAAAATTCTTTATGCATTTCGATGGCTGTCGCACCATTTCTCTAGTTGTATGTCTGAGTACTTCTACAAATAGGATCCCATCCTATTTACATGTGATTAATCTTTAAATATTAAATATTTAAATATTAATATGCTTTAACAGCCTCTTCAACTTCCCAAGGGCACAAACACCCAGAGTAGAAGTAATGTTTTGAATTTTGACTGGGGGATAAAATGTAAATACAATAGTTCATGCAATGCAGGAAATGTATGTGTCTGTACTTAAGACATTTTTATTTTAAAGCTATTGAGCTTTAAAGTCAGAAACACAGTACATCCCTGTTGCTGGGTTTTGTTTTTTTTTTTTTTTTACTGTATTTAATTCTATTTATTGTAGCTTCATCCGGATTTATAGTTTGCTTTCAGTGAAACTTGCTTTCAAAATTACGGTTCCCTCTCATCAAAAAAGTTAAAGTAGAGCAATAAATGAATATATAATAAAAATATTTCAGTTTTATAACATAGGGATCTTAATAGCCATCCATACAATTTTGCAGTGCCACAGATGAGCGACACCATCTATGTTCATGCATACATTTCAGCCTTGAGGAGCTTTTTCACTCAACTTCTGGATGCTTCTAGGCTTTTCTTTCACCAGCCTTAATATTGTCGGGTTTTAGTAAATTCCATTAATGTGCTGGTAAAATGGTCTTTGCTCATTTGTGTAGATAAAATATGATGAAATGCATTAGCAGTTTGTTTAGAGTATGGATTATTAATCCCAAAATACTTTTTCAAGGGCGAAGAATGATTTCGCAGCCATGAACTGAAACAGGGCTTCAGTGTCATTGTATAAGCATTTATTTATCCAAATTCTTACTCCAGTGTAGATAAGCAGCTTTACAGTGATTCACCCATTTAAATAAGTGGGTTATTTTTATTGCACCAATTCACTGCACAATGTGGAATAGAAGTGTAAAACCATGGCTAAATGGAGCAAAGAAGCCAAAGTAGTTCATTATCTGGTGGGGTTTCATTACAGCAGTTCTTTATGTATGGTTCAAATGGGAGTAGAACCTGGAATTCTCACTCTCCATGAGCAGGAGTTGTCCTCTTCCAATCAGCAGACTCCACGGTTGATGCCAAATCCTGCCATGTCAGAAAGAGAGGATGGGTTGAAGGAGTGTCATTTTTGCCTTAAAATGCAGAAAAGGCAAGCGGACATTAGAAATGTTTCGTTTAACTTTTTTGTATTTTCTATCTTTGCCATTTGTTGACTGCACACTTTGTTTTCTCAGTCACTTAAGAATGGGGGAAAAAAACAAAAAAATCTGAATAGGTACCATCCTCATGCATATTAGCAGGAGGGAAATTTAAACCAGGAACCTTTAGACTACAAAGTATGCTCCTTACTGGTCCATTTTATTTTGTTAAAATAAATATGACTTGAAAATATATGTGATATATTATGACAAGCAGCATAAATAATTTTTGTTTCACTACATTTTTGCATGAAGAATAAATTCTTGTGTTAGCTTCTCTCAAGGACTTGAGATGACGGTTTAAGGAAAGCAACACGTGCTGCATTCACCAAAAGGGGGATGTGCTACACTTTGGCTGCTTCTAAGTTAAACCATCCATTCATTTATGGAAAGTAGTTGTTTTAGCAATGATCTGGAACAGATAACAGGAGGCACAGGGCACAAAGTGGGATCTATTCCAGGTGGGGCTCCAGGTCATCACATAAGCACACTTAGACTAACCAGAAATGTGTTTAGAACGTGGGAGTTAGTTAGCTAGACTGCGTCACCCCTCTTGGGGTATAGGTTGTCAGCAAGAGACCTTTACTGTCCTCTATCCTTAGAATGTGGGAGGAGACCCACAAAAGCATGAGGAGAATATACACACTTTATGTGGACAGAGCTGGATTTCAAATCAGGTTTGAATCCAGAGCCCAGGAGCTGCAAGGCACTAGCACTTCCTGGTACATCTTTGTTTCTTTCTTGAACTGTAAAGAAGTAAAGCCAAAACCTGCAACCATCTTAAAATCAATAAAAAAAACACTTAATAAAATGAAAACTATAGTAAATTGTGCTTTTTGTATGCATCTTTTGTCCCAAAAGAAATCCAACTTAAACTGACTCCTAATTGTTCGACTTCCTCGCCGACTGCGGTGATGTTGGCCATTTCTGCCATTTCAGCAGATGCCATAATGTTGAACATTGTGGGCTGCGTGCTGGCATAGTACTGTAGATGCACACACAATTTGGTGAGACCTGAACACCCATGGAAATGGTTGACTGCCATCTCTTTGTTTGATTCGTGTTATACAGGAAAATCCTTTCCCCTTTTTTTCTCCTGCTCATTTAGCCACTTTAGGGAAAAACAGCGAGGAAACAGTACTGCTGCTGGAGCAACCATATCCTTGGGTCAGGGGTCTGTTTCTGGCACTAACTTCTCCTCCTGGTCAATTTAAGTTGACAGTGAAGATGGATGCCGGACTAAGTGAGCTACGTTGCCATACCAACTGCTGCCAGATTTCTACACTGTTCAGTTGAAACAAGCAATGTGATTTGCTTAGGCTAACACCCCTGACCGCTTCATCTGTAAACCAGATTCTGATTGGCTGGGTGAAACCCCTTGCTTTATTGCCCTGTTCTGCAGATCCTGTCTGGCTAAGACAAACCTTCATGACTTCCAACCCCATGCTCACCCTGCAACCTTGATGGTATTCAGCTTGGGAAAACCCCCATGACCTCCATGTGTGTAACCTAGATCCTGTCTGGCTCAGGTGTAGCCCCTTGACTTCCTGTTCTATAACCAGGTTCCTGATTCACTGGTGCAAACTGACATGGCCACCTGTCCTGTAACTTGGACCTTCACAGGTATAGGTAAACACTGAAGACTTCCTCTCCTGTTACCTCTACCTTGTTACTTGCATTCTGATTACTTTTCAAACCTACTTGACCTCCTAACCATTCTTAGGCTTCTAGTTCTGAACATAAGAAAGGAATTGCCAAAGCTACCTTTTCTGTACGTCCTACTGGCGACCACAGCAAGTCCATTCACACACCACCAACCTCAAGGACCTCAAGGACAAAAATCATCCTAGTTCCCAGTTTAAACCTCAGGACTAGAAGACTTTTTAACTGAATTGCCAAATCCGCCAAGACTTGAAAAGCCAAGCCAATAAGTCAAAGCAAAAGAAACCATCAGTTTGTCACAGAGCAAAGATATTCTATTCCAACACCATAAGCCACCACTGGTGTAAGTGTGTTGGGAGGAGAAGTCCGTCTCAGTCTCCACCTCTTCCACGCTAACTTTGAGCAGAAGAAAGCAATTGCCCATAACTGCTGAGCGGACGAGCCTCGATCAAACACAGTTTGTGTTCAGGGTTATTAAACACGTGCTCTGACAACAATGTGCTTGAGGCCTCTCCTTCCTTCTCACACAAAAGAAGAGAAGATTGCATTAAAAGAAGGCCCGGATACAAACGCTTCAAAAGAAACTTTCCAGTGTCGAGTACGACTGCATCTGAAACATCAAAGGGAAGCCGCCCCCTTTTTCACGTTATTTCCAGTGAAATTCTACAAACCGGCCGCATTTGTTCCAGTTATAGAAAAAACCGCATGCAGGTACTGTCAGCATAGAAGCATTTGTTAATGATATTGAATCATGATCATCCTAAATCTCCAGAGTATCCCATAATGCCCATTTTTCATTTCCTTATCTATGCTGTTTATTCAGTCTACCATTGGTGTAAGAACATGCAAAGTTAGAGCAAGAAGAACCTTGCAGTTTACTTTACCAGTGTAAAATGTTGGTGCATGTAGGCTGTTCTTGGCATGAGCTGAATCGGGGAGTAGAAGGAAAAGGAGCCTACAAGGGTCCATCTGTGGAACAGCTGGGAAGACACAGCAACTCATTTCCTCTTCAAACTACAGGCATGTTGGTCAGTATGAAGAGACCGTGCTAACCCCTAAATGTTAAACGGCCTTGAAAAGAGGGAAACTTCCATGTCAGTCATGGGGGGTGACCTCATGGTCAGGATTATGGCAATGGACTTCAGGTTTTCCCCAGCAAAAAAGGCTGCGATATCTCAGCAAAAGCCCAAACTGGGCTAACAACAATATAAATGCACAATTTATCTGCTAAGTTGGTCCAAGGTGACTTGAATGTTATGTTTTTACACAATAATGACTCATTTATACAACTGGGTAACTTTTGTTGCACCAATTTTGTTCAAATTCCTTGAACGTGGGTAGTACAGCAGGAGTGGGCATTCAAACCCACGGCCTTCAAAACTGCAAGGTGAGGCCTACCAAGCAGCACGCCATTTTATTTCATGAAATCATTTTCATTAAGGCTGAATATATTTAGTCGATAGAATGATTCTGTAATTGCATTTTAATTATATTGGGTTCAACGCTAGTACAGTTCCTCCATGATTTTCCACACAGAGAAGAGATGTCTGGATAGGAGAAAAGTGTACAAAATGGAACAAGTATAATTGTAGTTCGAGCCCCACGTTGGGCGTTGGTGCGAATCCAGCCACAAGGGGGTGCACCTCTGTGCCGGTCCCAAGCCCGGGCAAAATGGAGGGTTGCGTCAGGAAGGGCATCCGGTGTAAAAATCTGCCAAACCAACTATGCGGACAAGCCGATCCGCTGTGGCGACCCCTGATGGGAGCAGCTGAAAGTCGGTGATAATTGTAGAAGATATAAAAGTATCATGTAAGTGTAATATTTTTACGGCGGTGCTATGTATTACTGCATTGTGTACCATAGTTTTACAACGCAGTGTAATTTCTATTGACTGTGTAATGTGTAATAAAAAGAAATACAGGCAATGTTGTAACTGCAACACACATACAGTACAGTACAGTGAATTATACGTACAAAGAGATGAATAAAGCAGTCATATGGCTGGATCACAGCACCACTACACAGGGCCTAGGGGCCACTGTGCTGCCCTCAGCTCAGTAACAATAGAGAGCAATGGTTCTTTTTTTAATTTTTTTTTTTTTTTTTGCATTAGTAAGTTATTTCCTAGAAAAATACAAAAGAATGAGGTAAATATTTTTATCTTCCCTTAAGCAAAAGTTTTTTTTTTTTTTTTTTCTTCAGTACTTCTGATTTTTCTTCTTTTTTTGTTATATTACTGCTGTGGTCTGTAAAATCTGGATTCATAAAATCAAGGCCTGCCAAATTGAGGACAAACTTTTACACCTTTTGCACTTCCATCCGGGATATTTTTATTTATTTATTTTTTTTTCAAATTGACAGTGAAACACATTTTTAAACAGATTAAAAATTAAGGTTTAAATGTTTATTTAAGACATGAGATTACTTATGCAATGGCATGCTTAACTGTAGCAGATTTATTCTTTGATTAATTCAATTAGATATTATTGGATAAATCAAATCAATTAATTATTTCTTAATTGTTCCCCGCCCTGAACAATTAGGTGCCAAGATGACTGATTAATATTAATTAATCAGACTAATAATTGGCGCAGTTTCATTTGAGGGTTAAATCTGGAAAAAGGAAATGCAGGAAATGAATGTATAAATGAACATAAAGGGCTTTATATTAGCATATCTGGTATATTTTTACAGGATATTAACCACCTTATAGATGTCACAGCCCGGTCACCGCTTTGAATCTGCTTTATAACCTACCGTAAAAGGTAGACACATGGGGTGGTCACCTGATATTTGTCAGAGCTCCACACTTATAAACTCAGGTAGATTGTTGTTTGACCATTGAGTTCAGTGTCTAACCTGAGTTTTGTTTTTAAACTTACAACATAGTGTTGATTTAAGCTGATCGAAGCAATTTTCCCATTTAGACAGCAAGGTGATTTACCCACGGAGTTCAGGGTAAACATCTTGGTCAAGGGTACACCAGGAGGAGTGGGATTTGAACTGATGTCCTTTGGCTGTGAGCTGACAGGTCCAACCACTACGTCACCTGCTGCCCTGAATACTGTTATGTTTGCAATAAGATACACAAACGCCCCAAGGTTTGAATCCCTGTGTTAATGTGGTTTGGCCTGTTTGTAGTTTCACCTTCATCGACCTGGAGGTTCTGCAGTCCCTAGCCAGTTGTATCTCCTGCACCCCTGAACAAGGTTATGCCCTGCAGTTCAAAATGGGATTATGGAGGGTTTAACATCCACAAAGCTTAGTCTTGGGCAAAGCAGAAGACTTTAGTGTTAGATGTGTGTCCATTGTCTTCTCGCTGGATCTGATGTATTCACAGATGCTGACGGTGCTAAAGGCACAAGAACCCACAGTTTCATACTTTTAATGTAAAACTGCATCAGCTATATATATATATATATATATTTCAATAAATGGTCCCTCTGAGACTTATGAGTGCATCGCCTTCCGAAGAAAGTTTAAGTGATTTCACGGGTTTTTGATTACACACTAAGCTGCGCGTGTGGAGCTCGGCATTATATTAACTGATCCAAATCTATAAGAAATGAGAAATTTAATGCCATATTGCCTGGAAACTCCCCAGCCACAGATGGAGGGTGGAGAGAAGAGAAGGACTACATGTTTTCTCTGCCGTGCACATGTAGTCTAGGCAGACATGGTGTTCGGTGTCATGTTCCAAGCTGAGCTACTGTGGTCTTCTTTTGCGTAGTCCACCCAACATCAGACTTAGTTTCCCGCCTGCGCTTGGTTTCATGTTCTCAAACCCCTGTGGGCAAAATGTTCCATCCTTCGGTGTCTGAAATCATTCTTAGATATCAGACTCAGACCCCAGTCCATCAGTCTCTTGGTCTTCATTATCTCTCCATTGTGTTTCAATCTGAAGACACCATCCATGTGAGATCATGGTCCAACCACTCCTCTTCAGCAATCAGACTTGCAGTGTCCAGGAGCCCTTGGTCTTGGAATGCTCATCTTCAGTTAACACACTTTTTCATTAACCATCACATGCCAATCTTTTTCAATAGATACATTCTGAATGTCCATCAACCATCCCATTTCAACCTGTCATCTTCAGTAAATATACAAAATGCCCAATAACATCACCCTGCACACCCTCATCTTGAGTAAACACTCTCAAAATGTGCAACAACCGTCATTCATCTTCAGTTATCACACTCCAGATATACACCAACTATAACTGTCCAACCTCTCATCTTCAGTAATCACACTTCAAATGTCCATCAACCATCACTCTCCAACCTCTTATCTTCAATAAACCCACTAAATGCCCAGCATAAATCACTCTACAATCTCTCATCTTCACTAAACAGACTATCACTGTCCAGGCTCTTGTCTTCAGAAATCACACTTCAAACTCTCTTCATCAGTAAATACATTCTGAATGTCTATCAAGCCTCATCCTCCAAGCTCTCATCTTCAGTAAACACAGTCAAATGTTCACCACCTAATGTCCAACCTCTCAATTCAGTGAAAGCTGTCACCATCCAATCTCTTAAGTTCAGTATTCACAATAAAAATCCTCTCATCTTCAGCAATCATACTTTACATGTCCATTACCTGTAATTATTGCATCACAAGTCACCCTCCATCCCCTTGTCTTCTGTAAACACACTCTGAATATCCACCAGCCATTATTCTCCAAATGCTTTGTCATCCATCATCGTTCAAACCTCTCTTCATCTGTTGTAGGTCTGTAGAAGTCCATCAACTTTTTAACATCCTTTAATTTTTGCCAGTGGTCTTCCTCCACCCGGTCTCCTATAGCCCTTATTTTCATCCTCACAGTCAGATGTCATTCTCCTCCCACTTTTTGTCACACTTTCAGTATCACAACTCACCTGTCACGACTCCATCTCCCATCAGTCCCCTCTGTACATCACTTCCAAACTACTCTTTCCAGGGACAGTATCTCCCTGTGCACCTGTCAAGTTCAGCTCCATCATTTCATTTTTGCAGCTATCATGGTCATACACGTACCGGGATTTCCAGCTCTCCTTAGCTGATATGAACCTAAAAAGTTTGGCCTGTAGCAAAGTGACGGATTACAGAACTCTTTTCCTTACAAGAGGTAATGAAAAATGTAGACTAATGTGACATAATTAAACAATGAGGTCCTGTTTAAATTTTACTCAGATTCTTATCTTTTTTTGGTAGACCTGCCCTAGTTTCTGTTTGGTCAGTTTTTATACTTATTATATATATGTAGAAATATGAAAAGCTGGGCTGTACTGTGTAAATCCAGGTTTTGTGACTTTGTGAGACAAAGATGCTCCTTAAAGGTGGACAGCGTGGAACTACATTTCTGCGTCTCACCTTATGGTCAAGCTGGTGTATCACAGCTCCCGAGGTGCTTGGTAGGCATGGGGCTGAGCCCATCTCAGGATGTGAAAAGTTGGCATGTTCTCCCTGTGTTTCCCCAAGGAAGAAAGAACCGACAAACCACTTACATCCCCTCCCTTTTGTAGGAAGCCATATGGTTGCTATGGGCTGCATTTGACTCCATGTCACATTTATCCATATATTTTAAAGAGCTCTTATTTAACTACCGTTAACGTTAATGGTATTCCGTCACTTTAAGTGAGTCATGCTTTCTCTCTTAGTGGGCAGGGATAATATCTACTAGTTCATATATAGGATGCTGTTTTCTTCAAAAACACATTCTGTTGTTATAAATGGCAATACATTTAACATGTAAAAATAAACTTTCAGCTTTCAGAGGGGGCAATATACAGTAATGGCTATTATGACTTCAGTGATATTAAAGAAGAGAGTTACTGATACAGTTACTGACCGAATGGATGTTGTCTTCTTATGGTCATTATATATATTGAATTTCCCATGACACAGCTCAGGCTTTACATTTAATTTCTTCAGAGCGGATGTCTACAAGCATTTTGTCAATACTTCTGGTTTTTACTGGAAACCAATTCTCATGCCCATCTAATGCAGATTGAGAAAAAGCATATAGGAAGTTTTATACTTAAGCTTTTATCCCAAGCATGTTGTGCAGCTTATCCTTCCTTATAAGTGATTACA